>WAEK01000006.1:205000-805000 GCA_011634665.1 Mortierella sp. BCC40632
GAGCGAGGCGAGGCCTGGCCGGACAGTGATCTCTCCCGGAGTACTCTCTTCAAAGATATCCTGGGCTACGGGACGAGCCTTGCCTCCAGCATCCTCGATCTGCTGCACGATCTCTGTCATGTCTTTGATCATCCGCTGTCGAGTCTCTACCAGGTTCGATTCTAGCGGCGACTCAATTGAGCTGCTTGGGGGGTTGACTTGATTTTGCCACCAAGACTGGTTGTCGAGCATGACGATACTCAAGATGCCGAGACGCTGGAGCTGTACCAACGTACCCGCGACTGCAGTCAGATTCTCACTCTCGAATGGACCCTCGAGCTTGATCAATGCAAGGTGATCTGCTGACCAGAGGAGACTGTCTACAAAATCAGTGGGCCGCTGCTGTGATCCATCAGTTGTCAGTGAGGTTGCCGCCGCGGGTGTTGGAGGCGAGAACTTTGAAAGGAACTGACGCGCTTCCCGAGGCGAAGGGAGAGTGCCCATGACCTTGAGGATCAGCTCCTATTACTCCCACGAGTCGTTTCCAGTTGTCCCACACACCCACGCACACATAGCAGGCGAAGAGAAACAAGGTGCGCTAATTAGTATGCAGGATTTGGAAGCAGGGCTGAATGGAGGATTGAGGCAATTATGAATCCGCAAAAAAAAAAAAAAAAAAAAGCCATGACCCTTCTTTTTGGCCTTTGGATCGCAAGGTGGAGTTGGTCGCATGCGAAGTGGGGGGGAGTGAGGAGGTCAAATGTCGAGTGTCGGGCAAAGATGCAACGAAATCGATTCAGGTATGTAAAATATTTTTCTTCATTTGGATCCATGCGGCCGCCTGGCTCTCATACCCGATCGTTGTCTCGCGCACGCTTGCGCTCCTCGACCAAGGCTTGTATTTTATTCGACCGGAGCGAGTATGAACGAGCCGAGGTCGAGTGCCAGGACCGGAGCAAGGTGGGGATGACAGCACATGGCCGGCTCATGCGTGTCAGATTGGGATGCCACATCACTGCTCTGACAAAAGTGGGATGGAGTGACAGGAATGAGTGTGTCGGGAGGAAGAGAAGGAAAGGTCGGTTGTTGCGGAGGAGGAACGGATAGAGAGAGAAAGAGAGAGAAAAAGAGAGCAACGTTGGGTCATTTTCAGTCAACTTGCTTACACGTGATGGATTCACCTGAAGTCTACTTCACTGTGTCCTCTTTCAACCAATATATAGCATGGCCACGGTCTGCTCCCCATCCCATCTCCTTCCAGGGACCTTGCTTCTCCATTCCCTGATGCTTGAACCAGACTATCCAAGGCGTTTCTGTAGGCATAAAAGAGGCATGTTCCCTTCAGCACCCTGTCTCCATTTTACACCCCGCCTTTTATTCACCCGCTAGTAGAGTAAGACGCGTTCAGAGACTATGCAGTCAAATCTCCTACAAGGCCTTTGTGCAACACAGCTAGGGTTGCTAGCTCTTTTTATTCTCCTGACACCTGACATATTTTCACTACCAAATCTCTTCTTACTACCACTCCAAGCAAGGCAAAAGACATCAGACTTTAGTCGCTAATTGTAGCAGCAGGCGGGGCCCATTTCTGGATTCCTATACAAAAATGAAAGAGCCGCCAAAACTACCTAAAAGAATAGTCAATGAAGGGGCCCTTGCCCCAAGAACCGGGATAGAGACTGTAATTGGATGCCACAGATTCTGTGAAATACCCCCGATGGTCAGTGTATCGTGTCATTTCTGACACTTGGTAGAAGGCAGACTGCCAAAAGTCAGGATTGCTTGCTTGTGGTCCATCGTCTGATACCGGTATGCCATTACAGTTCTTTTCATTGGTATCTACCAGTAGAGGGTCGACGGCAAGTTCCAGAGCACCTTGTTTGGGCAGCTTATAATGCGCTAGCCAGCTCTTGGTATTTCAGAGTGAGATCCCACGGTATGACCACATTGACTTTTGTTGAGCTGAAGAAAGACCAAGATCGCTGACAAACGGCTAGTCAAAGAGCGCGAGGCTTTTTTTTTTTTTTTTTTTTTTTTTTTTTTTTTTTTTTGGACAAGATGACAGTGTGAATATAGCATGCATCTCTTCCCCTTCCTTTCGGCGACTCCTTCATCTTCCTTTCAATCATCCTCTCCTCTTCCTTTCGGTGGTCCCCTACCTTTCTACGGCGCCCCCTTCCCTTCCGATACCACTCTCCTACATCCCTTGCCTTCTCGGCTTTCCCACCACATTTTGTCTAGTCTCCTTTCTATTTTCAGTACACCTCCAGTACATGCTTTCGTATAAAAAGTCGTATCTACCCATGATTCCTCGGCATCCCTCTTTGAACTCTCGCAGACAAGTGTCCCAGACCCCTATCAGCTACGCTCACAACAACGCTTTCAAGACGACCTTCACATCACTTGCACTTGACACTCTTGTGAAGACTATGACTTGGACATCTTTAATTGAAATTGGAGGAATAGAGGTCATAATCCTTAAACAAACCTCCCACTGATCTTTCCTTCGCACACGTTGCTAGAAAGACAAAAACACCATGAAGTGTATCACATGAATAGGTGCGCAAAACACCTTTCTTTAGGAGGCGCACTGATCGTCTCTGGGCATTGCGAACATTTCATCTTTGTACTACCACAAGGTAGTGGACCAAAGAAAGCAGGATCCAATTAACCAAAAAAAAAAAATCGAACTCTTGCGGAAGATCGGCAGGACGACCATTTTGAATTGATTGGTGGCGTCATGATGTAACTCTACCGATTCCACATCAGAAATGGAATATATAAACTGATTCAAATGGCCCGATTGTGTCGCAAGATAAACCTTTGCGCCACCTATATGCTAATTGGATGAGTGGTATCAACCTATTGGACGATCTCTCTGCAATGGAATCTTTGAACAGACTTGGTCCGTTTTTTAGGTCATGGATATTCCCTCCAATGCAGACCTGTCATTCATGTTGTGTTTTACCTTCTGCAACATTTAAAAAAAAAAGCATGGGATTGTCAACTGAGGAAAAAAGAACTCGAAAGTATTTGGTTGAGAGGCGAGCAAGGTAGGATAACGGACATGCAACAGGACTGAGTCAGGGTGTTCGGGTTTTGTGTATGTGTGCTTTGAAGTGTTGGCCAGATCTGTCCATCTGAAGGTGCAGGCTGTGTTACCTGCATCCCTTTGCAAATGTTGAAATCAAACATGTCCATTGTGGATTTTGATTTTTTTTTTTCCTACCGAGCATTTTCTACAGCGATGAGAAAGAGTTTCCTCCTCTTCTTCGTCTCCTGCTTGGAAGTGCTCCAACCACTCTCCTACCACATTTTTCTCATTTGATCGCAACCCTCTTCCACATTGGCCTCCTCCATCTTCCCCCCTTCCACCTCCAACTCAACGAGAACAGGGGGTTTGAAAACTATATCATCGGGAAGTGCTTGGCAAGAGTCGAAAAGTTCGCCTAGGCGAATACTAGGAATGTAAAGTTGAAAGTTGACCCTAACTTGGCGAACCCACCTAATCGCTATGACAAGAGTGATACGAGTGAGATGTGGCCGGAAGGGGGGGCGATGACCTCAATTCAGCTCCTACTGGACACGGACTACGGCTGCGTTGAGAAAGGTCAACCAGAGTCTTTTTGACGATGACAACAATGATAAAGAAAAAACCGACATACCCCTCAGATGTTGTTAGTGCGCTTGAATAAGGTGAAGAATCAGCCAGTTCATCGGTTACAAGTTGACCAATCTAAACCACAATGAACTACTTGGTTTCCATCAGCAAGTGAACAACATCAAGCTCATCCCTAGCTGACTCGTTTGCCAATTGTAAGCATGAGCGGAAGAAGAAGGGTTTGGATACTTGGGTCAGTGTATACAGAGCAATTGAACGCACGCTCGATAAAACGAGAAGAAGAAAAAAATTACTTTGACGGTTGGTGGGTAAAATGAACCCTCGGTAAAAAAAAAAAAGCAATGCATGGCGCTATTCTTCTATTCAAATATTCCCGCGCTATTGTCTAGCGTTTCTATACAACATGCAAGTACCTGGTGACCTGTCTTGCTCCCTTGGCGTTAAATGGGAAAGAGACCTTTGCAGCTTTTAGGACAATGAACGCATTAATTATGCCACTAAAGCTTGGGGTAGGGATCAGCTGGATACTTGTCCTTGTCCTTGTCCTTGTCAACTAGCCTTTGACTTTTGTCTTTTTAGAAGGAATCAGTCTACTCAGAGTTGATGTGAAATGGAGGGAATTCACAGAGGAAGAAGAGAACCTCCCTGTTAGTTGGAGTGAGGACTACTTTGAATCTTTGTCATGTTTGGTCGCGCTGGAGGACACGCGGCGGTACCCTCTAATCAAAGACAAGGTGTTTGGGAGTCAGTGGAGAGTTATTGTGTTATGACAGGGCGCAGAAGAATGTTAACTTGAAAGGTAGGTGCAAGGAGTAGAGGATAGAAGGCGATGAGGAGACTGAGGAATTGAGCTGTCCTTTTTATCGCCCCTTTCTTCCTCTCCTCTGTCTCCTCTTGATGAGGCGCTACAAATCGGTACGGCCGGTTAACTACCTGTCGTGGTGCACTTGAGGAAACTAATCGATCCTAGACAGCCCTTTCGAATGTCATACACTACAATAGAAAAGTGAGAGAGGAGAAAGTTGTGGATGAGGAGGAATAGACGCGAGTGCGAGTAGAAAATGCTCTGCTTCAACAGCGCGACCTTTACCTCCACCTTCTCTCTTTCAAAAAAAGAAAAGGCGAATTAGGGCGCCCAGAATCCTTTGACCGTGCTGAAATAATTTTTGTGCAGCTGCAGCTGCTGCAGACGGTTTCTAACCAACTGTCACGAAACAGGTAGAGCCATGGGCCCATCACCTGTCACTCTTTTCTTTCTTTTTCTTCTTTTTTCCTCATCCATCTCCCCCCTTCCACCTCATCCCCATCCTCATCTCCCATCTCCCATCCCCATCCTACCCCCATCATCCGCCTGAACCTTCCTCTCTCTCACCCACTAGTTTCAGGCAACGTTCCCCCCCCCTTTCGTATCCTCCCTTCCACTCTTCTCCCAGCAGACAGACGCTCTCCATCCAAGGACCTTCTGACCCGACGATTCCACACTCCCATTATTTTTCCAACAAAAGCCTTGTCTGAGCATTGAACCTCTTCATTTATTATTATTTCCTCCTACATCAGCTCAAAGGCATCGTAAATGTCTTGGCTCGCAAAAAATGTCAGCAATCTGGCAAACAGGATTGCAGCCGGTAAGCTGACTCCCCATGCAATCACATTGCCTTCGCCTTCGTCTTTTTTTTTTTATTGGATCAACACGGCGCGCCCATCAGAGGAGGGGCTCCCTCCTTCAGTTTCTTGGGTCGAGAAATGAACTGACACGTTGCACGGCTCATGATATGTCCCTCTGTCTCTCTCTCTCTCTCTCTCTCTCTCCGCCCTTTTTTTTTTTTTTTTTTTTTTTTTTTTTTTTTTTTTTCCTTCCTTCCTGCTTCAAGAGGCCAATGGTGAACAACAAGTAACGACCGATGAATACCATCAGTTGCACCGACAGGTAAACTCTTCTCCCGGCTTTGGTTCTCCCCACCCAGTCACATATGCAGGCACGGATCCATCGCTGATCATTCTTCCATATCTCTTTGTTTTTCTTTCTCTCTTTCTTTCTTTCTCTCTTTGAATATACAATAGCTTCAGGACACCCATGAAGAATTCCAAGTCAGGAGCCAGGAATGGGAACGTGCTAGACAAAACTACGAGTCTCGTCTAAAGACTCTAACAGAAGGCAATGCCACCGCGCAAAAGGTTGAGCAGCTTGAACAAAGACTGAACAAAGCTGCTGAACTCCTCAGGAAACTGAATGGCGAAAAGACTGAGCAACTGAGCAAGATCAAGACATTGGAAGAAGAAAAGACACGAGCAGAATCTCTAGCAGCTGACGCAGTAGCCAAGGAAGAGTCAAACAGAGAAGCCCAAAGTCAAGAACTGAACAGAGCACACCAGTTCCAAGAAGAAGCCAACGCCAAAATTCTCGAACTAGAGCAGGTGTTAAAGGACGAACAGGAACAACATGCTAAACAATTCGAGATCTTCAAGTCCAAACTGGAGGTCACTGAGGAACGAAACAAAATACTTGAGGCAACAGTAGAGCAACAGCTGGCTCAGCAACAAGACTCGGCTGATAGTCAGGCAGATCTTTCAATTCAGTTGGAAATGACCAAGGAAGAATTGGAGAACACCAAAGAAGAGCTTGTTCTGTTAAAGGAGACCAATCTCAAGTTGAGCAGTTCACCCAAATCAGACCCAGCTCAAGTTCAAGAGTTGAGTGAAGCCAAGGCAACTATTGTTGAACTTCAGTCTCGTCTTGTTAAGGAATCCGAAAACAATACCCTGGCTGAGGAGGCAGAGACCGCTCAAAAGGAACTTGAAAGTGCCATCGAGAATCTACGCAACGATTTGGCAGAATCAAAAGCTCAGTGTGAAAAGGCCGAGGCAGAACTCTTGTCCTCGAAACAACAGCAGAGCGAGCTTGTAGAGAAAGTAGAATCTCTCAATGGTATGTTTTGCATTCTCTGGATGTTGTCTGTCCTTCAAATGTCTCTCTCTCTCTCCCTCTCTCTCTCTCTCTGTATGCATTTCTCAAAAAGTCTAACCTGATGAACTTTTTTTTTTTTTTTTTTTCCAAATCTCGTAGGCTCTATCGAGCAACTACAGGCCGAGCTTTCTTCTGCAAGCGCTGCCTCTCAAGAGCCATCTGATCAATCTAATGGTACTCACGATGGCAGCGCCGCTCTCCATGACCGCATTCGTACACTTGAGCAAGAGCTAAAAGGTAACCGAGAAACCGTGTTCGTCTTTTTTTTCCGGAATTGTACATCTCTTGAATACAAACCCGCTCTCCTCAATCAGTGTGAATGCAATCTAACTCTCTCCTACCAATATTTTTTATTTTGTCCCACTCTAATCTTTTATTGTACACCCTCGTAGTCTCAAAAGAGTCTCTGACTGAGCAGCAGTTGGATGCTGTAGCCCATGCGATCAAGTCAATTCTGGACCCTAATCCAAAAGGAATGCTACCAAAGTTGCTGGCAACGGATAAGACTGTAGCAGCCTGGAACAGGACAAAGGACGAGTTTAATAGTTACAAGGATGGAAACCGTTCCCTGGAAGAGAATCTTTCCAAGTTGAGACAGGGTATTTTTTTTTTTTTTTTTTTTTTTTAAAGCAACACCACCAGTGTCATCCCTAATTTCCTCTGGTTAAAGTTATCCTGACAAGCATTATTAACCGATCTTCCTCCATCTCACTCTTTTTCTCTAGATCATTTGGTGCTCCAGGATTCGACAAAGGCTACGCTTGCTACCCTCGAGTCAAAGCATGCGGAAGAAATGGAAGCCATCAGAAAGGATCATGAAGAGGCCTTGACCAAGTTTGAACAGGGACACAAGGACCACTCAGCCTCTCAAGAGGAGCTCAACAAACAGTTTAATGAGCTCCGACTCTCTGAGGAAGAGAATCGAAAGAAACTCTTGATGGAATTTGAGCAGGAACGACAGACTCTCCAAACCGTCAATGCCAACATCACGCAGGAACTGGATACCCTGACACAGACTTCTCAAGCTGAGCTTCTTGCAATGGGTGAGGCGTTGAAGGAGCGAAACAATGCTATTCAGGAACTTGAAGTGAATGTTAGTAACCATGAGAAGGTGATTCAGACACTCAGGGATGATTTGCAACGGACATCCAATGAACGGAATCACTTCCAGTCCCAGCACAAGACCCTCCTGGAACGTGTTTCCAACATGAAATCGACTCTTGGAACCAAGCTGCAGGCAGATATGGTACTTTTATAACCTCTTTTGTTTATTTATTGTCTGACACTCTTGGGACAAGGCTCCAGGTCTACTTGTCGATTCAATGACTCATCTTTTTTTTTTTTTTTTTTTTTTTTTCATATTATCAAATAGGAAAATATCAATACCCTTCGTCAAAAGATTGACCAACTCACAGGACTGAACAGTGACTACCTAAACACTATTAAGCAACTAGAAGAAGAATTGATGGCCTCTCATGAACATTATGAAAAGACTTCACGCGAATTGGAACATTTGCGGAGACGATTGGTTGATATTCAAGAAGAAGCCTCAGCGGAGGTGGTTGAGAAGGAAAGTATGGTCCATGAACTCCAGTCCCGACTCCAACGTGAGGAACGTGAACGTGAAGATTGGGAGACGATGGCCTCGGAACAAAGGGCCAGTAAGGATCAGGCGGTGGCGAATATGAGAGCCATAGAACGTGAAAGGGATGCTGCCAGGGCAGAGAGAGAAACACTCAAGCAAGAACTCGAGAATGAGATCAACAGTTTGAATAACCTTCAAGCTGTCTTGGAAGAGTTCCAGGCAAGCAAGGAGTCGGATATTCAGTTTGCATTGGAAGGTATTCAGAGACAATTGAACACGGCCAGTATGTCTTTGGAAGAGTACAAGACCCGTGCGCTTTCAGCAGAGGTTAGTCAAGAAAATGATGTGTGACAGGAGTTTGGGTCAAGACCATGGTGTCAACAATAGTTGGCTAATATCCCTCCTTTTCTTTTTTGGACCATAATCCATATTCTACAGGAACAACTGCAACAGTCGACTATGGACAGCGAGAAAGCCCGTCAGTTGGAGCGTGAAGTCAAGGAAAAGAACTTAACCATTGGAAAGCTCCGCCATGATGCCTTCACGCAACAAGGTCACCTTGTGGAAGCCATGAGACGTCTTAAGGAAGAAAAGAGTCAAAACATGGTGGACATGTAAGTGATTTTTTTTTCTCACTATGGGCGATTCGCGCCACACGCTTTCTCTCTCATTTTCTGATTGAAAACTTTTTTTTTGCGCCACCCCCTTCTAGCTCGCTTATCTCTAACCTGTTTATCCGCTTCTTGAGCACGCCCCGAGGGGACCAAAAGAGGTTTGAGATTTTGCAGCTCATTTCTGGAGTCCTCAACTTTACGGATGAACAACGAGAACAAGCAGGACTTATTAGAAAGGCCGGCAGTGGGTTGGGAGCCATGACACCCTCTACTTCTGGATCACGTTCGCCATCCATGGAGCAAATGCGACAGCAACAGGAGCCAAGAGAGGTAAAGTGCAAAGAGTAGAAAGTCTCTCCTTCTCTCTTTCTTTTTCCTTTTCTTTTCTTTTCTTGTTTTTCTTTTACGTCAGAATGTATTTGACTTTGCTAACTGACCATTTGTGTGATATCCCATTGATGTGAATAGAGCTTCCTTGATATGTGGGCATCGTTCTTGATCCGAGAGAGTAATGCCAATGCAGCAGGGAATAGTGCCAACAACTCCAAATAAAAAAAAATCAAAAAAAAAAAATTAAAAAAGGACTAGGACGAGAACTTGTGCCACCAAATTTTAAGTGACTTTTGTCTGGAATGATTTTTTTTTTTTTTTTTTTTCTTTTTTCTGATTGGGACTCCCAGGCACTGTTGGCCCTTTTCTCTTCTTTCTCAATAGCCACACTGCAAGATCGTCATGAAAGTCAAGGTAGAAGAAGAGAAGGATGAGATCCCCATGGAACCAGGATGATCCCAGCATTCACCATTCCATTCCATTCAGAGGCACCCCCCCCCACTCGAAAGGAAAAGAGAAAGAGTTGGTTTCAGTCGCATTACCATTGGCTCACATTATCACGTTCTTTTTTTTTTTTCTCTTTTTGGCGCCATCCATCACACCAACCTACCCACCTATGCATGTATATAGCCGCTTCAAATCCACTGGCACGACAAGCAACCTATATACTCGGCTCATTTCGAGCCAGGACCAAAAGGGAGATTGGCAACAGCAGGAGGCGATGGCAATGTTCGGGTACTTAGTGTTTCGCCTTGCTTTCTTTGTCGCTTGGTTGGATCACCTTTTTTTTTTGGGGGGGAGGAGTTCTCATCTAATTCATCTGGATTCGACTTGTTGTTCTCCCAACATAAAAACACGCACACACACACACACAATCATACGACGATAGATCTGGAAAGTGGTCAAGGACAAGGACAGTACGCACATTGAATTCTTGTCAAGTCTGAATCGCCATACGGCTGCTGTCAATGTTGTCCGATTCTCTCCAACAGGTAAAAAGGAGTTGCGGTTATTTTGGACTTTATCGCGAAATTCGCTCTTGAGGACTAACATGAAGGACTATACTTTTTGTTTACCTTTCTTTGCGCCCTCCCCCACTAAATAGCGGAATGTCTCGCGTCAGCAGGAGATGGTACGTCTTTACTTTTTTTATTTATTTATTTATTTCTTTCTTTCTTACCCGCTGCTTTGCCACTATGGCGAATGCTCACAAAGGATCTTTTTTCTCTTTATTTATCTCTAATCAACTGCTTAGACGGAAACATCATTCTCTGGCGACCTTCCGAGACCAAAGAGGCTGCCAACAGATTTGCGGAATCGGATGACGAAGAGTATCAACGCGAATCATGGCGTGTTCAGTCAATGATGAGAGGCTCGCTATCCGACATTTATGACCTTGCCTGGTCACCGGATGGCCGATACATCATATCAGGATCAATTGACAACACAGCACGGATATGGGATGTGAAGGATGGTAAAGCTGCTCTTTGTTGAAATTGAAAGGGAGACATTTTGACACCCATCCTCATGCCAACAATTCAGAGTTTTGATCTCATATCCACCTGTTTTGTATTTTTTTTTTTTTTTTTTCTTAGCCAAGTGCATTCATGTCATTGCAGACCATCACCATTATGTCCAAGGAGTGGCATGGGACCCACTTGGAGAATTTGTTGCAACGCAAAGTAGTGATCGGTAGGCTGCCCAGTTGTAAACTCTCTCCTTTGCTTGACAGGCACCAATAACAGGAGAAAAGAGAAATCTCACCACACGTCATCTTGGATAACACTGTATTAGATCGGTTCATATTTACGCCTTCCGACTTGACAAGAATGGTCACGTAGTGGTGACAAGCCTTGGCAGAAGCACTAAACTCGACCTTGCCAAGTTGCGTTCAACTTCCTCGACCTCGAAAGATACTCCTCAGGAGAACTCGGAGACTGATATGGCAGTGGATTCAAACTCTGGAGACAAGGAGGATACAACCAAAACGGCCGCTGCTACCCCTACTACCTCATCCACTAAGGCAGCACCTAAATCGTTCCGACTCTACCATGACGAGACCTTGACGTCATTTTTCCGTCGGCTCTCATTCACTCCAGATGGATCCATGCTCCTTACTCCTGCAGGACAGTACAGGGCACCCAACTCAAAACCTACTGTTAACAAGGATGACGATTCTACTAATAATGCCACGACGGCCTCCTCATCAACGGATTTGGAAACAAAGAATACAGTCTATGTTTACGCTAGAAAGGATTTCAGCAGGTTAGTCAAACAGCACTCTTTTGCCATTGAATCTCATGTTTGAGGCGAGCTATCCCAACTGAAAGGAGAATGCCTTGGTTGATATCTCGATGATAGAGGGCCAGTGGCACATCTCCCAGGGCTCAAGAGACCATCTGTTGCAGTCAAATGTAGCCCAGTATTGTACACACTCCGACCTCTCAAGGCAGCCAAGAAAGCACCAACACCAACCTTTTCACAGACGAATGGACATGGAAGCGGACCAAAATCAGCCAAGGATCAGCCACCTTCTGTCTTTGGATTGGGCTACCGTGCTGTGTATGCGGTGGCCACGCAGGACTCTGTACTGATTTATGATACCCAACAGACAACCGCACTCGCACTTGTCTCGCACATTCACTATGCGACCTTTACGGACATGACATGGTCTAGTGATGGATGCAACTTGATTCTGACCTCTTCCGATGGCTTCTGTTCCATCATTTCGTTTGAGGAGGGTGAGCTGGGCACAGTGTACAAGCCTCCTGCATCGACTGTAGAGCATATGACGGGAGGAGGAAGCAAGAACTCAACCCTGGTGTGGAAAGATTCTTTGGACCCATCGATTGCGATTGCGGCCACAGCGGGTATGCTCCACAAACTCAAGGGTTTGTCACTGGAAGAATATCAGCAATTGGAACAACAAAAGGAAGGAAAAGAGAGTAAAGAGAATAAGGAAAGCAAATCCAAGTCGAAACAGCAACAACAGCAACAACAGCAACAACAGAACGCATCGTCTGAGAAGGCAGAGGCCTCCAATGGTTCGACCAAGAAGGGTGCTGGAGGATCGAGCAAGAAATCTGGATCCAAGGCGGCTCGATCGGTATTACCTTCCGCGTCCAACGCGTCCTCGACATCACTTGTGGCCAAGTTTGCGACACCTAAATCCAAGTCTGTTTTCAAGGCTGAAAAGGATGGGGATGCAGTGATGGAAACGACGACCAAGGAGCCACCCAAGCAAAGAAAACGCAAGCATCAATCGGCCCTTGGAGATGACAATCCGACTTTGGGTAGTGGTACCATGTCGACGTTATCTTCTGTAGTGGCGAGTCCATTGACGTCGGGTCCTTCTACGCCTGCAGCAACGTCCACGTCGCCAGTCTCGGGAGGAGGGTCACCGATGGTTCCTGGAGGAGCGAGTACGAGTTTAGAGGAAGAGAAGCCAAAGAAGAAGAGGATACAACCGATCTTTGTGAGTGCTTTACCAGGGTATTCGTAGATAGTTTTCTAATGAGAGTCGCTGATTCACTGTTCCCATTGTTTGGCATTGCTTTTTTTTTTTTTTTTTTTTCTTTTTCTTTTCTTTTCTTTTTTTTTCTTTTTTTTTTATATGCAGTAAAAGGGACATTTATTAGAACTGATGGAAAAGGAAAAAGAAAAGGAAAAAGGAAAAAGGAAAAAGGAAAGAAAGAAAAGAAAGGCGACAACAGAGGGGGAAGGAAAAGAGAGTATGATAAGCGTGTTTTTGTTTTTATTATTGTTTTCGTTTTTTTTTTTGCAATGTGTGAATGGGTCCAAGGGAGAGGGGGGTGGGAAAGCTAGACCTCAGACGATGCTTCGCCGGAATCCCCACCGATTACGTCTGTAATAGAATCTGGTGAAGAGCCATGCAATGATAAAGATGATGGCTAGAATAATGAAAATATGCTGGAGACCACCCGCTATTGTCCAGAGGAAGAGAAGGGAAGAGAGAGAGAGAGAGAGAGAGAGAGAGAGAGAGAGAGAGAGAGAGAAAGGTTGATTAGAAGAAGAAACTATCGAAGCAGATTTTTTTAGTTCTTTTCCACTTTGGTTGCTTGGCAAAGGAAGAAAACATCAACTTACTTGCGACGTGGATAATGCCCACAAGTGAAAGGATCCAGAGGATTAGCAAAATGATACCAACAAGGATGAACCCTAGAGAGAGAGAGAGAGAGAGATAGAAAGTGAGAGAGTCAGCGAGATTGAGTTGTTGAACAGTTTTTTCTTTTCGTATTCATTCCTATCAGAGCATTGGGCCTCAAAGTCGAAGCTCTTTCTTCTTTACCATCGAATGCAATGACTTCGATTGTATCGCAGAGTGCCATGGTTATAGCTTTGGGGAAAGTTGACGATGAGTATGGGAGATAGGAAGGATGGGTCGAGTAAAGAGCGTGTAAAGTGGGAGAGAAAGAAAGAAAGGCGAGTGAGAGTGTGAGGATGGAGATGAGAGAAAGAAAAAAAGAAAAGAAAAAGATGGGAAGAAAGAAAAGAAAGAAAGAAAGAAAGAAAGAAAGAAAAAAAAGAAAAAAAAAAAGAACAAAGGACCCTACCCCCGAGTAAAGCATAAACAAGATAATGATGTATGCATAGCGCAACAACCTCTTCTTCTCTTTGGGGAAGAGGGGTTCCCCTGCCCTGGCCAAAAGTCCCATGTCCTGGTTATGACATCCCGCGTGAAGCAAACCAACTCCAGACGCTAAACTATTTTTGATCCCTTCCTCTTGTGAAATTCTCGGGTCAGTTGCTGTGGAGGAGGGTACAGGGGAAAACCCCTCTTCCCTTCCCTTCCCTTCTCCCCCCTTCTGGTCCAGGCTATCAAAGATGGAAGGTCCACATGCCCCCTCCCCTCTCTCCATTGCAGTCTAACGTAAAGGGTTCGAGCGCGTATTTTTTTAAAATGAGCTGC
The DNA here is from genome assembly GCA_011634665.1 of Mortierella sp. BCC40632. Taxonomy (NCBI): domain Eukaryota; kingdom Fungi; phylum Mortierellomycota; class Mortierellomycetes; order Mortierellales; family Mortierellaceae; genus Mortierella; species Mortierella sp. BCC40632. The sequence continues at coordinate 219,026 of WAEK01000006.1, forward strand.
ATGACATATTCACTCCCTTTTGTCGTAATCACCGTTGGGGGGTTTGCTACTTCTACCACCGTTACTACCACCGCCACTACCACCACCAATCAACCACTTCCTCCCCTACCTGTCCATTGTTCAACAGACTTATATAAAAAAAAAAAAAAAAAAAAATGACTTTATGGGGATAATTACAGTGCGCTCAGGAACTGTTCGTTCGAGTCCCCCGAAAGGACCTGGTCGCGTTTTCGCGTGTTGGTGGTGCGTCCAATGCGTTGGATCTGTTGGTGTTAAAACTTGTTGTTGTTTTTCTCCTTTTCTCTCTCTCTCCTAATACATTCTTGTTTGCTTAGGCCTTGGTGGTCTCAGTCTTGTCGTTGCTGGTGGTAGTGTTAGCAGCAGGGGCAGTGGTGGCTGTGGCACTAACGACAGGAATCTCGGCCGTCTTGGGGACAACGGGAGTATCCTCAGCTTCGCTAGGGGGAGTGAGAGGATGTCCCTGAGAAAGAGCGATCCGGATCACCAAGGGACGTCCATCCGCCAAAACTCCGTTCATCTTCTCGATCACCTTTTGCTGTTCAGCCTCATCCACCAATTCAACAAAGCCAAAGCCCTTGGACCGACCCGTACCATGACGACGGACAATGTGTGCAGAGTTGACCTTGAAATCCTTAAAGATCTCCTTCAAACCATCGTCATCCATAGCATAAGGCACATTCGCAACAAAGACCGTGGTTGTCGAGGGAGGTCCAACAGAGCGGGGTGGAGCCGAGATTCCATTAGAGTCCTCACCCGAGCCAGTGGCAGCGGCGGTAGCAGCCTTGCGAGCACGACGGTTGCGGCGACGACGTACTGGGCCTGTCTTTGAAGCCTCTCCATTGGGCGCATCCTTTGCAGCTTCGGACTCTGACTCCTGAGCAGCACCCTCCTCGTAATCCGCCTAAAAAGTCGACGAGAAGAAAAAAAGAAAAGGGGGATTTATTCGTTTAGTGGATCGACACAGGTAAAAGTGTATATGTAAAAAAAAAAAAAAAAAAAACTTACGCGGACCTTCTTGCTCTTGTTGCGGCTGGCACGGGTACGGCCAGTTCGGGGCTTCACGTCACCAGTGGTCTCTGCCGACTCTGGAGCAGCGTCAGCATCGTTGGCAGCAGACGCGTTTGAGGCAGTTGTCTTCTTTGGCTTGCGCTCCTTGGGTGGACGCTCAACCTGGGGCTTGGCGATCTCGACATTGATCTCACGGGCACCGAGGGTGGACTTGTCAAAGGACTTGACCGCTGCCTCTGCATGCGCCAACGTCTCGTAAGTGACAAAACCAAAGCCGAGCGAGCGGGTGCCGCGGGTGATGATCTTGGCCTTTACGCTGTTGTGTATGGAGAAGGAGGATGGATAGAAGAAGGAGGAGAGAGAAAGAGAGAAAGAGATGGGCCATTGTTAGTGAGCGCCCTTCTTGTTGACACACAAATAGACAATCCATGGTAGAAGAGCGTGTCCGTTTTTTTTTTTTTTTTTTTTTTGCGAATGGCATGGCACAGACTCACATATCCCTCCCTCCCCCCAACCACCCACCAAGACGCCCGCCTTTGCCAACTCACACACACACAGACACACTACACAAAAAGCAACACGCAATCCGCGCCTCCCAGTTGTTGTCTCTTCTTGCCTGCTTCCTGTGTGGCCGCGCGGTCGGGGTCGTCACACAAAGTCATCATCTGCAATGAAATCAGTGATCGGCGTGTGTGTGTGCGATAACAACAATACTCATTCACTCTCTCTCCCCCCTTTCTTTTGACCGCACTCCCGGATCCCATCTCCCTGATGGACCTCTCCTCCTCTTTTTTTTTTTCTCTTTTTTCTCTCTGTCTCTCTCTCTCTCTCTCTCTCTCTCTCTCTCTCTCTCTCTCTCTCTCTCTCTCTCTCTCTCTCTCTCTCTTTCCCCCCTTCCTCTCGATCGCAATCCCGTGCTTTCCGATTTTCGCTTATTGGAGGAGGAGGAGGGGGGGAGGGAGTGTTGGAGTCCCGAGGCAATGCTTGGTGATGAGTCAATGCGTGTCCATCCAACCCCCTTTCTCCTTTGGATGAGCATTGGTGTGAGAATGAGAGAAAGAGAGGTGAGGAGGTGAGGGTGTGGGTGTTAAAGAGGAAGAGGAGGCATCTCATCCTGATTCCTTTGCTCGGTTCTGTTTCCCATGTCCGCGTCCGTCGTCCGCGTCTCCGCGTCTGTGAGGAAAAAACGGAACAACCCCCATTTTTTTTTTCTTCTCTCTCTCTCTCTCTCTCTCGCTCTATCTCTCGGCCACTCTCTTTTCTCCCACTCTTTGCTCTCCTTTTCCCTTTACATTGTCCAGAGCATCTAGGCAACTGTTGGCCACTTGATTCCTCTGTTTCCATGGCTCGTTCTCATCCACCAGAGACGAGCCACGCAGCTGCATCATCTCTTACCATCATCCTCTTTTTTTTTTTTTTTTTTTTTTTTTTTTTTTTTTAAGTGTTCAACTTGTCATCAAACACAAAGGATCAGCAATATGAACGAACGAAGAAAAAAAAAAAAAAAAAAAAGAAAGAAAGAGAGAAAATCCCTTCCACTTACACAGAGTTGTGCTTGCTAAAGAACTGCTGGAACTCATCCTGGGTAGTGTTAAAGTCAATGTTTCCGACAAAGACCTTAAAGTCATTGTCATTCTCCACGACGGCGATTTGGGCGTTCTCTTGACTCATGGCGGCAAAAAAAGAAAAGAAATGAAAAGAGAAAAGAGGAAGAAGAAAAAGAAGAAAAAAAGAACAAAAAAAAAAAAAAAAGAGGAATCAAGGAGGCGGGAAGGTGGAGATGGGGTGGAGAGGAGGAGAGCGAACGGCGCGGGAAAGAAGGGGGAGGGGCGAGAGGGATCGCGCGGGGAAGGGGACGTGGTGGCGGAAGGGACGTTAGGAGGAAAGGGGATTCTGAAAGAAAAAAAGTTGGCAAAGAAAGAGAAAAAGAGAAGAGAAGAAGAAGAAGAAGAAGAAGAAGAGAAAGAGAAAACAGTGGATGTGTGTGTGTGTGTGTGTGTGTGTGTGTGTATTGGTGTATCGTGTATGTGTTGCATGCCCAAATATGCAGCCCACACAACACACATTCACACACGCACCCCCACTCTACTGCGTCTCTCTCTCTCTTTTTTTTTTTTTTCTATCTTCTCTCTCTCTCTCGCTCTCTCTTTCGCTGCGGCCTGTTGTTTTGTCTGCAAGTGAGCTGAATAAGTATGGTGGGTGTGTGTGTGTGTGGCACGCCCGCGTTTCTCTTTTTTTTTTTTTCCCTCTCTCTCACTTCTCTGCCCACGGCTGAAAAAAAAAAAATGTCTTGCAGCAGCAGCACCACATCTACACACGATCTCGAGAGGTCACATGGTCAAACTCTCTCTTCTTCTTCTTGGTCGTCTGGGCTGCTTCTTGGAGGGGGCATTTAATGCTCTTTATTTCCTTCGTGCCAACAACAAACACTAGGACTCTCTCCCTCTCTCATAGTCCTCAGATCTACTACCTCTCTCTGCTTAGAGGTGAGACAATGACATGAAGTGATCAGTGATCTCTCTCCTGTCCAAAAGTGGTTGCACATTCTAGGGTATGGAGGACAAGAAGGAAAAAGAGAAAACAACCAACCAACCAACCAGACCAGACCAGACCAGACCAGACCAGAGTAGAGTAGAGTAGACTAGACTAGACCAGGCCAGACCAAGAAAGAAGAAGGAGAGAAGAGGATGGGTCAATTCGTGGAAAAAAGAGAGTGTGTGTGTGTGTGTGTGTGTGTGTGTGTGTGTGTTGAATGTGGGAAACTCATTTAGCCTCGAGAAGAAGAAAAAGGAGGGGGGGACCAGAGAGAGAGAGACAGATAGACCCCAACCAGCCAGTTAGCCAGTTAGTCAGTCAGTCAGTCAGCTAGTCAGTCAACAGCAGCAGCTACTACGAATAGGACGGTTCTCTTTTGGGGCCTTTTTTTTTTTTTTTTTTTTTTTTCACTCTCTTCGTCCTCTTTGCCTTCGGTTTTCCTTTTCCTCCGTTCTGATTTCTTCGATTGCATTCGATCTCTTCCGATTCACATATCCGCCTTTTCCTTCTTTCCTAGCCATCTCATCCCCACACACAGCCCTTCTTCTTCCTCCCTTCCTCTTTGGCTCTCTTTCTCTTTCTCTTTCTCTTTCTCTTTTTTTTTTTTTTTTTTTCTTTTTTTTTTTTTTTTTTTTTTTTTCCTCCTCTTTTCTCTTTTTCTTCTTCCATCCCTTCTTCTTCCCTTCACATCCTTCCCTACCCTCGACATCATGCCTCGCTCATCCGACCACTCCCGCGATCCTTGGTGAGTATCTGATTTATTCTTCTCCCTGAATCAGCCAAGTCAAGCCCAAGTCTCTCCAAGCCTCCTCTCCGTCGTCGCTCCTTCTCGCTCAATCTTGCTCGCTCTCACTCATCGGGAAAACGGATCACGGATCAGGCTCCTTCTTTCTCCCCTATGCCTATTGCCTATTGCCTCTATGCCTTTCCACCGGCATTGATCGACGAGAGAGAGCTTAATCCCCGATCACAATCTAGGATGAAGCCAGGACCCTTTTTTTTTTTTTTTTTTCTTTCCTCGTCTCTTCCCTATCTCTCGGGAGAACGACACTAAAGAGAGTCTGACGGGAAGGAAAGGGAGAGGAAAGGGAGAGAGACAGACAGACAGACAGACAAAGAACTCGGTCTTTTCACTCCCGCCTGCTTTCTCCGTACCTTTTTTCCTTTTCTCTTTCCTTTCTCTCCTTCGTCTTTTTTTTTTTCTTTTCTTTTCTTTTTTTCATGGTCTTCATCCGACCCTTTTTCTCTTCTCAGGACTTGATCTTTCTTTGAAACAGGCCAGAAAAAAAAACTGCTGGAAACCAAAACGAAAAACGAACCGATATTCTAACCATTCCCTTTTCTCTCTCTCCTTTCCTTTACCTACTCTTTGTCAACCTCCTCAGCCCATACGTCATCTTCTCGGACTTGGGTGTCTCCTTTGCCATGGGTGCCATTGGTGGTGGTGTCTGGTACGGCATCAAGGGTGCCAAGAACTCTCCCAGGGTAAGTAAATTCTTTTTCCTTTTCTCCCTTTTTCTCTCTCTCTCTCCCCTGGATCGTCATTGTTATTGCTCGGGTGTTTGTCTGACAACCAATCGACCCTGACTCTCTTTTTTTTTTTTTCCTTTTTTACCCATACTTTGCATTCTTAGGGTGAACGCTTCCAAGGAGCTCTTGTTTCGCTCAAGGCTCGTGCACCAGTCCTCGGAGGAAACTTTGCCGTCTGGGGTGGACTTTTCTCGACCTTTGACTGTGGTATGAAGGGTATCCGTCAGAAGGAGGATCCATGGAACTCGATTGCCTCGGGTTTCTTGACGGGTGGTGTGCTTGCTGCCCGTGGTGGTCCCAAGGTGGCCATTACCTCGGCTGCTCTCGGAGGTGTCTTTTTGGCTGTCATCGAGGGTGTTGGTATCATGTTCTCGCGCATGTTGGCTGATAACAACAAGCCTATGATGCCCCAGGTACGGTGAAATCCCCCTTTCCCTTTTCCTCTTTCTCTTCCTCTTCCTCCCATCGAATCCAGTCACAAAAAAAACGCATTCCGTTCATTTATATATACTACATATACACATAACGGGCACATACGGGCATTACAGGAACTCTGTTGCTCATGGCCAACTCTAATTATCTCGCCTTCTAACTCGCTCTCTCTTTTTTTTTATGGTTCTAGCTCCCTGACATTGCTCCACCAGCATCGCAGTAAAAGGATCACGACCCCACGACAAATGCTCAGAGATGTGCAAAAAGGAGGAAGAAGAAAAAAATTGAAGAAGGGATGAAAGGATAGGAAGAAGGAAGGGAGGGAGGAAGGAAAGGAAAGGAAAGGAAAGGAGAGAAAAAGAAAGGAAAATATGAAAGAAAGGAAGAAAGAAAGAGAGAAAGAAAGAGAGAAAGAGAAAGAGAAGAATGAAGAAAAGAAAAAAAAATGGAAAGAAAAGAAAGAAGCTCAAGAAATGAGATCAGGACAAGGACAAAGGAAAGGACAAAGGACCAAGGCAGTGTTTTCCCTCTCTCTCGCCTTTGTGACTGTGATTCTAATCACACACACACACGCACACACACACCATCAGCACAGCGCCTTTGTGTAATAATGGACTCCTTCCTCCCTCTCATGGATCGATCCAACGGACTTTTTTCTGAGACACACCTCTTTTTTATTTTTCTCCTCTTGACCTTTCGCTTTTTTGTTTTTTTTTTTTTTTTTTTTAGTAATCTCTCAGGCTATCCTTTTTTCTTTTTTTTTTTTTTTTTTTTCTTTTTAACATCATCTTTTTGATCTAGTTTTGTTTAGCCTCTTTTTTTTCCTTTTTCTTTTTACTAATCCAGGATCCCATTTTTTTTTTTCTTTTTCTTTTTTTTTTCTCTCTTTCTTATTGCTTTTTTTTGCATCTCTCGCATTGCGAAATCTCTTGTCTTCACTTTGTTCCTCCCCCCCCTACCCCTAACACACACACACTGCACACACACAACCCCTGTATTATTATACTTAGACTTTAAAAAAAAAAAAAAAAAAAAAAATTGCCTGTTCATGCGAGCATGTTTTATTGGATACATAAGCAATTTTAGGAGAAGAGAGAGAGAGAGAGATAGGAAAAGGCAAAAGGTTATCAATGCTCAATCGTGCCATTCAAGATTTCTGCAGAAAGGTCGTTCCTCCGACGCTTCATTCGCCTCTTGACCATCTTGCCCTCGGTTTTGAGATTTCTCAGCAGTTTGTTCTAAGAAAGAAAGAGAGAATCAAATTAATATTATAATGTAAAGATCACACATCACCCCACCCCACCCCCTAACCCCAGCTCAGTCAAGCAAAAGAAATAAGTGGCTCACCTGAAGGGACCATTCGAGTTCCAGCTCGGTCGCCTTGAGCTTCTGCCATCCAATGTGTCGATCACAATTACTTCGAGTCATACACACTCGCTTGCCAATATTCTCTACCAACAAGGACTGTGTCCAACTCATGGCTGGGTCTGCCCCTCGACATCCTGTCATCCCACTCGGGTTCGCCTGCGAATCCGTCTCGCCTCTTGTTGTCCCATGTCCATTGGCAAAAGTGGCCTCCGGGAGTACAATACCAACACCAGAGGTCACAGGTGCAACAGAAGATGCTCTTGATCCTGCTGGAGTGGTAACCATCGATGCCGCTGCCTCGGCCTTTTCCACCCTCGCCATGTCTTCCATATCATCCCAGACAAGGCTATAGTCAAACCCACAAAGCATTTCTTTGTCCTTGTCCTTATCCTTGGCTTTGGATCCCCCTGACTTGCCTCCTTTAGCACGACCCTTGGATTGCGCCGTGGTCGTAGGCGTACTGGCTCTTTGAACGCTCCCATCCTCGTCCGCCATAGTCACATCTTCTTCCTTTTCAAAGATACCCGAAGGCGTCGAGCCCGGCAAGGACGGAGAAATCGAAGGTACTCGTCCATCCTGAACCATCAACCCATCCCCTGTCATCATGTTTGAACCATTCAAAGGAGCTGGCAAGGTCACCACAGAACCCAAATCTTGTCTTGATTGTCGATCAATACAAATCTCGAGTTGTTTCTTTCGTTCATCCATCACCTTGCACACCTTACGAACATGAGCCACCTTTTCTCGAATATCCAATAATCGTTGTCGATCATCCAAATCCGCTAACGTCAATCGACGCCGTTGAAGTCGATGTCGTCGTCGATCTTGTTCTGCCACACCAGAATCCCGTCGATCATCCATATCTCCATTCAACGCTCCAAAGACTCGTGCTTGAGATTGTCGAATTCGTTCGGTAGCTACCAAGAGTCCACACTCTTTGGAACAGTATTTGGATTTCTTGAGAGATGGCTTTTGACAACCTTCTCGGATACACAGTTTTCTGCTGGACGTGACAAGGCCTTTCTCTATTTGGAGGGGGAAAGGAGAGGGAGAGAGAGAGAGGGAGAGGGAGAAGAGGGAGTAAATAAGAAAATATTCGTTAGAAAAAAAAAAAAAGAGAGAGAGAGAGTAAAGAACCAAAGGAGGATAACATACTTTCACATCGCATGCAATAAAACTTGTCAAGCTTTTCACTGTCCTTCTCTGCAATCCCAATACAATCCGCATGGAACCAGTCATCACATCCATCACATGCAATCATAAACCGACCCGGATCATTGGGTGCCTGACAGATACAATACAACTTTTCTCCTTCCCCTTCTTGCTTCTCCTTCTTCTTCTTTTCCTTCTCAGTCTCGCCATTGACACGACCAAGAGCAGAAGACACTGAAGAGACCGTTGACTGAAAGACCGGTGCTGGCGCTGGCGCTGATACTGGTGTTGATGTGGACGCTGGCAATGCGGGTAATGAGAGCGATGGCTGCTGAGGTTCTCTCGGCTTGGGTGATGGTGACTTGTGCTTTCGTTTCGATTCACTCTCAACTGCCACTGTTGAGAACGATGAGCTGGAGCCTTCATCCTTGACCTTGACCTTGTCCAGAGCATCGTTACCACGAAGACCGGCTGATCTCTCGGAAGAAGCGGAGGTCCGTTGATTTGACTCAGTCGTCTCTAAACCAAGACCAGTGGTTCCCACAGCATCAACAGTCTCCGCCTTTTTGTCATGATCCTTAGAAAGCGTCGTTACCGCCGCTAGAGTGGCAGAAGGAGTAGTCGCAGAAGGAGTAGTCGCAGAAGGAGTAGTCGCAGAAGGAGTAGTCGCGGTGGCGGTGATGGAGGTGGCTCCAGTTGTGGCTGTACTATCATGAGTAATACCCTTGCTGAAACGCTTCTTCAAGCTCAAAGGACTGTGGAGAGGCGCAGGGATGGAGGAAGCCTTCTTAGAGGAAAAGGAGGCTGCTGCCGTGTTAATAGTCGGGGTCGATGGCGTTTTCACAGGTAACCTAGGCGAATCTTGAGCTTCTGTCAAGCCGCCAGCAGCTGATTCGGTGTGCTTTGTCTGAACAGTCAGCTTGGTAGGCGGCTGTAGGGATTGGAGAGCATCCTCTTCAGCAGAGCCTGATACCATTGGCAACTTTCGTTTGGCAGACTTCTTTTCACCCGACTGCACACTGGAGGCCTTGGACCCAGATGTAGAAAACGACGATCGAGTCGGCGTCTCCACCTCAGCATACTGTTGATGCTGATCCACCTTGTCTCCGACCTTTTCTTTTTTACTATGGTCAGTCGACTTTTTGGACATCTCAGAGTCCGTCGTGGGGCGATAGCGTGATGCCAGGGACGTTGATCCTGAGCCTGACACGGTTGGGGTGGATGACCTTGAGCGATCTTCACCATGGAATTTCTTTGCCTGTACACTGTGGGTTGAAGGAGAATCCTCGGCGGTATCGGAAACCCGGCGGGACTTTGATCCTGCAGTCTTCTCCTTGACCACTGAGACTGCCTCTTGTTGGCTGACTGGATGGGGCAGTTGAGGCTTAACAGCCGATGGGACTTTATGCTGAACATGCAAATGCGTAGGACCCTCACTTGGTGCATCATGGCGACTACGCTCAGTGTGCTCTGTGGAAAGTTCAGGGCTCTTTTGATCGGATACCTTCATGACGGAATCTTTCGGGGGAGCCTCTATTGACTCCTTGGCTGGCACAACAACATCCTCCATAGTGTGGTCTGGCACATGTGGTGCCGAGCCATGGACACTCTTCAACTGGCTCACTTCAGGCTGTACTTCCTCTACTCGAGCCTTCTTGGAACTGTCCATAGGCAAAGAGTCTTCGATGCCATGCTTCTGTCCAGCGGTCGGCTCAAAAGTGGATGAGTGCTTCACATCACTTCCCGAGCCTATCTCAGGGCTGACACATGTTTCTACGCTGTCGTCACCAACAGTATGGGCCGCTGACTGAGAAGTAGTCTTTTTGATTGTCTTGACTGCCTTCTCTTTCTTGCCCTTCTCGAGCTTCTCTTTGCCCACCTTCTCTTTAGTTGCTTTGGTAGCCTTTTCCTTGGCTGCCTTTTCCTTTGAAAGTCGTGCAGCCGCGGCCTTTTCTTTGAGCATTTTGCTAGCCTCAACAGATCCCATCTCTTGATCCTGCTTCTGGCTAGAAGTGTCAACAGGAGCTGACTCCGCTGGAGGAGGGATAAACTGAGGAAGAGTTGGCTGCTCTTCATAGAGTACAGTCCTAGAAGAATCAGCCTTGTTGGAAGTAACCTCTTCTGCTCTTGGCTGCTGGTGCTGTTGTTGTTGCTGTGGCTGTGGCTGTGGCTGCGGTTGTTGTTGCTGTTGTTGTTGCTGTTGTTGTTGCTGTTGTTGGTGGTGCTGCTGCTGCTGTTGGTGGTGCTGCTGCTGCTGTTGGTGGTGCTGCTGCTGTTGCTGTTGTTTTTGTTGTTGTTGCTGCTGGTGCTGCTGCTGCTGCTGTTGCTGCTGCTGTTGCTGCTGCTGCTGCTGCTGTTGCTGTTGCTGTTGCTGTTGCTGCTGGCGCTGGTGCTGCTGCTGGTGCTGCTGCTGATGTTGGAGCTGCTGTTGCTGCAAGTTGTCACTAACACTATGGGATTCAGGAACTGGCTCATTCCTTCTCGACTCAGCAAACATGGCAGCTCTCCGCCCTGGTCCTGCCATGGTATCCACCTCATCCTCCTCCATCGCCGTTGACTCTAGAGTATTCTCCGACTCGTTCGTATTGAGAATCTTCATCAAACTGAGTGAATGTGGAGGATGGCGATGAGGTACATAGGATGGCGAAGAATCCTTCTGAGTATCAAAGGACTTGGGTGAGACTTGGGACCGCAGAGGTCCTCCTCGTTCCTCAGGAACAGTTGGTGGTCCCGGTCGTGTTCGTGAATCATGAGGGGGTGGCTGCTCCTCCATCCCTCGGTGAGAACTTTTCTGTTCCATCATAGGCGGTGTCGCGGGTCGAGCCATTTCCACAGGCGGTGGTGGAGTTCGCCGAGGTGGTAGCAACTGCGACTGAGAATGATACAGGTCTGCCCGGTTACCCGGTTGCTGCCGTGCATACCCATTCTCCTCGTTTGGTGTATAGCGATCGTGCGAGTGTTGAGTTGGGTGAACCATGGGTGGCTGCTGCATTGGCTGTTGTTGTTGTTGTTGTTGTTGCTGCTGCTGCTGCTGTTGTTGCTGCTGTGCATGAGAGTGATGAAGATGCGGCTGTGCCTGTTGTGGAGGTGGCTGCTGTGAGGGCTGTGCTGGAGGTTGCTGTTGCGGAGTAGATTTGCGAGTCTGTTTTGGCTCTTGGAACTGCCTCTGCTGTAGCTCAGACATAAAGTTCATGACAATCGTTTCGTCGTTCTCTCCATGGACAGGAGGTTGAGTCTGTCTTGATGGTTGTTGTGATGGCGGTGGCTGCTGTTGCTTTGGCTGTGCCGACATTGCAAGTTGCGATGGAGCCTGGGGTGGTTGGGTTGGTTGCTGGTGCGCAAAAATGCCGGATCGCGATCCCATTATATGACCCTCTTGCACAGAATTGCGGTGATTAGGTGGCAAAGGCTGCAGTGGCGGAGAGGACAACCTTTGAGCGTACTCCGGGTGGTCATAGTGCTGACTAGGCATAGCGTGGTGGCCACGTTCCTGCTCCACACCGGCCGATCTGGCATAAGAGGACTGGTTGGCGTGCTGAGCATACTGTGGAGGATAAGGTCCTGAGTGTTGTACAGAGCCAGAGTAGGACGCCTCGGGAAAACCACCCGCCGGGTGGTGGTGCGAAGGAGGGCCTGGTTGGATACTCTGGTGCGGAGGGTGCGGTACATGCTGTGGGTGCTGTGGGTGTTGCGGGTGCTGAGGATGCTGCGGATGCTGTGGATGTTGTGAATGTTGTGGGTGCTGTGGATGTTGCGGATGTTGAGGATGCTGCGAATGGGAAGGATGCTGAGGATGTTGCGAGTGCTGAGGATGCTGCGAATGCTGTGAAAGTTGTGAAAGATGCGAACGTGAATGGTACTCGTAGTGCCCGCTCGCGACATCTGGGTCCGATGGATGAGATCTATAGTCCGCATGGAATCCTTGCATCATAACGGATGCCTGCCGCGATCTCGTATACTCCATCGGACTCGAGAGAGGTGAGGGTGGACGTGCACTGTGCGATCCTTGACCAACAGATCCATAATTCGAGCCCATTGGAGGAGACTGAAGTCGCATGTCCATTGGTGGCTCTGCGCTGGATCTCCTCACAACAGCATGTTGCATCGATCCCGAGCCTTTCGATGCCAGACCCAGGTTTTCAGCATGGATCGCCTGCGACGGATGCACAGGATTGGGACCCATTCCTCCTGATCCAGAAATGCTACCTTGTTGAGAATGCCGCTGGGTACGACCATGAAGTGGATGTGCAGGGTTTTGGGAAGCATGCATCGAAGTTGCCGCCGACGCAGGGTACGCGGGCTCGGGAGGACTAGAGTCTGGAGAATAAGGCGCATAGACCCTGTAGTGTGGTTGCGGAGAGATTGAAGGAAGCGCGCCAGATGACGAATACGCAGGAACGCCTGAAGAAGGGGCTGTTGAGGAGGCGGGATGCTGGTAATATCCCTGTGCAGGTGGCTGCGATGGCGGCTGCGATGGCGGCTGCGACGGCTGGTGTTGCGGTGGGTGTGGATGGTGCGGGAGATGTCCATGGTGTTGCTGTTGGTGGTGCTGAGGATGCTGCTGCATGGGTGGCACCTGATGCTGGTGCTGGTGGGGTCCTGGATGCTGACCGGGATACTGGCCCTGATGCTGAAATGGGTGCTGCGACTGTGGCTGCTGCTGCTGTTGTGGTGGTTGCTGCTGCTGCTGCTGCTGCTGCTGTTGCTGGGATGGGTGGGGAAGGTGCTGTTGATGCGACAAAGTATGAGAATGTTGCGCTTGAGGGTGGTGTTGCTGATAATGGTAAGGATAAGCTCTATCATCTTGGTAATAGGGCTCTGCATGCTGCTTCATACGAAGCGCGTATTGTTGATCTTGGTGCTGAGAAGGGCCTTGTTGAGATGACGGATGGTGACGAGGCAGTGGTGGGTTAGGGACCGAGGAGTAGTAATAGGACCCAGAAGACTCGGGTGAGGTCGGATTGAGCATGCTCTGAATGGACGATCGTCTAGGTGGAGGTGAATGCCCACCAGGCGGAAAAGCGGTCTGCTGTGGATGGCCGTAACCCTGCAGTCCGGCCTGGCCCGGATGCGACCGCTGTCCTGGATGTCCAAGCTCACCCATACCGGAGAATGACGCGGATCGGTCTAGATAAGGAGAAGGATCATGGTAAACATCAGATAGGTAGACATGATGCATGGGGTCTCCATCTCTACTCTGCTTCTTTGGTTGCATTGATCTAGGCTGATGTTGGCTAGTGATGAAGGAGTGAGGGGATAATGCTTTTGCCGTAAACTTACGCTGCTTGTGAACGCGCCCAGGGGTGTAAGACGGATAGAGAAAGAGAGACTCTTAGCGAGAGACAGCTGGCAATGTCTGGCTGATTCTGATTATGAAGGGAATGTACAAGAGAGAGAGATGGTCGAGGCGATAGAGTGTCAGATACTGCAGTGGATAGGAAGAGGTATGTGACAAAGGATGGGGGATGGCAAAGAGTGAATCTGATCCCTGTGGCGGCAGTGCAAAACTAGCTTACAGAGTTCTTGGCGGGATGTGATTTTGGCGGTTCACGGGGAGCAGTGATTCTATCGTCAAATGAATGAAGTAGGAGCAGGGAGAGCAGATGGATGAGGGGGGGGAGAGAGAGAGAGAGAGAGAGAGTGAGAGAGAGAAGGAAGGAAACAGGAGGAGGAGAGTAAGGGCTAGGAGAAGAAAAGAGAGCGAGAGGGAAGGGGGGCAGATGATGCCAAGACTGATGCAACAAAGGGAGTGATGAAGAGGCGCACTGGCTGATGATGGGATGGCAGAGATGCGCTGCAAGTGATGACTCAAACAGGGAAAGACAACAGGCGGAGATGGCTGTGAGAGTTGTGAGAGGTGAGAGTGAGAGAGCGCAACATCACACGGCACAGACAGCACAGAGCGGGGAGTGGCTTGTTCCACTCTGTGCCCTGTGCCCGAACACATTGCCGCGCAGACTGCAAGAAGGAGAGCCTGTATTGAGTTTTTTGGTTGGTTGCACTTTTTGTTATCCTATCATACACTACAATAGTGTCTGGTGCTATGGAGCCTCCTGCTCGGCTGATGCTTCCAGAGCTTTTGTTACTTGTTCCATGTCCCTGTGGATCACTTGCACCCAGTTCTGAACATCGCCCAACTCCTATAATGAGCAAACGTTCCAGTCATGGTTAGCCTGGGCCTTGATGGTCACGCATTCACTCCATGACATGACTCTACTTGTACAAATTGCTTTGTTGAAACCCTCGACTTTCACGAACCTTTAATGCTGAATCAAACTGCTCGACTAGAGTGAGCCACTGGGCGGTTTGCTTTGCGTATCGTACAGACTGCATAGAAAGAGTGCGTGCTTCCAGTTCGAGTTCCTTTTGGTTCACGAATATTTGGGATACTCTACAAGAGATAGAAAGAATAAACAACTTGGCACCACCAATACATCCCTCTTCTCAACAGTGCCAGAAAGAGTCACTCACCGACTGCTAAGAGTGTCGGCAAGTGCATCTGAAAAGACGCCAACACTGTGAACCGCATCTCTACGGAGTTGCTCTATGATGATGGAGAGGACAATGGAGGACAATGGTGTTTATAAGCGAAGAGGTTCAGCCCAATCTAATTCGAGGAGCCATCCTGTTGAGCCGTTGAATAGTCCTTTAAGTACCGTTCTCTCGCTTTAGCACTGCCTGCTTCGCCTGATGGTCCTTGACAAGCCGGTTCAGTGACATGACATTGCAAACTTGCCTCGCCCGACAATTGAGCGCCATCTCTTTTTCTAGACCAGATTTATCAGGTGATCACTCCGTCCGAGCTTGATGTATTACAGACGCGTCTCCTCAAATACACCCGCATGGCCTACTCAAAAGCAGCCTGCATCTCTCTTTCTGACTCCCTTGACTTTTGTTCAACTCTACAAAAACATCTTTACTGCCATAGGTCCCCACTCTACCTCTTGTACAAAAAAAAAATGAAAACCCTCTGGTTGACAGTGCTTTTCGGCAAAGTCTTGCTCCTTGTCGCAAGTCAGGTCCTCGCAACAACACTCGAGAACGAGATTCCTTTATCCTCGAAACTACCAAAACGTCAAGACACGGTTTTTGGTATGGCAACATGACCTTGTCTTCGCAACTACTATCCTAATATTCACTCCGTCTCTAACAGCACTCTGCTTTTTACTGGCGCCTACCTAGTGACTGTAACCGAGTATCGCTATATCCCCATGCAGACCATGCAAGTTCCTGAGAGACATCCAGGTATGTATCATTCCACCCTCTGAATATCCACTCCGAGGACCAATCATCCTCGGTAGTATGACAATGCTAACACTACACCTGTTACATAATTCTGCATACTTGTGACTATGCGCCCAGCACTACCTTCCTTTGAAGTGCTTACTCCTCTGCATTCAGATGTACCTTCGCCTCTACCGAAGGCGCCACCAACACCTATGCGTCAACCTACTCTTGAACCTAATAATGCGCTGACGTCCACGTCTTTTGCTGGCCTTGCGACCACTTTGATTCCTGCCTTCTATCCTGAATCGCGATCGGCCTCGCTTCCAGAGTCGAGTGTGACGGCTTCGCTATTGCCTGAATTGACTCGTTCAAAGGTACAGAGCGAGAGCGCAGCACCTTCATTGTCCGCAATCAGACAAGAGATCACTACGTCTGCGCACACCCCAAGCTTCTCGGCCTTACCAGATCACTCGACTCGATCCACCAAAACTGAAAAACCCAAACCGACCGAAGAAGAGTCGACGATGACTCCATCTAGCACAAGCACATCTACCTCCAAGACACCAACGGTCTCTACCACGATCACAAAGGGCACAGGCACAACCACACGCACTACGACCTCGACAGGACTCGACGGTACTGTCACTGTCCTGACAGAGCAACCCTCGACCCGCACACGCACTACGACCACAGCCAATTCTGGGAGTGAGCCATTCCGAACCAATCGATGTCTTCCTGGTCCAACCAAAGGAACAATTCTCAGTTATCTCATTTCTGTTTTTTCTAGTTCGTTTCTTTGGCCAATGTTTTTGATCTTGGTAGTAACGGTCGGTCTTGGTTGGTAAACACTGTCTCTTTGATCGGGAGAGGGGAGAAGAATGGACCAAAGTTACCACAAATCTCCTCGCGCTGCATTAGCTAGGAGGCTCATGGATTCCAATAAAGCCAATTAGTTCATTAACCGTGGAAAAATGTGTAAGGAAGTGAGGGGGAGGGGGGGAGGGAAGGGGAGGAACACGATGTGCAACCGATATTTAATTTTTGGGTCCGGCAGCGTACGGCTCGGCTTTTCATTATAGGGAAAAAAAACCAGTGCGCGTTTCGATCGGCTTGTCGGACATTCGAGTGAACGCGCACGATCGGGTGGGAGAGATTTTTTTTGCTGACTGCTCTGCTGTCGTGTCATGGTATCACTTTTTGACTTTAACTTTTTTTTTTTTTTCTTTTATATGATCCCTTCGCTTCGCTTCTCTCCTTTTTTTTTTTCAGCTTTCTCTCTCTCTCTTCTTCTTCATTACATTCCAACGCCACTACCGTTACCATGTCTCTTTCCACCACCTACCCAAACTTCCCCTTGCTCTCGCTTCCTATTGCTGCGGGTATTGCCTACGCTCCCCACTTTGTCCGCGTTCTTGTGAGTCGCTCATCCTTTGAGACTTTTTTTTTTTGGATCTTTTGACGATCGCCACCACTGTCCGCTCTATCTCTCATTTCTGCCCCAGCTAACAATGAATACCCTCTTTATCCGTCGATTTTTTTTTCTTTCTTTACCAGATTGTTGCCAATGCCACAAAGTACTGGAACAATGGTAAGCACTCTCAAAAGTCCAATGGAGAGGAATGTTGGAAGGAGGACATGGAGCAGGAGAATTCGTCAAAACTCTCCAAGGACTCGGCAGTAGTATTTCTCAATAACGGAGAGACCTCCCCACAAAAGTTTAATCCTTGGAAGGATTCTCACGCATCACCCTCTTTTTTTATATATGTCCACCATCTAGTCAGCCCCAGAGGACAGCTTGATAAAGTAGAGGCCAAGATGACCAAGGCGAGCTGGGCTATGGCCAAGCGTGCCGAAGGTGCCCATATCAACGGTATCGAGACTCTTCCTATCTACTACGGTGCCATTGTAAGCTTCTCTTTCTTTTTTAGCCCAGCACAATGAACCGATCTGCAATAGGATGGGCATTCCCAATACTAACTGAAAACATCCAACGGTTTCTTGGGGATGGGCTATTCCTTTTTATTATTATTATTATTATTAGTTGGCGGCACTCTATGCTGGCGTTCCCAAGGAGACCATCAGCAACTATGCAACATTCTTCTTGGGTGCTCGTGCCCTCTTCAATGTGATCTACATCTTTAACACCAACGCCATCACTGCCTTTACTCGTACGACTGTCTGGGTAGCAAGCATTGGCGCCTGTGTGAAGCTCTTCCTTGCTGCTGCTGCCATCAAAAACTAAGAGGTTCTCTCTCTCTCTCTCTCTCTCTCTCTCTCTCTCTCTCTCTCTCTATCCCTGTTAAATAAATCTGTATTTCATTCTTGCTCCATTCATCCTACGCCTATTCTCTCTGCCTTTGTTTTTTTTGGTAAAGAGCCACTTTAGCAAATGATTCATTTTGTCCGTTCTACATTTGAATGAACACCCCCCCTGTCCCCTCCCCTCTCCTCCATTCCTCCCCTTCTCTCTCCTCTACTCTACTCTCCTTCTCTCCCAACCGAGAACCATGACGCATGACGTGCCGAAATCGAGTAAAATGGGGGGGAATTAGCTGAAATGGACCCATTTCAAAAAGAAATAAAAAAAGTTGGATTTTGAGTGGTCAAGGAGAAGAAAGGCTCAAAAGCGTACATGGATTCGAGTCTTTAACGAAACATGGGCCCTCGTGGGAAAATGGATATTCCATCTCCCTCCTAAGGTGAAAGTTCTAGGTTCGAGTCCTAGCGTGGGCGCTCTCTTTTCTCTCTCTCTTTTTTTTTTTTTTTTTCTCTCTCTCTCTCTCTCTCTCTCTCTCTCTCTCTCTCTCTCTCTCTCTCTCTCTCTCTCTCTCTCTCTCTCTCTCTCTCTCTCTTTTTTGAACTCTCTCTCTCTCTCTCTTATCAGTGTGATATCTTTTGGGAGGAGGAGGAAAGAGTGGGGGTTCTAGAACGGGGCTGGGTACCTGGGCATGAGATTTTTGATCCGACGCCTCGGCCTGTTGTCAAAGTGAAGAAGGGCTTTCTCTTCTTTTCTTTTTGGATACGCCCTATTTGGTCAAGCTTATCAAGACAATAGAGAGAGATTTGTTGTTTGGAGTATATATATCATGCTTGTAAGATTGTGCTGTATTGAAAGGACGAGGAAAACAAAAGAGGATTTTTGATCCGAGGGAGTTTTTTTTTTTTTTTCAGGTCATTGTTTGTTAATTTGCAAAGGGAAACAGAGAAAAGCTTTATGCTTTTCTTTTTAGCAAACTTTTTTTTGTGTGGAAAGAGTCTGAAAAAAAAAAATAAAAGAAATAAAAGGCGAAGCGGTTGAGATAAAGAGAGAGAGAGAGAGAGAGAGAGAGAGAGAGAGAGAGAGAGAGAGAGAGAGAGAGAGAGAGAGAGAGAGAAAAGAGAGAGAAAAGAGAGAGAGGTAGAAAAAAAAGTGTGTGACGGTGGGTTCGCGTGAGAGTGAGGGGAGGAACCATGAATGGAGTAAAGGGAGAAAACCGTTTGAGCCCTTTTTTTTCCTGTGCCAAAAAAGAAAAAAAAAGAAAAAAAAGAAAACACCAGCTCTTGACAAGGACTGTCGGGATCCACTCAACATTCCAACCAATGGTAGGGACATTGTCCTCTCAGGGATCCAAAGGAAAAAGTCCCAAGGGAATTTGCAAGGAGAAAGACCCATCAGCATGCTTGGTCAAAAAGAAAAAAAAAAAAAAAAAAAAAAAAAAATAACCTGAGGATGCATCTTCATCTTGAGTCTCTTTTGTCCTTACCATCAACCTTTTCCATCTCTTTCCTTTGTTTTTTTTTTTATTCCTCTCTCTCCCTATCATTACGGGATCAACCTACTCGACCATGATTAGGCAGACACTCTAAACCCAATCGTTTTTATCCCACCAGCACTGCTCGTGTTGGCCATCCTCGGTATCCTAGTCTACAATTATCAGGCACAACTCCAATATTGGGCTTCCGACTTGAAATGGCGTTACTATCGATGGCGTGCTATGCGTGAGATCCTCGCTCAGAACAACCAGCATCCTGGACCCGAAGATGAATATTACAGCGATGGAGACTATGAACACCAAGGCGAATTCGATGAAGACGGGGCTCTTCTCGAGGATGAGACTGGACTTGGAGAAACTGGGGAGGGGGATGACAATGAGGACAGTGATGGACAAGAAGAACCTGTGGACCCACAGGGATCATCCACAGCAAGACTGAGAATGCATCATGAGATGGTTCAGAGGATGCGTGCCCGTGCAGGATTTGCACCTGAACCCTTCCCAGGTGACCTACCTGCTGAAGGTGATGGAAATGAAGATGAACAGAATGAGGATGACGACGAAGATGGAGCAGCCGAGGAACCCATGGCAGGACCATCGAACCCTGCTAGGATTAAACGAATTGGCAAGAAACGAGCAGAAAAACTTCAGCGCAAGGAGCAGATGCGCGCATATCATGAGGTTCGTCAGGCTATCCATTTTCTATTTTTTTTTCTTGAGGCAGGAGTGATGATAAAGGCGTGAGAACGAAGAAAAAAAAAATAGAAAAAGCAAGCGACTAATATTTTTTTTCTTGACTCATATGTTTTTACTTGTCATTCTCATTTTTCCTTTACTCAGTTCTTGCAGATGCAAAGAGAGGAACGTCGCCAACAAGAAGAATTGTTCAAGGTCCAGGATGCCATCCAACGTGAAGAACGTCAACGAAAGAGGAATGCTCAGCTTGAAAAAGACAAGAAAAGAAAAGAACAGGAAAAGAAACTTCAGGACAAGAATGCATTGACGAGGCAACGACAACTCGAGGCGGAGAAAATTCAGCAGGAAAAAGCTCGCAGGGAACTCTATGCATATCTTCAGGTATTTTTTTTTTTTTTTTCGAAGAAAACCCCAAAAAAACAAAATCGGAATGCAAATCTACACTCTTGTTTCTTTTGAGTTGCCCATGAAAATAAATTTATCAACATGAGATCCTTTCTAACCCTACGTTTCATTCTCTACAAAAAAAAAAAAAAAAAAAATCTCTTTTTTCTTTTTTTTCTTTTCATATAGCGTGTTCGGTCATTCCGAATGTCAGTTTTAGCAAAGCGACTAGGCAGGACCGAAGCTCAGCTTGCTCAAGATCTGGTGGCCATCTCAAAGGAAGATCATACAGGATCCAGTTCAAGTGGCAGTGGTGGCAGCAGTAGCAACTCAACATCCCAAGACAATTCTCCTCGTATCCTTCTCGCTTCCAACCCAATCTCGAATGGCGGTGCTGGTTCATCCGCAACAACACCTTCCTCTTGTTTTGTTTCTGATCTGTCGAGTTGTATCTCATCCGGTACTCTGGCGACTAGTTCTAGATCCTTTTTGGTTGTACTTTATGATCCAACCTCGGAACTCTATCTTGTCTTGAATAGGACTCAGTTGAGTCAATTCTCGGAAGTCATTCGAACAAAAGGTCGGGTTGATAAAAAATCGTTGAGTCAGGCTAGTGAGACCATCTTTCGACCCCCTTTAGACCAATAAACCCCAATCTGGAGAAAATACCCATATTTCAAAAGTGCACTCTTGTTGCAAAGTTGTTTTTCTCTAGACAGGAGAGAGAGAGAGAGAGAGAGAGAGAGAAAGAAAGAAAAAAAGAGTGCACAATCTCTTGCCATACCTTAAGAAAGAGTTTTGCCCTATCTTCGCACATGTCAAGTCCTCGAAGAGGGAGGAGAGATTCCCTTTTCTCTCTCTCTCTCTCTCTCTCTCTCTTACGGTTTGCGACTGGGAAATGGTCCAGAGCCTATCCAGTCAGATTTCCTTCCTATCCATCACGGGTCCCAGACTCAATAGCTAATATTGGCTTGGTCAGTTCTTAACGAAAAGAAGTAGGTCCTTTTCCCTCCTCATTCTCCCATTCACTTGTCCTTGTGACTCTTCCTTTCCCCTCTTTGTCTCTCTTTGTCTCTCCCTTGGACAAGGGTCGTTGGGCACGCGCCAAGCGCCACTAACTCTCTAACTTGGAAGGTACCCCTCAACACAAACCAGGCTCTCTCACTCTCTCACACACATTCTCTCTCTTTCTTCTCCACTAGATCGATGTGTCCACCCACACTGCTCCACTGCTCCATATACCTATACACTTGCGACATCCAATTACTAAAGCATTCATCCAAATCTTTTGCTCCCCTCCTCCCCCTCACTCTTTTGCATAGGCTCTTCTCTGAAACCAACATATTCATATATATATATATATTTTCTTTGACAGTTGTAAGTAGTAAATATTATTGTCTTTTTTTTTTTTTTTTTTTTTTTTTTTCTTTTTTTTTTACGAGTCGAGAATGAGAGAGTGAAAGATTCTGGTATGTTCTAAATTCATCGAGAAGGAAGTAGGTTTCCATGTTCAAAGATGAAAGTGATTTGGGAGGTGTGAAGGAAAATAAATAAATAAAAGGGGGAAGAAGAAGAAGAAGAAGAAGAAGAAGAGGGGGCTCAAAGGTTGTCTGATTCGTTACCAACAATTGTAGGGGGAAGACTCATTAAGGATTGCTTGTTACCAGAGGAGGATTTTTTTTTTTTTTTTAAAAAAAAAAAAAAAAAAAAAAAATAAAAATAATAATAAAAAGGGTCGGCAAAGCCAAAAGGCTAAGGTCATTAAATCATTAGGTGGTGATGTGAGAGTTGGAATAGGAGGATGAGGGTGAGTGGGTGGTACGCGGTATTAAAGGCAGATGTTGTTGTTGTTGTCGGGTCCTCATTTTTTTTTTTGTCTTTTTTTTTCTTTTCCTTTCTTTTTTTTTTAGTTCCCGTTTGGTTGCATGAAATGGGAAGAGTAAAAAAAAAGAAAAAAAAATCTTGTCAATCGAGTGTTTCTGGAGAAGGACGAATAGTTTCGTGTCTGTCGTTCGGTCCTGCAAAAAGAAAGAAAAAAAAGAGTCATTGCTGCTTCATATCATTGTCTCCTTTCGATGGGTGGGCGGGTGAGGGGGGGATGTTGAATGGTTGGTGTCCAAAGAGGGCGAAAGGTCGCGTGGTTCCCTTCTTTGAATCTTTGCTCTATCAAGGGCAAGAATCCAAAGATCAGAGAGGCCCATTGCGGGACAAACTCTGAGGGCACACGAGGCCGAGTCGGGTCTAGCTTGGGAAAAAAAAATGTTCCCAACCTGCGAATCCAGAATCCCTGTCGGACCAGTCCTCAAAAAAAGAGTCATCGGCAGTACCGTTGACTCTCCTTTTTTTGGTGGCAGATCTAGTCTGCAAGTATCTTGGATTCTTGACCTTTCCTCCCTTATTTCTTTGTGAGCTTCTTGACAATCTTGGCCTGAAGGCGATTCCAACCTTTCTCTGCGGGAGGCGGAAGAAAATTGTCATGTTAGAGAACCGAAAAACGATTGCAGCTTCAGTGACTATAATGCACAAGAAAATAAATAGACGCTCTTTTTTGCTTACCTTTCTTGGGCTTGGCACTTCCATCTTTGCCAGAACCCTTTCCACCCTTGACAGGAGTACGACCCGAGGCAGTAGCCTTTGCGATCGTTTCGGAGCGATACTTTCCACTATGCATGGATGCACCACTTGATCTCAACTCTTCCTTGTATCCATCCAGCTCCTCGAGTCTGAAGGCAACATCCTCCAACGATCTGCGCTGCGTCACAATCTGGGCACTGTAGGCGACACGCTTCCGGATCTCATCAAACTCATGCTCCAGTGCTGTCTGTCGTCTCTCAAACTCTGCAGGTACAGGTCGTGTGATCTGTGTCAAGGCCACACACAACTCCTTCCAGGCCTTGGTCACTCTTGGACGTGACTCTGTCTCAAACACTTCCACTTGATCCTCAAACTCGATCACAGACAAACCCAACTTGTCCACCTGCATCCGACTTGCCGTCGTCCTAAAAGACCGGATCGAAACCACATCATCTCCGTTCTGACTCTGGGAGGGTCTTGGACGATGGTTTGACTTCCACTTTGTTTGCTCCCTAGCAAACAAGATCACGGCCTTGGCAAAATCCTTGAACCACGATCGAGCCACCTCAATCTCAATCTCCCAGGCTGCACGCCTTTCCAGGGCCTCGAGATGAAGTGTTTGCATCCGGATATCGGTTTTCAAGGACTGAATCCGATCCCGAATCTTTTCCGTTTGCATATCCAACTCGTGCGTCAAGGCCTTGGAATGATCTGTTGCATAGGTGACTGACTTTTTGATCTTGCGTTCCGACTCTGCATACTTGACCTCCTGAATCTGAATGTACGCGAGCTGCTCACTCAATTCGACCATCAACACCTTGGGGTCGTCCACCATCACTTGCTCGTCGACATCAAAAATCACCATCCCAACGTTCCTTTGCTGGTAAATATCGATAATGCTCTCTGACTTGAGTTGTTCCAGCTCATTGCCTGGCCAGGAAGAAAACATTTCCACGATCTGATCCTGAACAGAGCGGATCTTTTGAGCAACCGTCCGGATCCATGCATCATGTCCCTGAAGTTCTCCCATCAATCCACGCAACCCATCTTGATAAGCCAACAATGTCATAAAGTCCTTCAACAAGGGGTCCAAGACACTGTTCAGCTCTCGACTCTTTTCCAAGCGATCGTACAGAGCCTTTTCCAACTCTGCTCGGTTCAACGACATCAGCTGGGTCTTGGTTGGTGTGGAGATGTAGGCGTCAACAATTTTGTTGGATGGACGGGGGACCCTGGCAACCACCTTGACTTCATTCGTCAAATCCTCAAGCTCCACTCGAATAGCATTCAACTTTTCGAGCGTGATCGAGTGTGCCTCCTTTTCTGCCTTGAGCTCCACAGCCATCCGAACGAATCCACTGTCCATCACATCCACCTTCCTCAAGAACTGGGACAGTTGTTGCGAATGGTCGGCAACCTGGCCAAGATAGGCAAGATGTTCATCCAAGGTCGAAAAGCCGTTCTTGAATTCGTACAGCTCAACTTCGAGATGGAGTGGGATCTTTTTGACTTCTGGGGCGTCGCTAGCATTGTCGCTGTCTTCAGAGCCGTTTGGTTGTTGTTGGTTCTGTTGGTTCTGTTGGTTCTGCTTAATAAGAGCCTTCTCCTGAGGCGAAGTGACTAGAGCAAGCGAGGCCAATGAATCGTAGATAGCCAGAGTGACATCAAAAGTTGCATCCTTTTGAAGTTCTGCCATCGTGGTAATATGATCCACTTGTTGCTTCAATGTCTCTGCCATCCTCGTGTTGATCGCTGAGAATAAGAGAGGGAAAAAAAAAAAAAAAAAATAAAAAAAAATTGCACAGGTGTCAAGTAAATATCAGGTACAATCTTTTCTCTTGATAACTCGAATTCGATAGGGTCAGTAGAGTGTCTCACTCTCACTCTCACTCTCTCGCGCATTTGTACCTGAATAGTCCTTGGTTGCGCCAAAGTTCTTCAGCAATGTGGCGTACTCGGAGGCAGTATCTAAAAAATAAAAATAAAAATAAAAACAGCATCCAGTGTTACATAGTGAAATACAATGCAAAAAATAAAAAAAAGGTCTCATAAAATATCAGAAAGGACCAAATCCAACAACTTTCACTCTTAAAAATTACCTTGACAAGAAGAAACCGATCCACTAATCGACTCTTTGGTTTCAGTCAACTGTTGGGACCAAACAAGACGTTGACCTAAAATCTCCAACTGAAAGGCTTCTTGGTCAATCAAAACCAAAAGTCCTCTCACTTGAGCTCTCAACCGCTTCTGATCGCTCTCCGCTTTTTCATATTGCTGAGTTCGGATCTGGTCCAATGATTCGATGCCACCGGATTCCAAATGAGCATATTGATGCAGGGCAATTTTCAAATTCGAGAGCTCCAACATATGTTGCTTCTTGAATTCGAGAACAGACGTCTTTGTTCGGTTGTTCGATACCTCCACTTCTTGGAGCACATCCTCCGTCTTTTTCCACTTTTCATCACCATCTGCAAGACCATCCGCATTGGCAACACCTCGGCTCAGGATCCCACGCTCAGTTTCGTCCAAGTATTGTTGAAGAGCATCGACCCGGTCCGAGAATTGGACCCACAACATATTCCACTGCTGACCAACCTCAAGTCCTGATTGGAGAAGTGACAATGTCTGTCGAATGTTGTTTTGTCTTAGTCGGACATCTTTCAACAATGGGATACAGGATGGATCCTTGGAAATATGCCTGAATGCAGTCTCCTTCTCCACCAAGAGGAACTCGTTTGCCAACTGACTGAAAAGTGTCGCCTGTGCGCTCAGTTTCTCCTGTTGATCTGCAGAGGTGACGTCCAATCCAGCAAGTGTCGAATCCAGATCAACAAGATTTCGTGACAAGTCTTGAAGGTTTCCGGCAACACGTCGACAGTCTGAAATAGTGTTCAGGTCCCGTTCACGATCCGAACGAAGGGCCTTGATATCCCGCCAGAGTCGATTCACGGTCGTGATCTTGTGTTCTACCAGAGTAGGATCCTGCTTGGAGCTTGGACGTTTCGAAATTGCAGTCATCTCATTCGCCTTTTCCTGATAAATGTTGTACATCTCCTCCTCAAAGGCCTCAAATGCCTGGCCAACGCGTGTGACCAAGGATTCATATTCCTGGAAGGGTGTCGTGTCCTCGCCAATAAAGCCAGTGAGTGGTGGGTACTCGTGAAGTTGGGTCCGGATCTCTCGAAGTTTTGATTGACAGGCTTGCGTCAAGTCCAAGAACTCTCGCAT
This sequence comes from Mortierella sp. BCC40632, assembly GCA_011634665.1. NCBI lineage: Eukaryota > Fungi > Mortierellomycota > Mortierellomycetes > Mortierellales > Mortierellaceae > Mortierella > Mortierella sp. BCC40632. The sequence goes on from WAEK01000006.1 coordinate 244,933, forward strand.
CATTTGATCTGCCTTGACAATCTCCTGCTTCTCATTCAAACAAACTCGAAGGTCACGAACAAGCCCTGCAAGTCCTGCGTGTCGAATTTGAATAGATTCCCACACATGGGGTTGCTGTTGAACATTTTCCTGAAGTTTAAATGTCGACTCAAGCTGGGTATAACTGGCCTCTACTCTTTCCACGGCTGCCACGGCTGCATCTGCAGGTTGGTTCATCGCCCATTCGCTCACAATCTTGTATGCCGTCTCCAATTGCGAAAGGGTCGTTCGCATATCAAAGAGATAATCTAATACACGAGTCGCATAGGCACACCGATCCACCTCCTTGGGCAATTGATCCTCGACCTTGTTCAGGCTCTTTTCCACATCCTGTACTCGATCTTGTACTGAGGTGGTGGTTGCCTCGGCGGTTACGTCGTGAGTTTCGTCCAAGCTCTTGACAACCGCCTGAGCGTCCAGCGTCAGTCGATTCATCTCAACAGTTTTGAATTCTGAAAGCTTGTCTTGTTCCTCCTCCAATTTTGTACGGAGCTCATTTACTTCCGAGAGTGCCCTGTCCAGATCACGGTCCTGGGTTGCATCCCGAGCAATGTACTCACGCACTGATTCCGAGGCGGTCCAGACGTCCTCTGATACAAATTTAGGCATCTCTAGACTTGCAAGCCATTCTGCGCTCTTGACCACCCAGGCCTCTGACAACGCATGAGTGCTCAAAAATGCCATCAGCAATCGATCATTTTCAAGGTTTTGCTCCGCCACTTCCAAATTCGAGCGCAGTTCTGGGAGGCGATCCTCTGTCAATGTGGACTTTTTGGTGACAAGCTGATCTGTTGGGGTATGAGCGCTGGACTCGAGCAACGATGAAAGTACGTCAGCATACTTTTTCAACAGGGCCTTCATCACAACAAGGCTGCTGTCCTGATGATCCATGACTGAAGCCTGGGTTCGATCCTCCAGTGTGTCCTGACTACGCTTCGTGGCGACTGCACGGAGTTGTTCCGAAAATCGGTCCACATCCACCACAATCCGTTCCATTTCCTGTAGACATTCAACAATCCACTGCAGTTCCTGGGCTGCACTTCTGGCCTCAGAGACCTTTTTTCCAAAAGCGGTCCAGCCGGCATCCAATGCTCCCCAGGCCTGATCCACCTGGCTCACTTGTTCCTGTGTGAGTTCGGGTCGTTCATGATCAAGCAACTCTTCACGAACGGCCTGGAGTCGAGGCATATGTTGTCCCTTGGGGATTCGTTTCTCCTGAGCCCTATCAATGGCGAGTTTGAAAAGTTCCAAATCCCTCGCACAGTCGTCCAGTGGTGCGCCCGAGTCTGGTGTCTCTGGGAAGTTGCTGTCTTGCTGCTCAATCCATTGTGAGAATTCCTCGACATTCACCAAAAATTCTTCCAGTCGCCGATTTAGTTCCTCCTGTCGAAACTTCAACACCTCTGGATCCAACGGCTCCCGCTCTCGTCCAGAGTCAGAGAATGTGGGACTCAACGGACTCAAGGGTGCGCCTGTTGTAGGGGTCAAACCAGATCCACCAGCCAGGAAGGAGCCTCGACGGTTGGTGGTCTTGATAAAGAGTTTAGCCATTTCACGCTCACGCTGCTCACGCCTCAACTTGCGCTGACGACTCTTTTCCTCTTCCTCTTCTTTTCGTTTCCGACGAGCATCTTCCTCTTCTCTAGCACGCTCTGCAGCACGGATAGACCAGCCCTCGATTTCCAGACGCCTCAGTCGGATTCGTTCCAATTCTTCCTGTTCCTCACGTCGTTTCCGCTCTTCTTCTTCTTCAACCATCCTCCTGGTTGCCTCGAGATCCTCGTCCGCAACCTGAAGGCGCTCCTTCTTAGCCTCGGCACGAATCACTTGGAGCTCTTCGACTTTTTCTGGAGGAAGACTCTGTTGATATCTGGCCATGACGAGGTAGTATTCCGAGACGTAGGTCATGACAGATCGCTCGTCGGGAATTTCGACATCAAGAAGATCACTCAGGTCCAACAGTCGGTGAATTGCCATCTTTTCGAATGCCGTCTCAAAAGCAAGGGTCACGGTCTTGCGGCATTGGTCCATGGTCTCATGTGGAGTTTGAAGGACCTCGGTATAGAAGTCAGGAAGGAAGCTAGGATCATGACGATGGATCAGAGCAGCAAAGGCAACACCTGTCTTCCAGGAACGATTGAAATCCAGGATGGGTGGGATAACGTCCGAGTAGTCCTCAAGCTGAAGTCGGACCCAGCGAAGAAGCGCCTGCTTGGCATCGACTTGTTGCGAGGTGCTTTTTTTCTTGCCCTTGACGGTGGCTGTGATCATGGCCGTCTCACTCTCCACGTCCTACAGAGGCGGGGTAATGTATAAAATAAGATACATGGTTCAGTATCAGTGTGAAGTGAAGTATCATACTCTGGATATCAAGGCCAGGACAGTGGCTGGAGAAGGTGCAGGAAGGAGAAAAAGAAAAAAGAGAAAGAGAGAGAGAGAGAGAGAGAGCATGTAAAGAAGTAGAAGTAGGAGTGCTCTCATGGACGGGGCAAGGCAGGCATGTAAGCGGGCCATGGCGATAATTATAATCATCATGATAATTATACGTAGACACACCCCGACTGCAGCCAGCGATCACTCGAGCAACGCTGAGCAGTGAGCCCTTCTGCATCTGCACAAAACCATAATTAATTAACCCAGGAAACCCTATCCGTTCGCTCTCTCTCTCTCTTGCTCTCTCCAAGGGGCCATGAACGTTGGCCCTTTTCCCACCAGATAGGCCCTCACACATCCAACAGGAGATGAAAGAGAGGAAGAGAGAGGGTACCGACTGAGAAAGATCTCTCTCTCTCTTTCGGGGGACCGTCAGGGTCAAAGCTACCCGGTCAGTACCTTCCCCCCCCCCCATCCATACTCCGGAGAATAATTGCACCAGCCGCCTGTATTGTTGCCCGCTGTCCGTGCTCTTTCTGGATAGAAAGGGGAGGAGGAGGAGCAGCCGGGAGTCTGTTCCGGAGGCGTGCATGCTGCGCGCTGCTGCTGCTGCTGCTGCCTTGACCGGGCCTCCTTTGCTGTTGGGGCCAGGTAGCATGGGTCCGTTATTACCCCGCTGAGCTAATCTGGCCACGTTTCACTACGGACTGGATGCAGCTCGGGCGTAGGGATGTTGGTAAAAAAGGCCGGTCAATGGTAAAGGGAAAAAGGGGGAGAGGAAGAGAGAGAGAGAGAGAGAGAGAGAGGAGAGATGGGGGTTGGAGGATGAAGTGAGAGAAAAAGAGAGAGAAAGAGAGAGAAAAGAGATTGAAGAGAGAGATTGTGCATCTAGGAGTTTGCCAAGCTTACCATTGAATCGTCCACCAAGAGCTGCGGGTAGACATCAGTCATGGTGTTGGCAATCTGCTGGACCTGGAAGCGATAGATAATGATCCAGATAAGACCAAGCGTCAGCTTGACGTTGCCGTCAACAATATCTTCGTTTCCGATCGAGCCAAGAGGCTCGTCTGTGCGCTTTTCGAGAAAGGATACAGCCTTGTTCACGTTGGCCATTTGATGGATCCGCATATTGCCTCGCTCAGGTTTAAGCGGTTCCTTGGAAACAATCTCGAGCAGTCCGATGAGTCGTTTGCCATCCCGGAGGTCGCGCTCAATCGAGGTCATGGGCACATAGGTATTGTTGGTGGCGAGTTGGACATTGACCCAGCGCATGAATGCACGCTTTTGGGTTTCGGTCTGATGTGCAGTTGACTGACGGAATGCATCTTCGTTTGGGTCATGACCAGCATTCCGGCGGCCACCTTTGCCTGAACCGACGGATGTTAATGTGCCGACCGGTCCTGCTCCTGCTCGTTCGTTCTTCAGTTGCCAGGACATTGCCTGTGGTGGAGAATGTCGGTGCTGCTGTTGCGGCGGCTACTCGTGTGTGCTGGTGCCAGGGCGGTAGCAGAGGGGGAGGGGGGGAGGGGGATGGTGCCGATGGAGTGGCGTGTGTATGTGCGTATTAATGAGATTGGGATGATCGATGGAGGGATGGAATGCAAAGGATGGTGAAAGAAAGAAAAGAGAGAGACAGAAACAGAGAGAGAGAGAGAAAAAAAGAGAGAAAACAGAGAGAGAGAGAGAGAGAGAGAGAGAGAGAGAGAGAGAGAGAGAGAGAGAGAGAGAGAGAAACAGAGAGACAGAGAGAAAGAGAAAGAGAGCAAAAGGAGAGAGAGGAGAGAGAGAGAGAGAGAGAGGGAAAGAGAGAGACGGAGGCGAGCGGGACTGAGCCGGTGGAGACAGGAGGAGAGCAACGAGGAGCAGAGCCAGGCAGATTTACAGAGACACAAGGGACTGAACAGAGTCCGAGAGGTACAGAGAAAGAGAGAGCCGGGCCGGGGTGGAGTCGCTGCCAAGGAAAGAAAGGGCGCAGTGGGAGAGAGAAAGAAAGAAAGAGAGAGGTGTCAATGGGAAGAAGAGGTGCGGGTACTATTTGAGCGTGCTACTGCCAAAGCGTGAGTTCGGGTGTAGAGAAAGGATGGATTGGGGTAAGGGTTGAACGATGAGAATGCTGCTGGTTCTGGAGCTGCCGGCGATGATGACGATGATGATGATGATGGAGAGGAAGAAGATGAGAAGAAGGTGAGAGTGAGAGTTTGGGCGAGAGCGGGGGTGAGGGTGAGAAGTGAGAGAGTGTGTGTGAGAGAGAGTGAGAGAAAGAGAGAGTGAGAGAATGAAAGAGAGAGAGCGGTGGGGATGGGATGTGCTGGTTTGGATATGATGGGGAGACTCAGAGAGAGTTGGACCCGAACACAGACAAGAGAACAAGGAGTACAAAGGACAAAAGAGACATTAGACAGAAGCATGTGCCAAGGGCAATAAGCTGATACTCTTTTTTTCTTGTCCTCATTCTGGTTTTCTAAAAAAAAAAAAAAAAAAAAAAAAAAATGGCGACCGCAGTCCATACTGTTCGGACCTTGCTCCCTTCCTGGTGCCGGCTTATCATAGCGTCGACACACCCTTGCTTCCCTCGTGTCCTTCAGGCTCGAGCGAATGATGAAGTGACAATGCTAGCAAAGAGCCTGCTTGTACATACACACGCTCAATTTCTCTCTCTCTCTCTCTCTCTCTCTCTCTCTCTCTCTCTCATTCTGTTCGCATGCTCTATTCACTCTATGCTGTATGTTGGCTCTCTTTCTCTTTCTTTCTCTTTCTCTCTCTTTCTCTTTTCACTTCGCTTCCAACAGAAACCAAAGAAAAGAGCAAGGGGAACAGCAGACAGTGAGAAAGAAACACGATGGAAGGAAGGAACAGGAAGGAACAGCACAGACCCGAACGACACAACCTCCCCACCTCTCGTGGCCAACCAAGTGAACACAAGGCCTAACACAAAAGACTATTGCTACCAAAAGGGCCCATAGACAAATCTCTTTTTGTGTCAGGTCCCAGGTACGAAGCTCGTTATGTACATCCGTGAAGAGTGTGCAATCAGGTAAAAATGAGTGCGTGTGCGCGCGAGCGCGTGCGTGTGCGTGTGTAGCCTGCAGCGGGAAAGGTCCAACCAAGGGTTGGAGATCAAGAGGCCTCTTGGCTTGTTGTTGTCCGTGTGTCCCCAAGGGCCGTTTGCCGTTGCAGATTCAACAAGGCCAAGGGTACACACACTCTTCATGCACGCTCGTATAAAGGAGACACGGGAAGGGAAAAAAAACGAACCTCCTTTAGACTGGGCCATGTAAACAGCAACAAGGAAACAGGGAGACGAAGGACAGATGGAGGATCAGGGCAGATTCACGACGACACATGTTGCATGTGTGCAGGACTCTTTTTTCTGGCCAGGTCCAGAGGGATGGGAAAGGAAGGGAGCCAGGACTGAGTGGATGAGCAAAAGAACAAGGGACACACATGGTCTGTCGAACCACACTCCCCCTGCTCCTGTCAGACATCAATGTGGCTAGTGAAGATAGAGAGAGAAGACAGAAAGGGAGAGTGTATGTGTATGTGTGTGTTGTGTGTGTGTGTGTGTGTGTGTGAATGTGAGTGTGTTTGTATGTCTGTATTTAAACGTGCGTGTATTGTCGTTTGTTCTGGCCTTGGGATGATATATTTTGGGTATTTTCGGGGATGGTTGTTGCCTCTGTGTTCGAATAGCTGCAGCCTGTTGGACCCTCGATCTCTAGGAGACGCGACGGTCTCGCGCCTCAGGGACAAGACAACATAAACACCTGCGTGATATTTCTCTCTCTCTCTCTCTCTCCCAGTCCTTTGTTCCTGAGGTACCTGATTGGCAGAGGTTGGCGTGCATGTGAGGCTGAGCATCCAGGAGGGCTCGCCATAACTTGTCCATTTATACCCCCCTCCCCATTGTCCTCCTCTCCTCTTCCTCCTGCCCCCCTTCACTTTCGCTTTCACGCGTTGTAAGGCCCTAGCACAGGCCACAACAGGCCATACCAACATTGGCTCCTAGGGTTGCCCTTGCCCTGCGCACGCTCCTCTACTTCCATTCCTTCAGTTCTTTTTCTTTTCTCCTCACTCTTGTCCATCCTCCCCCCTTGAGCCTCTCTGTTTTGTTGCCAGGCAATACGCATTGGACATTGAACATCCACCATCTGATTAGAATTTGGATAGAGTGAGGGCAAGAGTGAGAGCAAGAGTGAGAGCGAGTGTGTGAGTGAGTGTGTGTGTGCGAGAGTGAGGGGGAGCGCTTGTGCATGTGCGTGTGTGTTGAAATGAAAAAGTCATCGCTCGAAGAAAGAGGAATGGAGGAATGAGAGCATGGGCTAGAGATGATGACCGGGATGAACGCTCCAAGGTTGTTCCTTGTGGTGCGACTCAGAGCAAAGGACACAGATGCGGCCTCGTGGCCACGTTTCTAGAGTGTGATCAAGAGCAGAAAATGAACGAGTGCAAGGAAGAGGACACACGTAGAAAAGGCGGAAGAGACGAGATGTGAGGAGACAGAACCAGATCGGGGGTGGAGCACGCCATTCCTGCTCGCACAGGCATCAGAATGTGTAAAAGGTGGGTAATCCTCCCCCCGTTGTTTGTACGCCGAAGAACGGTAGGAAGAAGTGAAGGATTCTTCGAAGAGGCGATAAGGATCGCTGCCCTAGAAGTAAGACGCGTCCGAGATCAGAGAAGAAAGAAGAAGAGAGCATTCCCCAGCGTCCGTTACCGAGGATGCAAAAAGGCACGAGATGTTGGGAATGGCGCCATTTTTGGTCTTCCTTGGGCGACAAAGGGCAAGAGAAGAGTGAGAAAGAAGAGAGACTGAGAGAGAGAGAGAGAGAGAGAACGGAGAGCTTAAGGGTTCATTCGATGAGGCCAGAATTCGTTTGCGCCTCGCGTCATATCGCTCGCTCGCCAGGCTGACCAGACCAGACTCGATTAAAAAGGCGACCCTCACCCCCGGAGTAATCTCTTTCTCTCCTCATCTCCTCCCTCTGTCCAATCTTCCATCCTACGCACACCCATACACCATGTCTGAGTACTCTACCCGTGTCGTTGGCGCCCCCAACACCCTCGATCACCGCGTCTTCATTGGTAAAGCCTCTCTTTTGCTTTCGTTTCGACTACCGTGGACATGGACGACCATTCGATTGTCATCGTCCCATCTGACCTTTTCCCCTTTCCGTTCTCTCGTTCTCTCGCATGTTTAGAGCGCAATGGCATTCCCATCTCTGCCTTCCATGACATTCCCCTCTTTGCAAATGAGGCTCAGGGTATCTACAACATGGTTGTCGAGATTCCCCGTTGGTCCAACGCCAAGCTCGAGATCTCCAAGGACGAGCCCTTCAACCCCATCAAGCAGGATGTCAAGAAGAACAAGCTTCGCTATGTCCGCAACTGCTTCCCCCACCACGGATACATCTGGAACTACGGAGCTCTTCCTCAGGTAAAAAATAACCCTATTTTCTTTTATCACCTGTTTCCGAAAGCTTCTTCTGTTATCAGTAGTTGGGGGACGACAGGTTGATCAGAACCGTGGGAAGACCTGGAATCAATCTCATAGTGCCTCTTTCCCATCCATCTTACTGACCCCAACTCTCCCAATTGCCATTGCCTCTAGACCTGGGAGGACCCTACTCAGTCCCACCCCGAGACCAAGGCCCGTGGCGATAACGACCCCTTGGATGTCTGCGAGATTGGCGAGCAGGTCGGATATGTAGGACAGGTCAAGCAGGTCAAAGTTCTCGGAGTCATGGCTCTTTTGGACGAGGGTATGTATCCCATTCGACAGACACAATCGACTCGGACTCATCAAATGGTCGCCTCTTGTCCAATTATATCTAAGGTGAACGAATAGCCAGGTTCATTAACGACTCTTTTCTTTCATCCATTTTGGTTGATTTTAGGTGAGACCGACTGGAAGGTCATTGTCATCGATGTGAACGATCCTTTGGCTCCAAAGCTCAACGACATCGAGGATGTCGAGCGTCACTTGCCCGGTTTCATCCGCGCTACTAATGAGTGGTTCCGTATCTACAAGATCCCCGATGGCAAGCCCGAGAACCAGTTCGCTTTCTCAGGAGAGGCCAAGAACAGGAAATTCGCCACCGATGTCATCCACGAGACTAACGAGGCATGGAAGCGTCTGATCCTCGGCGAGATCCCCTACAAGGGCGATTGCTATGATATCAAGGTGTAAGTCTCTTTTGCATTGAACTACTTTGATTCTATGGATAACCATGACTTTGAGTACGGAATAACTCCTGGAGACATTTTAACTTATGAAGTTTTTACTTTATTTTATTTTAAAAAAAAAAAAAAAAAAAAACGATCTATAGTAACAACGTCGCTGTGGAGAAGAGCCCTTACAAGGCCACAGCTGAGGATGATGTTTTCAAGGCAATCCCTGCCGCTTCTCCCAAGCCCCCCGCTGCCGTTGACCCCTCTGTTGACAAGTGGTTCTTCATCTCTGGTACCAGCAACCTGTAAATACTTTTCATCCTGATTGTCTTGCTTAATCCATATCTTCCTTTTTCCAACAAATAAAGGAGATCTTCATAATACAAATGGCCAGGTTGGTAGATCGGTGTCGTGTTTCCTTCAAAAACAGAAGGCCATTGGAAGGACCTGGACATAGTCAGATGGAGCCGAAGCAGGAAAGAAATGATGAATACGCTCCTGCACATATCTGGTATCAATCTCGCCAATTCCTAGCCCTATTCGGTTTCGCTCAATCGAATTTCAACTATGGATCAGCACTTCTTTGAAAAGGTATCCTACTTGGACTCTAAGCTTATGCTAGCTGCTGGTCAGCTCTTCAGATAATTGTCAACTAGGCTGACCCAAAACACTCTTCGAAGATGACGGCTGACGTCTATCTACAGACGACGACCATGTTATTTGAGGGAAAGGCCTCAGGAAGGTAGATTAGTGTAGTGATGCCCCTACCATTCCGTTGAGCCTTCCACGGTAACCTGGGAGTGGAACTGGCGAGTCCCAGGTATGACTTTTCCATTGTCTCGTTTTGTCTGCTCAGATAACCTTGGCGATCCCACTCCCCCTCCCATTTCCTCTTCCTCTCTCACGCCATTTAGACGGTTGAATGGAATGTCTAGAACGGCCCTCAGCAGTACCAGTTAATCGCCTCAAGAATTCAAGGAGTTGTCGAAACTTTTTTTTTTTAAACATTCCACATCCCCTTGATTTCTCGCTATCACTTTATATTGGTCCACCATATCTCGATGATCTCTTTGGCGCCCGACATCCTTGAATCCTTTTTGTCCATTGGCATCCCGTCTCAGCATTTGATGCCTCCTTATTTTTACGATCGAGGACATAATATGAATATGTTGAATCATTGATAATAGCCACCGCGAACTCATTCAAAGGATATTTCGAGACCAACTAAAAATGAATTCAATTCCTCAAGTCTATGCCCTGCTCCTTATCATCGTCCTGTGCTACACTTTACCTTTGTCGACCGAAAGTTTTAATTGGGATTGTGCAAAAATTTTATATGAAAAAATTGGAACAGGTTGTACACTTTATGATTTCTCAGGCACTGCTTGTTGGATGACCCCTGGCAACCCCAATGGTGGCCTCTCCGCTTCCTGTCCTCAGCCGCATTGTCCTGTAGGCGTAACACTCAATGGGTAGTAAAGGCGCCAACCTACATAAATTTGCTCCTGCCCAGATCAATAAAGACAGCTCTTTAGAGCTTTCCATGAACAGAGATGAACAATCCGTACAAATGCGCCCGCCAATTCTAATGCAAATAGGAGACATCAAAGGATACAAAAGCAACGCCGATATGAACGCTTGGCTGCCATGAGCCGGCTATCCCTGGAGGGACGATTCGATTGACAATAGTCTGCGTCTCTGTGATATTATTTATTTCCTACTCTTTGATGGGCTTTAATGAGAGGGGCTCAGATGATTAATGAAATGGGGGCGAGTACACTTGCACGAAACCTTTTTGTTCTTTCCTTCTCTCTTCCCCTCCCAACCCTCGTTTTACAGAAGAGTAAGTGTTTTGACATCCCCCCCCTTCGTAGCCTCCCTGATGGAAACCCAGTCTCGGAAGAATTCTTTTTTTTCGCAAAACCAAGGTCCTTGCACTCTCTTCCAGTCCCTCTCAATCTATTCATGAGTACCGATGGTTCGTTGACAATATGGATAGGCCAGCTCGACCTTCTGCTGTTTCCAAGAGCCATAGTTGGGGAGCGGGATTGACTCATCTAAATGGAATAGAGGGTAAACAAAGCGGAACCATCTCAAATCCAGGATATTTTGTGAATTAGCTTCTGGATTTTTTTTTTTTTTTTTTTTATCCTGGGGAGAACAGTTCGCGTACCATTGGCGCTGCTGACGTAATACCTGTCTGTCAATGCCCAAGCGACATCTCAAAATTACAGCGGTGTCTTTTCTCAAGTCCTTTACTCGTTTGGTTGACGTCTCTGTTTTTAAAGCTCCCTCTTTTTTTTCCCCCCTCCACCTACAAGCTCTGATTAGAAACTCTTTAGTTAAACGTTTTTCCGCCGCGTCTTTTTTCTCCTCAATTTGGAAAAAAAAAAGAGACTTCATAGAAGCATTACGGTAACTATTTCACCCAGCTCCTAACATTGATTAGGTCTCATGGTGGCGCCTCATGTCTGACACCATTATTAACCTCTATCTTTACTTTATTGTTAGCATCCGTGGGAACAGCAAATTCAGTAGCACATCCAGAAAACATTTGACACGTTTCGCCCTCCGGATCGCCTACCAAGAGTAGTACTGGTAGACTAAGATGAAAGCAGAATGCGTGCAGACAATAATGGAGTGGTTCTGGGGAAACATTCTGGTCGTGGTCTTTGTTACTCCGATCCTAAAATCAAGTCTTATTTTACTTTATCTCGTAGAGAATCCTATGTCGCTGCCATTCAATAATTTGCCCGACCTCTGGAAAAAAGAAGTCATGGAAACAGATACATCCATCTTGCGAGATTCAGACAAGGCTACAACAAGTCTGATAATGGATCCTGGAGCATCCTCTCCACTGCGATTCCAGGATTCCTCGTCACTCTCTAGTAGTCAGTTCCAGTCAGGAGCGGGAAACGCTCACCGGGGAGACGGGGAAAACATAAACATGAGTGCCAGTCAGCGGTTCAGTATGGATGATCTTTCTGGCGGAGGTAAAAAACAATAATATCATTTATCTTCTGGATGCTTCCGAACCTACTAAAAGTATTTGGAAAGATAGCTCAAGTGGTGACTGACGGCTGTTGAACCCCCTTGTGTGTGTGGATATGATAATTTTAGCTTTTGCAATGCCATCCGGTCATACATCTATGGCGGGATCAATCCACCTGAGCCCAGTAGGGGAGATATACCCTAAGACATATGATATAAACAAGGAATCCCTGGAAAACATTACCGGGGTACCAGCAACAACATCCACTGCCACTAAAACCACTACGACCACTACAGCAAAAAAGAAACGGTGGCAATCTCCAAAAGCGGTGAAAGCAGCTGCAGAGGCAGAAGAGGCTGCAAATGCCGCCTTGCAAGGATCAATCATGCAAGACCAACCTCAGGATGGTACTCTGTCACCAAGCCGTAACCCAGACCCCAACCTCTTTCAGACCGATGATTCATCGTCACTGATGTCAGTCACTCTATCACCAATGTCTGGACCAAATTCTATGACACTTAAACAAAATCGCAATGCATCGACCTCGACATCACCACAACAAAGATCCTTGTCATCGACCACTGGACTTGGCTCAATCTCAGGTACAGGAATTGGTATCGTCTCAGGTCTGGCATCACTCAAAAACTCAATCATGATCCCAGCCCTGGATTCCTCATCATCATCACCAGCGATGGGTAGAGGAAGTAGATCGGAAACTAGGAAGAAGGGTCATGGTGTATCTCCATCAAGTTCAATGACAGCCTCTCAGAGTAGTCTGCTGGACTTTGTGAGCGAGCCCATCCAAACCAACGAATTCGATTCCAGCGCAGGAGCGGATACGGGCGACCACCGAGGTATTATTTGGGACACTCGACACATTCTTCAATACGATGACCAGTCCTCGCATCGCCACCGCAGTCACCATCCAAACGATCACCAACATCCAAGCAAGAGACACATTCATTCTCAGACAGGAAAAGAAAAACAACAAGACTCCAAGTGGACGATGCATCGTTCCGTCTTTGGAGCCGCTTCTCAGCAACTGGATAAATTGCTTTCACGCACTGATCAAAACAGCTCTGTTTCGACATTGACAACAAACTCGGATTCCCCGCGCCCAGACCATGTACGCCCATCGACACCGACATTTCAACCAAGAAAGCGGGAGCCACGTGGCTCAGAACTTGTGCAGAATGAAGGATTGAAAACAGAGGCTCGACGCCTGTCCAGGTTAGAGGATGAATACCAAAAGCTGGTTCTAGAGCAAAAGGAACAATCCAGGATCAAGGTAGCATTATTCAAGGAGCTGCAGACGTTGTATCATCGACGCAATTTAAATGAGCAACAGCAGACAAAGGCCGTGCAATCGGAACGATTTGAAGAGGCTGACATGATTGGAACAAAGATGACCAAGGAGCATGAACGTCAAAGGGAGGTTGAGAGTCGATTATCGGTGACAGATAGTCATCTTTGGACATTGAGACGAAAGCAGACCGAGATGATACGAGCCATGACAGTATTGTTTGGACGAGCGATTGAAGAGACTGCTCAGAAGGGTGAAACGCTTTCACAGAAGCGACAGACATATGAGGAACAGACGAGTGAGTTTTTGGAGGAAAAGAAGAAGCAAATCCAAGTCGAGAGAGAGGAACTGGAAAAGCAAAAGAGCGACGTTGCATTGGGCATGGACTTTTTGAGTAAAGATGAAGCAGAGTTAGTAGAAAGGATGGATGACGAGACCCGGACGGAGCAGGATGAGTTGGATGAATTGACAGAGAAACGAAAGTCTATCAGGGTAAGATGTCGATTTTTTTTTGTTTTGTTTTAATTTGTCCGCAAATCCAATCATAATATAAGATGCTAAACTTTTTATTACTATTACTTTCTTTTATTATCTTCACCTTTGGTATCTTAGGAGGATATTCAAGAGCTGACGCGGAAATTGGAACAGTTGAACCAACAGGACCAAGAAATCACCCGACAGATCAAACAGACTGAACAAAAGATCCGTGGTATTGCTCGACAATTTGATGGTCGTGCACAAGAGGTTGCTCAAGAACGACGCAATCTTGACCGTCGCAATACCGATCTTGTCCAGAGATCGAAACAAATGGATCAACAAGAATCCGATCTAGAGCAAGTCTCTCAGACGCGAGAGTCTACATTAGAGGAGATGCAAAAGGCTATCGAGGACAATGCACAACAAGAGAAACGGCTCAAGAGACAACAATCCCAGTTCGAAAAGGAGATCCTGTCGATTGAAAAACTAAAAGCGGAGGAGGAAATGTTTAGGGAACGACAGACTGGGTGGAGTCTGAAGACTGAGCAGTTGAAGGAAGGGGTAAAGAAACAGAGTGACAAGGTTCGACAGTACACGGATCGATTGGCGAGAGAACAACAAGTTGCAGCAGAGCTGGAGCGGGAAATCGAGGCGATGGAAGAACGAACCTTGAAGCTGGAGCGTCTCAAAGGATTAGCTGTTCAGCGTAAGTACCATCATACACATGCTACTATGATAGATAGAGACAGGAGAAAAGAATGAGATGATCTGGCTGACAAGAAAAATCGTATCTAACTTTCCTGGTTTTTTTTTTTTTTTTTTTTTTGTTATCATTATCGTTATAATATTTTAGGACGAGATTTCCGTCAAGCATCTCAGTTTTCGGCCGAGATATCTGAAAGGCAAGAGGTGCTATCACGAAAGAAACAAGAGCTAGAAAATCTCATCAGTCGATTGGCAGATGTTCAAGGACAACAAGACCTAGAGGCTCTACAGGCTGATCTTGATCGACTAACAGAAGTGCAAAAGGAGGGAGAGACAACCCTTTTCAAGGAGATTCAAAAAACCACTGAGGATACCATCGGTCAATTAGACTCTATTATCTCTATGATGAAGGAATCAGGACCTCAGGAAGTAGTCGTTGAGGACAATGCCAGTACCAATGGCAAAAATACTGAGGGCCAAGATTTAGGTGATATCAAACAAAAAGGAGATGAGTCAGGAACAAACAGCGACAACGATGCCAAGAAGAAATCATCGGACTCGACTCTCTCGAAGAAACGAGACAGCAGCGAAGAGGACAAAGCAAGGGGGAAAGGTGTAGATGGATCCACGACCAAGCCCTCACCGCCACCCGACTGCGTCTCAGTACGCTTGGCAGAGCAACTCAGATCCGAGCTACAATCGTTCTGCGAGTTGTGTAGGGTACAGTTTGGACGGGAGGATGGCGCAGCAGGTCAAGAGGTAGCTGCGACAGCCATTGAAACTACAGAACACCCAGAAACGTCAAATAGAAAGTCACCAGGACTGGAAGGCACCGGAACGACGGAGAAGAGTAGGGATGAGCAACGTCAGGTCCTCGAAAAGGATATTCAGGCTGCGGTCGCTGAAGAAGATTATGACAAAGCAGGTAAAAACAGGTCATCTGAGCTTTCTTGAAAAAAAAAAAGCACACCCACACCCTCCCCCTACGCATTGACCTTTATTGTATTGACGGACTTTATGTTCTCTCTCTTCTGTATTGATAGCTGAGCTCCAGGCGCAGTTGGACACCTTGTAAAAGGTGATCTCTATGAGAGTTTATAAAGAACAAAGCATCTTCCATAGTCATAATGACACAGGAACGACAGAGAGTTTGTCCTCTTTTCCCTGAACGTTCTTTAAAAAAGTAGACAACCTTAATTAGTTCGATGTATACTAAAGGGGCCGCAGCTATTTTGTTGGTGTTCCCTGAATGCAAGTCTTCTTTCGCCCGCTTTATGTGCCTTTTGGTACAATACAGGAGCTTGGGACCATGTGGAGCAAAAAAAAAAAAAAAAAAAAAAAAAAGAGGGGGAAAGAGGTCACCTGATAGGTCTGTCAGTCTTACACAGGCCAGAGCTGAGTCAGTCATAACAACAGAGCATATTTAAAGCACGACATTTTCACCAACCCACTCTCTCTTCTCTCTCCACTCACAACTTCCTTCTGTGATCAGCTCTCCATTCGGTCTCCAGCACAACATTAGCAGCATCAGGCAGTAGTGACACACAGCAATCAAGTGGCAGTAGAGCTTAGAGCATTTTTTTTAAAAGCTCCCCCCGAGAAAGAAAGGCATTTGATACCTTCTTGTCAGCGCGACATCCACCTTCATTCTTTAACCTCAGGAACCATTACGCAAGTGAGTACCATCATGTCTGCACCTGCTACTGTCAAGGCTGGCCTTGCCATGCCCCCCAAGAGCTCACACAAGTAAGTCAATAACAGAACAAAGCAAGAGTGGGGCTTATGTCTAGTTCCAACACTGGACTAATATTAAGTGACAATACCTAAGTGTTCTCGCGTGTTCACCCTCTTCTTCCTATGAGGCTCTCTATTTTTTTTTTTTTTTTTTTTTTTGCTTTTACATGGCACCATTCCCATTTTGTGCCTGTAGTTCATGATTGGGATAAACAGATACTAACTCTTTTTTTTAAAAAAAAAATATTATTCCCACGTTTCTAATGATCTAGGTTGCCTATTCCCGGAAAGCGCAACATTTTGATTACCTCGGCTCTGCCTTATGTCAACAACGTTCCTCACTTGGGTAACATCATCGGCTCTACTCTCAGTGCTGACGTCTTTGCCAGGTAAGAAGAAGAGATCTAGTTCTCTATACATTTTGAAATTGTCTAAAAAAAAAAAAAAAAAAAAAAAGCAATCTTCTCACTCTGCACACTTTATACTATATATTTCTAGATACTGCCGTATCCGCGATGTGAATGCGCTCTACATCTGTGGAACGGATGAGTACGGAACTGCGACCGAGACAAAGGCCCTCGAGGATGGAGTGACCTGCCAGGAACTCTGCGACAAGTACCATCCTATTCACAAGCAGTGCTACGAGTGGATGGAGATTGATCTTGACAAGTTTGGTCGCACAACAACCGAGGAGCAGACCAAGATCTCACAGGACATCTTCATGAGACTCCATGAGAATGGTCATCTTATCGAGGACACTATGCTCCAGCTTTACTGCAGCCAGTGCGACAGGTAAATTGACTCGGGTTCGATCAGTGAGGGGGGACACCACCTCCATGTACTATTCTATCACTCGAATGATTTGTTGGTGAAGGAGAATAAGGTACTAACGCTCAATTGCTCCTTCTAAATAGATATCTTGCCGATCGCTTTGTCGAGGGAACCTGCCCCAAGTGCCAGTATGATGTAATATACCTTGCCCTTTACCCATTTACTAATCCTCTCTTCAGTACGAGAACCAATTGCTGATCCAAGCTGACACTCCATTTCTTCCTTTTTTTTTTAAAAAAAAAAAAAAAAAAAAAAAAAAAAAAATGTATTATAGGATGCTCGTGGTGACCAGTGCGACAAGTGTGGTAACTTGCTGAATGCAACAGAGTTGATCAACCCTAGATGTAAATTGGATGGTAACCGCCCCATTGAGAAGGAGTCAAAGCACTTGTTCCTGGATTTGGGTAAGCTCCAGTCCAAGTGTGAGGAGTGGTACGAGTCATCGTCAACCAAGGGCAAGTGGTCTTCGAACAGCAAGGTCATTACTCAGAGTTGGTTCAAGGAGGGACTCAGACAAAGATGCATCACTCGTGACCTCAAGTGGGGTACCCCCGTCCCATTGCCTGGTTGGGAGGGTAAGGTGTTCTATGTCTGGTTCGATGCCCCCATTGGATACCCCTCGATCACAGCAACATATACAAAAGAGTGGGAGAAGTGGTGGAAGAACCCAGAAGAGGTTGAGTTGTACCAGTTCATGGGTAAGGACAACGTTCCTTTCCACACGGTCATCTTCCCAAGCACCTTGATTGGAACCGGCGAGAAGTGGACCCTTTTGGATTCTCTCAGCACCACTGGTAAGTGCAATATGAACATTTAGACTCAAAAACCCATGATAAGGAAAGGAATAGGGCGAAACTGACTTGTGGTTGCTGTTCCCCTCTCTCTCTCTCTCTCTCTCTCTCTCTCTCTCTCTCTCTCTCTCTCTGGTGGATAACTAGAGTACCTGCAATACGAGACTGGCAAGTTCTCCAAGTCCCGTGGAGTTGGTATCTTTGGCAACAACGTTCAGGAGACTGGTGTTCCCCCTTCGGTCTGGCGTTACTACCTTCTCTCGAACCGTCCCGAGTCCAACGATTCGCAGTTCTTGTGGAAGGACTTCATTGCTCGCAACAACAACGAGTTGTTGGCCAACTTGGGCAACTTTGTGAACCGTGTCATCAAGTTTGTCAACTCCAAGTACGAGTCGCTCGCTCCCTCGGTCGAGACCGCTGGACCTGTGACCGAGTCCGAGGAGCGTCTTGTCAAGGATGTGAACGAAAAGTTGACTCAGTACATTGAGGCTTTGGAGAATGTCAAGATCCGTGATGGTCTCAAGATTGCGATGGAAATCTCTGCCCTCGGCAATGGTTATCTTCAGGAGAACAAGATTGACAACACTTTGTTCGGAGAGCACCGCCCCCGTTGCGACCGTGTCGTCTTGACCGCCTTGAACTTGATTTACTTGTTGTCGGCTGTCTTCTTCCCTTACATGCCCTCTACTTCCGAGTCGATTGCTCGTCAGTTGAACGCCCCCGTCCGTCTCTTGCCCACCGAGTTCACGGTGGATGCCTTCTTGCCTGGTCACCAGATTGGTGCTGCCGAGTACCTGTTCAAGAGAATCATGGACAAGCAGGAGGAGATCTGGCGATCGCAATATGGTGGAAACGTCATCGATCCTGCTGTTGAGGAGAAGAAGAGGAAGAAGGAGGAGGAGAAGAAGAAGAAGGAGGAGAAGAAGAAAAAGAAGGCCGCTGCTGCTGCTGCCGCTGCTGCCGCTGCTGCTTCAGGTGAAGCTGAGGGCTCCAAGACCATTGAGCAGCAGGTTGATGAGCAGAGTGCCAAGGTTGGCGAGCTCAAGGTCACTGAGGATGGCAAGACTGCCTAAACTATTTGTATAGAGAATCGAAGGGGCCACACTCTATTCACCACACATTGGGCCGCCTTCACAATGTCTATAGAAACGAAAAAGAAAAAAAAAAAAAAAAAAAAAAAAAAAAAAAAGGCGTCTCTACGCTCTTTTGAATTTGAAAAAATGATTAAAAAGCAACATTTGTATCTTGCGTAACTTTTTTTTTTGAGCATTGATAGTTTATGAGCCAGTCTAATCTCATGCCCTTTACTACTCTTGTCATCAAGCTATTTTTTTTCCGCATGTTTTTTTTTTGCTTTCCTTAAAAAAAAAAAAAAGTATTCGCTCTAATTAATACAGCGATCCTACTTGCTCTCCTCATCCTTCTTTGATTCTTCCTCCTCCTTCTTTTTCTTATCATCTGAGGCAGTATTGCTCGAGGCGGACGAGAACCCTTGGAGGACGTTCTGGATCCGAGGATCGGATGTGTCGACACCAGCCAAAGAACCAAGCACCGAGTTCATAAAATCGGGATCTTGCATGGCATCGTCCGACCCAGAGGCTGCTGTCGAGGAGGCTGCTCCTGCTCCTGAACCATCGTGTCCTTGCAATGACCACTTGATTGCCCGTTCCATTTCTTGCTCCTCTGTCAGACCATCCATATTGTGATCACCCTACACAGTTGAATATGGAGGGGGAGGGGGAAAAAAAGATAAAAAGAAAGAGAGCGGAACGACGCATGTGAGTCATCCTCCTCGCAAAGTATAGTTTGACATGAGTTATCCCTAGACTGGATAAAAGGCGAAAATATATAAATATAACTTACATCGCCTTGTGACGAAGCTAGTGCTTGCGCAAGCAACTCATCTTCGATCAACATGGCATTAGCACCAGAGATGGCACCTGCTCCCTCGCCTTCACCCGAGCCGGACGCCTTGGCTGCCGCAGCAGTGACCGATTCTTGACGAGCACGCTCTTCCTCCAACGAGATCCGAAGAGCCAAGGCCAATTCTGGGTCCAGGTTTGGGTCAACCCCAAATTCATACGATCCACCACCTCCGGAAATATACGCCGGTGCGGATCCATCCTCTCCTGCAACAATCGCCGAGCTCACCAAAATGTCACTCAAGAGATGAGGGCCTGGTGGGACAGTGACCAGGTTGCTGTAAAGTTGTTTTTTTTTTTTTTTTTTTTTGGAGGGAGTGAGGGAGGGTAAGAAGATACATGGTTAATAAAAAAAAGTTCTTCTGTCCTGAAAAAAAAAAAAAAAAAAAGAGGCAATCGCTGCTATAAAAAAAACAAAAGTCCTTATCCCTCACCTATTGTCGTTGTTGTTGACAGCAGCAATAAAAGCATCAAGCTTTGCCGTGTTCTCTGCTTCCTCTCCAAAGTTGATCACGTCGACAGCAATGTTGTTCTTCTTGAGTTTCTTGGCCAACTTGACCAGTGTCTTCTCGTCCTCTTCCACGGGACTGCCTACAAATACAATCACTCTCTGTCTCTGGTTCTTGTTCTGACGGTGCTTCAGTGCCAACTATAAAAAAAAAAAAAAAAAGTGTAAAGTCGTGAAAAAAAAAAAAAGCTTGGGTCGTTAGTGATGACAACTCCCCGAGTCGAGAAGAAAAAGGGAAAAAAAAAAGAGAAAAAGAAAAAGGAAAAGAGAGACCATCCCTTTCTAGAGCGAATAAAGCAGTAAATTTAACCCGTACCTGTGCAATCTGAACACTAGTCGTGAAGGAGGCGCGTCCACCGATCGAGACACTATGTAACGCGGACAGAATCTTGCCAATATCGGACGTAAAAGTTACCAACACTTTTGGACTTTTGTTTCCCATTTGATGCAAAAAAAAAAAAAAAAAAAAAAAAAAAAAAAAAGATAAATGTGAGAAAGAGACTAGATCAACAAGGGGTGCTCCCATTCTCCTGCTTCTACTCAAGGAGTTTCGACATCGATTAAAGACTGTAGATCGCGCTTTTTTTTTTTCTTTCTTCTCTAATACTCGCTTACCTCTTTCCAGCCATGGTCATCAAACCGACCGTGTTTTCAGGGTTAGACTGAGTCTTGGCGCCAAAGATCAAATTCACGGCGTCTGCCTGAGCATCAACGCGAGTAGGCGTGTAGTCTCCACTAAAAGGGTGATAGAATTTTTTTTTTTTTTTTTAAAAAAAAAAAAAAAAAATAGGTGAGACTCTGTATTCGCCGGTCCAGGGGTGCTGATGATGGGGAGAATAAGGGACGTAAAGTGGCGTTCTTTCATGGCGTATATTCCTTACTTTCTCATCCACTCCGAGTTGTCCAATCTATAAAAAAAAAAAAAAAAAACGAGCACAAAGAGAAAGAGAGAGAGAGAGAGAGAGAGAGGAATGTATTGGTGTTGTTAGAACTGGTGCAAAAGGATATGATACTGGAAAATCAAAAGGCGCTGTAGGTGACGAGAGTCTTTTAGGGGAGGAAGACGAGTCCCTTTGTTGTTGCTGTTCGCACGAGCTTCTCGTAGTCCCCAGTCCTAGAAGGCATTGCATGGAACTTTTGTCTCCCTTATTCCAGAAAAAAAAAAAAAAAAAAAAAAAAAAAAAAAAAGGAAGGAAGAATCCTCCTTCTTCCTTACACTAGGATTGACGCCTCCAAGACCATGTTGACGGTATAGAAATGGGAAGGTTGAAAGGCTGGAGAATATATATATATATATAAAAAAAGAGCGGTGTCCTGGTAGAAATGTCCTGCTCTGCGAAACGAATGACAGACTGAGACCTCTTGAAGGTAATTGACTTGTTTCTATCTTTTTTTCTGTCCTTGGAAGGTCGGTAATTGTTCTCCTTTGTGTGATAATAGTCGGCGCTGGAGGTTCCTGATTCGTAGTGGGAGGGAGGGAGGTGATGTGGAATGAAAGAAAACGAGTGGAGCTAATGCATGTAACGCGGCGGGGTGGAGAGTGAGAGTGAGAGAGAGGGAACACGTAACGAGGCTGGTCACGTGAACTTTAGATTCGAGACGTATCAGTATTTTTTTGCGCAGGTTGTAGAAAGGGTTGACCTCTGATAGCAGCTTGACATCGTAGAAACGCGTCGCGTGCTTCGACCAAAGACATGAATGAGCGAGCAACAGGAATGTAGTCCTTCCTCCAACTTGCTGCCTTGCATTGGTCATTCCAGAACTACCAACTTGATACTGGGCTGGCAACTGTGCCTTCTCTCTTTTCCTTTTTTTTTTCGGTCATATCTCAACGACCACGGACACAACACTACTGTAGCTCTTGGCTTGCCGAGAAGAGCAGCTGGATACAGTGTCGAAATTTCGGTGGGATTCTACCTCCTTCTGAAATGAACAATAGGAAAAATGAAGCAGCGACATTGATATTGCCTGTCATCTCTTTCTTTCTCATCTCACGCTCGCTCTTTTTTTATTCACCTCCACCTCACTC
The DNA here is from genome assembly GCA_011634665.1 of Mortierella sp. BCC40632. NCBI lineage: Eukaryota > Fungi > Mortierellomycota > Mortierellomycetes > Mortierellales > Mortierellaceae > Mortierella > Mortierella sp. BCC40632. Next base: position 266,805 of record WAEK01000006.1, read on the forward strand.
ATGGGTCCATAGAGTGTGGGACAAGGGATGAGACCGGAGATAACCCTTCATTCCCAACACGACCCCCATTCTAGGGTAGCCCCTTTCCACTGTCTGCTAGGTCAAGCAAGAAAGCTACATGGCTGTATAGCTATCATCTTCAGAGGCACCTACTGATTGTATAGTCCTCTTGGAAGTCGCTATAGACCTAGTAGAAGCAAGTTGTTTCTATACATTCCTATTTTATTTTTTCTTTAGATATGTTTGTATTTGTTTTTTGCTTGCTTTTTTCGTTTTTGTCTTTGTTTTTTTTATCCCACATCCTTCAATCCTCTCCAACAAATACAGCATGACAAAGTCGCTCTACACAGGCTTCATAATTCGCAGGACTATGGTCTGTAAACATCGATCGAGCAAACTGTAGCTCTCCAAACCGGTCCTCAACATGCTCAAACTTTCGCATCGACACCTTGAAGGCAGACTTGGCTGCCTGAGGCTTGGGTAATGCAGTTGGTTTCGAGGCGTCACCGGCAGTCATCGGATTCTTGGCTGTCGAATATCCACTAGGTGAGCTCGGCCTTCCATTTTCAAGCGTAGTCGACATTGAGCCCCATCCAAACGGCGAACTAGGTCGAAGTCCATTCATTAGGGTTGAGGCTGCACCTGCTGCTGCAGAGATGGCGGCAGTAGCAGAAAAGGTTCTTGCAGGAAGTGGTGCTGTAGAAGTTTGAGGAGCTGCTTCATTCATGGTCGAGAATGGGTCAACTGTGCTCGGTTCCTGGACAGATGTTGCTACCGACTCCAAAAGGTAGACAGGCGATGGAGGGTACAACTTGTCAGAACCCATATCTGCACGCATGGTCTTGATCAGTGCCCATGACCAATCTTGATCCTCGGCATCTTGAAGCTGCCACCGATCATATTCCGAATAAATAGGCATACTCTGGGAACGCTTCGTGGCGGTGGGGTGTGGCGGTTTCTTTGGTAGAGGTGGTTCTGTGGTCCTCCGTAAAGGAGCTGATGGATGCTCGGTTGTTCCTTTGGTCATATTTGACTTGTTGGGTGATGTAAAAGTAGTTGCATCTACCTTGGCATCAGTCGTTGTTGCTTGACTGGCAGCATTGGCCTTGTTGGAAGAGACACCGATAATGAGTCGCTTGACAATATCTTCCACTACCTGACCTTCTTCATGTAGTGTCACAGCCACATTCTTAAAGTCTTGCAATAGTCCCAAGCTTAGGGTAGGCACAAGGTCGTATTGATAGACAACTGTTGTCACAAGGCCTCTGCAGTACTTGGACAAAGGCAAGGACATCACACAAGGGGGTCCATAGGTGTAGCAATGAATGGGTCGTCCTGATGGCAATCCGGATCCTGGAGAAGTGACGAATGGAGTTGTGATCTCTGGGTATATGAGCCGAATGCGAGGCTTGCGTGATCGTGATCGGTATCCGTTGACGCCTTCCTCCTGCTGTCGTCGTTGCTTTTGTGTCCTTGTCAAAACCTCTTCTTCCTCATCCTCTTCTTCACTCGAGTCCTCTACTTGCTCGACATGAGCCTCAAAATCTTCGCTCTTCATTGACCAAAGCACAGACAAGACAGCAGCAACACCTCCACCCAGGGAATGACCACAGAGAACAAGGCCATAATCCGGATAGTCTTTCAGTGCCTTCCGAACCGTTTTGAACACTGTCGAGGCTTCTGTCGAAAGCAACCGTGCGGATGCATGCATGCCTGCATGAACCTTGTACCTGGTCTGGGCGCCTGTTTTTTGAGTCGGCAACACCAAGTCGTCATACTGTGCACAAAGATCTGTCAAAACATCTGACAAGCCAAGTGTTCCGCGACATGTCAACACCACACACTGTGCTTCATGATCAAAGTTGACATAGTGTACGAGCGAGTGCATTTTGGGCGCCTGGAATGAACCCCTGCCTCCTGGATCCGTGAATGAGGAGAGCAAGATCGAGTCTAGAGAGATGGATGTATGGGCCGCAAAGGCGTGGTGGTTTGGGTGGTCGCCATATGGAGAGTACACTGTATCTCCAATGGCACCAATACCAAGAATTCTCATGAAGTTGTGACCATAACTTGCTGAAGCGTATCGCATAAATCGTTGGATATTGCGGAGCAAATGGTCTCGTGGAAAGTTGGAGGGATTTGGCTCATGGGGTTCCTTGGGTGGTAATGGGGGCGGCATGGCATCGTCGTCGTCGTCGCCGTCTTTTAGTTGCACCATGGTTGAAATCGCGTGAGCGCCACGATCGGACAAGGAACTATCAGAGTCATTCTTTGGTTCATCCAGCTCTGTGATGGTGAGCTCAGGTCCAGGCCCATCAAGACTTTTGCGCTCACTTCCTTTGCCAAAGGAAGACTGCTTGGTCATCTTTGAAAAGAATGACTTTCCAAACTTACGCCCAGATAATCCATTCTTGAGCCCAAGCACTGAAGGTCCAAACTTTTCACCACCGTTGCGTTTCTTTTCTGTGGGTACATCATACGAGATAGAATTGATTTCCATCGAGGACATGGTTTCGGAAGACTTGGTGACCTCTATCCAATCCGTGTCATCCTCAGACCAATCCATTGAATCTCGGCCTCCACTAATCCGGATCTCGCGTTCCTGTGTTCGGCTAAGGATCTGGCCTTCTGACTCGTCTCCAATTTGAACCTGTTGGTTCTTCTTGAACTTTTTCGTCACAGTAGAGAACATGAGTCGCAGGTTATTGTTTGCTTGCCGACTGCTCTCAGCCTCTAGAGATTCCGAAGGCACTAGGGAGGCCGGTGTGACTCCTGCAGATGTGGAATGTCGGCTCCCTGAGAGGCTGTGGGGGTTACTAACAAGAGAGGTTGTCGCGTACTGGGTCAAGGTGGTTGCAACGGAGGCAATAGACGACACTGAGCCTCTCCTTGACCGCGTAGTAATAGCCATGGTCGAGCTCGAGCCCATTGAACTTGTAGCAGCATCAATAGTGGTGTTGAATTGATGTTGTCGCGGCTGAGGTGACAAATGCGGTTCATTCCCTGGTTGAATTGGTGGGAGCGGCTTGCCGAGCTTGGAAAGATCTGCACCAGGTCGGACAAATGTCTGGGTGGTTGTGGTCGTGAGAGTTGTGGTCGTGGTGATCCTCAGGATGTCAGCGCCAAGCACCTGCTCAATCTGTGTGGTTGTCATGTCCTGAGTCACATCGTCAGGGTCGGTGACCAGCACATTGGAAAGGTCGGTCAAAAGCTCACTCGACTCCTCATCCTCATTGTCCACGTCTAAAATGCTGCCCTGTCTAGAGTGCTTGGTCAGCTGTGTGGACTCGCTCTCTATTTGATGGGCGAGCTGCTTCATTACGGTTCCTTCGTATACAAGAGTAGCGCGGACAGACTTTTGAGTTCGCAGATGGGTGGCTGCTTGGAGACAAGCAAAGACAGTGAGCGCTTTGGTGATGGACGCAAGTACCGATATCCTTCCGGTACGAGTGTTGATAAACTCCTGGTCCTCGTAGACTTCCTTTTTAACTAAGCTGACAATAGCAGCCAGTGCCCGCGATGTCTCTGTTGAACCGAAAAGGCCATCCACTACGCGTACAGACTCTTCAGCAGTCTACAGAGAGCGTTGGGGACAAAGAGAGGTGAGCCAAGGCAAGAATGTACGTTAGCTAGATGAGCCGATAACTCAGTGTAGCCCCGCAAAAAGTGAGAAGGGTAAGCAACGTATGCCCACAGCCAAATTGAGATGCACGCGGATAAAGAGCACATGTCCGCCACTACCGTGCCATGCGCCTGCTTCGTGGTTGACACACCCTTCCCTGTCCTGCTCCGAATTCTCATACTACACGTTCTCCGTTAGTGAGCACACAGGCGCCTTGCTGTTCGCTTTACAACAGAGTGGGACATGCCTCAACAGAGCTGGCTTGAATATGTTGTTTCTTTTGATTGCGTCCACCCCACAGAGGCAGAACACCTAGCATCCCGTTTCCCTGTCATATTCGGGTAGGGCGTTCATTATCATATGTCGCGGAAGGAGGCTAGTGGATTGTTGCCCCTGTGGCCGCGGCACTACCACCGCCATTTCTATTATTTTCTTTTTTCTCCCTCTCCCTCTCTCTCTCTTTGATATGCTTGAAGCGCTTGACAGCCCCTGTTTTTTTTTTTTTTTGTTTGTTTCCATTATAGCCCTGGCTCGTGTTCATGTTCATCTGCCCAGCAAAAAAAAAGAGACTAATGGTCCACATGTGTGCTCCGAACTCCCCCTCCACAGCCACGCTTCGAGCTCAGGCACCACCAGTTCAACCGCTTTTTGGTCGGTGGATAATTAACCCAAGAAGAAACAGCTTACCCGAATCCCAGCAGACAAAGTGTTCGAGGCTAATTGGAGACCTGAGATCGCAAAGAGCTCGGCTAGTGAGAATGAGTGGTGGATAACATAGACACCTAAGGATGTGTACTTGTCCAACAACATTGAGAACGCATCACTAAGGAATGAAATACGAAATACGTAGGAAGGTTAGAAAAAAAAAAAAAAAAAAAAAAAAGTGCAGGGAGCGCATTCCCTCTCTCTGTGGAGCACTTCCATGAGGTCATATGCAAGGGTGCGAGGAAAGTATCCTCCGACCCCCCAATACACAGTGTACTCCGTGGTTGATGACCCGAGTGTGCCTGCCTGTGTCCACCTCTCTCACTCAATCAATCCAAGATTGTCCATCGTGCACATCACACATCACACGAGAGAGAGAGAGAGAGAGAGAGAGAGAGAGAGAGAGAAAGAGAATCCATCGCTCCTTCGAACACAAGAAACCACCAGGCACTGTGCAACTTACTTTGGGCTAGACGACCCTTTTAGGACATTGAGAATCTTGGCTGTTGATATCGCAGCCAGGAGAGACCGTCTACTGATCCCAAGCGTTGCACTCGTCCCATGCTGTAGCGTCTCGAGCAGCGCCTGTTTTTTTTTTTTACAAAAAAAAAATGAGAAATGGAGTGTCGACGGTTAGTTGGATACATATGGACTGTTTGGCCGAGGTATGATCATGCGATCTACATCAAGATGGGCAACCCCCTCCCCCCGCAGCACCCCAGCAGAAAAGGAGAAAGAGGAGGGAAAAGCTGTTGTATGTGGAGAAAAGAGACAACAAAAAAAAAAGGCATGACAATATTGGAGAGATGCCTGGAGAATGACTCTATGACTAGGCGAGTGCGGGGATCCAATGACACAGCCTCTGCAAGGATGGAGAGGACAAGTGGGAGCGTGTTCTGGCGCGACTCGAACACCACCGGGGTACCCGGAGAAAGAGTTGTCGCTGTTTGGTGCCATGTTTGTGGGGGGGGGCTGTGAGCGGTGTATAGAGAGCGAGAGAGAGAGAGAGTGAAAGGTGACACTTGCCTCGACAATAATAGCAGCGGTTCGAAGCGAGACCCTTGCACCAAGAGAGACAGTAGAGATCAGCGTTGCTAAGGATTGTGGGAGGAGTGGTGCCGAGACTTCCATTACTGAGGGAGAGGAATGTCCGAGCGTGGGTGTATGTGAGAAATGACCGCGTGGTAAATGAACCCAATGTAGGATTGTGCTGAGATGGGGTTACAGGAAGAGTTTTTTTGGGGGGAGGGTGGGGGGTGGGGGATGAGGCTAGCAAAAAATAAAAAGGGCGGAGACGCGGCGATTGGGGATGGCAGTGGGACAGGCTGGTCGCGCGGAGAATGACGAAGAGTGGAGAGAAAAGAAGAGTGCTAGGATGCTGAGGAAGGAAGAAAAAGGCAGAAAGAAAGAATTTGAAAGAGAGAGAGAGAGAGAAAGAGGGAAGAAAGAAGAAAAGACAGGTCCATGCAAATGAGTTGGCCACATTGAACTTCAACCATTCAGAAAAGAGAAAGAGACCCCGCACGCACAGGCACAAAAAGTGTCTGGGCGGGAAGGGCGAAAGAGAATAGGTGGAGTGAGTGTCTGGTCTGGGATTCGCTCCCGCAGAATAAAGTAGAGCAGAGACTCCGTCCAGCCAGACGGGCAGTGCTTTGCCCCCCTCTGGAGCCTCTCTTCTCCCTCTTTCTTTCTTTTCTCTATTGAACCCGGAACCCTGCGTCTTTGGGCCCAAGGAGGAAGAAGGATGTGAATGTCAGGGCACCAACACCTGCTCGGACATTGCTTTTCCTCTCCTGCATGATAATGTCCCCTGTCTGCTTGTCTGCTACAGAATCAGGAGGATTGACAGAGGCGTACCTTGGTCGCCTATGTAAGCACAGGGCCGATCACGCCTGTTACCGTCTTTCAAAAAAAAAAAAAAAAAAAAAAAAGATTCCAAGTGAATGAGATTAGGAAATACTAACTCAACACCTACTTTTTTCATAAAGAGGCGCTAACAACCACATTGAGATCAGTCAACATCTACCTTGCTGCTTATTGATTCATTTTTTTTTTTTTTTTTTCGAAGCCCTATGCTTTTTTTTAGGACTTCCTCCTTGACAGTGTTGAAAGCGCGTTGCTAGATTCCGGAAGCATTCAGTGGTAGGCGAGGCTTTGCCTCATCTGATCGAGGCTAAAACCAAAATGCTGGAGGGCTGTGCTGTGATCCACAAAAAACACTGGGAAAATTAATGAAATAGAGATAAAGCTGAAAACGGCTTGGTGTTCCCACCTTTGCTAACGTAGTGATGGCAACCACGCAATCAACAGTCATTCCGTCTAGTCGAGAAAGAGCAGAGGCTGAACCAGGGTGGTATGGTGAACATTTAGAGTAGAGTTGGGAGAGACGCTCACCAATCTGCCTCACTCATCGGTGTGGACCCGACTTTTACAAATCGAACATATTTCTGGAGTTGACGGATGGTCCGCAGCTGTTCACGATCTTTTCAGTGACTCTGAGTGGTCATCCAACCACTTGATGCAACCCTATAAGATCTACAAAAAGTCAAGTGAGTATTCTTTGTTGGAAGTGGTTTATTAAATGAGTGTCTACTTCTGGGATTCTATCTAGGACAGAGTCCTCCTTTTTACGAGAAGATTTTCTCGGCCTTCCTATGTCTATTACTGGAGCCCTAGGCAAGGCTCACCCTAATTCTGACTGACCTCTTGCAACATCCAACAAAGCAAAGTAAAGAAAAAGATAATATTCGGCTTGAGCATACTCTTAAAGTTGAAAGAGATGCCGAGAGTGCTTTTAAGTGAATGATGGTCATGGATACGGCCTCCGCCAGTACCATAACACCTCGATCCTTCTCAAAAGTCGGATGATGGTGCCAGAGTCAGCGACGACTTGCACCAGCGGCACAACTTTGATACCCCGATTCAAAGCAGCTGTCCCAAATTGTGATAGTCGGTACAAGTTCCATCTACCCGTCCTCATGGTCAAGGCCTGGTAGCTTTGCTAAAAGCTGTTTCTTCATTCCCAACCAGTAACCACGATCTTGAAGTCTGAGCGACCTGGCTTCATTCCCTGTTGGATTTGAGCCCTCGAGCCCTTCTAAAACACTCTCCTGATAACTACATTAGTTCTCAGGACTCTAGTAATGTCGCGCATTCCACTTGCCGATGTTATTCAAGAGAGTCTAAAGTTAGAAAGAAAGAAAGAAAGAAAGAAAGAAAGAAAGAAAGAAAGAAAAAAGAAAGAAAGAAAGAAAAAAAAAAAAAAAAAAAAAAAAAAAAAAAAAAAACAACGTTTGCCTATAACGTGCGAGTCCAGAAAGTGAAATCAAAATAGTAGGAGTGATAGTGACAATCCTGGTGTCCCAACTACAGTTTAACCCCAGCCAACAAGACTGGGGGGGGGGCCCATTTGCACTTTTGGTAGCTATATCGTCTCTGGGTCGCCCTCCACCTTTTCTTTCTCCATGTTTTAGGGTAGTGTAGTTTTGGAGAACTAGTTGGCTACGTCCGCAGATCATGGAACGGGCGCGCGCCGACGAATAAAACCGAAAACACAAGGCAAGAGGAAAAAAAGAAAGCCGGAGATGAGTGTGATGGCAATGCTGGTGGGATGAAGACGGACAAAGCTAAACTTCGGGACTCCCGAACGTTAGTTATCGTTCGGGACTGTCATTTTGCCACTTAAAATTCGGGACCCACAACCTCTTAAAATTCGGGATTGCGGTCGCTTAAAATTCGGGCTGCCACGTCATAAAATTCGGGATTGTAAACTTCGGGAGCAATTTACATCTTTCGTGTCTACGTGTTCTTGCTTTCGTTATTTTTTTTTTTTACGCGGGTTTCCTGCGATGCTCTGGCTGTCAGTGCGATGTTGTGCACTCCCAGGGTGATAGTGCAGGTCCCAGGTAACGATTATGGGCTCTCAAACAAAAAAAAGTAACGGACAAAACAAACAAAAAAAAAAAAAAAAAAAAAAAAAAAAAAAAAGATCATCAATCTTTTTGACCTACCACAACCACCCGCCCTGTCACATCCACCCGCCTAGCCACAACCACTTCCAAGAAAAAAGATGACCGCTATCGAGATCAACGAGTCTGCCCCTGTTAGGGCTTATGACTACCAGAAGCTGTATGGCATGTCAGCAAAGATCTTCTATTCCAAGAAGTGGGCTCCTGGTCGACAGTCGTTCCAAGTGGCTCTGCTTGATTCAACCACTGTCGATCCTGCCGACGTTATGACAGACACGGCGATAAAGGATGCACCCACCATCCCGGACAACCTCGCAGTCAACAAGGCCTACATGCTACTCGGGGAAACGCAGAACAGAGCGCACCTCAAGTTCGCTTGCTTTGGTACTGTCGATGTCGCTGGGCTTGCAGCGTTACAACGCGCCAATCATGCTCTGGACACCATCGAAGAAATGCAAGCCCTGATTGCTTGGCTCAAGAACAACCAAGAGAACCCTAGAACTGGCAAATTTTGTCGTCAGCTTTTGGAATTAATCCCCAAAAAAAACCCAATGTCGTTCAGGTTCACTTCGTTTTACAAGCATTCCAAGAGCCTCACGATGCACCAAGTTTCATTTTTCCGCCCAGGTGTGTGGCTCGGAGACGAGCAGATCGATACCATCCTCCCACCCTGGAAAAAAAGCACGAGGGTACAAGCAAGTCCAAGTTCCTCATTCTGCCGCTAGAACTAGTACGAGCCCATGTCGACGCTATTGAGTGCAAGAGATCTGTAACCGTTGCCTGGGAAGAAGATCGCCGCAAGGTTATGCTCGACTTGCAAGACTATGCGGATGCCAACCCGGGCTGTAGTGCCAAGGCGTTCACAGTTCTAAACACTGTTAACCATTGGGCCGTTTTCGGTTTTGACCTTGCGCTCAAGAGACTTCTTTTCGGTGATTCATTGGACCGTGGACGCCTCCGCCGTGCGCGCCCAAGCTGGCTCGATGCTGCAAGACACTTGCTTCAATCCTGCTGCATTGGAGATCGACGCATCCGCTCCGAAGAGTGGAATTTTGAACCGGTTAGATTCCCAGTCTCGCAACAAACCGATAGCAGCTCTTGCGGCATTATAGCGCTTAATGCTATTGAGCACTACGTGCAACCGTCAGTAGAGCGATGGACACAAAAAGCGAAGCGACTTCCATCGACTGAAGTACTTAATGTACGCAACATCAGTCTACCGCCCAGTAAGTTTTTTGCTAGCAACCATTCACAAATTCATCCCCCTATGTCTGCAAAATAATAATAAAAAAAAAAAAAGTCTCCATACGCCAGATGCTGACACAAAATGGATTCTGTAGGCTACTTTCATCAAAAGTACCCCCCAGGGAAAAGTCACGCCCAAGAATAAGGACTCGGTCACCGAGGAGTCTCATGAAAAAGAAGAACTTGTCGAGAAGAGCAAAGTTAAAGGGGAAAAATTAAACACTGGAGAAGAGGCCGCCGAAGAAGAACGCCAAGAGGTGCGTGAGGATGAACTCAGCACTTCCGAAAAGTCGCTTGAAAAGGAGGAAAGAATAGCCAAGAGTGATAAAGCAAGCGCTGTAGAGGAGACCATCGAAGAGGAACGTCAAGAGACGAATGACGATCGATCCAAATCTGACTCGGAGTATTCCGAGTCAGAACATGGCAACACAGAGACGCATGATACTCTCGCGAAGGTAAGGTTTTTTTTTTTTTTTTTTCAAAAAAAAAAAAAAAAAAAAAGAGAAAGCTCAGGGCCAATGATCGACAGGACAACAGAGCATGTTAGTCTTAGTTCAAAGCTTCTTACCTTCAACTGATCTCTTCCACAAAATAGGACGGAATAAATGGTGACGAGGAGTATCCGTGGATAAACGATCAGTTCGTTGACATTGACCATGCTCTTAAAGTCATTGGTGAATGGGCACTCAAGCGAGGCAACATACTTCGCAAAGGGAGCTCTAAGAGGTCTTTAAATTACAGTATGTCGACTTCTGGTACTCGCTGCAGGGTGTGTGGATCAATTGCCGTGGACTAATGCAACCTCTTGCTCCCTTCTCTCCAGGGCAACTTGAATGTTCTAGGGCAGGGAAATGTGCTCCTGCGAAGGCTATCGACCCCAGAAAGCGACGCGACAGAGGATCCGAACGATGTGGTTGCAAGTTTATGATCCAGCTGGTTCACGAAGGCTCGTTCACAGGGCCACTCTCTGTTGACAAGGTCAGGACTCACCCTGACGCCAGGCCAGAGGATGATGGCCATTGCCATCCTTCGGATCGACAAGCAAACGATCACAGCCGACAGGCACGGGCACTGAACGATGACCACAAAGATGAGATTCGGCGAAATGCAACTAACAAAGCAGGCATGGCTGCAACCATGAATGCTCTCAAAAAAGAACTTTTCCTGACAAAGTTTTCGATCGCAAAAGGGTTCAATACGTGTACAGAAATGCTTGTGATGAGATATTGGATCAGGTTCGAACTCAAGCTGGGCTCAACGAGGCTCAAGCCGTCCTTGAACTGTTACTCGCAAAGCGGCGGCAAGATGGTGCGTGGTATGTCGCATGGGATCATGATAACGAGAACCGACTAACCCGGCTCTTCTGGATGAGTCCTTCACAGAGACTATTGTACCGAAGGTATGTGTTAGCAGTGTATCAGTACCGGGTTCTCATCGAACATTCGACACCGTGCTAGAGCCATGTAAAAATTTTCGAATCGAATATTCGACGAGAAACAATTATTTCAGTACCAATAGAGCATTTTACATTTTGCAAAGACGGAATCTAATACGTTCATAATTCATCACACATACACACACTCAAGATACTACGATGTTGTTTGGAATGACAGCACCTTCAATTCAAACCGGTTCAGGTTCTACCTTAACGCTACCGTCGTCGTTGACTGTGATGGCAAAACCCGCCTAACAGCTGTTGCTTTAATCCAGCAAGAAACGACTGAGAGCTATACTTGGATCCTCGAACACCTCATTATTGCAGGCAACAACCAACGCCCAACGGTTATCATGGTCGACGAAGCTAGAGCTATGGAAGCCGCCATTTTGTCAGAGTTGCCCGATACTACTCTCATCAATTGCCTCTGGCATATTGAAGAGAATCTCAAGAAACATTGTCCAAGGGCTCGGCGACCAGAAGTGATGAAGATGTTCAGGAGAGCGCTAGCAAGTATTACTCCTGACGAGTTTCAAGGTGCATGGGACCTTTTGAAGAACCTGGCTGGAAGCAGTGGCCAACTTAAGGATCACCTCAAGAGGCTTCTCGAGAGACGCAAGAACTGGGCACGCGCTTTTGTGGGTTACCACTTTACAGCCGGCGCCAAGACTACACAGAGGGTGGAGAAGATGCACGACCTCGTGAAAAAAGACCTTGATACTAGATCCTCATTAGACCAGTGTCTTGCTGCGGCTGTCGAACGTGAACACAGTGAGTTCCTCAGGCGTGAGACGCTCCTGTACAAAAGGAGTATTATCCCAAGGCTACACTCCAAACACGCTGCTGAAGAATTTAAGGCAGTAGTTGATGAGAACTTTGAGTTCCTCGGAGATTTTGCCTGCTTCTCAATGATGGACGAGATCGCACTGTCCTACTTCTATGATGCGCGAGTTACTGATCTTGAAAGTCTTGAGGTAACGATTGGACATTTAATCTCAAAATCAAAAATGAGTACCATTCTGGAGTCTAAAAAGTCTAACTTTTTTTTATTTTTTTATTTTTTATTTTTTTAAAAAAAAAAGGATCGTCCAGTTGAGCTAGAGGAGCACAAGAAAGGTAGTACTGACAGTGAAATCACTGGGGGAACAGCGACAATGATGACAACAGTCTTGACAGCAGCGACAACGATGACAACAGTCTTGACAGCAGAGACAACGATAACAGCAGTCTTGACAGCAGCGACAATGATGAGAGCAGCCTTTACAACAACGACAATGATGGCAGCAGTCTTAAAAGCAACGGCAGTGATGACGGCAGTCTTGACACCAGCGGCAAGAACAAAGACGATGGAGGCGCCAACTGCAACAAGAATAACGATTGCGAGAGCGATGAGGAAGATCATGGAGCATGTGACAAGTCCTCTCAACAGCTCCGTGAGCATGCACAGAGGGTTATCCTAGCTACTCTAGGCAGAGATAATGTCACGTCTGCCTATCATGTTGAGTGGCGCAAGAAAAGTCGACAGCAGCTCCTCTTCCTTTTGAAAGATGGGAGCTACTTCTGTTGCTGTCTGCGCCTTCAGAAGGTTGGGATTGTCTGTCGCCACTTTTTCAAGGTCATGAGAGAGACTCCTGAGGCGAGGTACCATGTCAGTCTTCTTCCTCAGAGGTGGTTTAAGGAGGATATGCAGAGTGACTCGATCGACCACCTCAGAGACCGCTCGTTTATCGGTTATGATGACGAGCAAGGCGATAGAGAGGATGCTGGGGAACCAGGCGCCAACTTTATGCAATGTCTGGAAAATATTTCGCCGACAAAAGATCCAGGATATCTCAATGAGAAACCTGGAGCAAGTCAAGGATGAAAGCAGGCGCCATTTATTGAAGCGCCAGGCCAACGCATTCATAGACGGAATAGACACGGTGTCTGCGGGTGATTCTGAGATGGTCTCCGGGTGGATTTCTGGGTTGGAAGACAGTACGATGCACACAAGCGCGGTGTCGTGCCTGTGAAAGACCCAAAATTGCTACACCCAAAGTAGGAGGTCGGCCACGCTCTAAGAGACTTAAGTCAGTGTATGAGGTCCAGAGCGAACGGGCAGCCAAAAAAAATAGAAGAGATAGTCCTGATCAAGAAGCTTAAGTCCTGTTCTTTGTCCTGCCCTTGCCCTCTGTTGTGGATCACAACATTTTTCTTGGCTAAGTCGATAAATAGGAACCAAAATAGAGAGCCAGATGAGACGTTTATAGGACGTCTGCAGCGAGAGCTGCAGACAGGACCATTTTATTCCCCTGGCGGGGAAGAAGAAGGGCCAGTATAAATACTGGCCCTAGCCCTTGAATAAACTACACACCAATCTCACCGACTTCTCTGACCCTACCCTCAAAATATATCACCCTCAATCAAAAGACACGGCTAGTCTTGTTAATCCACATAATTCTCTCTCTCTCTTGTCGAAGATAACTTTAATAAAAGAACTTATTGTCTCGTAACGTATCAGGTACCACTACTTTTTTTTTTTCGATGATGGGTCCAGCTTCCACGCTGCTTCACTCTAGACACGCATGGGCCGCCCTTCCCAGACCTTTACGTTCTTGGCGCATTCAATGCTTCAATGCGGCCTTGTTCTTTCCGCATTCAATGCTTCAATGCGGCCTTTGTTTTTTCCGCATTCAATGCTTCAATGCGGCCTTGTTCTTTCCGCATTCAATGCGACTTTTGTGCTTCACGCATTCAATGCTTCAATGCGGCCTTTGTTCTTTCCGCATTCAATGCTTCAATGCGACCCTTGCTCCTCCCGTATTCAATGTCTCAATGCGACCCATGCCCCTATTCAATGTGGTTTTATGCTTCCCGCATTCAATGTCTCAATGCGTCCCATGCCCCTATTCAATGTGGTTTTTTTGCTTCCCGCATTCAATGCCTCAATGTGGCTTTTGTGCTTCCCGTATTCAATGTCTCAATGCGAGGTTGCCCCTATTCAATGCTTCAATGTGGTTTTTGTTCTTCCCGCACTCAATGCCTCAATACAGCACATACTCTCCTCCCATCTCATCAGTCTTTCTTAAGTCGAAGGCTTAAATACAAGATATTCAGCTCCTTGGTTCACTACACACACACTCACTCACTCACATTCTCTTTTTTTTTTTCACACACACTCTCCCCAACTTATCTCTCGCCCTTCCTCTACTTCTCTTTCTCTCTCAAAATATGCCAAAGGTCTCCCAGTGCTCCTTTTCATAAATGTGCAAAAAATCTAAATGATGATAACAGGGAGAACTTTTTGTACTTCTGAGGAATCTCATTGGAGAGCATGCCACACCAATGAACCAGCCAAGTTCCCTTTGTCCCTTTTACGAATAAGACAGTTGAAATCCATCGAAATTCGGAGAAAGACTACAAAGTTCACCTGCGTGTGCGAAAAATCATTTATCCTTAACGCAGGGTCTGTAAGGCGTCACTATGAATCTTGTACAGTAGCCAAACGGCTGGCTCTCCAGGCTGCTTCAACAGTTCCAGATACACAGGCTGCTCTTGCAACCCCAGAAACACAGGTTGCACCAGCAGCGGCCCAGCCTCACCAAGCATCCAGCGAACTTCCAAGCCCATCTCAGGCTCAAGATAAGAGTCCTTCCCGAGAGACAAGTCCTGCAGCGATATCGTCACCAGGGACCATTGTTTTCCGGGATGGTATTCTTGACTGCTTCCTTAATAAATGCTGAGAATGAGAATAACTCAATTATTGCACTGGAAGGTAGATACTAACAATAATCTACTTTAGGTGTTACGGAAACTTTAGATGATGTTCTGTGGTATGTCCGCCGAATGGACGAAAGACAAGAGCGAATAGAGGACTACCAGTTGTATTTGGGGCGTACTTTGGAACAATTAGTTGGATTTGTGAAAGGGAACCCAGCAGGCGCAAGTCCACGGACGCCTTGTGAGTTAACCATTTCGTCCATCATAGTGCAATCAGGATGAGTGTTGACCATTAGGCTAATGTGCTACTTTCTAGTAAGTCTCGTTCATAATTATAGGCGTCCCACACCATATCCGGCCCCACCGAAGGCAAGCGGTAGTGAAACAACAAGAAGATAGGGAACAGCTGAGATATTTAAACAAAAAAAAAAAAAAAACAACAACAACAACAACACTGTGAAGAATAAACCAAAAAGAAGACTAAAAAGCCATCAACCGATGGGTTTAGAAGCGAAAGATAGGCTAGGAGGTTGGAGAGACGCAGGTTAAAAAAAACTAGCAACCCATTGATGGACTCTGTTAGGCGAGGCGAGCCACAGGAGGAGCTGAGAAAGGTATTAGTGGTGCGAGTTACCGACCCTCGATCCCGAAGATTAAGGTTCCCGAATTTTAAATTTTGGCCAGCCCGAATTTTAAGCGACCGCAATCCCGAATTTTAAGAGGTTGTGGGTCCCGAATTTTAAGTGGCAAATGACAGTCCCGAACGATAACTAACGTTCGGGAGTCCCGAAGTTTAGCTTTATCCGATGAAGACAGGTGGAGATGGATTTAGTAACCCGATGTAAAATTGGCAAAAAGAAATCATCGAATGTTTGTACTCGGACTCGAACCGAGGACCGTCTGTGTGTTAGACAGACGTGATAACCAACTACACCATACAAACAACTGATTGTTGTTTGGTTGAAAATTAATTACATTATAAATAGAATTCTAGATCAGCATAGGAATTCTGACATTCTATTTTTAATGTAATTTCTGAAAGATCAAATATCAAGATCCGAAAATAGCTCAGTTGGTAGAGCGGGAGACTGTAGTAAGCCTGTCATCTCTAGGTCCCTGGTTCAAATCCGGGTTTTCGGATATCTTTGCCTTCCGGCCCCTTCTTCTTTTTTCCATTTTAGGAAACCAAGTTCCTGTCGTTGGTAGTCGATGGGATGAGAGATTCTCTTGGCGATTCAATGCTCGCCATGGAGCAAGTTGATTTTCTGTTTTTTTTCTTCCCGGACCTTGTGCCCAGAATCTGGAGAATCTGTCCAAGGAGAGTGACCACTTGACTCTTTTTTTTTATGCCCAACTTAAAAATTTCCTAGTCTTTCCCCCTCTCTCTTTCTGACTCGTTCTCACTTCTCTTTCTTCCCTTTTCTCTCCTCTCCTTTCTTTTCTCTCTCTCTTCTCTTCTCTTCTCTTCTCTTCCCCGCTCCTCCCGCTTTCGTCACTTGCTTTTTCCTGGCTTTACAGACATTTCATTCTACCTCATCACATACATTGCCTCTTTCCTTTCTTTTTTCCTTTCTTTACTTTCTTTTCTTTCTCTCTTTCTCCTTCACTTACACTCCTCGTCACAACCCAAGTCTCCACCATGAATCTCTTTTTCCCCAGAAAGGCCAAGGTGACGCCCAAGGACTCGATTGTCGAGCTCAGGAACACACTGCAGATGCTCGAGAAGCGCGAAACCTTTCTTCAGACAAAGATCGACACTGAGCTCAAAACTGCTAAAGCCAACGCCACCAAGAACCGAAGAGGTAAATGTTCGACCTGAAATGTTCTTTTTCTTGTTCAATGACCCCTCCTAAAAAATAAAAAGACCTCTTTTTTATGCTGTTGGTAAAGGTAGAATGGATGTAGAAGGAAAAGGGCGATTGACAGTGTCCTTTTTTTTTTTTTTTTTTTTTCGACTTTAGCGGCATTGATGGCATTAAAGCGCAAGAAGCAGTTTGAGAACCAGATTGATATGATTTCAGGCTCCCGCCTGACAATAGAAACTCAGGTCATGGCCATCGAGAACGCCAATGTCAACCTGGAGACTATGAAGGCCTTGAAGGCAGGAGCAGGCGCCATGAAGTCCATTCACGAATCAATGTATGTCCCCTCCTTC
The DNA here is from genome assembly GCA_011634665.1 of Mortierella sp. BCC40632. Taxonomy (NCBI): domain Eukaryota; kingdom Fungi; phylum Mortierellomycota; class Mortierellomycetes; order Mortierellales; family Mortierellaceae; genus Mortierella; species Mortierella sp. BCC40632. The sequence continues at coordinate 283,634 of WAEK01000006.1, forward strand.
CATGTCCTCTTTCCTTTTTCCTCTCCTCTCCTCTCCTCTCCTCTTCCCCCCGCCCCTCTTCTCCACCCCTTTCCTTCCACCTGCCTCTCTTTCTTGGCTATTTCGGCCAAGCCAAGCCAAAAACTTCTGGTGGAATTGTCTCCTCCTCTCTTTAGGTTAGGAGAAGACATCTCCTTTCATTCAAGTGACCCATGGAGCGTTGTTGTATTGTACAACAAAGAGGGGAGATTTCCAAGTGGCTGGTCTGCAGGAGACCACGTTGTCAAAACGGAGGCACAGCAACCGACACCATTTGGTCGCAGCTTCACTCTACTGGGCGTTTTACTCACAGGCTCCTTTTTTTTTTTGGGTTCTGATTACTAGGGATGTGAACACGGTTGATCAAACAATGGAAGAAATCAGAGAACAGATGGACACAGCAAAGGAGATTTCTGAAATCTTTACGCAGCCTATTGCCTTTGGCATCGACTTGGATGAGGTAAATTGGAACAAGTGCCATTCGAGACGATTTTTTTTTACTTCTTCTTTTGCTCCTCTAGTATCTCTTCGTTCGGTAAAAGCCCGATTCACTGATGACGGTAAACTCTCTCTCTCTCTCTAATAGGACGAGCTTAATGCTGAATTGGACGAGTTGGAGCAGGCAGAGCTTGACAAGCAGCTTATGGCGACCGAGAGACCTGCCCAGATCGGATTGCCATCTGTACCCGTGAACGAGCCCGGTAAGTCAATGGGGAAAGAAGCTGTACTCTAAGGAGGAGAGCAAAAGGAACTATGAATTCTTTTTTTTTATGTATATCTATTTTATTTGGATGAAGAAGCTGACCTGATTCTCGGTATCAATTGCATCTGCTTAAATTATTAGAAGAAGAAGACGAGGAGGAGGCTGTTTTGCGCGATCTGCGTGAGAGTATGGCGATGTAGAGCACTCACATAGCGGACATAATTCATGAACAACAACAAGAAAAAAAAAAAAAAAAAAAAGGAACAGACCACTGTTTGGCGCATGGAAGTAGAGAGGATTCAAAGATCTAAGAGAAAACCCGAAAAAGGAATGCGTCGTGGCTTCAGAGGGAAGAGCCCTTGATATCAACATGCTTCCCGCCATACCTTTTTATCCACACTGTCACCCCAATAAAAAACTTTTGCTATACTTTTCTAAAAAATAGTGTATTCAATACACAATTGTCTTTGGACCAGCCTGGTAATACCCTCTATGATTGATGTAATGGACATTCCTGGCACATTGGGGGGGTTTTTTTTTAAAAAAGAAATAGGCAAAGGAACTTTGGTCTTGGCAGAGGGAACGCGTCTTGGCATGAGGTGGGCTCGATTGGGCGGCTTAGATGGCCAAGTTGGTGGCACCATCAAGCTTTACTTTTACCTATCTGGTACACAGGTGCCCTGGGGACAACTTCTCAACGTCTTCCTCTTCTTCTTCTTTTTCTTCAGCATAGTCCTTGAAGCACGCGGGTATAGCAGCATTTATGCGGAGGTTTAGTTGAGACGATGCACTTGGATATTGACCCTCCTCGTCCTGAAGCAAAGCACATTGCTCACGAGCTGCGCAGAGTAGGAATCATTGGTTCAATGGAGCAGTACCACAGTCGATTGTTCAATGGCCCCCCTTCGAGTTTTGATTCACGGCATACACAGCAACCCTTGTCCCGCATCCCTCAGTTCATCGAACCACCTGTGCTCGAAAGAAAACCACCACCGATGGTGCCTGACGAAAAGAGTGCATCCGTCCCATTGCCGACTGGGAACGAAGTGCCTCTGACAATCGAGTCCTCAACACGCGTCGATGACCATGCGAGCTATGCTTCGTCAAACTCTGCATCGGAGCCTGTTGGACCAGACTCGGTAGGGGACCCCAGCTATTTTTTTTTTTTTCTGGTGCGAACAAAGGACATTGGTTATTGGAACCTCTAGCTAAAGCAGAGAAACGATTTTGAATTGTTTGGAATAGCCTCGTGGAAATGAGCATTGTACAGAATTTCAGGAAGGACCATCTGATCAAGGAAGGTTCGAACGTGTCGACGTCCAACCTCCTTGGCTCCCATCAGAACCCCAATCGCGCTCTCTCTCTCGCTCTCCATTCCGGCAACAGCAACAGCAACAGCAACAGCAACAGCAACAGCAACAGCAACAGCAACAGCAACAGCAACAACAACAACAACAGCAGCAACAGCAGCAACAACAACAACAACAACAACAACAACAACAACAACAGCAGCAGCAACAGCAGCAGCAACAGCAGCAGCAGCAGCAGCAGCAGCAGCAACAGCAGCAACAACAGCAACAGCAACACCAGCAACACCAGCAACAGCAACAGCAGCAACCGGTGACTTTTGACTTTGATAGACGATTCGAGGCACATATCCGGAGTGGGAGCCCAGACCCATGTCATGGAAGCGAAGTGGTATCTCTGGAGGAAGGCAATGCAGTGAGCCTGAAGGAACTGGACGAGGTCTATCTCAATGCAGCCATTTCTCAGGAACTGCAAGAGCTAGATGTCCCCACTCTATCTTTCCTCCATACAAGACAGTACCTGACCCCTGTGAGCGAAAGGGACCCATTACTACAGCTACGACTTGTCTTTCATTCATTTCAACTACCAAGAGGATCCGACTTTGCAAGAAGAGTGGCGCCCATCCAACAGAAACACTTGGTCGACACTTATATGATTCCTCACGAGTCGACACCTTATCATGCGGATCATGATGTTGTTCTAGGCATTGCAGGAACTTTGGATCGTGTATGCCTTGGACTAGAGGAGCTCTTGTTAAGTATCGCCCCCTCGCCAGAAAAGCACTTTTTCTTTTGGCAACTTTGTCTCCTCATCCCACATGACATTCATTATCTATTCATCGGGTCGTACGACGAGACTCTTTTGTATGACATTGAGCATGATATTGCCGAGTCATCGCTCCCGGCTCTCAGGGCAGCCCGAGGACGACGTTATGGACAAATCCCAAGTGCAAAGGATGAGCATCTTTTCACCCTCCAATCTAGATCTCTGGAAACGATCATGAACGCTGTTCGATGCATCGGAGAAATTCTCATTGATGAACAAACTGCTTTGGAGACTTCTCAAGAATTCTACCTAGGTGGAACCCCAAGTGTCATCCCAAGCGAATTTATGCAGAAAGGAAGTGTGCTTCTCCATACCATGAAAATGGACCGCAATATTCCTATGGGCTATATCGTTCGACCAGAAATGGATATCTGCCTTCAATCCATGGCAACCTATCAGTACCATCTTCAACTTCTCTTTGATTCGAATCAAGCTGAAGCCTACTCGGGTTATGGCGATCTTTTAAGGAAAGGTCTTAGTGGACTAGCAGTAGGGTATAAAATTTCATCCGCACCCAGTCCACCTAATGATTCCTACAGAGTGCTCGACATTGGAGGTCATGAGCCTGGAGCGGTTACCAAGGCAGTCACGGAGGTTATTGAATGGATGAGTTCAATGAAGCTGGTTAATTGGACCACCAAGCTTTATGTTCCTCACAGGACCGTAGTTCAGATCCAAGAGAATGCTTTGTCTTCGGAACAAAAAGCCAAGGAGTTCAGTCTCACGCCACATCGCCTTGAGACGGGAGAACAGGATCAGTCGTTGGGTTTACTACCGCTGGAACCTTCGGAACAAGAATGGCTTCTTCATGTGAGTGGGCATGACAAGAAAAGCATTCATCAAGGATTAGATATGGCGATGTCGATTATCTATAGCTTGTAAGCCCAGACAATATTTCTCAAAGCAGGATCACGACGTTCAAGGGTGGAAAGAGAGAGAGAGGGAATAGAAGGGTTTGTGGATGTGTTTAAAAGTAAGAGATCCTTGCCCGAATGGATATCTTCTCTCTCTTTTTTTTTTTTTTTTTTTTCACTCGGCAAAAGGTAAACTCGTGCTGTAGCTTCTGCAATGCAGCACGCGCATCCCCCTCCCCCTAAAGCAGCAAGACCAAGTTGCCATGTATCACATAAACAACCTAGACAACCTAGGCTTGTCACAAAATGGTAGTTCGCGTCTTGCATCGTTGTTTGAAAGCTTCTCCCCTCCATTAGCTTTTTCCGACTTGGGAATTTGATTCTTATGCCATGGGTCGAGAGCTGAAGTATTTCTATTCCTTCATCTACTTCCTTTTCTCACTCTCTAAAGGATAGTCAGCTTCCCTGTATTTACGAGTAAGATGAATGCGATTTTGTCTAGGGCCAAGGGATCGAACCACATGAAAAACAACAACAGTCATGCAAAAACCACTTCTCAGCCATGATGCATGATGAGTGATCCCAAGTCCGTCGTCTAGTAGACAGGGGTGGATTCACATCCATGACCATGCAGACTTCAGTGTGGTTAAGGGATTAGTTTGTACCCTGCAATTTTTTTTCTTTCTTATGTTGACCGGAAAGTAGCTATATTGAAAATGTGTTCTCCAGAGCATCATGCGCATAATTGTACCCTGTGGAAATCGCTGATTGAAAAAAAAAAAAAAAAAAAAAAAAAATGGTTGAAGAGTCCCTAGGCTAAAGGCTCCGTCCGTATTTAAAGTAATGCCCTGTCCGTCTTTCCTGGAATACTTCAGAAGCCCACACCAGCTGATTTCTCTCTCTCTCACTCTCTCTCTCACTCTCTCTCTTAACACTCAGGTATGCCGTCACTTGCTGGACCGCTCACCATCCAAAGCTTGTCCATAACATACCTTTCTAACTATATCTGTTATTGCCAATCCAGACATGCGCGCATCACTCATTCTTGTCCTCCTTGGAGTGATCACGGCCTCCACAAACGCTCAAGGCTTTAAAGTATGTACGAATACTAAAGCGGAGTGCCCACCGCCAACTACGGGCTTTTATTATCCAGAGTTTTGTGCGAAGAATGGGTACCCAGGCAAGGCTTGGATGTGCTTTGATATGGGATACAACCAAGAGCCACAACGCCGTTTGTACAAGTCCTGGCCAGGTCAACGTCCTTACGGCACGTCTGAGGTCGAGGAGACATGCTGATCCACACCTTGAAGATTGGTACCAAAGGCTACAGAATAGGGTGGGAGGAGAGAGGAGGAAGACAACTTTCCCACGAACAGAAATAAATCTCAAGACCACATTTCTGGTAGCTGTTAGTTCGATATATTTTCCACACGCTACCTGTTTACTATCCTTTCCAATGGCTAGTACATAATTAAGAGTTTGGATAGCTGTGAGAAAGGAGGGGGAAACAGGTCAAAGAACATGTTTAACATTTCTCCGATCACTCCGCCCGCAGAGTCCACGCAAGCACCTTGTACAAGAGCAATTGAGAATGTAGAGTGGCTTTGCTGGCCAACAAAGCTGTCTGTCTGCCATGAAAGTGGTTTGCCCAAACTGGTCGCCGTGAGGGGAAAAAAAAAGGCTGCTCATGGTGTCAGCAAGCCGGTGTTTGGCTGAATTTGGTCTAGGCCTCTTTGATTATATATCCACAAGCACACTGATTGCCCAAACCTTTCAAGAATGTCATGGTGGAAGTGATAAGGCGACATGTCAGCTTATGATTAGCGACCTGAGTACTTGGACAGAGATGTCGATCTGCTTTATCATGTGTGCGCCTGTCGTTCAAAGCCCTTTCTTCTTCTGCCTAACTACAACAGGCTACTGGAAGGAGAGCTCCTCGCATTAGTAATTATCCGTCATATAAAAAAGGTTCATTTACAAAGGACTGCCCCGCTACTACAATCTTCTCATTGTTCTCCCATCCTCTCCTCTCAAGCTCTTCTTCCATATCAATCTCCCATTTCACTCGCCATCCATGTCAGAGTCCAAAGCACCCGTCAAAATCGTTGTTGTCGGTGGTTCATATGCAGGCATCACCGTCATTAAACAGCTCCTCGCCTCTTCCAAGACTTCTCAACGGCCTATCCAGATCATCCTTGTCGACAGGTAAGTTCTTGCTTTATTGCGTGTCCTCTCTCTCTCTCTCTCTCTCTCTCAACCAGTCCCAGCCTCCCTCTTAAATGCGATAAAACAACTTTTAACATCTTCTCTAAAACTCACCTTCGATGCCTGGTCGAATTTGATACAGACGAGACGCTCGCCATCATTCCTTGGGTGCTTACCGAGCACTTGTCAACAAGGATTATGGTGACCGTATATGGATATCATACGAACATCTCTTTTCTTCTGACTCTCCTCACAAGGTCATCCAGGGTCATTTGAAGCAAGTGCATCTTAATCATATCGTCCTTGCCTCTGGAGAAGAGGTCAGCTTTGATTATCTTGTCCTTTGTACCGGGTCCTCAAATCCATCCCCTGCCAAGTTTAATGCAGTCGAGTCCTCAAAGCAGGGTGTCGAGATTACCAACCAAGCTCGAAGAGACCTCGAGAAATATCGAAACATCGTTGTTGTTGGAGGAGGAGCCTGTGGAGTCGAGCTTGCAGGTGAAATCAAGACTGCATATGGTGACAAAAAAACTGTATCTCTGATCCATGCATCTTCCAAGTTGGTTGATTACCCAGGCTATGGGGCCAAATTTAAGGCCCATGCACACAAGCATCTCGAATCACTTGGCGTGCAAGTCTTCTTGAACGAGAGGGTGGATGTCGAAGGGTTGACATTCGAGAACTCGATTCAAGTTGCACCACGAACGGTCCGTCTTTCCTCTGGCAAGACAATCGAGTCTGAAATGCAGTTCCTTTGCATTGGAAACCGTGTCGACACTTCGTATATCTTGTCGCTGAAGCCGGCCACGACTGTGAGTGGTTATGATGCCCAGACGCTTGTTGACCCCAGCACACAGACAATTAAGGTTAAGAAAACGGGTCAGGTGGATTATCCTGGATTTGAGCATATCTTTGCCGTCGGCGACTGTTCCAATATTGCCAAGGTTGCCACAGCTGCTGCATGCACATATACATGTCCTACTGTAGCCAAGAATGTTATCACATTGGTCAATGCTGGCAAGAACACTAGCAAAGACCACGAGCCGACTCTGAGCGACAGTCGACTGCCACCATCCATTATGTGCCTCGCAACGGGACCGACAACTGGAGTGGTCGAACTACCTCTGTTTGGCACCTTTGGATCAAACTTCTTTTCGCGCTTATTCAAGTCAAAAGACTTCATGATTGGTCGCACCTTGACAGACATGAACATCACTAAGTAGCATGGTTGAGCCTAACCGATATCCTTGCACCCAAAACACAGTCTGTTTTAAAATTTTCTTTTTTTTTTCGCAAATTTGGGTAAAGACCCATAAGAAATAATCAAAAGTAGAAAAAAGGTGTGTAGATGCAAATGTCGAGTGAACAAAGGGTCGGGCTAGTGGCGCTCAGAAGGAGAGGGGTGCAATGAATAACACAATGATGAGGGTCATTTAGAAGAGAAAGGAGGAAAGAGTCAAAAAGTGAAAAAGAAGGGGGTGGGCGTTCAAAGTAAAAGTAGTTATCTCGGATTTCGCACTTTTCCAGCCTGAGAGTTGAAAGTTGCATCTTACATCTATGTGCCAATCCTGAACGCATTTTATGTATCCTAGTGCATACCACCTACCAAGCTCTCCCCCCTTTTCAAAGGTGCAGCTAAACTGCATGGCAGAAATAGCAAGACGCACTCCCTTCACTTGGCAAGCTATGGCTCCTTCGGCTCCTCGTGCCAATAGCTCTTCTATCGTAAATGCGACCCAAGATCCGTTTTTTGGGACTGCTTGGCTCGTGCTCCTCTCCACGTGCGAGCTGTTGTCTGCCTAGCTTTGGCCAAGTCTCTCTCTGCACGTGGAGCCTGCCGTTAATGGGGATCTTGGCGGTCTTTTTTTTCTCCCCAGATCCCAGATGCGGCTCCTCTGGCAGCCAATGGAGAACTGTTGTGCTCTATCTGGAGAGAAGTAAAGAGCCAACGAGTAGTCCTATCTCGACAAGAGGGCTATGCAAGAAATGGCTGTAAGTGAGGCCATCTGTATCGCCTACTTCGTCTCCGTGGCTCAGTAGAATGAATGAGCTTCAAGAGAGTCTACGTGCATTGCCCTCTCTGCTCTGCTTTTGCAGATTTTTTTTTTTTTTAAAAAGAAATCAAAGTAGTATCAAGATACTCTCTTTCTTTTCAACCACTCATGAACCCCATTTTTACAAGAACAGGAATTTCTTCATGAGCAACCGGGGCGTGCAGCTCCGTGGACCTGCCCGAAAAACTGGTTGTCGCACCGCCCAATTGCGCTGACCTGGCATGTCTTTCACGGCTGTCGTGCGCAAACCTTGTTTTTTTAATCGCTTTTTAGGAAATTTGATTGGCATGCCAAGGCAATAATGTATATAGACGTGTGCCAAGATAGAGCGGAGCCTGCATTTAGGCTTGTGAAGAAGGGAGGGGTGAGTAGGTGGCCCGAGGAAAAGCCCATGGGTCGCTACCGAGAAATAGATGGGAGAAAAGGAATGAAAAGTTGAAAGAAAGAAAGAGAGAGAAAAAGAAATCGAGTGCGAGTGAAGAAAAATCGTGCCTGATGTGAGAAAGCACGTTGTTCAAAGAGTCGGAGGCTGGATCGGAGGAAGGGGTCAGGCCGGAGGGACGCTGCGGGATGTGGCTAGGGTCGAGGGTCGAAAGTACCGCCCGGCTGTATGATTCTTCCCTCCGTCACAGCCAATGAGAGTGACACCACCTTGGCCTAGACTGCGGTTATTAGTAAGAGCCGCGCTCTCTTCTCTTCATTTTCGCTCGACCTCTGTCGCCACCTCGGCCATTATAAATACATCGCCGCCGTGACAAATGCACCCGTTCTCTCACATCGTCATTTTTTTCTTTTTTCTTTTCTTTTTTTTTTACTCTCTCTCCATTCCCCATTCGCCTCATTCGCTCTCTTGAGCCTTTTTCTGATTCAACACTCTTACTCCAACACTCTTGCACGCGCCATTAAGTGCCGTATTCAACTTCGTCACCATTCCTTCACTTACACCTACTCAGCTACATACACTAGCGCCATGGCGAGTTCTCCCTTCATGACCGCCAACTTTTACGAGGACTACGACCCAACGTCGTCCCCAGCACGCCATCCACAGTCTAAATCTCTTCCTCTGAGTTCAGCAGCCCACTCCTCAGATGCTCTACTCCAGTCACTTGTAGACCCTTTCCTTGCTCTAGTCGAGCACTGGGTGGATGCGATGGACGAGTATCCTCTCGTGTTTGCTTGCCTTCAGTACTGGGCCCTGACAGCACAAACACTCGCAATGCTTCTCTGGAATTCCACACTGACGGTCGCGCAGTCGTTTGCTTGGATTGCCACTGCGGAGGGTTTGCAGTGGATCCAAACCAGTGGCGCAGACAGCGATCTGGATTGGGAAGTCCTCCTCCTCGGCTCTGTCTTCCTACTCCTCGACATTGACATCGAATCGATCGATCCCAAACGATATCCGGCGCTCCTCAGCACCGCCGGTGCACCGCCTAAATCAACAGAAACATCACCACTGCATCGCCAGGTTCCACAAAAAAAGACGTCGACTTCGTCCAGCAGCGTCATGTCCAGCAGCAGTACAAACACTGCCAGCAGCAAAAGAGTCACGTTCCACAGCAGAGTGATGGTCATTGGCGGTGCTGATGCCTGTGGCAAAACTGCGTCGAGACCTTCCATTGACACTGACCGGATTGTCCCAGCGGCTCCCCTGACAGAGTCCCCCACCCGCTCGACCTTCTCTCTGGACGAAACAGACTTTCAAGAGTCTCACAGCGACCTTTTTAGCCCACCGACCAGTTGCAGCAGTAGTTTCCAGGCTCCATCCCCCACTCTCTCAGATCTTGGAGCTTCCTTTCGCTCTTCGTCTCCTTGCCCGAGCGTCTCCAGCTCGTGCCGATCCAGCATCTGCAGTGAAATGAGCGATTGCAGCAGTATTGCCAGCTATGACAGTGTCTCGGACCAGCGTACTCATCAACGTACCAAGAAATCAAAGGCTTCCAAGATTGCTTCGTTTTTCCATAAGCAAGAGAAGCACAAGCATCAACATCAGCGAGCAACGGTAGTGTTGCAGGCCATGAACCTCGGTGAATGCGCTAGCTGCCCACCCCTGTTTATGCCATCCATGCCCGAAGATCAGCAGTATCAGCCAGGTCTTCGTCGATCGAGCGTATTGCACAAGCTCGGAATGCGCCTCAGACGACCCTCGTAAACGCTCTCTCCCTCTCTCCCCCCCCGCCTTTTCTCTCTGTCGACCGTCTACTTTACTGCATCGGATGATGACCAACAGGAGGCTGTTGGGTGGTACGATTTTCTATTTTTTCAAGTTCCTCGATTTCCAAAAAAAGAGCACCCCCCTCAATTCCCATGTATTATATACCATTAGATACCCTGGATCCGACCATGGATCCTCTTGTACACTAGATAACACCATTATTAAAAAAACGGGGATTCCTTTCCCCTCCTTGCATCCATTACTTACGTCATTCCTGTACCTTTTTTCGTCCTCGGTTTGGCCTTGACGTCTTGAACGCTCAAGGTGGGCAGTGAAGGAATTTGTGGGACAAAACTCTATTGCAATTGTTCTTTCATTCCCCACGCTCCCACGCGTTCTCGAAAAATCGAGAGAGTTGAAGGGGCTTTTTGAGCAAAACAAAGAGAGAGAAGAAGAAGAGATGAGATGGAAGAAGAAAAGAGTGAGACTAAAACTTCCTCAGCCCACAATTGGTTTTCTTTTTCTCTCACTCTTTCCTTCATTCTCACTTTCCCTCTGTGTGTGTGTGTGTGTGCGTGTGTGTGTTTGTGCCTTTTTCATCTCTTACTCTGCATCCGGATATTTCTACGAAAGTGCCCTTGAAAGAATGATTTGGTCCCACTCCTTCTTCTTCGGACACAGAAACAGCGACAACGGCCCCAGCCCTAGTCCAGGTCCTTAGCCCGGACTTAGTCTAGAGATAACGTTCGATCGACAGGGGCAAGGAAGGGATAGAGAGAGAAAGAGAGAGAAAGAGAAAGAGAAAGAGAAAGATAGAGAGAGAGAGGAGTTTGGAATGGAAGGCAAGACGTCAACAAGGAGAGTAGTGACAGTGTTCGTAAATATTTAACCAAAAGGGTTTCACCAAGACAGGAAGTCCGGGAAGACAGGAGAGAGAAAGAGAGAGAAGAGAAAAAAAAAAAAAAAAAGAGTGGAGCGGGGGGAGAGACTCACTCACACCCACAAGAGGAGGATGATGATGCGATCGAGTATAAAAGAGGCAACGCTGCTCTCCCACGCCTGTTGGTGTGTCACTGCTCTCCCACGCCTCCTTTTTCTTCCTCTCCTTCCTTGCCTTGTTGTACTTTCTCTTTCTTTCTCTTTCTCACCTCCACTAAAAGGTACGGGTTCATGCAGGATCATCCGATCCGCTCAACGGCCTCCATTCAAACCTGATTCCCTTTTCCAGGCCTGATCAATTCTCCGCGCTGTTTTTTTTTTTTATATTTTTTTCATTGCCCGGTCCGTCAGCTCTTTCTCTTTCTCTTACTCATCAGTTGAATTTCACGGCCAAATAGATTCTCCTGCATCCAACACCATGCCTGCTCAAAAGTACCCCGCCAGACAGCACTGGGCCAAGGTCGCCAAGAACCTCGGTCTTTCTGAAGGTCTTCTTTACCTCAAGGGCGAAGTCCTCAAGGAGCGCCATGACACCGATGTTGAGTTGACTCTCAGACAAGAGTCCAACTTCTACTACCTGACGGGATTCGCTGAGCATGATGCCCATGTCCTCTTTGACCTCAAGTCCAACAAGATGACGCTTCTTCCTTACCGTCTCCCCGACGACCATATTGTCTGGATGGGAATGCCTCCTACCCTGGCTCAGCTTCAGAGCGAGTATGACACGGATGCCATCTACTGGTCCACTGATTTGGTCAAGACCATTCAGGAGTCGGGCGCCTCGACTCTTCACGTTATCTCGACCAAGGATGTTCCTGAGGGTCTCACTGGCTTGACCATCAACGACGAGCTTCTCAAGGATGCCATTCACACCGCTCGTATGTACAAGTCCGAGTATGAGATCGAGGCCATGCGCCGCATCAACCACATCTCCTCCAATGCACATGTTGCTTTGATGAAGGCCGCCAAGAAGTCTGCCAACGAAACCGAGCTTGATGCTCTCTTCCGTTATGAGACTGGCCGTTTCGGTGCCGGTGCCCAGGCCTACAACCCCATTGTCGGCGTGGGTTCCAATGCCGCCACTTTGCACTACCAGCGCAACTCGGCCCCCTTCAACAACAACCTTGATCAGCTCTGCTTGGTAGATGCTGGCGCTGAGCTCGGTTGCTATGCCTCGGACATTACTCGCACCTTCCCTCTCAACGGCAAGTACTCGGGTGATGCCAAGACGGTCTACGAGATTGTGTTGGAGATGCAGAACACTGTCCTTGCTGCCTTGAAGCCTGGTGTTCAGTGGGAGGATATGCACCGTCTTGCTGGCCGCATCGCGGTTGAGGGTCTTCAGAAGGCTGGTGTGTTGAAGAGCGAGTTCTCGGTAGAGGAGATGTTGGCCAAGCATGTCGACGGTGTGTTCTTCCCTCACGGATTGGGCCACATGATTGGATTGGATGTCCACGATGTCGGTGGTTACCCCAAGGGTGTCGCCAGGATCCAGGCCCCAGGACTTCAGTACCTTCGTATGCGCCGTGAGCTCGAGCCTGGCTTTGTGGTCACTGTCGAGCCCGGTGTCTACTTTGTTCAGTTTATCTTGGATGAGGCCAAGAAGGATGCCGAGTTGGCCAAGTTTATGAACTGGGATGTCGTTGAGCGATTCACCCGAGTTGGAGGTGTCCGTATCGAGGACTGTGTAGTGATCACTGAGGATGGCATTGACAACTTGACAATTGCTCCCAAGGAGATTGCCGAGATTGAGGCTATCATGGCCTCCGCTTAAAGAAAGAAAAGGATAAAAAATAGGGCTTGGATGCAGACCAAGAACCATTGTACAATAAACCTACCGAAAGAGAACCTCCTCGTGTGATCTTGTCATCTCTCTTTGTGTATTCTATTAGAATAGAGGGCCTCTTTGTCAACTCGGAGATGTTATGGTAGAAGAAAAAGTGACGAGCCTGACAGTTCGAGGAGTTGTGCTATCCAGGAAGAGCAATGCCCATTGCAAGCGTCGGAGAGACTTGACCACACCAATTGCAGCCTATGGAACCTTTGGAGAGAACAACTGACCGTTGAGGATACATTCAAGAGGGTAGAGTGTGGGGGTCATGACTCTATACAAATTCTTAACGACAAGGAATGTGTGTGGAGAGCCTCTCTTTGTGCAAGTCGCAGTAGGAATGGAAGGAGCGTAGGGTGGGTGGCTCTTCGATAGGTGTGCAATTACGGGAACTGGGCGGGCGGAGGGCGATATTTGAGTTGGCAGGGACCGCAGTCGCTTGCTCGTCCTTTTTCGAATTTTGTCTCATCATGGGTACGCAGGGAGAGAGCGAGTGAGACGTAGAAACTAGCCTGGGATGCTCAACGGATGGGATAGACTCCCAATGATCCATCCAACACAGTTCGACACCTTCTCGACTATATCCATCGATTATGGACCAACCATCCATGTCGCCTTGAGCCGATCGATACTCGGGACCTCTTTGTCTTCAGTCTTATTGAAAACCATCAGGGTGCTAGCTCTGTCATAAGGCGTCTCTTCTCAAGCTCGAGTTTATCAACCTTTGGGTGGCAATCCAAAAGGGGCGACTATTGACCTCTCGACAGGAATAGCGATCCTTTCAACAAACACCCGACTGTCCATGCATCGCCTTTGGCATCAGCGTCTCATCGCCTTTTTTTTTATGCTTCGACATCTTTAACGAGTCATCTATGTCATTGATCTGGATTGTTGTCGACTTCTCAGCACCTTTTTCAGAGAGATTAATGGCAGTACAGGATCTGAGATCTACCCATATAGCAATCCTGATCGACATCAACCAGTAGTCGACAGACAGAGGATGATTGATCAATCAGGAAACATGGAAATCCAGCTTCCATCAGGACAAAAAAAAAAAAAGGAGACACCGATGAAGACCATCAATCTGTATGCTGATGAATTACCTCGACACTTTCAACTGCGTGGGAAACACCTTTGACGATCAATAGGTAAAGGAAAACCAAGAGGTCTCCAGGCCGCTCGCAAGCTTCGTGTCTCCCGCCGCGACAACCGTTGGGCTGACAAGAACTACAAGAAGAAGGCTCTCGGCACTGCTTTCCGTTACTCCCCCTTCGGAGGCTCGTCTCACGCCAAGGGCATTGTCCTTGAGAAGATGTACGTCTTTGTTATTGGCCCTTTTTTTTTCTTTCTGTACCTGGAGAAGACTGAGGAAAATAGGACATTCAGGATCGAGATGGCAGATGGATGATCAGGACGGCGGATGAATTCATATCATTCCGCAGATGGCGTTTTCATCAAAGCAAATGGATCTAGGACCCCTCCGACAGGTGTTGATGGCGAGAATCGCACCCCTCCGACTGCGCCATCACCCTTGGACAAGGGTACAACTCCCACTACACCATACCGCACCACCGCTTTAGCAAAACCCTAGTTTCATCTCCTACAAGTGATCCCGAAACGACTATAACGGTTGATCCTCCTTGGCTCCCGATACTCGTCCTCTCTCCGCCCCGGGCCAAACATGGAGCAAAGATCTTTTCTAGTTTCGTTATTTGGCGCGTGGTTCTGGGCGTGTTGGGTCTTTGGTCTCTTTACTTCAAATTTCAACATGCAACAATCTCCCAAGTTTTCCCCTGTTCTACGGAATCCCTCATGGATCTAAGCTATTCAGAAACGACAGGAAGTCCTTGGAGAAAGAGAGAACGGGAGAAAAAAAAGAGAAAGTGCATGAATAGGCAAAATGATATACGATTACCAACTCTGGAACGCTTCTTTCTTTTTCTCCAACCAATAGTGGTGTCGAAGCCAAGCAGCCTAACTCTGCCATTCGTAAGTGTGTCCGTGTTCAGCTCATCAAGAACGGAAAGAAGATCACTGCCTTCGTCCCCAACGATGGTTGTTTGAACTTCGTCGATGAGAACGACGAGGTCCTCATTGCCGGTTTCGGTCGTTCCGGCCACGCGTAAGTCTTTCTTTCTTTCTATATCTCTATATATCTCTACGCCAAACCTAGGCCCTTTTATGCTGTCGATATTTTATTTGTTCTCTAGGTTGCTAACAACACTTCTTTTTTCTTTTTTTCTTCCTTTCAAATGTCCTATCTAATTCAGCGTCGGAGATTTGCCCGGTGTCCGTTTCAAGGTCGTCAAGGTCTCTGGCGTCTCTCTCTTGGCCTTGTGGAAGGAGAAGAAGGAGAAGCCCCGCAATTAAATCTTTTTTTTTAGTCGCCAGGAAATCCTCTCAGAGTCTGCTTATAAAAAAACAACCCAATATCGAAAAAAAAAAAAAAGTAGGAAAGAGAGAAGGGGTGAGCGAAGTATTGGGAACCACTTGAAGAGCGCCTTCTGTATTGTACGCGCTAATTTACAGGAGATAATGGTGTTTGGGGGGAGGAGAGAAAAGAGGGGAAGGATGAGATACCGTAGTAAAGACGGATGAGACGATGTCACTTTTTTTAGAGCCATTTCTTTCTTTCGACAGTGTGCCCTACACCTGTCCTAGAGATTGTCCGGGCTACCAACATCGAAGCCCCTTTGAGTACGACATTTTTTTTAGGCTAGGATTCTCTTCCGCGCACTATTGTTTATCTCTCTTGGTTCTGTCTCCTGAACATAGTCAAGTTCGGATATCAAGTAGTCATTTTTGGGAAGTCAAGACAGGCGGCTCCAGTGTCTGCCCACGGGGTAATAACAAAAGGGAAAAAAGGAAAAGCAAGGTCAAGTGGCCTAATCCTTGAGGCGCGTCAAAGCGACAGGCTTGCATAGACACATGCAAGTTACCCAATGGTTCCCAAACACCCACCAAAGGGACCTGAAAAACCGCTGTAAGCGACCTTGGGCCAAAAGTGCCTCCCTCCTCTCTCTCTTTCTCTCTCTCTCCCTTTCTAATTTCCCTTTGCCCTTTATTCTGCTGCCTGGATGAGCTGAGTGATTAGCGTGTTTCTAAGGAACGCCAGACCCGTGGTTATTCTCCCTTTACTGTCCACAGGAAATAGGCTGGATTGATTTGGGACCTGACCAAAAAAACATAAAAGAGGATGAAGAAGTAGCAAAAAAAAAAAAAAAAAAGCGCAATCGCAACAAACCCTGCTTCTAGTTGAGGGAAGACCGGCTTCCTACAACTCGTCTTCCTTCTTTTTTTCTTTTCATTTCATTTTTTTCATTTCATTTTTCTTTTTCTACTTTGCCTGTCTGTTTTTCCCAACGTCTTTTCTTTTCTGTTTTCTTTCCCAACGTCTGTACCATATCCACCATCATGAACCCTGTACATTATCACTGAGAACAGCCTTCACCTTGATCCGACAATCGAACAACTTTGTCTATCGTTCCCAGAATCCAAGAAATCAACTAGAGCCTTACTCTCTTCTCACTCATCCTCCTCCTCCTAAAAACTACCTCTTTCAAAGACAAACAACGATGCCTTCGACTTTTTTTCGTTGCTTTTCCCGTGAGACAGCAGTACTATCAGTAGATGACACACACCGCCGTCGCCGTCAGGTGTCTGAAAAGACCATCCGAGGGATTTCTCTCTTTGTAGGCATCTTGGTCATGATCCTCTCAGGGTCCCTCTTCTCCTTTGCTTCCTTCAGTACCGATATTAAGGCAAGGTTCCGATTTTCATCCACACATGTCAACCTCCTTTCGGCAGCAGGCGATACCTCAATGTACATTGGGTTCCTGATCGTAGGTCCCATCTATGATCGGTTCCAGGAACGTCCTACTTTATTGCTTGCCAGTGTCCTCACCTTTTTGGGCTATGGTGGTATGGTTCTCGCCTATTCTCATGCATGGGGTGGCCTAAGCTTCCTTGTGTTTCTCTACTGTCTCGCCGGCATAGCTTCTACAGCAGGGTAAAGGGATACAGTCACTTCTTCTTTTTTTTTTTTTTTTTTTTTTCACTTATCTCAGAACACATCTGACTTCCTTCCTTCTCATGCTTGATAATGTAAAATAGGTACCTTGCTGCCCTCGCTGCCAACATGTCCAACTTTCCAGCTTCGAGTTGTGGAACCGTTTCGGGAATTTTATTGGCATTCTTTGGACTTTCAGCGACTCTGTTTTCTCAGATCAAGACAAATCTTTTCTCAGGTGCAGGCGAAGTCCACCCCCATTCTGTTTCGACAGAATTGGCTGGATCTGAACCGGGATTCGATGATGGCATGGAAACTGCAATGGTGCACTTCAAAGGAACCAAGGCCACAGAACATTTTCTCTTGTTCTTAACCATCGTCACCACAAGTGTCTATGCTGTCGCAGCATTGTTCCTAGTCCGCGTCAAACCCAACTCTATCCAACCAAACAGCAATAATGACGATGAGAGTAAAAGTGTAGCCAAGGCCAAGGTTATTGAGGATGACAGGAGTCTATACCAGGACAAGATGAATGACTCGGAATGTACTCTGGGCATACAGACGAACTCTCCTGACCAAAATATTGGACCCTTGTCCCAGGGACAAGTCAGTAGTACAGCCTCTTCTACTTCTACCACCGATGTGACCACCGAAACGACCCCTTCCTCTGAGAAACCTGTGGATGGAAAATACAACCCATTCCTCATCTCAATCGAAATGACACCTCGACAACTTCTCACGGAGTCTACGTTTTGGTTTTTTGTCTTGGCTCAGTTGCTTCAGCAAGGCTTCTCCTATATCAATAACATTGACTCCATCCTCCATGCGGTTCTCGATGCATACCACCCTACACCAGAGACCAGCCGTGCCAATTTACCTCAAGCCGTGGCCCTGACGGGGCTTCATATCACGTTGATCTCACTCGGCAATTGCCTTGGCCGTTTGATCTCGGGTCTCGCCTCGGATTGGACCTTGGCCCGGTACCGAGTCTCACGCTCCGTCTTTTTTCTCATCTCTGAGGTCTTTCTCCTCGTACCATTATTAATCATGTCCTTTTCCCAGGGCGTGGCTGTCTCTATGGGAGCCTTGATCGTGAGCTCGGGCATGATTGGACTCACCTATGGTGCCACCAGTGCACTCTTTGCCTCCATGACTCGCGATTTCTTTGGAGAGACTTATTATGGAACCAACTGTGGAATGGTCATGATCTTGAATGGTCTCAATCCTTTCCTCTCCAATCAAATCTACGGGGCCTTCTACGATCGTGCCACCGAGGCTGCCGAAGCTGAGGCAAAAGTATCCGCGGCAGCAGCCTCGATGGCATCAGCCATATCTCTGGATAAGGAGGTACCTTCGCCTGCTAGCGTTGTCGACTCGATTGATAACACATGGAGTTCTAAGACACCCTTTTGGGACGGAGGCAACTCGCTGACCACGAATTCAGCACCTGAACATGAACAAGAGGCTTGTCTGGGGGGAAAGGCATGCTATGAACAAGGATTCCGAGTTGCCAGTGCACTTCAGTTGGCCTGTATTGTTGCAGCCACACTTCTCTTTTGGGTGCATATGAGAAAGGGCAAACAAATGGCTCGTTCTCATGCACGACAACTGGCAGTGTCATAGTCGAACTCAATAAACAGTGAGCGATTGCTAGAGAGCCACGCCAATTTTTTTTTTATTTCGCTGATAATCACAGAGTTGGAGGATGGTCAAAGGTCTTGAGCAATTGACATTCTTTGGATGGTACTGAACTGCTCTGCGTTCTTCTTGATCCGGTAATAGTAGTCGGCATAGTCGGACAAACTCAGCATCTTCAAAAACTCTTCATCGTGAGTAATGATAATCAACTGGAAGTTACTCTGCTCCCGGTGACGTTCCACAATCCTAATAAAGATATTTGTGTTAATTAAAAAAGGTATATTGTGCATCCATCTTTTGGCGCCAAGAGGTTACAGAAAACAAACAAACGAACAAACAAAAAAAAAAACTTACGCTTTCAAGCTTTCTGCAAGTTGGGCAATGTTGGCATGATCAAGATTCGTTGTAGGTTCATCCAGGGCTAGAATGCCACACGAGACTGAGAAAGATTCTGCCAGGGCAAGTCGGATGATGATCGAGGCAAGCACCTTTTGTCCTGCACTGCAGCGACCGCGCATGTCCATAGCTCGGCCGCGTTGGATCATGACCACTCTGTAGTTGTATGACTGGTTTGCCCTGGCTCCTTCTTGGTCAGATCGGATTTCAATCGTATCAATATCTATTATTCCGGAAAGAGTGAGAGTTGTTAGCAAAAGCTCAATCGACGACCAAAGACCGAGAGGAAAAAAAATGTAATTTGGACATACCCGTGCCACGATAGGTGTTGGTCCACAATTCTTTGATACTCTTGTTAATCTCCTCCATCTTCATGGTATGGTAATCAACAATGGCGCTCTGCAATGCCTTGGAGTATTTTTCCAAGTCCTCCAGAGCCAGCTCAGTGGTCTACACGCACGAGGATAGCAGGTTCAACAGTCAAAAAGAAACAAGAGTTCGCATTGTAAGTAATAGATGAGGCACTGGCGCCATGCTCATAGGTGCTGGCAGCTGCATAGTCGTGATCAACTAAAGAGGGCTTTACCTTGCAGTTGATCAGATTTTCATGGTACTTCTGCACAACATCCTTGTAGTCGCTATCGAGTTCTTCTTCATACAGTCGTTTCTGGTCCTGAAGTTGCCGAAGTTCTCCTCCCAGTCCCGCCCTCTAGGTGATTCGTAAAGAGAAGGCAATACAGTAGTATATTTGTAAGCATGGCCTTGATATTTCTATCCGATGCCTCCATTCATCTTTCCAAAAGATTCAGTGCCTACCTCGGCTGTCAGGTTCGATTGTTTCTGGTTAAGTCGATTAAGTTGTCGAGAGTACGTCACCTGAGACTGGGCATCCTTCTTGGCCGACAACTCTGCAATTTTGACTTCTAATTCCTGCTGCTTGCTCTTGTATCGACGGTACCGCAGGTTGTCGTCAATGTTACGTTTCAAATTATTAAATTCGGAAGATTGTTGATGGAGTACTTGCATTTGCTTTTCGTATTCCCGGATATCGTTCGTATGCTGCTGAATCTCTTCGACATATCCATCAGTAACGGACTCTAGTTTGACCAACTCCGAAGCTGTGCTCCCGGAATCCACCCTGTTCCCAATTTTTTTTTTTTAAAAAAAAAATAAGAATAATCAAGGTAATCAATGAGAGGAGTGAAATGTGTCCAACCGCCATCTCAGTAAAAAAAAAAAAAAAAAAGAGTGTGCTTACCGCTCAATATCCTTGTTATACATTTGTACTTTGTCCAGATTTTTTTGGAATTCGGTTACAACTTGTTGAGCCGAGTGCTCTTTTGCTTGACCCTCCTGCATCACCTGCCGCAATTGTACTTGTAGTCTGTTCAGCTCCGGTGCTACTGATTCGCTCTCTCGCTCATGCTGTTCAATCTCTTCTGTTAGTGTCTGGATCGTGGTTTCCATTTCAGCAATCTGATCCACTACTTGTGCCTTAAGTTTCAATTGGTGCGAAAGTAGGTTGTATTTTTCCCGCAGCGATCGAATCACTTGCTCTTTCTTCTGGATCTCGGTCGTTGTCTGAGAGATGTCTTGCTGAAGTTGGCTCAGGTCTCGGCGTGCAGTTTGGACCTTGAGTTTCACAGCGGAATGCTGCGCTTGGATCTCTTCAGTAGATTGAGTAGAGCCAGCATAAATGAGTTCTGTCTCAAGCTCCTTGATGACAACCTGGTCTCGGTTATTTTCTTGACACAGACCAGTTATCTCTTTTGCAATTGAGAGTAGTTTTCGCAAATCTTCGAGCTCTGACAAAAGTGCCGTGGACTCGACATCGGTCTACGACAATGATAGTTCAACATTGTGTTAGGTTGGAACCCCAGTAACAGACGAGTTGGCACAGGTCCCGTAGAAAAGTACTCAGATCAGCGAAACATACCTCCTTTAGAGCGGTGACTTGTGAGGCCTTTTTAGTTTCCAGCTCCTTCAACTGCTTATCGAGCGTGGGGATTTCGTCCGCCTTGAGTCGCTCGATAGAATCCCATGTTGATTTGAGGGACCTCAGATGAATAACGGTCTTTTCCAGGGCGTCCAACTCTTGCTCGTCATCATTTTCAGCCTTTTCCATCAGACGGCGAAGCTATTTGATTGAGGATAGGAGGGGAGGCAGGGTTAAACTCCATTCGTATCTTGGACGCATATCCATACCAAGTATGTCTCATTTAAATACTAAGCAATGCAATATACCTTGGAAGTAAATTGGGTTTCCTGACTTGAGTCAAAACCACGCGAACAGAGAGGACAGCCGTGCTTCTTTGATGCCAGATCAATAAAGCGGCCATACATTGAGCTCATTGTCTTCATATCATGTACTTGTCTATGACCAGGAAAGGATAAATAAAGGAGAGCAATCGGCGTTATTTGTAAGCAGCGCTCAGCACTGAGAGGCAGGTTCAAAGTCACACTAGGACCTACTCTCTTAGCTCTTCCAGTGCTTCTTCTTTGGCCGTCAAAACTTCTGGTAGTGGGTTATCATCGCACTCTAACCGTATTTCCTTGAGACCATCTATCCGATAGGGAATTTGTAGGTAAGCTACTAGCTCAAACAAGATATCAAGGACAAACGTTCAATATGGATGATCTATACCTGAAATGGTTTTGCGATGCTTGGAGAGTTGAGATTTTACACTCTCTATCTGAAATTCCAGACTTGAAATCTCACGCTTGAGGTTGTCAACGGCCTCTTTGGATAGGTTAGAATTTGCTTCCTTCTCTTTCAAGACAGGGCCCATATTCACTTCCAAAGTATCTGGGAATGGATCTTGCTTGAGTGCAGCCCGGAACTGTTTAGAGTTTTGTGGTTTTTTTTTTTTTTTTGGTAGGTAGTTAGTAGTAGAGGTAATAGCAATACGATTTGAATGATTGAGTAACACGAGATTAAAAACAGACAGGCTAGTTGTCAGATAATAGAGACCAATAGATTTCACAAGCACTTACAGCTCTTGGATTTGTGACTGGCGCTGTTGGAAGTTGCCCTTGAGCATAGTAAGCTTAGCCTGGAGCTCTGCATTCTTGATCTGAGCAGTGCTTTGTTCACTGAGCTTTGAAAGTTCACTCTCAAAGGCCTCGATATCGGCCATTTTGGATCGCTTTTGTGATTCCAGAGACTCCAGGCTAGGTTCGCTAGACTTGAAGCTATCGAGAGCCTTCTCCTATAGAATGAAGACGTGAAGCGTGGTGTGTTCTCTCAGCAGGCATCCAATGCAATAGTTGTTCATGGCAAAAGAAAAGAGAAAAGGTCGAGTTACCTGTTCTTCCAGCATTCCTTCTGTTGACTGAGCCTCCAACTCTATAGACTTGTACTTTGACAACTCTGAATTGTACTGTCGCAATTTCCCTTGAGCCGAGGATATAGCTGTCTTGTTTTTGGCCTTTACTGAGGAAGAAATATCTACCATTGCTCTTTTGTCCGCCAACTCGGACTGAATTTTTTGTTCTCCCTGTCGGTTTACACTCTTGATTTGTTCCATATCCGTTACCTTCTGCTGTAGGGTCATCTCCAGTTTGTTGATAAAGCGCTGTACATCTCGGCTCGTCAGCCGCTGTGAATCAAATCGTTCGAATTGGTATTGTTGGGCAAGTTCGTTCACTATGAGGTCCCGCTCGGCTTGTTTCTTTTCATTGCTCTCTAGAAGTGCTTTAAGCTGGCCGATTGTCAGTTGGTTATTATGGACGGATGTCTGAAGGTTGGCGATGGCACTTGAAGCCTTCGATTTTGAACGCTCTAGCTTGATCTTCTCTTGGTCTGCTGTATTCAGGCTAAGGTCATGCTTGAACAGCATCTCCTGTAGCTCTGCTTCCGACTCTGAGTATAAAGTAAACGTCCCATCTGATTCGCGAATATTGGCCTGAGTTGACTTGAGTTCAAGTTCAAGTGAATACAAGGCTGAATCAACCGCTTGAGCCTCCTTAGTTTTGGCCATCAGTAGACTGATATCTTCAGTACATTTTTGAATCTCGAGATCCAGTTGCTCGATCCTATCTTGGCATTGGGCCGAGTTGTCGACATTTTTTTCTAAAGCTTCGCGGACCTAATAGGGAGTAGAATCAGGGTCCACTGTTTAAGTACCTGTGTCCATTGCACGTCGTTTGACTTGCATGAGATAGTTTCATCCTGCTGGTACCTTCTCCGCTTTGTCCTTGTTCCGTCGTAAGAATTCCAGATTTGAAAACATGACTTTGAGGTCAACGGCCTTTTCTTTTCGAATGGACTTGATGGATTCGAGGACGCTGGTGTACCTACAAGTTTTTAAGAGGGGTCGAGGATGAGAACTGAATGTCCTATCCCAGGAAGTCAGGATATACAGAGAAAAAAAAATAGGTAGCTGGAACTCACTTTGTTGAAGCGAAAATCTCGTCAAATCTCTTTTTGAGTGCTGAGGGCTCAGAGAGAGGCCAACTCGACTCTTCCTGATGACAAAAGATGACATTATCCAAGATGGCTCGCGACACGCCCAAAAGTCGTGGAATATCTGTATCGATTTCTGAACATTTTGAGCTAACACTAACGAGTTCTCCTGTAGCTGGGTCGAGCGTGGACAAGACGTTCTCGAGCGTCTTTTGCGTATAGGTTGTTTTTTTGACCGTGACGGAAAGCGAACGCGTTACAGTCATGATCTGGTTATTGACACTCCTGAATCTCAGTCGAACTTGAGCCTTGACGCTCGGACTATCGCTCATCTAAATGGGAGGGTGCAGAAGGAAATCAGTCTTCCAGTTACAGTACATGGTAATATAGGCTGGATGTTGTATAAGGAGACATACTCTTGGGTCATTCACAAAGGCGCCACCTTTGGTGTTTGGAGGAGTTTCGCCCGTTGTGGCATATTTCAAGCACTCGATAATTGTTGTCTTTCCTGATCCGTTGTGGCCAGTGATAAGGGTCAGTGGTGATAGAAAGGTGAGTGTCGCCGCGTCTCCCGACTCGGACTCGAAGGAGCGAATACCCCTGATGAGTAACTATGGATGGAAAAGAACGGTGGTCAGTGAACATGGTCTTCCCGGCATGTGAAAGGAGCCACCGAGACAGGCTGCTGACCAAGGGGAGGATGCTGGTCTGATCTTACCTTGTCAATCGAGGACATTGTTCCGGATGAGGAGGCAACTGGCAAAGAAACTGGAGTCAACAGGCAATGACCTTGCCACCGCCACCATTTTTTTTGTCTTCTCCCGTTGGACTGTCTTTCTGGTTGCCAACCATCTATACTGTAGGCCAGTGGAACATCTTTTCCATGAGAACCCACTTTCCGTG
This sequence comes from Mortierella sp. BCC40632, assembly GCA_011634665.1. Taxonomy (NCBI): domain Eukaryota; kingdom Fungi; phylum Mortierellomycota; class Mortierellomycetes; order Mortierellales; family Mortierellaceae; genus Mortierella; species Mortierella sp. BCC40632. Next base: position 307,874 of record WAEK01000006.1, read on the forward strand.
AGAAATGTTCTCTTTTCCATGAGAGTCTAGTCTTTCAATGGGAGGCACGCCTCGAGATATCGTTTTAAAGCAAGGGTTGAGATCCATGGGTGATGTCCCATGAGAGGCGTGCCTTTCCGTGAAATGTTGGCTCTTTCCATGGGAGGAATGTCCTCCCCGTTGGAAGCGAAGGTGCGTTTAAGAAGCGCTCTTCCATGAGGATGAAAGTCTTTGCATGAGAAGAGTTCTCTTCCATAAGAAGCGCTCTGTGCATGGAAGAGTGACCATTTCCATGAGGGGGTCGCCATTTCCATGAGAGAGCCACTATTTCCATGAGAGACACCATTTCCATGAGGGGGTCACCATTTCCATGAGAGGGTAGCCATTTTTGTTTGGCTGCACACCAACCCTCGAGCCAACACATCTGAGGTAGTCATGATAACCAAGGCAAAGAATTTCTCCAGTCCTCGCTCAAGGTTTTGTTGGTGAGATGCGGCCATGGAGAGACGATATCCTGGCTGCAGTTTGACGCGTTGATTCTTTCTCCAATTGAGCAGTATCAGAGGCCTTTCTTCTCCTGAGGTGTTCATTCTGCAAGCCGACTTGGAGTCCTTCCGTTGGTCTCTTGCTTTTGCTACTTTGCCCCCAGGAAAGCATCTGATTCGCCACCTGTTTCTCGAGCTCCCAGTTGTTCCAACCAAAAACAATAGGGAGCTGGAGGAGCAAGAGGATGAGTCGCCCTGAGTTCCGTTAGAGGAACGCGGTCAACAACCGCCGTGGAGCCTTAGTATCCTGGATGATGAACAGTACAGGACTCCTCCTGATCAAACCAGGCTACGCCAGCCTGGCTTCATCGACTTGATCCGTTCGATTGGATCAGACGAAGATTCTGTTCAGACTACACTTCGATAATCACATGAACCGCCTCTTAATAAATGAAGAGTTGGCAGGAAAAAAAAAAAAAAAACTCTCTTACTTCCACTGGGCTCCAGCCAGGCATCTCATTTACTCATCAGTCCCTGCTGTATAATGACAAACCCCATAACCAAAACAGTCGCAACGAATACCACAGACGATAAAGATGCAGTCCATACCTCTCACACCACCGACAGCATGGGATGCATTCAAACTACAGGAGCTCAAGGTGCAACGGGCAAAATTGCACCCTCTGTCCCACAGGCAACCACTCGCATGGCAGTCAATTCTTACTCTTGGTCAGATCATGACTTTGTCCTTCTCAGGGCATGTCAGAGAATGAATGGATCCGATTTAAATCGGCTGACACTATTGAGATGAGCGGGAACGCTATTACCGCCTTGGTACCGTCAAGTCAGGTGGAGGATCAGCCTTCTGGTGCATGGAGTGCTATCGACAACCTTCCAACTCCCAAAAAGAGCTGTGGAAATACAGCCCTTTTGTATAGTAGAAGTACGAGTCTAAAAGGGAGTCAGAGGAGATGTTTTTACGCGGTTTGCTGCTGGTCTGCAGCTGGCCTACCGAGTCCTCTAGGTGGGCATCTCAGGGACAGAATTTGCTGTCTTCAACAAAATGGAAGGAGCGGGTGGGCCAGCTTACACTGGAGCTGGTTTGTTCCGTTTTATTGCTGCTGTTCAAGTCGAAGCAAGGCTCTGCCCCAGAACCTCCGGTCAGGACGGTGGAGCAATCTCGAGAGTGTTGCAAGGAAATGGGGGTGGGGGGTGGAGTGGGGTGAAATGCTCCAATACTTTAACGACATCATGATGCTCTATTATACAGACCAGGAGTCCCTAACAATTTTTGGAGGCAAGTAGCTCAACGTGGTTCTTGAAAAGATAGCGAGGGCGTTGTAAACTACAATTACTACGGTCAACCAAAGAGTAGAGTAGCTTGTTTCATAAGTTCATAAGTCAACAAGTATTTGGTTGTGTGCATGTTTAGTTCGGTGCTTGTACTCTATTCGAATAAACCTTGCTCATGGTCATAGAAAACCCTCTTACCGCTTGGTACTTTTCACTTCATTTGTCCATTCATGCCACCTACCAGGCTCAGAGGAATGAAGGGTTCAACGCATAAAGGGGGAGAGGAAAAAAAAAAAGTGGCAGCACCCCTTTTACAAACTCTTCGTTGATATGAGCAACCACAACGTCCCAACCCCAGTCGAATGCGGACCCGAAACAAGGGATTAGGCGGATTACTCTTGTGAGAGTGGCCTTTTCCATGAGGGAGTGACCTTTTCCATGAGGGAGTGACCTTTTCCATGAGGGGGAGGCCATTCCATGAGGGAGAGACCATTTCCATGAGGGAGGGAGAGGCCATGAGGGGGGAGGCCATTTCCATGAGGGAGGGAGACCACCATTTGAGGGGGGGAGACCACCATGGAGGGGGAGAGGCCATGAGGGGGGGGAGGCCATTTCCATGAGGGGGAGTGACCTTTTCCATGAGGGGAGTGACCAGCCCATGAGGGGAGAACCATTTCCATGAGGGAGGGCCATTTCCATGAGGGAGAGACCGGCCCATGGGGGAGGCCATGGGGGGAGGCCATTTCCATGAGGGAGAGACCATTTCCATGAGGGGAGTGACCTTTTCCATGAGGGAGTGACCTTTTCCATGAGGGAGAGACCATTTCCATGAGGGAGAGGCCATTTCCATGAGGGAGAGGCCATGAGGGGGAGGCCATTTCCATGAGGGAGAGACCATTTCCATGAGGGAGTGACCTTTTCCATGAGGGGGAGGCCATTTTGGGCACCGGTACACTCCCAGATAAAACTTTTTGTAAACACGATGGAAGCTCTTGCAATGCGAGAATATGCATTGCGCACCGAATACCATTGGCACTCAATTGTCGATTCAAACTCTTTGGTCTGATGAGAATACTCAACGTCTATTTGGAAACTTCGCAGAGGACACGTGTGTAGAAGGTTTGGAATGGGCAATCAGGGGGCGTAAAATTGACGGAGGAGTTTGACTCTCAGGGTGTCAAATAATTGAGACGAAGGAAGATGGCTGTCAGTGATTTGGCGGTCTTGACTCTTGAACTGATAAATGAAACGCTAAAGACTTACAACTCAGACTCAGGGGCGTTGTTTACGAGGGTGCAGGGACAAAGGTACCTGGGCATTGCTTTTAGCCATTGTCGGTTTCCATGAGGTACGGCCAAGTGGAGATGATATCCTGGCTGCAATTTGCCGTGTTGCCTCTTTTTCCTTGGTATGCTGAGAGGGAATAGGAGGCTTTTTTTTTTTTTTTTTTTTTTTTTCATTCTGCACGAATCTCCTCCAGGCGACCTTCGGACTTTGTCGTCTCTTGCTTTGCAACCTTGTTTCAGGAGAGCATCAGATCATCAAGCAATGGAAGACCTGGAAACTATTCGATGTCGTCAATGTCCGATGACCTTTGCTTCAACGAAGCAGATGCAGGGACACTGGTACGACCGCCATCAGCAATCCTGCCAGTCCACCTTTTCATACAATGGAGCAAAGGCTACGGTTCAATTGCGAAGGCAGCAAGATGAAGCAAACATGTTTTACTGTCCTGCATGCAATCTCAGCACTCCAACAAAATCTGCGATTCTCAAGCATGTGAAGTTGACGCCATCATGTTGCCAGACCATCATTTCAACCACCAAACCCAAAGCTGAAGAGAGTGGTGTCGCCACTACGAAGCCCGCAGCCTCAACAGACATCGAGGATGCAGCGAATACCCCAGAGGATTCAGATTCAGTTCGTACCTCAGATGTCACAGAGAGCACGGATTCCATTCAGACTGCCGGGGTTCAAGGCGCGACAGGCAATAGAACGGTAACTCCGCCCTCCGTCCCACTGACAGCCGTCAGTACAGCAGCCCGTTCTTCCGACCCTTGGCCAGACTATGACCTTGCTCTTCTTAGGGCATGTCAGAGTGTAGGTGGATCGGATTCAAATCGACTAGCACTGTTAGCGCTCATGAATGGGGGAAGATACTCTCCTGTCAATTTACTTGGGACGAATGGGAACGTAATTACCGCTCTGGCACCGTCAAGTCAGGTAGAAGACCAGTCTTCCGGTGCATGGAATACTATCGCCAACCTTCCAACCCCCAATAAGCGCAAGTGGGATGTTCGAGACAGTTGCACAAACTGTACACCACTTCCTGCTCCCGGTTTAGAGGATTTATGGTCCAGATCACGGCATCGTTTCTTACAAGATAGGTCGTTTGTCGAGTTGCCCGAGGATGTTCGTCTCACTATTGACAAGGACTGGACTCTCAATCCTCAGATGATTTACGCATTCGCTCAATATTTTGCGGGTGCAATCCTATTTAATACACGGAACGGAGAAGCTGTGATCCTGAACACAGTCGAGGCCTATGCCAGAACACATTGGAGTGATGTTCATCAAGAGCCATTCAGAACTAATAAAGGACTTGCATTAGAGACATCGCTCCCAGGTGTCAAAGCCAACGATCGATACGAGGGCTTTCGACCACTCACCCTAAAAACCCCCGACGGATACAGACTTGTAGTAGGAACGGCTCCTGCAAATATTCTTGTGACCTCTTCTTTGCGCCTGGATAGCAGTAACCCCGGAGGAGACTTTTGCTCTGTAGGTGGAACAACGCACACTTTTATCATCAACACCCTCGACGAGTCTCGTGCAGTCAGGATATACTTGGACAAAAAAAGTATTGAGAAGGCTGAATATATTGCGTCGGAATCCAAAAGTTGGTATTGTAACGAGCGGTCAATCGTCTATTCACTCCGCCAGCTGAAGAGCAAGTTTCATGAAGAGTCCACGTATCTATTCAGCAGGGCGACCGGTCCGTTGACACAGCTCCATGCCTTTATGCCATACACAGTTTTTACTGTCTTCGACAAAATGGAAGGGACGAGTGGGTCTGCTTACGCTGGAGCTAGTTTATTCAGGTTTATTGCGGATGCAATGCTGTTGTTCAAGTCAAAGCGAATTCCCGCTCCAGTGCTCCCAATGAAGACGGTGGAAAAATTTCGAGACAGCTGCAAGGAAAAAGGAGGAGAAATGCTCAAATATTTCGACGAAATCATGATACTCTACACTGCGGATCAGGAACCCCTGACAATTCTCGGAAACAAGCAGCTTAACACGGTTCTCGAAAAGATTGCAAGGGCATTATCAACTACAATTACCACCGCCAATCAAAGAGTAGCTTGTTTCATAAGTCAGCAAGCATTTGGCAGCGAGGATGTTTAGTTCAGTACCTGCACAAAACTCATGATCTTGTGCACAATATCGCAGACTCTCTTATCGCTTTATCCTTTTGAGACACTAGAGCGTGTCAATATCTTCCTCAGCCCATTTTTTCTATTGTCTGCCACTTACCAGTCTCAGAGAATGGGGGCTCAAGCTCGAAAAGGCGGGAGGAGGGAGCAGGAACCATTTTGCGAACTTTCTATTGCTTGGGAGAAGACATGAAATATCTACAACACTATCCTCAGTTGCGACACGAGCAGCCACACTGTCTCAACCTCAGTCGAATGCAGATCCGAAGTAGCGAATTGGTTTGATAAATGGTTCTGGTGAAGGTTTGGAGGAAGGTCATGATGGTGGTCGGCGTTGACACTTGCACGGCAACGGATTAAAAGTCGGAGAGAAGTCACCAGGAGTCTGGGTCTATCAAAGAAGTAGCGGAATGACACCGAGAGTTAGATCGTCACTTTTGTCATAACCATCGCCATAACCATCGCCATAACCATCGCCATAACCATCGCCATCAATAAACAATCCAGAGCGCCCCCGCCCACCCTTCTGATGGTCCGTGAATTAGATGGCCTTCACAATGTAACTTGGTTGTTTTATGAAAGTAAAAGATTAGCTCAACCAGCATGTGCAATACAAGGAATATGAACAGTATTAACGTCATTCTAAGGAGGTTATTGATCATCAGGCCATGAATCTAGTGTACAATGGATGGACAGGGAGAAAGAGAAAGAGAAAGAGAAAGAGAAAGAGAAAGAGAAAGAGAAAGAGAAAGATAAAAGAAAGAGGAAGAGAAAGAGAAAGATAAAAGAAAAAAAGAATATAAATGGAACAAAAGACCCCAGATAAACTTGGCAATGAAACAGGATCCCAGAAGGATGATTACGCAGAGAAGAAAGTCCGTCTAGGTGGCCGATTCGTCGTTGGGATAGAGCGGACGCCTGCACTCATGTTGGCTCAAACAGTGTCAATGGGGTGCTTCTGCTTGTAGATGGGCCTTTCTCAACACCTCAGTCACCGCCTTTTGAACATTGACCGCGGTCATGATGCAGCTAAAAATTGGGATATGGCCGAGGCTTGACTGACAAGATCATCAAGAACGTATTCGACAGCACCCTCAATAATGGCCCCCATTGTAGCCTCGACAGTTCCTTCGGCCACCATTTCCTCAACGGAGTTGCCCAATAGGTTGAGGATGGTGAGATCACTTTCAAGGATCAATTCGCCAAAGTTGGTGGTGGGGTAGTCGAGGGCATCCAGACAGTAGGCTTCTAAACATTGTCTGACATTGGCACGGGTGGTCCACTCGGTATGGATGAACCCTTCTCCTGGGATGATTCCACAAACTGCTCCCCGCAAACAAAGACTAAATCTAAGACTGGAGCTGTTCAATTGGCTGTGGATCTTGAGGAGTTTCTGGTTGCGATGTTCTTCCAGATTGATGCCTTGATTAGAAAGTCTCTGGTAATAGGCAGTGAGCTCGCCCTTGTAAGCTTGGGTCGCTGACATGATGTCGAGAGAGAGAGAGTTGGGAAGAAGATCTAGGAAGAAGGGAATGCGGGAAGGAGAGAATCTGCGATGACATAGGTCAAAATAGTTGACTTGTGGTGCTGGGGATAAGATTGAGTGTTTGGAACCAAGGATCGAGAGGACTGGGGACCGAAGGTCCTTAAATATGCCAACGGACGGTCGCCAAACATACAACTAGAGCAAATATAGAAAAAGTGAACCGAAAGCATTCTTAGTAGTCTAGCAATGGATGATGGGTTGTGTGGACATTGGTATTAATGGACGTAAAACAATCCTTAGAAGGAGGGTGGAGGTGGAGGTTGAAAGGGGTGGAAGAAAGAGGTTGGGCAGGAGATGAGAAAAGAGATCTAGAGCAGACTTGGGGCAAGTGCTGAGGGGCTACCTTTTCAACGGCAGCACCGCTTCATTGCATGCATCCTTGGGTCTTGAGAAAGAGATCTTTAGCAAAGCATATGAGGCCGAAGGGACACGCAGATAGTGCTTTTAGCACATGAAAAAATGATCGTTGAAGGACAAAAGGGAGTAGGCTGGAACAAGGGACAAGTGAAGGAAATGAATCTCATTTGAAGGGTAACTAGAAGAGAGAAAATAAAAAAGTAGAGTAGATGGACACAAATAGACGAAGGAATAAATGGGAGAAGGAATAGAGACTTGGATCCGAAGTAACGTGTTTTGCTGTCGAGTGGTGTATGAAGATCATTTAGTCGAGGAAGGGATGCATGAGTATGTCAAGCAAGCAAATGGACGTCAGGTCCCAGAAGGCTCTGGTGAATGTGGCCACTCTCTCAGGTCGCATTTGGAACTGAGTGGCATTCACAAAGTGATTAGACAGAAAAGATACGCTGTAATTCCGTGCATCCACTAAAAATGGGTGAAAGGTGAGGTGAGGATGAAGATGAAAATGGGGATGGGATAAGGATGAGGAGCAGGAGAGGAGGAAAGGAGGAGGAAGAAGCGAAAGAAATGAAGCAGGAAGCAGGAAGCAGAAATGGTTCGACCAGAAAAACAGCAGACTTTGTCTCCTCTCTCTAATCTATCTCCGTCGTTCCTGACGCACCCCTCTTTTCCCCCTCTCCACACACACGCAACACATAAATTTCTCCTCTTGGACAACTCCATAGTGTGAAGTCTGACAAATGGACCTTGGTCGCTCTCCGAGCTACATCCTGCTACAGCCATTCCCTTCCAATATGCATGACAAATTTACACACACACATTCATTCTCTCTCTCTCTCTCTCTCTCTCTCTTTTTTTTTTCTCTCGTCCCATTTTCTATCACACACAAGCATTTTCCTCGGTAGGTATATTGGACTAGAAGGGGCCCTCAGTTCTCGACTGAGTGAATGGTCTATGGGCATGGCCTTTTGCGACCAATTATTGGTGCCCATCCTCTCTATATCTCTATTTTTCGCCTGGAGAGCCGGCACATCGGGTGCCGCACGGGCAGACACCAAGTCCTCGCTGTGTGCACAAGTGCGTGGCTGGACCTAATACATGTATAGGAACAGCAACCTCACAACTCTGGATAGACGAGCCAGGCAACCGCTTTGTCGAATACTAATCCGCTTCACACACAACTCTTATTCGGTCACTGACAATTTTGTCCCAATGGTCCAGAACATTCAGGCGATAAGACTCTGAAGATCCAGAACGGTTGATTAGGCTCCTCTACCTCGGTCCCTTGATCCATTGTTAAGCATTTCCCGATCACAAGAGGAAAGTCAAGGCTTTGGAAGGACTGAAGATGATAGGAGTCTTTTTTCCGACTCCTAATTGTAAAGGAGGAATACGTGGGTGATTCTAAAACACCGTATCCTATTGCAACACGAATAGCTACAGTGTCCCAATCCCAATCGGGTTGGTTTGACAGATAGTACTAGTTAGGCTCATTGGAGAATCCTGACAGAAGCCAGTTGTCAACATTGTACGACAATGAATCACGATTCTGTGAAAGGCCACCAAGAGAATGGAGACTCACTTTGGTCTCTTGAATACGATTATTTGTTTTTGAAAGCAAAATGAATGATCTCAATTAGCAAAGGCAAAGCAAAGGAGCTGGACAGAAGTAATTTTCATTCAAGGGCGTTTCTTTAATCATCAGGTCATAAAAATAGTATACAGTGGGTTACATAAGACGTGTAAAGGAAGGGAGAAATCTATGGTCTAGCAGAAAAAATCTATAATAATAAAATAGAAAGGGGTAAGAGAATGGAGAGAGAAAGAATAAAAAAAAAAAAAAAAAAAAAAAAGAGAGGGTACGACTAGTGGAGCGAATGATCCCAGACAAACTTGGCAAAATTGCAAGCAACTAGAAGGACGATTGCGCATATGAGAAAATCTGTCCAGGGGGCTGGTTCCTCTTTGGAGAGAGAGTTTGTATTTGCCATCATATTGGCTCGAGCAGTTTTGATGGCTGAGTTGTGGAGTGCTTCTGCTTGTTCATGAGCCTTGTTCAACACCTCGGTCATCGCCTTTTGGACATGGACTACAGCCATGATACTGCCAAAAATCGGAAAATGACCAAGACTGTGATTGATAAGTGAATCAAAAATGACTTCGACAGCGTTCTCAATAAAGAAATCCATTGAGATCTCGACGGCACCCTCGGCCATCATTTCAGTGATGGAGCTGGTGAGGATGTCGAGACCAGCTTCGAGGATTAATTCACCAAAGTTGGTAGCAGGGTAGTCGAGGGCATCCAGACAATAGGCTTTCATACATCGTTTGGCATAGGCACGTGAAGTAATTTCTGTATGGATGAATCCTCCTGCTGGCAACGCCCCGCAAATCGCTCCTCGTAAGCCGCGACGAAACCTGAGGCCAGCGCTGTTCAGTTTGTTATAGGTTTGGAGGAGTCTCTGATCACGGTGTGCTTCCAAGTTGATGCCTTGATTGGCAAGATTCTGATAATGGGCAACGAGTTCGGCCTTGAAAGCTTGAGCCGACATGTTATTGAGAGGAGGAGGAAGAGAGGGTGATGCAGGAAGAAGGGGATTCAGGAAGAGGAGAGTGTACAGTGGCGCAAAGTAGACTGGTTGGCTTGACAGGAGATAAAACTAAAAACCCAAAAGAGAGGATGAGGAACTAAGAAGTGTGAAATGAAGATTGAAGATTGAAGGCAAAGGATTGAATAAAACTGAGGCTAAAATGTAGGAGGGGGGGGGGTATTTATGCGAGAGCAAGAGAGCGGGTCAAAGCGATTAGTGATACAGACAAACAGTAAGAGTATATTTAGAGATTGCGATGCACCGAAAGTGCAGAAAAGGGAGCGACGGCATAGAAATCGCAGAGGTGGTGGCAGGTTGTTTGTTTGTTTGTTTGTTTGTTTCTTTGATTGGTCAATTGGCCAAAATAAACCTGCACAGCCGAGGAGGTTTAGACGAGCACTGCAACTGGGCGTCAAACGACGCTTGAGAGGGAACGCGATTTGTATGTAGAAGACTTGGAAACAGAACCACGTCTTAGAGATGTCCACTGTTTAGGCGATTGGCTTGGCGCTCAGAGCGATTGACTCGAGTAATAGGAATAAGATGTGTAATGTGTAGGGCGACCTGAAGTGTAGAAAGGGCAGGTGTTGAAGAGGAAAATATTCAGCAGTACTGCTACATTACACACGCAGGAGGGTCTTGAAAATGAATCTAGTGGGGTTGTAGGGTTGTGTAGTGCAGGTGGAGCATATCGTGGGGAGCAGTAAATGAGCGAAGCTCAACGTCTTGAAACAGAGAGAGAGAGAGAGAGAGAGAGAGAGAGAGAGAGGGAGAGAGGAAAATAGATAGATAGATAGATAGAGAGAGGTGAAGCGTGGAAGCTAAACGAGTTGTGTCTAGAACAAGGCATGGGCAGGCAGGGGAAAGAGGGCCAGGATAAATGGGTGGATGTACGAACGAGTGGATTGCAGTTAATGTGCATTTAACTTCAGAGTATGAAGACGAGGAAGAGATGCAGAGGCAGGCTATGCGGCAAATGGGCATGGGAGGGAGGGAGGGCAGACGCGTTTGAGCAGGAGACCGAAGGCCAAGATGGATACAGATGTCCAGGGAAGCATTGAGTCTGATAAAGGGACATCCTCCTGCACACTACAGATGGACACAGAGACGCAGAAAGTAAGGGGGGGGAGGATAGGCAAGAGCAGTGTACCGCAGCAAGGCGGAGCAGGGCAAGGCGGAGTAAAGGGAGTGAAGGAGAGGACGCCTTTTCGGCAAATTTGATACGAGCCCGCTTGTGCTCCGCCTCGTCTCTCCAGTATCCATTCTAGACATACTCTTCTTACACACAAAATCTTTCCTCGTGTCCAACCCACAGGAGCAATGCAATGTGACGAATGAAGGCCCTGGTTCTCGCATGGGTGGTGCTCAGGCTCAGGACAGGAGCTCTTGCGACCAACGATTGGTGTCTACTCTGTCTCTGTCTCTGTCTCTGACTTTTTTTTTTTTTTTTTTTTTTTTTTTTTTTTTTTGGTCTGGAGCCAAAACACTGGGTGCCGAGTTGAGTCTTCAACGAGCTAATAATCTGAGAGAGACAGCTGGAGAACGAGAGATTCTCCCAAAGTAGCAGAGTATTACTAAAAGATAGGACGTTCTCGTCTTCATTACTATCTTTTTTTTTTTAAAAAAAAAAAAGAAGCCAGCACAGGATCTTCCAAAAGATATTCACATTAGTCTCTTCGATCCGATTGTCATTGAAGACAAAAGATGAATCCAATTGATATATGTAGTACAAGTGCTGAAAGTGACGATAATGTTCGTTCGAAGGCGTTTCTTTATTCATCAGATCATAACGGTGGTATACAAAAAGAGAAATGTCTATGGTAAATCATTGTGTCAAAGGGAATATAAAACTAAAGTAGAGAGAGAAGAGAGAAAGAAATAGAGAGAACGGAATGCTCTAATAGCTACTAATGGGACAAAAGACCCCAGCCAAATTTGACAAGGTAACAGAGTACCAACAAAATGACCGCCCAAATAATTACATCTACCAAAGTGGCAGGTTCCTCTTTCGAAAGGAAGCGCACATTTGCTTCCATATTACTCCTGGCAGCCTCAATGGCTGAGTCGTGGAGTATTTCAGCTTGTCCGTGGGCCTTCGCCAACACTTCACTCATCGCCTTTTGAACATCAACCACAGCCATGATACTACCAAAAATTGGGGCATAGCTAAAACCTCGATCGGCGAGATTATCGAAAAAGTTGTCGATGGTATTATCGATAAAGAAATCCATGGCTGCTTCGATGGCTTCATCAGCAGCTATCTCGGTGATAGAGCTTCTGAGAGCGTCTTGGCCGGCCTCAAGGACCAAGTTGATAGCATTGGTAGTAGGATAATCGAGGGCCTCGAGACAGTAGGCTTTCATGCATCGCTTGGCGTAAGCACGAGAGGTTATCTCGGTATGGATGGCTCCTCCTACTGGCAAGATTCCACAGACTGCTCCTCGTAGACAACGACGGAACTTGAGACCGGGGCTGTTCAATTGGTTGTAGATCTTAAGGAGTTTTTGATTGCGGTGTTCTTCCAAGTTGACGCCTTGACTAGCGAGATTCTGGTAGTGGGCAATGAGCTCGTTCTTGAAAGCTTGGGCAGACATGTTTTTTGAGAGGAAGAGGATGGGGCAGGAGAAGAAAAAAGGGGATTTAGGAGGAAGAGAGTGTGCAATAGTGCAGTTCAGACAAGTTGACTTGGGATGCTGGAGAGATGTTTGAGAATCGGTGAAGGACTGAGAGGGCTAGGGATTGAAGGTTGAAGAGGACTGTGATGAGGGAGAGAGAGAGAGAGGAAGAAGAGAGGGGTATTTATGCAAAGAGAGAGGGTCCAAGCAACGAACAATGGTAGGGCACATAGGGAGAATGGTTACACGAATTGGCCCAGATATATTTAGGAAGTGCAGTGTATCGAAATCGTAGAAAAAGAGAGCAGAGGTGGTAGAATGTTTATTTGAATTTGTGTTGGTTAGTTGGTCAAAATAAACTTGCACAGCCGCAACAGGGGAGAAATAGTTTGACAAGAAGACCAAGAAACAGTTCTATTTCTTGGAGATATTCGCTGCCAAGACGAATTGGTTTGGCCCCCAGGGCGATTGGCTCGAGCAATAGGAGTAGCCAGTGCAATGCGTCATACGGCACTGCAGGCACTGCAGTTAGCACAGACTAGTGCTGAGGGGTTATGTATTCGGTAGCACTGCTTCATTGCAATAGCCAGAGGGTCTTGACAGTGAATCTGATGGGATCTTAGGGTTGCAGAACTGTATGGTGTGGATGGGGCATGGAGTGTAGGAACAACAAATCAGCGAAAGTCGGCGGAGAAAGAGAAGAAAGAGAGAGCTAGAGAGGCCTTATCGAGAGGAAAAGAAGACTAGGAAACTAAACTAGGAAACTAAGTGGGACGTGTCTAGAACGGGTCGCAGGTGTCGGATAAATATGAAATAGGAAGACCAAGGTTAAGTACACGAGTGCGTGAATTAATGAACAGCGGCTAAGGCTGCAGTCAATATGTATTACTGCAGGGTAGTGAAAAGGCTTCGAAAGGCGAGATGTAGAGACAGGCAACATGGCAAATGGACATTGGAAGGTCCAGATGCAGGTCATGTTGAGGGCTACAGTCAAAGGCAATGGTAAATTCTGCCAAACCAGGTAATATCTGATCTTTTACATCAAGGATTAAGGTCTGGGACGACAAAAAAGAAAGGAGGAAAAGAAAGAGGGATAAAGGGGACAGGTGAGGTGCAGGCATACCGAAGCAGGACGTGTTGAGGGAAAAACATACATGGGAAGGATAGAACAAAGGCGTGATATCAACAGAGTACAACGTAAAAAGAGAAGACGACAATGATGCACCCTCGGCAAATAAATGTCTGCCTTCTTCTCTTCCCTTCCTTCCTTCATAGATATCCTCTTATTGATGTAGCCGCGGGCGCAGTATGGTGGGTGGAGTTCTCGGTTCCCAAATGAGTGGTGCACAATCTTTGGACGCGACCTTTTGTGGTCAGTAATTGGTGTCCATTCTCACTATGTTTCCATTATCTCTGCATGGAGGACCGACACTTCGGGAGCCACACAGGCAGACGCCAAGTCTTCTTGAAAACTGCTATTGCATAGGTACGACTATCTCAATGAAATGAGTAGATAAGACAAACCAGGCAACTGCATTGTCAAGTACAAGACCGCTTCATACACAGATCTTACCCAGTCGCTGGAAAGTTTGTTCCGAGAGATCCTGGGCATCGGGCGAGGAGACCCTGAGGCACGAGAAGGTTGATCCGGATCTTGACTGAGCATGTCAAATCTCCACCTCGGTCCCTTGATCCATTGTCTGCCATTTCTCAATCTCAGGAGGAAGATCTGGGCCCTGGAAGGATTGAAATGGTAGGTACCTTTTTCCAACTCCTTATTGCTGGGGGAAAAGGCACGGATGATCCAGAACACCATGACCTGTTGCAGCACGGACAGCTACAGTGTCCTAATCCCAGCTGGGCGCAGATTCGAAGCATTGGATTGATTGAAAACACGACAGCGAGTCGAGATTCTGAGAGAGACCACCCAGAGAATAGGGACTCTGTCAAAGAAGCAGTGGAGTGGCTTCAAAAGGCAGACCATCATCACGACCATCGTTCTCGTCCCCGCCGTAAAAAAATGAGCTCTTTTCTCGAAGACCAAGAATTCTTTGAAGGGCTTATGTGGTAATTTTCACTTGTCAAATGTATGGCACTCTCTTGCTCTTGTGTCCATTTACTTTAGGAAATGTAATTTATTTGTATTTACCGAGCGTTTGGTGTTGATAAGGAGCACCAGCCTTTCTATCCAATGCCTATACCTAGTTTTTTTCTGGCATTTAGGACATCTCCAATTGCTCCACCATTTGTCTTTTTCATTGTTTTTTTTGACTTTTTTTTTTTTTATAATCATTTTTTTAAATGTTTCGCTAGTTTCAAGAACTCGAAGCAATGTTGCCGAAGCCCGCTAAAGTGAGACTGTCTGTCAGAGTAGATCTAGTAGAGCTGTCGACATACCCGTGCACGGGTTGTATTCTTGAAAATAGTTGAGAATATAGAGGTATCATTTTACGATCTTCCCGTTGGTTTGCCAAACACCAAATCTTGAGGATAAAAAATAAGAAAAAAAAAAAAAAAAAAGAACAGAACAGAACAGAACAGAACAGAACAGATCGCACCTGAAAAGTTTTGCACCATTGGGGTCAGGAAAATCATCCGCATTCACTTGTTGGTTTTTCAGCTGCCTAGGATCATAAAATGTCTTTCTAGTGGAGAGAGTTTTGCTTCCTAGGAGACCCAGGTAGTATTCACGGCTTCCATTGAAGCAAATCCATCACCTTGCGTGCATCGCAACTCTCCATCCCATGCGCATCTTGTTTGATCATCTAGGCTACTACTTGCGAATGAGGATTTTCGGACTTGGTATTGAGGCGAGCCTGGATTTCCTGCTGATATCAAGGGCTTTCCATGACTAAGATCTCATGTGTCTTGAGCTGGGTTTAGTTGAGTCTCCATTTCTATCCCCGGCGGAGGGGTAGTGCATCCTTCGCTCCTTTGTCGTTACTCACTCTGGGAATCAGAGCCTGTGGGATTGAGACAGAGACACGTCTGCTACCTCCTAAATAGGAGGGATGTGCGACTGGCGGTTGGATTGATTGTTTCGCTGTCAGTCAGGCTGGTCTCGACGAGAGGTAGTATCGGAAAGGTTTTCTGCTCGGCACCGTGATCGAATGACCCTACTGGAGACACTGGCGTGTTCGCGTTTCTTGGGGGTTTTTTTTGAGTTGCTCGGGCACCCTGAATAGTGAAGCAGTTGAATATACGCATCATATGTTCTTTGGCTTTCATCGCATGATGGCGGATCATGACAAAACCCTGAAAAGGATGTAGTCATGGCTTTACTGGAGAACCTGATTAACTTCTTCTTGCATCCTCAAATTATCAAAGAAAAGCTGAACCCATGGCTCCGGGACTGTACCCTTGGTTTGCCTGTATTGATGTTACTTTCTTCATAGCAACTCCGTATTGAACAGGATGTGGTGTCTTCGTTGGCTACTTGTTGTATGGGTTATGGTTCGATTCATTGCGCTGGGAGGCCCGGTCAATCGTCTACAATAGGCAAAATTTCACTCCTGAAATGCCATGGTGACTCGAACGACTAGGAGTTGAGTAGTCAACGACTTGATGTTTGGGTAGACTTCAGATATTGGGTGCGAGATAGTTCAGCTGTCGGACAGGAATGAAGAGTGGGGTATCGTTATGAGATTTCCCTTTCTCTTTTCAATATTGGTTACCCTATCTTCCAGTCGATCACACCGTCCTTCTAAAACCCATTGGACCTATTCATCCACGCATGGGAAAATTTTTATTGTGCTATTCGCTTTCTTTGGGTGCTAGACCTTTGTCTGGTTCGACTTGGTCCGGTTCCTTGACATGGGGTGCAAGGGTAGGTTTACTTGTGTTCTGAGTGAGTTTCATGAACGCTATCACGTTTGCTTGGTAGCTGTCCAGATTAGCCACGGCCAGAGCCTGAAGGTTTTGGTCCCTCTGAGCCCGGAGTACCTCGACTAGCGCCTGGGAGTGAGTCTGGAATCGAATACTTTGCATCCTTGCCCTTTGTGCCCGAACCTCACGCGCTTCATTCTCAAGGATGGCCACATGCTCACGGGCCTCTTTTTCCAGCCTTGCCATGCGGTCCCGGGCTTCCTCTCTTTGCGGTATCTCTAGCTGACATATCCTATGTTCGCGCTTTGCCTCGTCTCTTTGTGCCCTCAGCTGTTGACCATCCAAATACGGGTGCGGTCGCTGCGCACGTTGAGTCTCACTATTTCGCAATGTCAGCTTGGATCCAAGGTGTCGATGCGCTAGTTCAGAATGTACTTCTCCTAGCAGGCATTCTACATTATGTTCGAGGGTGTTGAGCTCCTTTACTGTATCCATTTTGGGAGGGATACTACCCAGGGCCTCAATCCTTTGCGATCGTATCAATTGAAGTGTCTCAATGTGCCGCCGAACAGCGTCGTTCAGGCTATCGGTTGAGAGCTCAGACACGGATTTATGTTGGTGATCTCTACCCATCAGACTGGCTAGCGCACCGATCCCGGCTGTTTTGCCACTTTTCTGCTCCACACGCCCCGAGTGTCTCAGTGACGACTTTAGGCGTGGAGGGTTGGATGACGATTCAGTTTGGTCTTTGGTGGAGCGAGTAGAGGAAGTTGGGGTTGACATGGAGAGCTGAGAAAGTAATTTATAGAGAGTTAAAAAAAACCTCAAGCTCCATCACCCCATCATGATTCCTATTGGCGCAATCTCTTAACTCTTTGACGCATCTCACAACATTGAATCAGATTGTAAAGTCTGCAAGGGACCTGATCACGTTGCCACCAATTATTGGAGCACAGCCTCACATGATATTGCCCCGTGCGTACCCGAAACTCCTGCTCCGACGAGAGATTTCTTTTCTTTTTTTTTTTTTTTTTTTTTTCGGCATCCGCTCACTTCCAAGTCGTTGATTGGTCCTCTACATCACCCTATGTTGACATCGCCTCTTGGTTCTCCCACTGTATTTCATCAGTGACATCACCGGATCATGTGAACAATGGAAGTAAGTCCGTTCGTTCATTAGTCTCATCCCTGTTCTGTAAAATGTTACCTTCTGCGATGCAGTCTGGATACAAAGGAGGAACAAAAGCGCGTAGTGGAGCTAAGGGCCCGAATCAGATTTTACAAAGGGAAGACGCATAGGCCTGTGGCTTGTCAAGCATGGAACCTCAAAAGCTTCAACAGTTTGGGACGCCCGAATCGTTTGCCGCATCCATTTCACCTTTGGTATTTGTTGTAGCGCCAACTTCTATTGTGGTTGCAATACTCTCTTCAAGTTTGATAGGAATGATGGTTTGGCAGCATGCAGTTGTCGAATTTTACAGTGCTCACAGTGTTTCTAACGAATGGCATTTTGGTTCGATATCTCGTTTCGTCAAGACCACTGAAAGGGGTCTAGTACGGCTGAACGAAATGGGATCGATCTGAGCTCATTCCGTTCGATAGGAAACACAGGGTTGGAGACCATACTTTCCGGAAACGTACAGTGAAGAAGACTATATTCTAAGGGGTCCGATCGAGACCGATGGTTTCAGACTATAACCCCTCGTGTTCAAGTTGAAGGAGGCATTATCTGTTCGATACAAAAGATACAGGATCGGCACCATGCCCAGTCCTTACACATCTACGGCAGGAATTGGCTCGTACCTCAAAGAGATACACAACCTTGTCAACACCGAATATGTCAAGCAATTAGGCGATATTTAATATCTTGGCATCGATCTTGGCCAAACCTGTGTTATCAAAGCATGTGCCATTAATCCTGACGGCAAGAGACTGAAGAACCTCAAGCAAAAGAGCAGGGGGGAACCAGGAGCAAGGAAACAGAGGGAATAAAAAGCGCCTGATCAGGGACAGAGTGGAAGTCGTCAAGAATGAAGAAGGTAAAAGGCGCTCTACCAGCTGACGTTTAGGCACAGACGGTGGATCGAGGCGAGAAAGAGAAGTACCATGACCCAAAGCTATAGAGATCAATAAAATCAAGTCGTTGATTGACATCGAATCAGCAATTCCTCCCTTGAAAAGGCAACAACACTAACTCTTGCCTTTTGCCTTTTCTTCGAATATCGAAAAGCGAGTATTCAGTATCTTGAGGCCCTCTCCAAGGAGGTCATGAGCTGCTTCTTCATTTTTACCCACCATCATTCGCCCACGCCACCTATCATCGTCGTTCTTTTCTCCTTTCTTATCATTTGCAGTCCTTTACTCTTATCCTCACCTCTATCTTTATTTGTCGCATCAACGTTCTTTTCTCTCCATACTCGCTTACACGCTTACACGCACACACGTACCTCCCCCACTCCCTCTCTTTTTATACTTCATGTGAGCAGCTTGTTCGAGTCTGATGTAAATAATCGTAGAGAGAACCTCCTGTGACCCTCGTTGTCGTGGAAACGGGCAAACGTTAGGTCCTGTAGTTAGAATATCTTGGTTGTGGTCAAGTTCTTATGGCGGGTGTCCCCCGAAGTTGTCCCCCTGTGTGTAGAATATCCCGCTCGCTACACTGTTGTCCAAACCACTTGATGAAATCGTCGCCTTCCCCTTTGATGCCCATGCTATAAAATATGTGGGAATGCCTCAAAAATGAAGGGAGGAGGTGGTTGCATCCTGTGTGCTTGTTGAGTGCAAGGTTGCTCGGTCTATCGCACCTTCTACTTTAGTTGTTTTCTTACGCAAAACTATTATTTACGAAGTATATTTTGAGTGGATTATCGCGTGCTGCTGAAAATGACACCAATATTTTCTTTTCATTGACATGACCTCGCAAGAAAAATCAACCAGGAGCACCTTCATTTTTTTTTCTTCTTCTTCTTCAGCGGACGGTAATGTCTACCCCATGCGATACTAGAACAAAAATGGGTACGAAAAGGATAAGCCGCTTCTACATATTCGCCATACCTGGAGATGTAACATTCGTTGAGGCCTGACTCATCCAGAGAGACAACTCGGAAAGAAGCAGGGAGGTACAGGGCCATACACACACACACACACACACACACAGAGAGAGAGAGAGAGAGAGAGAGAGAGAGAGAGAGAGAGAGAGAGAGAGAGAGAGAGAGAGAGAGATAGAAGAGGAGAGAGAATCGTCAGTTGTGCTTCAAGATAATCAAAAGCACTAGCCAGATTGATGGTCACTCTTGTTTTGTTTGGCTACCATGGCTCCTGCGGAGAAAATACAATGGAGACAAAGAGAGGAAGGGGGACAGATGGCCGGTGCGACAGAGTGCTAAGGAGTTCATTCTGGACAAGATCACCTCTAATTTACCTCCAGAGAGAGCTAGGGATGGCTCGAGTAAGAAAAAAAAAAAAAAAATCTTTCAAAAAAAAAAAAAAAAGAAGAGAAGAGAGAGAAGGGAGAGAAGAGAGAGTGTTTTGGTTTGAGTATTTGTAAAGGCTTACTCCCGCTCATACAACCAGGTCGCTAGCCCGGGTGAGCGCGAGCAGGAGAGGCAGGAAAAAAAACCATAAGGGTTTTAAAAAAAGCTGCCACTCCACCTCTTTCCTTGCTACAACCACTCCACCCCAAGCGGATAAAGTCAGCTGCACTTACCAGGCCCACCGATCAATACCGCCTGGCGTCTTAAGCTGTAGCAAGAAGAGTGATGAGAAAAAAAAAAAAAAAGAGGCTGGGGGGAGAGGTCTCTGTATTTATATCTCCCAGCGCGACAGTGACCGCCTTCGATACGACGTTTACCATCACAAGCCAAAATGTGGGACGCCCTCAGTGATGATAAAAGATGATGAAATTAGCAAGCTTCGCTTTGTCAACTCGAGACTGCGTTTGCCTCTCTCCCCATCGAGGGCATTGAGTGGTCTGTTGATCAAACAAGCAGGCGAGGGAGGGGGAGGGGGACAGCGTGATATTTTCTGGTGAGCTGACTCAGGGTAGACAGCCACGGACCATGGACCACAACTGCATCCACAACCAGCTCCTTCTCTGAGCCATCCACTTTTCAGAACAGCTTCCGCTCCTACTCCGACCACCCAGCACTGGCCACTTGAACTCTATCCATCGACAACCGAGAAGATGCACAGGTTGTTTGCAGACTGGGTGTGTAGCTGTCTCGAAGCTCGGTGTAGCTGAGCAGACAAGCGGTCCTTTTTTTTCTCTCTTTTTTTCTTCTTCTTTCCTTTTTCCCCTTCTTTCTCGAGATCGGTAACCGCTATCATTCGCAGTGTCTTTCCGACTTCTCTCTCTCTGTTCCTGTGCCTCTCTCTGTTTTTTTTCTGACTGGCCTCTCTGGGTGAGTTAGACCCAGCGAATACTACTTCTTCAGGCACAGTGTGTAGGGGCAGCCAATCCCTTTTGCACACACGTTTGCTTTGGTACTGCAGGGGCGGACGTTGTCGTCCGTTGAAGAAAAGAGAAGAAAGAAAAGTAGTGAAGAGAAAAGAAGGAGAGGAGGGAAGGGGAAAAAAAGGACCTCTCGTCTGCTCAGCTACACTGAGCATCGAGACAGATACACATGCAAACAACCTGTGCATCGTCTTTTCTGTCGATGGATAGAGTTGAGGTGGTCGGCGCTGAGTGTTCGGAGTAGGAGTGGAGGCTGTTCTGAAAGGTGGATGGCACAGGGAAGGAGCTGGTTCGGGATGGAGATGTGGATAAAGAGGAACAAAAAAAAAGGAAAGGAGAAAAAAAAAAGAGAAAAAAAAGGACCGCTTGTCTGCTCAGCTACACCGAGCTTCGAGACAGCTACACACCCAGTCTGCAAACAACCTGTGCATCTTCTCGGTTGTCGATGGATAGAGTTCAAGTGGCCAGTGCTGGGTGGTCGGAGTAGGAGCGGAAGCTGTTCTGAAAAGTGGATGGCTCAGAGAAGGAGCTGGTTGTGGATGCAGTTGTGGTCCATGGTCCAGTGGCTGTCTACCCTGAGTCAGCTCACCAGAAAATATCACGCTGTCCCCCTCCCCCTCCCTCGCCTGCTTGTTTGATCAACAGACCACTCAATGCCCTCGATGGGGAGAGAGGCAAACGCAGTCTCGAGTTGACAAAGCGAAGCTTGCTAATTTCATCATCTTTTATCATCACTGAGGGCGTCCCACATTTTGGCTTGTGATGGTAAACGTCGTATCGAAGGCGGTCACTGTCGCGCTGGGAGATATAAATACAGAGACCTCTCCCCCCCCAGGCCTCTTTTTTTTTTTCCTCATCACTCTTCTTGCTACAGCTTAAGACGCCAGGCGGTATTGATCGGTGGGCCTGGTAAGTGCAGCTGACTTTATCCGCTTGGGGTGGAGTGGTTGTAGCAAGGAAAGAGGTGGAGTGGCAGCTTTTTAAAACCCTTATTTTTTTTCCTGCCTCTCCTGCTCGCGCTCACCCGGGCTAGCGACCTGGTTGTATGAGCGGGAGTAAGCCTTTACAAATACTCAAACCAAAACACTCTCTCTTCTCTCCCTTCTCTCTCTTCTCTTCTTTTTTTTTTTTTTTTTTTTTTTTTTTTTTTTTTTTTTTTTTTTCTTACTCGAGCCATCCCTAGCTCTCTCTGGAGGTAAATTAGAGGTGATCTTGTCCAGAATGAACTCCTTAGCACTCTGTCGCACCGGCCATCTGTCCCCCTTCCTCTCTTTGTCTCCATTGTATTTTCTCCGCAGGAGCCATGGTAGCCAAACAAAACAAGAGTGACCATCAATCTGGCTAGTGCTTTTGATTATCTTGAAGCACAACTGACGATTCTCTCTCCTCTTCTATCTCTCTCTCTCTCTCTCTCACTCACTCCTTCACTCCTTCACTCTCTCACATACTTTCACTCTCTCTCTTTTCATAGAGATGATGAGACGCGTCTTGGTTAATATGATACCCTTCCTCACTCTAGCAATCCCCTTTCCAATAGGATTTATAAACTCGCCTAACCGAGCGGTGGGAACCATTTCCGCGCTGATGGAAATAGTTGGGTATGGGAGGTATAGTCAATATGTCAGGGTACGGTACGGTAGGTATGCTAAGTTGGGCTGGAGTAGGGTTGGAGCTGGCAAATAAGAATGATGGTAAAAGTATTAAGTGGAGTTTATTGTTTATCCGATCTTCTGGGGAGGAAGAGGATGATGCTGATGAATGGAAGTGAGTTGGTGCCACTGCCATACAGCGTAGCCTGCCGCACGCGCGCCCACTCGTGTCGATCTTGGGAACTTTGACCAATGGCAAGGCAACGCAAAAAAGATCGAAAAAAGAAAGGAAGATGGCGCATGTCGGATGCATAGACAAAGGTGAGGTGGTTGATACATTGCTTTCTGCACCCTTACCAATCGCCAGGCTCGACGTTGGTGGTGGGGATAGATTCAGTCGTCATTCGAACTTTGCGTTCTCGAACGAACTTCTCTCAGACCATGGGGTCGTCCGTTACGACGGTATCCTTGATCGTAGATGCAAGGGGCCGAAAGCAGCCACGGAAATGGTGGAAAGGCTTTTTGGTGGCTTCCTCAGGAACAGGTTCGTCTAGACGTCGCCTGCCTCTACCATTCAGTACCTGACTAGTACGGCCAAGATGGCGTGAAACCAAGTCGATATCGGTCTAGCCAGCAAAGTCTACTACCATCTCCAAAAGCTTGCTTGCCTGGTACTCCTCCGCAGCATGCCTGGAACCAGATGCTGTGCCTCTAAACAAGGACAGCTCGAACAAGCTCAGGCCAGTAGCGCAGGGCGTAGCACAAATGCTGTCCAGAGAAGCATCACCAGCGAGGCGTTTGAAGGTAAAGGGAACAGGAGCTGACACTGGCCGGACAGTTCCTATGTCGATGTCGAGGAATGTCTCTGAGAGAATCCTGTCGAGGAGTTACGACTCGTCAAGAATCACAAGGAACCTGGAGCGAACGCCAAAAGATGGTAAAGGGTTGCGAAGAAGCTTTTAAACCTTTCTGAATTGCTCCTGGATAGCGATCAACATGGCGCTTTCCATAAAAGTGCCCATGGAGAGGCGAATGTGCAGGTAATCACTGAAGGATTGGAAGAGCACTTGAAAGACATCCTCGAAGGCTGGTGTGGCAACTTGCAGGATCATCCATCTCTGGGCAGGAAAAGGTGTCCTTGCCTTCACCAAAGTATTGGCAAAGGAGGAGAGCGTGGCTGACAAGTTATTTTTGTCTGATTTACCAGTAGGGCGCATTTAAATCTCTACTGCTCCAGCCGGCGCGTCTCCATCTTGACCCGATCGGGTCGGGCATTGTCAACAACCACTGCTGTGGTGAGCTCGACACTGACTGCTTGTATATCTAGATTCTCCATCTGAGAGTATTTGCCGCCTTCAGTGCAACGATCGATTCTTTTGCCATTTGGACAAACTCGAATTTTCAGTTCTCTATAGTTCTTCTTGGTCGTGCTCCCTTCAGGTTGTTCAGGCTTTGTTGTATCGTCCTCTCCTCACCCAGGCAATCTTTTACTAACCTCTTCAAGCCCCTCTTTGGTAGTAGCAAAAGCCGAGCCTAACGAGTCAAACTGCCCTCGGAAGCTGAAATATCGAAGGTCTCCCAATTCAGGTGGTTCTGTCGTAGTTGGCCATTTACCTTCCTCCGACAAAGAAACTGTAATATTTTTCGCCTGGATAGTCGGATGAATACATGATGGCTACTCTCGGAGTGAAGTGTGATG
The DNA here is from genome assembly GCA_011634665.1 of Mortierella sp. BCC40632. Classification (NCBI taxonomy): domain Eukaryota; kingdom Fungi; phylum Mortierellomycota; class Mortierellomycetes; order Mortierellales; family Mortierellaceae; genus Mortierella; species Mortierella sp. BCC40632. The sequence goes on from WAEK01000006.1 coordinate 331,740, forward strand.
TGGTAAATAAGTTTGGGTAAATATCTTCTAGTACTTTGGGGCCTTTTTGCCATGGGGGGAGGAGGGGATTTGCAAGTTATGTTTGATTCAACAATGTGTAAGATTATTGAGCGAACAATTCTATCAGCTCTCTCTTTTCTTTGGGTGTGCGTATGACAACCATCTTGACTAGAGATCAAAGGATTTCCTATTGCGAAACACCCCCTCCCACCACCAGAAATAAAGAGAGGCGATGATGACGATGATGACAAAGACGACGGGAGAGGTTTTTATTTATTTATTTAATATCCCTCTGTCACTTCTTTGGTATGGTCCCCATTTTCTTGGCAGCCTCTCTCAGATTCTTGGCCCGTTGTCGTGCAAGGGTCGACAACCGACCACCATCAGGGCCCTTTTCCGAGTCTTCACCAGAGCTATCCGACAAATCAATCCATTGTTTCGAATCAGTACTCGGTTGAGATTGTGACACGGTCCCTGTTCGTGTCGCTGCAGGTGAGGGTGTTGGAGATCCACCACGTCTTCTCCCTTGTAACAAGGAGCTGGCAGAGAGACTCCTACCACCTTCGGCCCTACCACGACCTGGTCCTTTCCCTTGAGCCTGGAAAAGGGCAGACAATGGACTAAGGGATTGAGGTGGAGATTTGACTCGTTCAGCCAAAAGTCGAATTGACCGCTCTCGTGCCTCAGGGTCATCTCCTGAACGCTTGGGACTCCCTGGAACAAACTTTCCAGTGACTGGATCATATCCCATGCGACGAACCATCTCTGCTGGGAATAGTTCTGTGTTATCAGTCTGTGCTTCTATAAAAGAAAAAGCAAAAGGATAGGACAAAAGATGAGTAATGGAATAGTGCAGGCAACTTAGTCAGCTTCTCGCAGGTTAACACAAATCAAGAAACAGAGAGGCCTTACTCTTGGGAGAAGTAATGTCTTTGGCCCATGCAACATCCTTGCTAGTCATGGCCTGCTTTAGATATTGTCCACCCAAATTATTCTGCTTCATCAAGTAGTTCGATAGACTGTCGTCCGTTGGTTGCAATCGTTTGGAACCTCCAACTGATGTACTTGTCTGTGAAGATGTCGCTATCTCTCCATCCCCGAGAATATATGTTCCCTCACCCACAGATCGATCCATTCTCTTTTTGGGGTCTGCAAAGGCCGCCTGTGGAGGACGTGTGCCGCGGCCGGGCCCCCGGACTCCAGGCGCTGTACGAGCATCCAGGTCATAGATAGAACTTGTCCCCACAATCAAACTTCCGCGTTGATTACGCTGCTTGTTGGCAGCCATCATGACATGTTGCATACAATAGACAGATCCTCGTTTGTCAAGAACCTTGCCACAGTTTTGGCCATTCATTTTTACGGCCTCACACTGTCCAAAGTCCATGCTTGCACCCAAGATGAGTAAGCGGTTTGGATGGTCGACCTCTGTGCCAAGTACACCTGTACGCTATAGAAGAGCAAATAAGCAAATAAGCAAATAAGCAAATAAGGAAAAAAAAAAAAAAAAAAAAAGATGGATTGGTTAGTTATGAAAATGGATAGGGGCTATTCCATGTACAAGGAAAATCAAAGCAATTGACTTTTCTTACCTCTGCCAGATCCAGGACTCTTGGTTCCAGAATAACCACAATATCACCTGTCTGGATTTGGTCATAGTATTGCTCCATCACAGACCGAAACATAAACACATTGACGAGACCCTGACGTAGATCCGAAAGTTGAAAGTGACAATAGGGTGATTTCCGTGCTGTCATCCGTTTCGGTGACTTGGTGCCTACTACACCCGCAATCACCCACGACGTTGTCGAGGATGGCTCCGTCGAATCGTCTTTGGAGGGTCCTTTTTGTGCAAGGGGTAATGTTCCTTGTCCTGACGCGGGGCGTATATTAGAAGGCAGTAGTCCTGAACGACCAGGTTGTTGACAATGCTCTCGGATTCGAGTCTCTTCCATAAGGGGTATAATGGTGATATCCTTGGTCAACCCTGCAATGGTCTCGCAGGGAATGATGCGATTTCTATTCAAGAGACAGGATGCCAACAGGTTTAGCAACTTGTAACAGTGGACATTATGACATTTGCCCTTTTGCAGACTTGCAAAATAGTAAAAAAAAAACAGCTGGGGTGCTATACCGTATCCGAAGGCCTGACAAAGGATCATATTCTGGAGTGTGGTTGAGTTGAGCAGCCTCTTGAAGCGAAAGCGGGGATGCGTCGGCAACGGAAAACGTCGGTTTGTTATCCACTACATTGGTCGGTGGATACCAAACTGGTTTCTTCTCTGTCACTGTTATCCTTGGTTTCTTTCTTGGACCTGCCGAATCCCCTCGATCAAGTCCTGTCGTGGAAGTTGATGTCTTGGTAGGGACAGCCTTTCCATGAACAGGTGGGCCAGTTGGAGTCTCCTTCCTTGGTTCGGATGAGGGTGCCAACTCTGGAGCGGTGGATGACTGAGAGGATGGTTCATCATCAAATACGTCCTCATCAAGCATTCTTTCAAATTCCTTGTCATCTTCCCAAAAGTCATCAAAGTGGTCCCCTGTATCGATGCCAATTGTAGTCTCTTCGAGTTCCTTTGATGGCGTTGAACTGTAGGACGCTTTAACAGCCAATAGTCGATCCTCGAATGATCTTATGGGGCTAGTAAGTCGACTAGAGCGTCTAACGGTGCCTGGTGTAAGCTGTCGAGGCAATGGCGATGGACTATGTTGTCGTTTTCTGGAAACAGATCCCGACGGCGGTGACGTTAGATACCGTGTCCGAGGAGGTGGGGATGGTGTCCGAAGTCCAGGTGACACAAGAGGATTGGGTGCTATAGGCGGTGTTACAGTTTCATCCACAAACTCTGATGACAGAGGACGAGGTGGAGGAGTCGTAGGGATGTTCTCAAGATAGTCGGTGTGCTCCTGACTCTGGGCTGAACAAGTATCGACCGAGGCTGAGGTGGGTGAGTCTGACTTTGAGGTTCGTCCTGTAGCAGTCCCTCGTTGCTTCTTTATGTTGACTCTTGTTACCAGTCTTGCCTTTATCCGCTCAATCTCCTTCAGCAGTACCACTATTGTGATCAAGGACACAAACACAACCGGCGACAGGAAATTAGTGGTACAGTATTTGTCTGTCGTTTGTTGCGAGGTAGTTGTCACAGAAGAAGAAAGAAGAACGAGTAGCCATACATACAATCCTCGGTTTCAGAAGAAGACGAGCATGACGAGAGATATATCCTCTCAGCACTCTCTTCGTGTATTTCCTCCTTTTGAGTAGACCGGGTAATGGCGGCGATCACCTTGGCAGTCGTGGAGGACCTCTGTTGGGCCGAGACATCTTTACCCATCGGATGGCGTTTTCGGCAGGATTATGTGGTTGTATCCTGATTTGGTGTTCCTTTGTTGGAATGGTTCCGGTGGTAGGCGAGATCCTTTTGGGAAAAAGATGCAGACAAGATAAATGGCCTGCATTACTCTTTGAGCATAAAAAAAAAAAAAAAAAAAAAAGTCCCAGTCCCATCGTGCAGAGTGAATGAAGCAGATCTCGAGATCTTCAAGACAACTTGGAAAAGGACACCACTCAAGTCAGGACACACTCGAACACACACAACCATAAAAAGAGATAACCCATGGCGATAAAGAAGAAAAGTTCACGACCCTCAGCCAAACGGAAACGGATCTCTGTCACCGCACAAGGACCACTTTCGCCGTCTGTGGTCAAAACGAACACTGTGGCACCTTCAGAAATAATCTCGACTTTGTCTCAACAGGTCGATCCTCTCTCAGCACTTAAACTCTTTACCTCAAAGGATGCCGAGACCACTTCCACAACCTCCTCGCTCTTGACGGTCAAGGGCTCACAATCCGCCTCTCGCAAGAAGTCATCTCTTGCCACTGCACAGTTGATCCGGCGGTACCATACTCTCAACAAAGAACTCTCCAAATGTCTGGCTAAACTAGACAATAACAATGGGCAATCAACCCATCCAGCCACTAAAAAGTCCACACCTGGTCAAACGTCCAAGGAGTTGGCTAGGATTGCAGAGATCAGGAAAGAGATGGATGACCTTGGAGGCCTAGATATGTACCAAAAGGCATCTACTCTGGGTCAGTCAAAGCAAAGAGGAGGCGACTCTAGCAAATGGCTCATCCCTGTCCTCGAATCCTGCCGTCCCAATATGAACAAAAAGGTTGGTCTTTATCTCCTCTTCTCGAGGGGTTTGAATACAATAGGAAGTGCGGAGCAATTTCTTTTTTTGTCCTTTTCAATAGCCTATTCCTCCATACTATTCAGAGGTCTGATATGAATCCATTGCTTTCTCTAGACAGATCCTCCCCTTAGACTACTAGACGTTGGAGCCTTGTCACCTCACAACTACCAACGCTACTCAAGCTGGATCACCACCACACCCATCGACCTCAATCCACAGGATCCTTTAATTACGAAAATGGACTTTTTAGAGATGCCCATCCCTCCCCAACAGGACCAACTCTTTGATGTCGTCTGTCTTTCTCTTGTCGTGAATTTTGTAGGGGATCCAGCTCAACGGGGTGAGATTCTTCGTCGATCGACTCGATTCCTAGTTCCTGGTTCGGGTATTCTCTTTTTAGTCTTGCCATTGCCATGTATTCAAAACTCGAGGTATATGGATCATGAACTGCTTGTGGAGATGATGACTTCGCTTGGTTACACGACCTTGGTGAAGCATCATTTTGCCAAGAAGTTGGCCTATTATGCTTTCCAACTTGATTTGGACCCTACAAGTCGGTCAAGTAAAAAAACCCGACCCTTTTTGAAAAAATTACGACATGATAAACCCAATAGGAACAAGTAAGTTTGGATCTTGGAGATACTTTTTATTATTATTATTATTATTTCGAACCTTCAATTCCGATTATGTCTCTCTTTCTAACCAAACTCTCTTTTCTTATCTCTGTTTGACTTTTTTTTTTTTTTTTTTTTTTTTTTTTTTTTTTTTTGGGCATTTAGCTTTTGCATCATTCTCTCATAACATCCCAAAAAAAAACCCCCCCCCCTCTCTTTCCAGGTTCATCGAATCTGCGTCAAGCCTCAAGGTCCTTGATTTATAATCCATAGCAAACTCGACGATTAAACTGGGCGACTGAGGTCCAAAACTAGTATTGAAATAGAGTCAGTTTATTAGAGATCCTCTGTGAGCCATCGAAATTGCTCGGACTAGAGGAGGGGGTGGGGTGGGAATAATAATAACAATAATCCTTGAATACTGTGGTCCCCGTTTTACATCCAAATCTATGAAAGAGGTGTCGATGTTTCCTTTGGTCGCCTAGTTACACAGAAAGATCCCCCCCAGACACTGTTAAAACATCGAAAAAAAAAAAAAAAAAAACGTTCACCTAAGGATAATCATGTCAAACGACTTTTCACATTAAAAAGTCTTACCACAAATGAATCAGATGATCGTAAAAAGAACAGCTTACGACCAAGGGCAATTCTGAAGAGGATTCCGGTTGTTCGTAGGACCAATCGACACCATAGGCTAAGCTCTCGTGTTCCATAAAGCTAGACACAATCTCTCCAGACCAGGTATCTATATTATTTTTTTTTTGTGGTTATCGTGCAACATAGATTCTTATAGCGTTAGCCTATGAAAAAAAAATCACTTTTGAATTCAAAAAAAACAGACTCTGGGTTCTCTCAAGTCTTCGCATCTAGCCCAAGAAAGGGGAAAGCAGAGAGGAAATTACCATCATAAGAGAGCACATGGAATCCATTGTGCATACTGCCGGTCAAGAGAACATCTTTGCGGGTAGGGTGCCACTTCAATCGCCAGACTCCTCCTCCTGTTTCCATCGTGCTCAGTGGTTGCCGCATGGATCGTGTATCCCAAATAAGTACATTCTCGTCATAGCTAGATTCCAAAAAAAGACAATAGAACAAGAGTTGGTTGAGCATTACAGCTCCGTCTGCTGTACTTTGTTTGATCATCCATTGACACACAATACTGAAATTCTTGGGGGGAAGGGGAAAGATGCCGCCGCTTTACCTTCCAGTAGCCAGGATATGTTCGTCGTGTGGGTTGGACTGAATACTACAAACGCCCATCTGGTGTCTATTGAATCAATAAATCAGAAGGGAGTCAATCATCAGACAAATAAACCCTTTTTGGTTCATACTCCAAGGTTACTGTAGGAAAAAAAAAAAAAAAAAAAAAAGGAGAATATCACGCAGAAAGAAAGAAGGAGAGGAAAACACATTCCACAAGTCACTTACGCTTTGCTAGTAAATGTAGCATAGCTACAATCCATTCGTCGATCCCATCCTTTCAGTCGACAGTCATCGGCACCAGTGTAAAGAATATTCGTATCATGATAGTTCCATCCAACGATCCACGCCTCAAGATCATGGGCATGCCATGTCAAGACTTCAGTGAGTGTGGCAGTTGATGGATTCAGCTCAAGAATTGTAATGTCTCCTGAACTAAGAGATACTGCGATCTGGGTTGGTTCACTGAAAGCGGTATAGAATAGAAAAAAAAAATGGAAAGAATCCAAAATCCAAGATAGTCAGACTGGCATGTAGAGATTGTCTGTGAACAGAGATGGATCGAGTTGGCGAATACCCAGTGCGCTTGAAAGACTTGGCTCTCTCACAAGTCTTACCTCACATCGACACGGTTTGACCAATCCAATGACAATGCAAGCTTGTTCTCTGTGTTTGTCTGGTATTTGCTGACAATCTCCAGAGTGGTTCCATTGTCTTTGAATTGATAAAGGCTAAGGTCTCCTGAAGCATCTGCTACTCCCAAGGTTGGGTTGCCGTTGATGAGTTGGTGGCACCTGTCGTTCAAAAATGGGGTTTAAAAAAAAAAAAGATAAATGAAAGAGTTTAGATGATCCGATCTGTCGGAGAGAACTCTTCATGATCGCTGGAAAGTATTTCAAACGGAGGTATTTCGTACCACTTCATGTCCAAAACCGCAGCAGTCTCGATGCACTGCGTGTCCTTACTATCCAGGATATCAAAAAGTTAAGAAAAGCTTTAGTACCAACGCGTGCACCGAGGTAGCTTTTGAAGACCAAAAAAAAAAAAAAAAAAAGTCGTACAGTTTCCGAGATTCATCGTCGTCGCCTGCAACGTCGTAGATCAAGATTCTGCCCAGTCTAATATGCGGCTTCTCCACTTTGACCTCTTCATCATCATCGCTATCACTGTCGATCTGGCCGTCTTTATTGTCACCTTGGTCGGTCGAAGGACTGGTCTCTGGCGCAGACGTGCTTGAACTATCTTCGGATTCGTCCTTCTTGAGCTGATAAGTTCCGCAAGCCAACAGGTGAGCGTGACTCTTGAAGGGACAGAATTCAATACTGTCTGCACTGTAGATAGTGTCTCCTGAATCGATCGACTTTGGATTGAACACTGCCATGCTCGAAGAAAAGAAAAGGACGTTCTGCCATTCAAAAGGAGAAGTGGAGGGAAAGCTTAACCAAAGTGCAAAGCCACTTTGCCTCTTTTTTTTTGGTCCCTGCACTATTTAAAAAAAAAAAAAAAAAAGGCGCCTTGAACAAAAAGGGTCATGGCCATGCGGGACATGAATGAATGAACAAGGATTTGATCAGACGACGCGATTCTTTGGACCATGCTGCACGAACTCCTTGTGGCGCTTTCAGGATACCCGGGTGACATCTTTCGACCATTTCCACCTGAACCCGCAAGGGCCACCACGTTTGCCATCCAGGATTTTCCATTACTTCATCCAGCTGAGAAAGCAACTCTGGACCGTCTTGCCCAACTCGGATTCTACTTTCGAGAATTTGGCGACTTTATCCTGTCCTGTCGAACACTTAGTCTCTCTCGCTCGTCTATTGCCCCATCTTCATCACGATATTCTCCAAGGACTCGGATAGAAGATGATTCTTCAAAATTACCGGGACAAAGTCTTTACTTGATGGCCTTGGCCAATGCGCTCGAACAGAAACTTCAGAGCTATCGCCAAGTGATTGTCAAGACTGAGGCAGCGATCCTTTCAGGAGAAGACAACCTTGGAGGCATCGTCCCTTTGTCCATGATTGCAGCTCGGTTTGCACCCTATGAACTGATCTTTCCGGCCATCTCTAGTTTACTTCGAGAAATCCAGAAAACACCTACAGAAGGAGAGCCTCCATACAAAGGCGGACAGCTCATTGAACTTTTGCGAGACAGAGCATCTTCGGGTGTACCTCTCCAAAGAGAATGGATGGGAGAACTCCTCAAGGGCTGTTGTGCAGTGATGATGCGACAAATCGTCGCCTGGGTCTTGTATGGCCAAATCCAGGATCCATACCAAGAATTCTTTATTGTCTCACGCGCCGCTGGAGCAGGGTTGACATCTTTTCCTTCACCCCAAGCCCAGGACTCGAACACTTCCAGAGATTTTAACCGACGGAAACGACAGGCGTCTGAAAGCGCGTTGTTACGATCCTCGACATGGCATTCTTCTTTGATGACCTCTACTTCACCTGGAGAACCCCTGACAGGAACTAAAACTACTAAATGGCAGGACGAATATGGAGTCGCTGAAGACAGGATTCCTTCCATGATTCCCCTGGATCTCGCGTATACCATCTTGTTTATTGGAAAATCTGTTGCGACCGTACGGGAAGCCAAGCCAAAGCCATTGCCGATTCCATCATCGACCACTCGGCATCATCTGAGTCTAATCCTTCCTCTGGTCCCAACGGTCACAGTCGAGGTAGAGGACCAGGGGGACATGGACATGTTTTCGCAGACTAGTGAAGTGTTGGACATGCATCGACTCACAACCGTGCTTCATGAAATCCGAGGCGATGTAGCCAACCATCTATGGAATGTTGTTCAGATTGGCAAAAGTGTTGTCTCTGCTTTGGAATCATTTAAGCGATATTTCCTGCTCTGTGATGGCGAGTTTGGATTAAAGTTGATCGGAACTCTAGAGGAATTTCGAAGACATCGATTGTCAAGGATTCAAGTTCCAGGAATGGCTCGTGGAGGACGAGAAGGAACCCGAGGCGATCTATCCTCGTCACTATCGGCGTCAAGAGTCGGTAGCGCTGGAGTCAACATTCGAGATCATGATTTGGGAGGGCTCTTGATCAGAGCTTCTCAGGGGACCTCGGCTCAGGACGATCCTTCGTTACGCCATTTCGAGTTTAGAATTTCAAGACCAGAGTCACTCGGGAACCATCGAGAAAAGCCAACGCGGTCTTCTGAGCCTAGTTCAGAGACCCCACGGAATTCAAACATTGGACAGGAAGAAGACGTTGGCATTTTCGATGATCAGTTATTGGGTATCCCTGTCCGACTAGTGTACACACTATCCTGGCCGCTAGACTTTTTCCTGACGGTGGAGGATCTGGGACACTATGGTGATATCTTTGCATTCTTGATGACAGTCCGCAAGACCCAGACAAAACTACAACAGACATGGGTAGATATCCGATCAATGATGCAACAGACACGTATCCGGCAACGGCAGCGCCTTCAATCCAGGTCAGCTCAAGGCGGGACCACTCAGAGAACAAGATCCCTTTCCGGTACAGGACCGCGGGAATATGCTCGGAAAGTGAAAGGAATCGAAGACGAGATAGACACGTTGATTGAAGAACAGGAGACCGAGATTTTGAAGCATGTGGCGACGATTCGATCCGACATGGGCTTTGTAGTGGATTGTTTATGGGCATATCTTCAGGTACCGAGGAACAACATTCATACTCACACCGGATCGACTCACAATATTGTTTCCCGTGCGCGGGGAAAATCAACAACTATGCTTATCAGTTATTCTGAATTGTGTATCTACCTAATAGATGGATGTAGTCGAGCCAACCTACAGCACACTTCTTCAGACGGTTGCTGGAAACAAGTCACCTCAGGAAAGACAGCATGATTCACAGTATCGACAAAGTTCTTTTATGGCTGGGACTTTATCGGCATCCACGTCATCCTCTATGGATATAGACATGGAATCTTCTTCCACCACCACCTCCTCCCAGAGTTTTGATCAGATCTATGGAGCTCATGTGGAGGCGCTTCATGAGGTTCGACGGGCTTGTTTCCTGACCTCGGAAGGTATTTCGATGACTCTGAAAAATATTTTTGTTGGAGTGGAGCGATACTGTGGAATTGTCAGTCGCCGTGCTGCAGGTCAGGATGGTTTCCAAGCTGGACTTGGAGAAGAACAAGACGAAAGCATGTGGCAGGATTGGATGGACATCACTCATCTCAACAAGGTAAAAGCATTTTGCCATATTGTTTAGAGTTTCTTTTTTTTTTTTTTTTTTTTTTTTCTGGCGTTTGAAGAACAAAGGTCATCTCACTGCAAAGGTGCCTCTTTTTTTTTTTTTTTTTTATTTTTATTTTTCTTTTCTACTGGGTGTCTATGTGATGATGATAGCTTTTTCGCGAGAACACGGACAAATTGTATTCGGAGCTTACAGAGATTTCACGCTCTGGGATCATGAATGATGGACCAGTGCTGAAACGGAGTACGTCAGGACTAGGGTCAAGCGTTCTAGGTAATCGAGCTGGGTCCTTTGAGGTTCTTCGGCAGGTGGACCAACTGTTGCTTCGGTTAGAGTTTTCCAAGAGTTTGTGGTTTCGAACACCATCCAGGTCGACGGAGCCAGAAGAAGAGGACCCCAATGAAATAAAATCTTAAATATGTAGTTAAGGGTGTACCTTAGAATAAGTTAAGTAAGGTTCAAAGCCACCAAGATGAATAGGTTTTGTGCGGCATCCACTCAACTTCTTGGGAATGATGCTTTCGATTGACTTGATCACCTCTCTTTTTTTTTTTTTTTCTCTCTCTCTCTCTCTCTTTCTATTACTCTCTATCCTCCTTCAGAGCTGTTCTTTGGCGTCGAAGCAGACACCCTTAGTCGGTTCTCTCAATTCAGGAAGCATCTCTGACGACTCTTCACCAAACTCGTCCATCACACATCTATACCTTGTCCATAAAGTTACGCGCCACCTCACTCATGGCCATTGCAGAGGCAGAAAGCACGGCAGTAGCCGAGGCAAACGCTAACCATGCGACGACCAGCTCTGACAATGCCAACGACAACGACAATAACAATAACAATAACAACCATCAGAAAAAGGATAAAAACAAGAATGCAAAGACTCGTAGAAAGAAAAAAAAGGCTACCTCGGGTGATGCCAACGGTCAGTCTACAGACGAACCTTCCAAGGGGGACGAGCCAAAGGTAAATCACCAGCATTTGTGCTACCTTTTTTTTTTTTTTTTTTTTTTTTTTTTTTTTGTTGCTCTATTCTATTCGGCGTCATCCACAACAAATCGCCACCCTATTCATTTATCCTTGTTCTCTCAGACTCTTAACTCCTTTTTTTTTGGTATCTGTACTTACGATGTCACTATCATTCTCTCTCTTTATGTTGCTTTCTGATCACGATAGAAGCTAGATGTTCAGGTAGAGTGGGTCCCTGAAAGACCCATGGAATTGGCGCCCGGATTCGAAGAGTTCCAGGATGTGTTTAAACATTTTATGATCCAGGATGCTAGCACAGAGGTAAGTCCCCTCCTCCTCTTCCTCCTCCTCCTCCCTTTTTTTTTTTTTTTTTCTCGAATCACAAAAGCGATCAAGCGGATGCTTCTCCAAGCTGGTTCGTTCATATTACTAACTCTAATCTCTCTCTCCCCTCACTCTTCCTCCTTTTTTTTTTTTATTTTTTTTTTTAAAAAATAATAATAATAATAATAGCTTAAGGCAGCAGAGGCCGAGGATGACTCAAAGGGAGGGGCCAGTGGCGATAAAAACAAGGACTCGGACGACTCTGATTCCGATTCAGATGACGCATCAGGAAAACAATCCACCAGCAAAAAGAAATTGAAACGATTGAATCGGATGAGTGTCGCCTTGTTGAAACAAATGGCCAAACACCCAGAAGTGGTTGAATGGATGGACGTCACCTCCTCGGATCCTAATCTGTTGGTTCAACTGAAGGGTTATCGTAATACGGTCCCTGTACCAGCGCATTGGAGTCAAAAACGGAAATATTTGCAAGGAAAGCGAGGTATTGAGAAGCCTCCATTCGAGCTGCCAGATTTTATCAAGGACACGGGTATTATGGAACTCCGGAATGCAGTCAAGGAGAAGGAGGATGCGAGCAAGCTCAAGACCAAGACTAGGGAACGTGTCCAACCAAAGATGGGAAAGATTGATATCGACTATCAGAAGCTGCATGATGCCTTTTTCAGGTACCAGACGAGGCCACGTCTTACCATCCATGGTGAACTGTAAGTCCAAGAGGAGAGGAAAGGGAGGAGGGTGAGGTGGGGTGAAGTGATGATGGTGATGATGATGAGTGCTATTTCTTTTTCTTTTTCTTTTTTTTTCTTTGTCTTCATTTTTAGATGTAGAAGAGACTAACAAAGTGATTCTGAATGTCGCTTAGATACCATGAAGGAAAGGAGTTTGATACAAAGGCCAAGGAAGTCAAACCAGGACAGCTCTCGGAGGAATTGATTGCAGCCTTGTCAATCCCACCTCTGGCTCCTCCACCTTGGTTGATCAACATGCAGCGATATGGTCCACCTCCTGGGTACAAGAACCTAAAGATTCCAGGATTGAATGCACCGATCCCCGAAGGAGCACAGTGGGGTTATCATCCTGGTGGATGGGGCAAGCCACCTGTTGACGAGTTCAACCGTCCTCTCTATGGAGATGTCTTTGGAACCACGCAAACAGAAGTGCAGACCGCATACATGGAGCCTGTCGAAAAGACTTTGTGGGGCGAGCTGGATCCAGAGGAAGAAGAGGAGGAAGAGGAGGAAGAAGATGAAGAGGAAGAAGAAGAAGAAGAAGAGGATGGAGAAAAGGAGGAAGAGGATCTTCACGAGGGACTTGCTACACCGAGTGGAATGCAGAGTGTGGCCAGTGGATTGGAGACACCCGACTATATCGAGCTACGCAAGGAGACGAGGCGGAGTGCACACGACGAGGACGACGATGGTGCACCCAAGTCACTGTATACAGTGGTTCCTCAGAAGCAGACCAACATTTCTGGATTCATGGGTTCTCAGCACGTCTATGACATTTCTGCAGCAACCGCTGCCTCGTCTTCATCAAAGAAGGTAACCACCAGTCTTTTTTTTTTTTTTTTTTTTTTTTTTTTTATAATCCGATACAACTCTATTGCTTCTTACCATGTTATCTAACATTTCTTTTGCGTGCTGATCTATTATTTTTTTCTCCTTTATTGCACAGCGCAAGAACATGGGCGAAGTCGATGTATCGTTGGATGTGTCCGAGTTGGAGGATATGGATACAGAAACCTTGCAAGAAAAGTACGATTCAGGACTTCAAGCAGCATTACCCGAGTCTCACAAGGAAGATATGAGCGATTTGATGGGCGAACATTTTGCCAAGGAAGCCAAGAAGAGGAAGCAGGCTCAGGACAAAAAGTCGAATGCCAAGTACAACTTTTTTTAATCACTGCAATTTCATTCTTGTCGACTATAAAAAAAAAAAGAAAAAAAAAAAAAAAAAAAAAAGTCTGGTCAATGTACGGATGAGGGGGGATAATGGAGAGTGTGTGCGTGCGGGAAAAAAAAAAAGACTGCGAGTGATATTCGAGTGAGTTCATATCGGGTATATCCTTTTTTTTTTTTTTTTTTTTTGTGGTAGAGTGAAAGAACAAAAGACTATGAGAGACCAAAAGAAGGAAAAAAACATTTGTACTCGTTCTTTTTTTTTTTTTTTTTTTTTCTTCTTCTTCTTCTTCTTCTTCAAACTATCTTAACCAAGAACGGACAGATCGCCTTCTTCCAAGGAGGAATAGGCTTCTTGGAAACATTGCTTGATCTTTTGCACACTGGAATCCCGACAATTGCCAGCCACGTTCCTCATTGGCAAAAAGGGGTCAATGATACAAATAGGAGAATCCCGCAACTTGACGATGGCATCTTGAAGCAATCGACGCTCTTGACCATTTCGAGGCATCGTGACCTTGGGAGGTGTCGAACTTAAATGAGGTCGCATACGAACCTCTCCCAGCTTTGGATTCACTTCATGACGTCGATAGTCAAATGTGTTGCCAAAATAATCACAAAATTCAAGTAGGAGATCGGCAGCCGTCTGAGTATTCTGTTGTGCAGCCGCTCGATAGTTGGACCAGTTCCGATCAAATCCACAATTGACTGAACCCTCATACACTTGAACCAATCGATGAGGTGGTTGAAGTTGTAACATTGGTAGAATCGCGGGCGAGGCTCTGTATTGAAGAAAGGTGATCAGCATAAGAAGCAACGCATACGAGCTGAGAAAACCTGTACTGCCGGAAAGGATCCCATGATGCTTGGCCAAAGACTTTAATGTCAACCAGAGTGGGACAACCCGATCGTCAATCTTGCAATACGTCGCAATCAACTTGGAGTTGTGAAGACCCATGAATTCGTTGATACACATATCACATTGGATAGAGCCATATTTGAACACCACAATCGGAATACGAGCCTTGTCAACAATGTTCAGGATCGAGATCCCAGGGATTTGTCGAAGTACAGAGGCCAAGCTCCTGACGTTGTTCAGAGAATAACAAGGGTCTCGGACCACGAAATCAGCATCACTCGAGTCATTGGCGAGTCCGGTGGTGAAGGATCCATAGAGTTGAACAGTCAAATAATCGTCATTAAAATGCTCCTGAAGTCGACGAGAGATTAATGTGCCAAGGGTTTGGATTTGTTGAAGTCTTGTTGAACGAGTCATGGATTGAGCATGTTGATTCCCTAGGACCTTGATATGATCGTTGAGAATCTTTCCGTAATCTGGACGAGGTTGTTTTGAAAGGGCCATGGCCTGAATAAGTCCCAAAAGTGAGTTTTGGAGATATTCAGATTCAAACTCTTGACGTTGACTTCGTTTCTCCAACTTTTGTTCACAATGATCTCTTGTGAATTTGGTGACGCCGTCCAGACCATTGTCCATTGTGGAGAGGGTTCCACCCGAGTTCCCAAAATCATAGATATCGGATCGAAGACGATAGATAATATAAGCGATATCATCTTGAACCTCCTCATCCACATCTTCTGCATACCCCCACAGAAACTCTTGAATCTCAATGTCTTCGAGACCTCGGACTCGGACTCCTGTTCGGGTCGTGCCCTCGATAAATGGACAAAAACCTTTCAGCTTGTCCTCACGACTCTGGATAAAGAGTTGGACCATGCTAGCATATTCAAGCATGGTTTGAGAGATATAGATGTCTGCGGGGACATTGAGGTCCTCGGATTCGTAGTATTCCGTAATCATTTCGAAGCATTCGGCAAGGGTCTCATATTTGATGGTGATGGCGAATTGGGGTCTCAATTTCGCTCCGTACTCGAAAAAGATGACAGTAAGAATGTCCTCGACTATCTGGTATCGGGGAGGCATCTTGGTGGTGGTGGTGGTAGTGGTGGTGGGAGTCTGCTGGTATTCTTGACAAATGGGATGCCTCTCTTCTTTCTTTCTTTCTTTCTTTCTTCTCTCTCTCTTCTCTCTCTTTCTCTCTCTCTCTCACTCTTGATGGGAAAGGGAGGGATGTCAAAGAAAAAACAATTGCGTGAGAAGGTCAAAAGACTTTTATGACTGCTTTTTTTTTTTTTTACTTTGCCTTGCTTTGCCTTTGCCTCCTTCTAAAATCTCCCTTTCCTTCATTGAGCAGATATGTCGATCCTCTCTCTCTCTCTCTCTCTGCTTATATATAAGATATATACATGGCCTTGCTTGCTTTCCTGTTCCTCAAAATCCCCCCTCATAGGAACGCTTTCTTGAAATCCTCCGATTCCAGTTCCCTGCAGGCGCTCTGGAAGGCCATCTTGATAATTGTCACGTTGTCTCCATACACCATCTGAGCCACGTTCCGATTCTGGATAAACGGATCCATGACTCGCATCGGCTCCTGATACATCCCAAATCTCCCACGTCGACCTATCGTCGTTGTCGTCGGCGCCAGTCGGATAACACCCAGTCGCGGATTCACCTCCTCATCATCGTAATTGAAGGTATGTCCAAAGAACCGACAAAACTCGATCAATAACTCTCCAACACTCTGCTTATTCCTCGCTGACAATTCCTTGTGCTGCCCCGAGCTCTTGTCAAAAGTACAGTCCCAGCCTCCGATCATCTTTTTGGGTGTGTACATCACAAAGTGTTCGCTCTGGAGTCTTGGAAGCACTGCTGGTTGAACGTTCGACTGCAGAAATGTGATCAACATCATAGTCAACGCGTACGAGCTCAGTTTCCGATCCTTGGCATTGAGGATACGATGTCTCTTTGCAATAGCCTTGACAGCAAACCAAAGAGGTCGGAATCGAGGCGTAATGTCCTTGTAGGCCTCGATCAACTTCGTGTTCTCAACCCCCAATGGTTCATTGATACTGAGGTCGCAGTGGATACGCGAGACTCGATCTTGAAACATCACAATCGGGACCTTGGCACGAGGAATCGATACCACGTTGCTATAAGTCCCATGTAATTTCGACGCGACACTATCCACACTGTAATAAAATCCGCTCGAGATCAGGGTCAGATCCACATCCGAAGTATTGGTCGCCATTCCTGAGGCCGTTGATCCAAACTGTTGAACAGAGATTGAGAATCCTGGAAAAGCATCCCTTAGAAATGTCTCGAGGTCACGGATGATGTTCGAGATGGTCATGGCCCGGGTATCATTGGTGAGCTCGATCTCTCGGTCATAGATATACTGACATAGTCGCTCCATTCGCGTCAGCTGTGGACTCACGCTCTCGGTCACTGCTGATGCCGTCAAAGTCGAGGATGATGGAGACAGCGAGAAGAATGGATATGGATCCGTCGAGCTTCTCGTGGCAGTAGTGCTGGTGTTAGGTGTTGGGCGAGACGAGTTGATGCGAAGAGAACGAAAAGTCGACTCCAGAGTCGGTGAAGAGGACTGTCTAATGGAGTATGTTTTAATCCCCTGCAGACCGTCCGAGTTGGTGAACCTAGACGCTTCCTTGGGTACAGTATCTAGCACGTTGAGATGGAGGTCGAACATCAAGATGGCAAAGTCTTCTTGAACTGAAGGTTCGATCCTTTTCTGGTATTCTTCCCAAAAGCGGGCATCCTGTGAGGCAGAAAGTTGCGGGATTAGAAAATACGAGTCCAGGGGGTTGAGTTCTCGATGGAGGTAGGTCTCCTTGCCCTGAGAAACCGGGCGAAGGCGTGCTGGGAAGAGGTCCAATAGCTCAGCACAGGATTCAATAAATGAGGCCAGAGACTCGGTGGAGGTGAGTAGGCGAAGGGTGGTGATGACACTAAGGGTGTCGATGGTCTCTGGGTCGAGATATGTCCGATGAGAGGATATAAAAGTGTTGCACGATTTGATACAGTCTAAGAGGACATGTAGGGTGACCTTGCAGTAGACCTTCAGGGTGAAGACGCCTTCGACGACATGTGAGATTGGGTGGTGGTCGAGAGGGAGATGAGCGAGCTCAAAGAAGATGCATTCAACGAGTGGGTAGAGCATCAGTGAGCTATCCTCTTGTATGCTTTGGACCAGACTCATTCGGGTAAGGAAGGTTATACGGAGAAGAAGGAGAAGGAGAAGACGAAGAAGAGAAGAAGAGAAGAAGGAGCAGATAACAAGGGATGGAGTGGGGATAGTGGTAACAATAAAAGTACAAATGCAATGTGATTCAAAAAAAAGAAAAAAGAGAAAGAAAGAAAGAAAGAGAGAGAGAGAGAGAGAGAGATGCACCCAAGAGAGATGAAATGTCGGGCGAAGATGAATGAAAGCGCCCTTCGTCTTCTCTGTCTCTCTCTCTCTCTCTCTCTCTCTCTCTCTCTCTCTCTCTCTCTCTCTCTCCCCTTCTTTGTGTCCCTTTGTTTGTTTTGTTTGACACGAACACGCACGCGTCACCCACTCCTTCCTCCGATGATTTTCTCTTTTGTCTCTTGTCTCTCTCTATCTCTCTCTCTCTCCTGCTCCCCCCCCCCAGACCCCATCCCATCCCTCCCGCACGAGCCCCCGAGCAACGCGCGTGTGAATTTCTATCAATTGCGCGGATCTTTTTTTTTTCTTTTCTTCTTTTTCTTCTTTTTTATTTGACTCTCATTTTTTACAAGCCTTTCAGCGCCGTGACCAAAACTCGGACCATCGGCTCATCATGCTTGCTCTTCGTCCTCCAGTCGTCGTCGTCGTCGTCGTCGTCGTCGACGTCGTGCCATCTAAACCACTGCTCCGCCACAACTCCATACTGGCTCGACGTCGACCTTCAGAAGACCCTTCCTCGAAATTGTCCAATACCGGTCCATGCTCATAGGATCCTGTCGTGGGCTGCTCCTCATTCGACACGGATGAGGAGACTGGCGACGACGGCGACGACAAAGTCCAGAACCGCGCAAATCGACCAGACACTGTCGCGCTTCCTGAAAAGCTCGCATGGTGTCGACGTTTCGCACTTCCATGTCCTTGTTGGTCCGTCAAAGCCAAAGAGGCAACCGTCGCTGAGGTGGTCATTCTTCGTTTCCCTACCGTGCCCTCTCCACGCCCTTCCCTCTCTTCCTCCTTTCCCAACGAAGTAGATGAAGATGAGGGCGATCCATTCGAGGGCGTCGACGATGGCATCAACGCAGGTCCAAGACTCTTGAGGAGCATCGGAAAAGGTCCTTGTACACTTCGTCGTCGAAGTTTCTTTTCTTCACTTGTGTACTGTCCAAATACTCGCCCATTCGCCTGGCTCAACGTACTTGGCGTGACAGGGCTACCACTCCGACTGTTACCAGGACTCCGAGCAAAGATCGCTCGGACATCGAACGATTGTCTTGGCCCAGGTTCGGAAGCGGACTTGATTCTTCTCGACATGGATCCTGTGTTGGACTCGATCTGATCTGAACTTGGAGCTGAGCTGGACATGGTGGAAGCATCGATTGGGTATTGTCGCATCTCTTGCAGGAGGTGTTGCTGCTGTCGAAGAGACGGTTGGTATAACTGATGCAGTGGAGGTTGAGAGATGGATCGCGACATGATGATCGCTTTCTCATGCAGAACCTCCGAGACCAGACTCTGTTCCAGCTCCACATCCTTCACATCATGCAATGGGCTCGACTTCCAGGGCTGCTGTAGCTCTGAAGAAGACTCTTGTTCGTCCTGTAAAATCGTCTCCAAGGTCTTGACCCGTGCATCCAACATTCCCGGAGCCGACGCAAAGCCTGTCCCGACAGGACTTGCCAGTGTACTACAGGACGATTGTCCTGACGAAACAATCGTCTCTGCAGTCGAAGCATCGGAAGAGCGTCTTGGTTTTGTTGTCATGGCCTTTGTCATTGTTCCCTCCGTAACTGTTCCAATAGGATTCCATCGTTGTAAAGGTGAGGTCAAAGCCAAATGTGGCGAGGACAATGCAGAGGTAGAGCGAGAGACCGTCATTCCCGATTTCTCGACTGGTGCTCCAAGCAACTTGGTATGCTCTCTATTCCTATCACGCCCTACTTTCTCCGTTTCCTCTTCTTCCTCTTCTTCTTCGTGCAAAATCCTTTCGGTCGTGAGGTCTTCGCGTGTTAGCTCCATAGATCGATCACGAGCTGTTGCTGTTGCCAAGCCCATCAACGACAGTGAGGTTTCCATGGACCGCCGTCCTCCTGTCAGGAAGGATCTCTCGGCTCCGACGGGCGTAGTTGATAGGCTTTTGCTTGTCATGGTAGTTTGAGAGGCAGAGGCAGAGCGTAGACGAGCAGAGTTTGTTTGATTGGGTGAACTCTTTCGAGGAAATGCTGCTGCTGTAGGGGACGAACTCGTGTTTGCTGTGTGGGTGCTTCTACTGCTCTCTACCTTGGAATCCGATCCTGACCTGGGATGCATCAACTCTTTGTCGAGCATGATCGTGGCGCGATCCATGTCGCATGACTGTCGCATCATTCCTGCAGATGGTATGATAGGTGAGGTCGGTGATTCGATGATACAGGGTAGACTAACACGGCGTTGACTCAATATCCGCGGGGATGGCCCAGTCGTGGGTGTGGTTGTGGTTGCTGCAACAGCTGTTGCTGTGTTGGCAGAGGGAGGTTGTGAGGATTGTGGGAATTGTGGTGATTGTGGTGACTGAGGACGGGAGCTTTCGCCGCTATTCCTGTTGCGAATGGCGGAGGGTGTCATGAGAACAGCAGCGGCAGAGACTTTTCTACTGAAGTCACTACTACTCCTCGGGCTCGTGAAGACATCTCGACCACCATTGGCAAGCGAGTCACGAGGGTCGGAAGAGTAGTCTGGCATGATGGTTTGGATCCCGCGCTGCATACAAGAGTGTTGGTGGAGGAGACTGGCAACCTCGAGGTGATTGCGCGCTTGTGCGACGGCTAGGGGGGATGTCCCGTACTATTATTAATGAGAAAAGACCCAACAACAGATACCCCAGAAAGAGAGATAAAGAGAGAGAGAGAGAGAGAGAGTTGGTTTTGTCTGTCTGTCAGAATGAAAAACAGAACTACTTTTTTTTTTTTACTTTTCGTTGTCTCAGGCACAAATATCCGAGGAAGGACGTGTCTTTCTTCTTCTTCTTCTTTACGCCATTTCTCCACCACCCCCAACCCTCCCAGCATTCACACACTCCACACTTTTACACATGCTGACACGATTTTTTCTTTTTTTTTACACAGAGTTTCCTCTCCTTCTATCCCTCCACAACTCCAGAAAAAGAAGAAGAAGACTCACCTTGTCTGTCAGATCGGTAACGGCGCCATGTCGTAGCAAGATCTCTACGATGGCTAGACATCCGTTCGCAGCAGCAAAGTGTAGTGGTGTCGATCCTGTCGTCCCTACTGTGTGTCTAGAAAGAAAGAGAAAGATCGATGCCATACGTCAGATCAAAGCTGTCATCACCGCAGCAAGAAAAAAAAAAAAAAAAAAAAAAAAAAAAAAGGGTGTGTGACGACGACAACGACGACGACAAAGACAAAGAGAGAAGGGCTTTGCATGATCTGTCACTGACTGAACCAGCCCCGAAGCACAACCTACTACTAAGCCCTTCTATGAAGCACACACAGTCAAAGGTCACCCACTGCTTTCTTCTTTCCCGAACAAATCATCAGCTACCTTTTCTCTCTCTCTCTCTCTCTCTCTCTCTCCTATCCTACTCCTGTCCCTGTCAAAGGGTCTCTGGCAGATGATGACCAAGAATGAGAGACAAGGACTGCGCCTAGCTATCTAGACACTTGGACACATGCAAACCCTCAAGGCACCAAAAAAAAAAAAAAAAAAAAAGATCTCTCTACTTACGACCCAACAGCCCTTTCGCCGCTATATTTCCTTGGATACCGACGAGAGTTCACATCTGCGCCACGTTCGATCAGATAGAGAAGTACTGCAACGTTAGCATTACTACAACATGCGGCATGGATTGGGAGAACTCCATTCAGGACCGAGTCAATAGATTGTCCATTGTCTAGTGCAAACTTGACAAGTCCTATTTATTAGAATAGTGGCGGAAATAGGAAGGGAAGAAGAAGAAGAAGAAGAAGAAGAAGAAGAAGAAGAAGAAGAAGAAGAAGAAGAAGAAAAGAAAAAAAAAAAAAAAAAGGGTTGCGTTTGACAGGTTAGAAAAAACTGTAATGCTTGCTCCTTCAAGGACTATTATAGTTGAATAGGGTAAAAAAAAAAAAAAAAAAAAAAAAAAAAAAAAAAAAAGTAGGGTTGCATAGCGCGAGAGGGGAATGTAGAAATAATATAGATATGTGGGGGTTGCATGTCAATCCTCCCTATGCTTTTTGGCACGGAAAACAAAGGGGCGGAGAGAGAGAGAGAGAAAGAGAGAGACAGAGAGAGAAAGAAAAAAAAAAAAAAAAAAAAAAAAAAAAAAAAAAAAAAGAGAGAGAGAGAGAGAAATGAAATGAAGAAAAAATAGAAAAAGTAGGTAGAGAGAGACCGTGAGACGGATACTCCATGGGGATATTGGAACAACAAAGATGGAACATCCTGGGGAAGAGATTTGGAGAGGACGGGTTTGGTGGTATGCAGGACTTCATAACTTCATACACACCACCGCCCCCTCTTTCTATCTCTCTCTCTCTCTCTCTCTGTGTGTGTGTGTGTGTGAGTGCATGTCATGTCTCGTTCCTCCATGGGGGAGAGAGAGAGAGGAAGAGTGGTCGCAAGTGTGCGACAAGGATGAACGGGTCTAAAAAAGCCGATCGGAAAATTGAGAGAAAGAGAGATAGTGAGAGAAGAAGCTGGGCGGTGCGTGCTCATGTGCAGGTCGAGCAGCGTAACATCTCCGCGCCGTGTGTGCGTGTGTGTGTTTGTGTGTGTCGCAAAAGCTCGATGTTGTTGCCATGATCTTAAAAGTCATCTCAGCAGGACTGACTGATGTCAGATGGCATTGTTCAGCAACAGCGACAAGGCTTATCCTCTCTCCTCTCTCTATCTCTCTTTCTCTCTGCACGTTCAGTTAGCCCCAAGTGGTTTCTTCTTCTCTCGTTTAAGTGAAGAGAGAGAGAGAGAGAGAGAGAGAGAGAGAGAGAGAGAGAGAGAGAGAGAGAGAGAGAGAGAGAGAGAGAGAGAGAGAGAGAGAGAGAGAGAGAGAGAGAGAGAGAGAGATGCATCGGAGCAGCAAAGAAGAGCCCACAAGGCAAGTCGTGGACATGGGTGCATGGCCGGGAATATGTTGGTGGTGATCATGGGCAGTTGATCCATTCAGGGACAGGGACAGGGGTTGGGCTAGAGAGAGAGAGAGAGAGAGAGAGAGAGAGAGAGAGGATCGGAGAAAGAGAAGAGAGGAAGAGAGAGGAAGAGAGAGAGAGAGAGAGAAACGGGCGACATGGACAGAGAAGGAGCATGCGCGGGACCGGCGCTTGCATGCGTGTGTGTTGTGTGTATTGTGTGTAGGTGTGTGGTGCTGAAGAAAAAGTAGGCTTTGCATGCATTTGCATGGAACCGTGGGGTCAAGAGAAAAAGTAAAAAGAGAGAGAGAGAGAGAGAAAGAGAAAAAAGAAAAATAGAGAGCCGGGACCATTCATGCATCTCCAGGGACGAAAGAGAGAAGAGCGCTGCTTCGTCCACCCCTCCGGGAGACGGCGGAGTCGGAAACACGCGCAATGCACGCATGGGCCAGCGAAGGATGGATGGATGGGGTGGACACCTTCAGGTCCTTGACTGCACACCGGCGACTAGTTGGTTGTCCGTCCATCATCAATCCCCCTCCCCCCTCCTTCCTTCCTTCCTTCCTTCCTTCCTTCCTCTCCTCCCCCGTCTATCAGACCATGGGCCTGATGGCGCAGGTCTCGATCGACCAGGGTCAAAAGGGGTGGGGGTGAGGGTGAAGAAGAAAAGGAAAAGGAAAAGGAAAAGGAAAAAGAAAAGGAAAAGGGAAAGAGAGGTCGACAAAGAATAAAGAATAAATAGAAAAAAGAACAATTACCCAAGTTCCCGTGTGCAGCGCCAGAGTGGAGACCGAGGTTGAGCGGGGGTCGTTTTGAGTTGCTTCCAGAATGTTTGTATGGGAGTGAGAGTCCACTGAGAGTGGATGACTGTGCACTGGTCTGGTTTGGCCAGTGGTCCGGATTGTCTCCAAGTGAGGAATGCTGCGGTGCAAGAGGTGGTGATTGAGGCTGTGAATGCGAATGCTGTGAGGAGTATCGGTTATCGCCTTTACGCTTATGGCGAATCCTCTGGTTGTCTGATGCGGAAGGGAGAGAGTGGGGGAGTGGTCGAAGGGGGGAGTGGTCGAGAGTGGGGAGTGGTCGAGAGTGGAGAGTGGAGAGTGGAGGGTGGTGGAGAGTGAAGAGCGGAGAGTGAAGAGTCGAGAATGTAGAGTGGAGAGAAGAAAAAAAACCGTTCTGGCGAATCCATTAACCGTGTGTCCTGTGAGGAAAGGAAAAGATCGGAAAGAAAGTGTGGGCTATACAATGGGTGAGTGGATGGGTGGGTGGGTGGTGGTGGTGGTGAGGGCGGGCGGTGGGCGAGGACGGAGACAATGTGGATGGGAATCGATCGAGCAATGGAGAATGGAGAATGGAATGCAAAAGAAGAGAGAGAGTGTGTGTGTAAGAGAGAGAGAGAGTAAGAGAGAGAGAGAGAGAGAGAGAGAGAGAGAGAGAAAAGAGAGAGAGAGAGAACAGAGAACAGCGAAAACGCGGTGTCCGCGTGTTGCCTTGGGGGAGGTCTTGGCCGTGCGGCCTTGTCGTCATGGCCCATCGTCATTCTGTGCGGTGCTTTGCTTACTAGCCGAGGATAAGGATGAAGATCGACTCCGTGCACCCATGGTGACGAACATAGTCCGCCCTGCGCCGTAGCCCAAATTAGATTCTTGGCCCACAGCCCGAACCAAGGACTCTCTACTCCCCTTTCTCTTGAGCAAGCATGGCGCCAGCCCACATGGCACTTCACCACTACACCACCACTCTCGTGTACGTGTCTCCTTGTACGGCGTCCATAGGACACGCGTTGTTCGAGCCAATGCGCTGCTCTACCACCGCAAAGATCCCCTCTTCAGGGCTCACTAGTGAGGTTGTTGTTGTTGTTGTTGTTGTTTTCTTGAATCGTCTTTGGGTGGGCCTCTCTTAGTGTATTCTGCGCTTCCTCTTTATTCTCTTCTTTCGAGGGACAATAGTCGGAAGGGAGATCAACTCCAAAGCATCTCCTCTAGTCTTGGATGACCAGCATCTCCAAGATTTCCTCCTTGGATCCAGTCTTGTCTTGTGGCAAGGTAGATCAACCAAGTGGTTATTGAATTATTAAGAAATCTCTAGGGATACAACGGCCATGTACCATATTACTCGAAGAAATGCTCGACTAGCAAAGAGTTCAGGTGTCCGTTTTGATGAGAAGCAGGAAGCTTAGCTAAGCAACACCGGAATGAATCTTGACTGACAAAAAGCTTAGAAAGTGTTTTAGGGAGGAGGAGGAGGGGGGGGGGGCAATACTGTATAATCGTGTAGTATGGTGGAGACTGTCGACTGTAGATTCACACAATTGCCACTCCTTCTTGAAAGAGAGTGTAAAGTAGAAGTGTCTACTACTACCAACCTTGCCGCGGATCTATTACACTCTTTTGTGCCTCCACCAAGGCCAGACACAGCAGCTCTACACCGTGGAGACATTTCAGCAAATTGATCCAAAATTGTAGGTGCTCGAAAAGATTGAATGCCATCCTGACATCTGACAATCGCTTCAACAGAGGCAGATGTGATGGAGAGCTTGGTTCTGTCGAGGGCTAGATGAGTCAAGCACCATCTCTGAGCAGAACCTTGTCGTAGCTACTATTCCAACAAAGTCAGGGGGATCACACATGGTTTCCGTAGAAAGAGCTCTTTCTCTCTTTCTCTATCTGCCTCTCAGATCGATCTGGATACTGTGATTGCGCTGGGAATGATCCTTGGCTGGCCTGTGGTCTCAAGTCCAACACTCCCAACACAGAGCCCCTGACAGGAGGACAAGGGAGTCGTGTTCTCCCCCATTGCTGCTCACTCGGTCCAGTCCAGTCCAGACGACGAAATAGAAAAAAAGAAAGAGAGCAGAACAGAGCGCCCCTGGTCCTCCTCCTCTTCTTCTTCTCCTCCTCAAAGTCCGAGGAGGGCTGTGCCCTGTGCTGCCGAGGCGCTCTCTCTCCTAACGCCATGTTTCTCCGCGCGCCACTTCTTTTTTCTTGGATGGTAGTGGTAGAGGTAGTAATAGTAGTAGTGTAGTGTGCACGGGACTGAGTCTACTCAATGGAGACTGGCATCATCAGGACATGTGTGCCTGTCATTTCGCTCATTTCATTTTATTTCATTTCATCTGTCCTCTTTTTTTTTTTTTTTTTTTCTTTCTTTCTTTTTCTCTAGACCTTGAATCTGATTCCCTTTTCTCTTTCTCCTTCTCTTTCTTACCTCATTCGCTCTTTCTTGCCTCTTACGCTCCTCTCCACTCACTCTTACTCACGCTCCTCTCCACTCACTTCTCACTCATTCTCTTTTCTCTCTCTCTCACTCTCTTTCCTCACTTTTTCTACCCTTCCCCACTCTTCGCTTCCCTTTTGTATTGCTTCTTTATTGAGATGCCATCTGCTACCACCGATACCACCACCACCTCTGCCGCCGGTTGGTTGCCAAGTCTTCGTGCAGCTGATCCGTCTATCCTCTCGAAGAGTGCCTACCCAGAAGACTTTTATCCAGGTGGTGCCTATGCTGCACTCACCCATGGAGAGACGCATTACTTTCTTTTTGGTCCTGAGGATGGCAAAAAGGTAACAACGGCGCATTCTCTCTGTCTCTCTCTCACCCGTCATCTCACTCTTCCGAGCCTCCCTATCCTATCCTTTTTTTTTTTTTTTTCTTCTCCTCCGGGCCGATCAAAGCCGTGTCAAAGAGTGCTCAAACCCTGTTACCTAAGCTCCGTTGTGTCTCAGTCCTGGAATGACAGGATGAATTTGTGTTGTTGGACTCTTTGCATTTTTTTTTTTTTTTTTTCATTAACATACTCTTTCTCTCTCTCTTAACTCTCTTATATTTGCTAGGTGGTGCTCGTGCATGGCCTCTCCACACCAGCCTCCGTTTACAACAAGGTTGCACGCCATTTATCATCTGAGCATGGTTGTCGAGTTTTGCTCTATGGTATACTTCCGCGGTCTTTGGCTCTCACTTTTTTTTTTTTTTTTTTTTTTTTTTTTTTTTTGGTGCTTGTGAATCGGTTGTTTGCTCTCTCTCACGACGTCTTTCAAGTGAACAAACCAGGCTTGGCTAAACATGTCATGATGGGGGGACTCATTTCTCTCACTTTCTCTCACCCTCTGTATCCCTAGACTTGTACTCCCGAGGTTATTCGAACAGCCCCCCAGAGAAACACGACCAAGCGTTGTATGTGTCCCAATTGGAGGATCTGTTGAAGCACGTAGGCTGGCGCCAATGCAATGTTGTTGGACTCTCCGTGGTACGCGTCTCTGTGATTTTTTTTTTTTTTAATAGTCGAAGAAGAGAGTTGGTCGACCCTTTTTGTATTGTCGCTTTTGGCTGTGCAATGCGCAGGTCGTTTGCCCAATGATGGAGCAGTCCTGAGCCTTCCTCTCTCTCTCTCTCTCTCTGATGAAATGTGATATATGAATGACCCAAATGTGGCTAACAACTCTGCTTTGTTTGGCTGATAGGGCGGAGGCATTGTTGCCTGCTTTGCCCAGGCGAACCCAGATATCGTTCTGTCCCTGACCTTTGTTGCTCCTGCAGGACTACTGAGTGTAAGTCGACAACGTTCCTACAAGCAGTACACACACGCCCGTTCTTGCCCCAACATCCAGGACGTTTTTTTTTTTTTTTTTTTTTTTTTTTTTTGAAACACATGTTGCTAAGAACCATTGCACAAAACACACATGCCATATCATATCCTTCACACCACATCTCACACGCACGCACGAACGTACGCACGCGCCTCCTCCTCCTCCTCCTCTCTTTCACAGAGTTCCGAGATTCCGTTGGTCGGTCGAATTTTCCAGTTACCTTACAGTGTCGAGTTTTTCTCATACCAAGGATTTCGAGGTTACTTTTCACGCAAGAATATCGAATCCATGCGCGCAGAGTTTGCAGAGGAAGGATGTGTTCCCGAATGTATCGACCAAGCAGGTCAAATCCTTGCCTTGCAATTCCAACATCATCCAGGCTATGCTCGGGGTGTCATGTCGACTCTGAAGCACTTTCCTTTTACGGCGTTGGCACCTACTTATGGAGCTTTGCAGGACCAAGGATTTCCTGTGCAGGTTATTTGGGTAAGAAAAGTTTTTTTCCTTGGTCCAAGACCGTTTGGATTGGTTGAGTGGAAAGAGCAATTGGGCACTGATATTTTTTTTTCTTCTTCTCCTTTCTTTCTTTTTGTAGGGGACAAAGGACACGGTTGTGCCTGGAACAAGCGTGGATACGGTAGAGAGGGTACTCCCACGAATTAAAGTGACCAGGGTCGAGGGGGCGACGCATAGCATTGTGATGACCCATCCAGAGACGATTGTCCAGAGACTGGAAGGGTTTGTGGTGTAGGATAGGATAGGATAGGATAGGATGGGGCACAGGAGGAGGAGTGAGTCGAGTCAAGAAGGGTCTGGTTTTTTTTTTTTTTTTTTTCTGTCTGGAGTATGGATCAAGCTTTGGATTAGGTCAGCAGAACCCATAGAGATGCAACAAGAGAAGGAAAAGAACTCCATAAATGCAATCTCAATAATGTTCGTTGGCGTAGATGTCTGTCTGTCTCTCTCTCTCTCTCTCTCTCTCTCTCTTTCTCTCACACACACTCTCTCTGTGGACCTGTTTGTCAGAGAGTGTTCTCCTCCTTCTCTCTCTCCCTCTTCACGCGCTCTTTCTCTATTTCACTCCATCTCTCATCGGATCAGCAACCATTTTTTTTTTTTCTTTTACTATCCCGTGCCAAACCACTTGTCCTCCTCCCCCTCCTCTCCCTCCCCCTCCCGCCTGTCTGCATCCATCCCATCCACACCTACCTTATCTCGAGAGAGCACCAGAGAAACTCATCCACAATGCCTGCTGCCAACGCTGATTTGAGCGCACGTCTCCAGGCCCTTGTCAAGGTATATCTCAACCACCCTATTTTCCTGTGATCTCTCTCTCTCTTTTTCTCGCTCACATCGCATCCATCGGGACTCTTTTCTTTCTTTCTTTCAAAAAAAAAAAAAAAATATACAAGGACTCGTTCACCAACCAACTCCAGAGACACCCCTGGCCAGGAGATGCTCTACCTCAGCTGACTCGAGAAAGCATCGCGACTATCAGGAGAAAGAAAAAAGAAAAAAGAACCCACCCCTCCGTTTTTTTTTGTCCAACGTGGCAAGAGAAATGGGGGAAGAGAGAGAGAGAGTGTGTGTGTGTGTGTGAGAGAGAGAGAGAGAGAGAGAGAGAGCGAGAGAGAGAGTAAAATCTTGATATCGGTCTGGAGCCTTCTGGTTATATGACGTGGTCGGTTAATCTTGGGCGGAACCCCATCCTTCTCTTTGTCAAACCCCCCCCTCTCACTCCAGAACAAGGCAGAGCCAGTCTCTGCGCCATTGTGACTAGCAGAGATGATAAAGATGAAGAGAAAGACAAAGATGATGACAAAGATGATGTCATTCGTCGTTCTTGTTGTTGCTGCTTCTGTTGATAATGGATGGAATAGGCCTTTTTGTCACGGGAGATGCAGTCTAGGACAGCAGAGATGATGAAGACACCAAAAAAAAAAAAAAAATGGACCGGAAACACAGCTGCCCGGCTTCTCCGACTCTACAAACAGGAATCTGGTTGTTCTCTCTCTCTCTTTCTTTCTTTCTTTCTCGCTCTTTCTTTCTCGCTCTTTCTTTCGGAAGAAAAAGACAAAAGAGTTAGAAATACAGCTGTGGGCAAAGGGAGAAAAAAACGGTTTTTCGCCCTCCCTCCCCTACCCCAACAGCCCACCTTGTGTGGCGTTCGCCATTTGCTCATACTCATCATGCTCCACACGCTTCTTTCTCTTTCTATCTTTTTTTTTTTTTTTTTTTTCTTTTATCTTTTTTCATAATCCACAACCTCACCACAAACAGGGCCCCCAATTCGTATGGTGGTTGGGTCATGTCACACTATTGTTCTGCTCAGCATTGTACTTGCCCTACTGGTTGACTTTTAGCGCAAAGGCCGGTGCCCACTGGTACTCTCGTGCCTTCTTTGGAGCGCTCGTCAGTTACAGTGTTGTTGTCTACAAGTCTTTCCCTGTAAGTCTCTCGAACGTGTGTTTGCTTTCTTTTATCAATATCCCAAAACGGTCCTTCTGACTCTTTTCTCTCTCTCTCTCTCTCTCTCTCTCTCTCTCTCTCTCTCTCCAATTGACAGAATGTTCAATTCACAGCCCAGTTTGCGCAAACAGTGTTCACGGAGGAGAATGTCCAGTACTTGTTGATGGCCATCTACTGGTGGCGCACCACTCCTTTTATCGGTAACTTTTTTTTTTTTTTCTTTCTTTCTTGTTTGACGGGAATTACTCAGCAACGCAAATCAAGGACAAACGGAGTGTCAGGAGAAGATGAGGAGAAAAAAGGGGGGAGAGAGAGAAAGAGAGAGCAGAAAAAAAAAAAAAAAAAAAAAAAAAAAGAGATCTAACGCTCATCCTGATGGATTGGATATCTCTCCTCCTCCTCTTCCCCCTATATCTATTAGCCGCCTTGCTTCCCTATGGAATCTTTGCCTTCTTCAACTCGATCAACTATGTGCGCACCAACCTGATCCCTACCTTCTACCCACCGGGTCCCGATGGCAAGCTTCAGGGCTTTGGAGCCGAGATCTCGCGCAAGATCCAGGTCTGGACTGAGAAGAACCACACCAAGGCCATGGCTTTGGTTGCCTATATCGAGATTGTTGGTGTTATGGGTTCGCTCATCCTTGGAGCTATCACGTAGGTGTTCTTTCTCTTTTATTTTATTTTATTTTTTTTTTTTTTGGTGTTTGGTTTGTTGTTTACTCTGGATCTTTGAAGCGTGGGAACAATCAATACTTTATTTTGTAATTTGCACCTATGGTTCTCCAATTCACTTTATACTCACTACTACCTCTCTCTTTCTCTTTCTCTCTCTCTCTCTCCGATATCTTCATTCATTAATGGATCTGGAAATCCCTCTATTCGAACGGACAAAAAAAAAAAAAAAAAAAAAAAATAATATTCAACCCCCCTCGTAGTTTCCAGTCGTCGTTGTTGTCGCCTATTGTGTACGCCAACTTTTTGCGTTTCCGGTATTTCTTCTCGCTTCATCATCGGGCTGCCTTTGAGGTGTTGAGAGCCCGTTTGGATAACTGGATCGTACCTCCCGGTGGTAACCCCAAGATGCATCCTCAGGTGGTCAAGGCCTATCAAGTGGCTCGTGGTGCCATCACTCGTTTTGGTATGGCTGCTGTTCAGCAGCCTGCTGTCCCTCCTCGCGGTTAGAGAAAGAGAGAGAGAGAAACACACACGCACACACACAAGAGAATCTTCCTCTTCCCTCCCTCCCCTCCAAAACAACAACAACAGAAAACAGAAAAAAAAAAAAAAAAAAAAAGATAGAAAGATGAAGTATAAAGGTCCAAGGAACGAATGCTTATGATCAGGAGAAGAAACAGAGATGAATACAGGCGAGAATGAATTTTTTTTTTTCACTCCCTTTCTTCCTTCTCTCCTCCTCTTCCTCATCTTTGAGAAGATTGACACGTTTGTAGCGCTTTGTGAGGTGCGGACAAAACTATTTTTATTAAACGAAAAGAAAAGAAAAAAAAAAAAAATAAGAACAGAAAAATGCCAGGTGTAATGTGTAATGATCCAAGTTTGGCCTTTTTTTTTAAAAGGAAGTGGAAAGGGGATATGAAGAAATGGGGAAAGGAAGGGGGGATATGAGGCCGATTTTTTTTATGAAGTGTCAGTGCAAAAAAAAAATTGTGGTAGAAGGGGGGAGTACAAAGAACAAAAAAGAGAAAAAAAAAAAAAAGAATTGGTGAATGATAGATTTTAACAAACACTGACAACTTATTGGGGAGCAGGCTCGAGAGCAGCAGCCTCAGCAGCCTTGACAGCATTGGTCTCTGCAGTCGAGATCAAGTTCATGATATACTCTTGCTGCTCAGCTGTAGTCTCCTTGGTCAGCTCATTGTACGAGGCAGGGTGATGTTGCTTCAAACCTGTAAACACATCCCTGAAGAGAACATAAGGATCAACCTCATCCAAGGGAGACTCAAAGTAAATCTCTTCCTCAAGCTCATCGTACTCGGACTCGATCTCATCATCATCCTTATCGCTAGGGCGGGATCGGGAGGCCTGCTGAGCCAAATATTCGAGGTATTCGTTGGACTCGTCAAAAACGTCCTCCTCATCATCGACCCACTCCTCCTCAACAGCACCATCGCCAGACAAGGCAGACTCGAGAGCTGCCTGGCCTTCGCTCACATTGTCATCGTCATCCTCATCCTCATCATCCGATCCAATGTTGTAAGCCTTCTCCATCTCCTTGCGCTCTATTACACGAGGTAGTGAGAAAGAAATACTCTGTCAGCCATTCATGTCCAAAGACATCAAAAGGAAGGAAGAAAAAAAAAATATAAAAAAACCAAACATATCAAAGGAAAAAAGGCATGTTCAAACTTACTGGCTTGAGCCATGGGGAGACCCTCAAAGTTTCTCAAGATACCGTTCAAGACCTGAGGCCATCCGCTCTGGAGTGCAGGGGGGAGCTGCTCCACGGGGACACTCAAGATCGAGCAAAGGGCAACAATGGACAACTTCTTATCATGGACACGCGAAAACTTGTCCAAGTTGGCGAACCAGACACTCAAGAATCGCTGAGTCCAGCCATTCTCCTCCAACAGACGCAGGGTCGCGCCAGGGTTGTAGTAAAGACAGTTCATCACGACCTCGATCGCCTGGATCTTGAACTCGGTCGTCTTGATCCTCTCCTCCACAGACAAGTACTCAAAGACCAATCCCATGATAGGTGCCAAATACTTGTCCACACTACCACGGCAGTTCAACAACAACGACTCGGCCAACTTGCATCCTGAAACGCGATCATTCTCTCCCAAACGATCCGACTTCATGACCGTCTCAATAATATCGTAGATCATCACCTGAACACCCTCGTTCTGGCTGACAACATCCTTGCCGTACGAGATATAGTTGTCGAGCGAGGGGAACATCTCCTCCATAAAGTCAAGCGCAGACTCCTTGAAGGTCTTGTAGATCAACTCAAAGACACCCCACATGTTGACCGAGATGGTCTTGCCCGAGAACGTGCAGCTGTCAATGATCTCAAAGACACCATCAAACAAGTCCAAGAGCGCGTTCTGGAGGGTAAAGGTAATCACGGGCATAAGAGTCAACTCGAGCTGGTTCAAGACCTCGGGTGTGCTCTCGAGCGAGAGGATCAGCGTACCCATCGTCTTGAGAACACCCATCGCCGCCATGGTCTTGTCCGAAGCCTCATCAATGGCGCTATCGGAAAGATCATCCTCCGCATCTGGATGCTTGGCCATGTCCTCACAAATTCGGAGATAGGTATCACGGAGCTGCTCGCACAATTGAACAGCAAATGGTGCCAAGTCCTCAGCAAAGATCTCGACAAATTCATCCATGACCTCGGACAAAGTGTCGACATCGATCTGGTTCGTCATGGCCAAAAGCTCATGCATAATGAACTGGAGATGAGGCTTCATTGCCTCACGGATGGCCTCGTGACGGATCATGGGGCGAAGAGCCAGAGCGGCGGTCACCTTCACGGGCAACTCTGGGTCTCTCAAGCAATCCATGAGACCAGCAAAGGCAATGGCAATGTTGTTGGGATCCTCAAAGTCCAAGTCTGAGAATTGGTTGATCATCTCACAGGCACGGGCACGGAGGAAAGGATGCTGGCTCTTGAGCTCTGGGAAAACGTGGTTGACAAAGAAGGGCTCCATCATGCTCACCAATGACTGCTTGCGGAGGATCAAGGACGACAAGCTGCCGACCACCACCAAGGCACCATCCTTCTCCCTTGGGTTCTTGGCCTCTGCAGGAGACTCGTTGTACTTTTGAAGGGCAGCGTTGGCGAGGTTGAGGGCCTGCATAAAGGCGTTGCGACGGTAACGGGCCATGACGATCAAAAAGTTGACAGCGGCGGTCGAGGGGCTAGTAAAGTCCTCGAGCATGTCGATCCTGGAGTGAACATACTCGACTGGGTCATCAACCCAAAGAGCCTCATCCGCAGCCGTGAAGCACAGTTGGGGGAAGACAAAGTGTGAAATCAAGGTCTCTGAGTGAGGCTTGATGATTGCCCAAATGCTCTTGTCCTTGACACTATTCATCCGCGCGTGAAAAAGGACAATGGGTTTAGACTCTTGTCTATTCCTTGCTCCGCACAGATGGTCCGAGAAATGCATAGATAGAAAAAAAAAAAAAAAAGGGGGGAGTATATCTTGTTTCTTACCTCTCCTCGAAAAAGTTTCCAATGAGGCAAAGGACACGAGGGCTAAGCCAGGATTGCTTGGCAACCCAGAGCTCGACCTGCTTCAAGTACGAGGTCAAGATGTTGGGAGCAAAGTTGGCTGTGAATGCCTTGGCAAAGGCCTTGAACTTTGAGTTGGAGGTGAGGGCGGTTGGGTTGCCATATCTGGTGTAGAGTCTGTTCAGGCACTGGTATGCCCAGCGCTTGGCCTTCCACCAGGGATGCTTTTCCAACTCTTCGGGCTCGGTGGGGAGACCCTCTGTGGGGATCGTCTTTTCAACCATCTGGATGAACAAGGTGCCCCAAGGGATAAGAGAGGCGTTGTCCATCTGTCTGTTGGAAAGGTCGACCTGGATGGTGTAGTGATAGCACTTGAAGATGATCTTGAGCATCTCTGCAGCCTCGACATTGTTGGCAGTGATCAAACCAGCTCCAATCTGCTGGATGGCGGGGAAGAAGTTGCCAATGATCTCGTCCAGGGGCTCCCGTTCCTCAATCTTGAACCTAAAGATGAGCAACAGCAAAGTTTTGTCCGCATTAGGATTGTGTAGCCCATGGATCGGTGGAGGGAAGAAAAAAAAGAAAAAAAAAAGTATAAAGTGACTTGACTCTTGCTAGACCCCATTCTTACTTGTAAACACGAAGGACTTCCTTCAAGCCCAACAATCCAACAAAGACAATCTTTGGGTCCTGGGACTGAAGCAAAGTCTGGACCTGAGCAAGGTAACCAGGGAACTTTGTAGGAAAGTCGTTGGCCAAAATAACTCCCAGAACAGTCACCAATTGAGTGCTAGAGAATATGCGATCGATATGTAAAAAGAAGAGAGAGAGAAAAAAAAGATGAGTATTATGTTGGTGAATTTAGGTCACACTTGAAATGTGCTAGGGTATTAGAGTTGCCTGTGTCCATTTGTCCTTACCGAACTGCAGCGGGGGCAGCTGCGATCAACTGAAGGATATTGCTCTTGATCGCATCTTTGTCTCCATCCGAGATCTTCAAGTGAGCAGGCGTAGACTCCACTTCATACCAGTAGCGTCGAACGGCATTCTTGAAGTAAATGGAGGCTAAATGGACGACAAAAAGGTCAAAGCGTTTAGTAGGCTTGCTATAGTGGAGAGATAGAAGGGTCTCTGTTCCTGGGTAAAAAAAAAAAGTAGAGTCTTACCGGCTTGGCGGACATGGAGTTCAGATTCGTCCGAGCCAATGATCTGCATGGACTGCAAAAGGGTTCCCTGGGAACTCTCTAGCTAGTATAGAAAGAATGAAACCAACCATGAGCCTTTTTTTTTTTTTTTTGGCCACCCTGTTTTTGTCCGTGTTGAGTTGATCCTAATGGTTCCTCTCCCTCCACTGACTACAAAGTCATATTAACAGTTTTTTTTTTTTTTTTTTATATTTTTGCTGTTCCGAAGGACAAGGAATTACCTCCTTGAGCTTCAACTCTGCAGCCATGCGGACATTGGCGTCCGGCTGCAATGTCGCCTGAAAGAGGTGGTAGAGTGCCTGAATGTCCATGTCTGCTCGCCCTGAAGTGAATTGAGAGGGGGGGATTGGTAAAAATGGACAAAGGAGTGAAGGCAAAGCGGATCAAAAAAAAAATTTTTTTAAACTTCAACTGAGAATTTATTGGTTCTACTCAATTATGTATGCAAGAAAAAAAATAAAGAGTTAGGATTTGTTGTTCACGTGTTTTGCCAGACAAGCATGAAACTGGAGGGGTTCTTACCATAATCCCAACTTCCGACCGGGGGCTTCAGCAGGAATCAACTTTTGATGCTGTGAGCTTGATGGATCCAATGCAGAGGAGCTGGTGTTGATAGTACGAGAGAAAGGAGGCAGCCTTTCCCGCATGTTGCTGAGGAGTTGGTGTGCACCTGCAATCGCAATCGCCACTGCCGCATGTGTGTCTCGAGGTTTGAGACAGTACCCGGACTTGAACGATATGCAGTCGACGTTGACACACTCGACTGCTCCATTGGCAGTGACAATCCTGGAACCTCGACGATATCGCCCTTGACGGACTGGACTAAAACAAAAGACGCATGTCTTGGACGTCCGATACTCATCCGTCATCCCAATAGTGCAGTATCGAAGGTACTGGTCTCTCATTTTGCCACCTCCCCTACGCTGATGGCCCCGTATCCTGCTACCTATCCCTGTGCCTACTTCGCCAATTAGAAGCACAGGCCGCACAGCAGGGCGATCCCTTGGACAGTCCTCCACGTGTCGAAAGCCAGAAGACGTGGGGTCGCCTGGAATGTGGTGACAATGGCACTGAGTGCACCATCCGTCCATGTTGGATACAATTGGTAATGAAATATGGGAAGGTGCTTGCTCCGATGCTTGCTCTTGCCGCAAGGACTCGAGAGCGTGCTGTTGCACATATCGTCGCTCAGCTGCACACAGCTTCGCCCTTGTGCGGTTGGTGCGGAGCCTTTGAGTGTGGTGCATCTTGTTCAGCGAGGTCTCGAACTGTTGAAGAGTCGGACGCACACTACTGCGTGCTTTATGTGCTGTATCCATGGCACCTAAGGTTGGAGCTGCAGCAAACGAAGCTCTGAGATCTGATAACTGTACGAGTGCCTCTTGGACATTCTGGTTCTCTTCGCGTTTGAGCCTCCGTTCCCTCAGACGAGCCAGTTTTCGTGTGTGAGATACTTCGTTGACTTGGCGCGCCGTCATTTTGTGTGCTTTTTTGAGTTTCAGGCTCGCGGCATCCAGTCTGCGAGATCTTGCCATTGACTCGTCCGATTCGTTGTCGCTGGCTCCTGATCGATCGCTGTCTGAATCAACGTCGTCCATACTCTCGTTACTCGATGTCCTGTCAGAACTGCTTTCTTCCACACTACTGTGTGATTCATCTTGCTCTATCAAGTGTTGAATGAATGAAGAAAAGCATCGTTAGTCCCTCGTCTTCACTTGGTTTTACCACCAGACAGAAAACTGTATTTCGTACCTTGAGAAAGCAGCTGGAAACGGTTCGTGTGGGTCATGATCTCTCTTGGTGTGAGCGCCACTGTCTCGCTCATGGTGCGAACGCCATAATCTGTGCCACCAAAGACTATGATTTTGTCCGAGTCTTTGGATTGGTTGACAAGATCTTGGATGTCGAGCAGTGAGGTATGATCTTCTACTCTCGGTCGGTCCCAAGTTGCCACTGTCATGCTCGGAATGGTCCCGGGCGCCCTTTGACTGCTTGGCTGTTGACTTTGGGCAGACTGTGCTGCCTTGAGCATCTTGTTCCAGAAGAACCTGCTCTGGCGAAGCTGTCGCAGTATCTCTTCGTTTCGGAGTAGTTCTTTTCTCTCGATCCGGAGTCTTTTTCGAGCCGCCTTTAGGCTGCCATAGTCCGCGCCATTCTTGACCTGAATGCTGGTGATTGTCTGTGCCTGTTGGAGTTGGCCAACCGACTTTCGAAGTGGCCTAACAACCTTCTCTTGTTCCTTGACCGCATCCGCCGTATCTGTCGCCTTTTTTTCCACTTGAGCCTTGGTCAAGCGAAGTTGAGAATACTCGTCTGCCCAAGAGGTACCGGACGTGTGGCGACTTTTTTCTTTTTTCCGGATATTGTAACGGCTTTCCGTAGGATGTCCAAGGCGTAAGGGGCCATTGTCAGGGTCTCCAAAAGACTGGTTGTGCCTTACGACCTTTCCAACAATGCGCACTGTGTATCGGTCAACAAAGGTCATCCTAAAAAAAATAATTAAATAGACAAATAAAAGTCAGAGTCAGAATGTTAATCAAATCTCTCAAGTAGGAGGGAGCTTTACATAAAGGGAATGTACCTGTCTGCAAACTTTAGACCATGATCATTGCAGAACTTTTTGACTTTGGATAGGTCAAAAAATGCGCTGTAAATTGCTCTTTTGTTTGAGGGTGGCGTTGTAACTTGCGGTAATGATGTGAAAGTGTTGCCAAATGTGTCAACTGCATCAAAACAACCACGTTTGGTTGAGCAAAGGGCCTCGTACAGTGTTGTGGCACTGAGATGGAGACTTTGCAAAGCCGCTCCAGATACTTGGGGTGTTGTCTTCTGTGTGAACTGATGATATCCGGTCGCCCTTAGGACTGCATTGGCGATAACGACAATCGGAGCTCTTGTCACGACGTGGGGTGTGTGGTTGCGATCTCCAGAACCACCTTTGTTTGGCCATCTCTTGGGCACAAATGCCCGCAAGGCATTCCCAATCGTCACGACTGCCTTGATCTCTTCTCTGCTGAATTCTTCTCCTTTAAAAGCCGACTTTTTGACCCAGTTTTGGTTGATTTGACCATTGATGTGGTTGGACTCGAGTAGTGTTCTCAAAATCGCCTGGAGGGAACGGAGTCGCGCTCTCGAAGGTTCTTTCGCTTTGTCCGTGTCTTCAACGCTTTGGCTCTCCGAGTCCAACTCTTCATCAAGCTCTTCAAGTTCCTCGAGTGTAAAGTCAAAATCACCCACTTGTAGACCGTTGTCGCCTGAATCGCTCGTTCCTGCATTGCTTGAACTCGTTTCTTCTTCAACATCGCCCGTGCCAGTCTCCTCCTCAGCCTCGCTTGATTCAGTTTTGTCTTCAAGCTCGTTCTGCAGTGACGATAACTGATTGATCACATAGCCAGCTCTGACTCTGGAGTCGTTGAAACCTTGCTCCAATCCTTGCAAATGGTGCGAAAGTTCTCTACAGAGCTTCTTGACCCTTGATCTTTTCAGTGCCTTCGATGATTGGCCAGGATGCTGTTCATCGGAAAGCTCTGTTTTCTTGGCTGCCATGGTCCGTAGCCGTTCCTTGAATCTTTTCTCTCAAGCAGGAGCCAAGTGAATGCGCAGAAGAATACGCAGCAGATAATCAAGAGATTTTCTGTATATCGATCCCACCCAAAGATTGGTAACTGCTGTCGAGTACTGGCGAATGTGTGTTGTTATGGTTGACGTCAATCCTTTTGGTGAATGTGGAAACTCGGATACGTCTCGTTCGATTATTGCAGAAATTCCTGTCCACAGTGGCATTCCTCGTGCTTTTGAAGTGGAGAGATGCCTGGTGTGCAAGAACTGAATGTGGCGCTGCGATAAGATGAGGCTCAGTGCTTGGTCGAATGGACTCCTGGAGGCTTTGTCCTGGATATCCTCGATGCGCTTCTGTGCGCCCTTGTCGATGTTGTTGACTGTGATTTTTGTCTCGGTACCATCTGGGATCTCAAAGTCTTTTGGCAGGAGTTGCCTTACATCCACTTGCTCAGAATTGTTCATTCCAAGTCCTTGACCAGTTGCGACCTAAAAAATAGCGAGTTTTTTTTTTTTTTTTTTTTTTTAGACCCATTGAATCATTGATCAAAAATGCTTACAAGGTGGGTAACCATGTGAGCCAAGGTCGATAGCTCGACCTCAACATTCGTTATGTCCGTCTGTGTGTCTTCGATGAGCGCAAGGACAAGGTCAAAGTCGCACTGTCCTTCTTCGTCTTGGTTGAGATGGTCAGGGTGGATGATTTGTTTCAACGTGGCTGTACATATTCGCAAATCATCGCGCTCTTCCTCATCTTCGCTCACACCTCGATCCTCACCGTCATCATTATCATCACCGTCATCGTCGCCATCGTCTTCCGCGCGTACTTCCTTTCTACGCTTCCCTTTCTTTGTCGGGCTTTCCGCAGGTTCTTTTTCTCTCTTGGCCAGCACTTGGTTCCAGCTGGTACTGAAGTCGCTGCGAACAACGCTTTTCCATTTCTCCACGGATCCAGATGGTCCCCCGAGTTGCTTCATCATTTGTTGTCTGGCCGACCCAATGGGTGCATGCGGTAATTCTGACTTTAGGGCGAGTGGGTAGACTCCTCGTGGCAACCGCTCGGTTTCGGTAAGGCTATTCTTCAGTTTTTCTTGGCTCGACTTGATAATAGTCGTTCTTTGTTTCGGGTCCTTGTATTCTCTTTTGTTGAAGAGTGTTTTGATAGAACCTTCGATCTTCTCCTTCATGACATCCGGCTAATTTTTTTTTAAAAAAAAAAAAAAAAAAAAAAAAAAAAAGCGATGAGTAAAAGCTGCAAAGCTGCAAAAGATCCATTGAACAGTTTAAATCAAATCAGACCATCATACCATGCTTTCTTAAACGCTCTATTGGACTCGAGGACACTCATTGCAGGCCGTTTCCTTCGAGGATTGGTGGGCTCGTCATCATCGTGCGTGCTTCGTTTTCTTGTTACCTTGGATGGTCCCACAGTCTCGGCTCTGGCCCTCTTTCTTGGGTTCTCGTCGTCACTGGTAGACCGTTCTCTTTTTTCGAGCCTGGGCTTTCCCCTTGGCTGGGCTCGAAAAACAGCGGGGTTTGTTGGTGGGATTGGAGGTGGGAGTTGGGGTGGGGGGATTGGGATGGGATCGCTCTTCGCTTGTCCAAGTACCAGCCATTGTGAAGTTTGGCGATACGAGTCCACAGAATGAAAGAATGCGACGGTACAGACCGGGCTTCTTGCCTCAAAGAAGCGAGCCTTTCGTCTGGAGGAGAAAAGATAGATGGATATATTGAGAAAACGCGATAGCAAATGCAAAAAAAGCTCACTATGAGCATGAATTTGGAAAAACCCATTGCCACGGGTTTGAACTTTGAACCCTTCAGGACGTAGGGCTTGAGGGAGCTCCTTGTTCATTGTCGCGGCGATGAACCAGGAGTAGGAGCGGCGATCTGGGTCAAGATCGATTATCAAACCATGACTGCGGAGCACATAGAGTGCTCTGCGAGTGGTCTCGGCAAAGTTTGATGTCCTTGGGTCGCCGAACGCAGTTCGGAGACGAGTCTCATAATTGGCTGAACGACGAGTAGCTAGTCTAGACCTCGCAGCTGCAACCCATGCATCACCATCCACCTCAAAGGTCAGCCGAAGCTGACCAAAGCGAAGGTCTGTAGAATGGGGCATTTTTTCAAACTACATAGGACAAGGTGGGTAAACAAAGAAAGGAAAGTGACAAGGAGAGTGGGACAAACAGAATGAGGGCAGTGGACAAGGCGAAGACAGAGAACAACGAAGTGTGGCCAAGCTTCATAAGAGGACAGAGAGAGAGAGAGAGAGAGAGATGGAGGAGGGAGTGAGAGGGAGAGATGGAAGAGGGAGTGTGTGTGAGAGAGAAATATTTGCAGGCAAGGGCCTATTTATCTAGATTTTTTTTTTTTTTTTTTTTTTCAACATGGATCAACCTTTTCTTGCATGCAAACGTTTAAGATATGTGGTTATGTCCAAGGCTTGTCCCTTTGACAGATAAAAAAGGCAATGTGGCTATTACCGAAGGAGGAACGTGCTGTGGTCCCCAGCAAACTGATTGCGTTCGAGCCTTTCAGGAACAAAGCGAGAGTAAACAAATAATCGAAGAGATCAAGCATTCATTTTGCACCAATTAAACTTTCAGATATGGATCTATCAAACCGACAAAGAAACTGGCATGGACACACGGCTTCAGGACTAGTCGGGAAAGAAATGATGAAGAGGGGCTGCGCCTACACGGTTGCCGAATTTCCTGCTGCGGAAGTTGTCCACACCCACGCATCCCGAGAAAAGGAATTCTCACCTCCCCCGTAAAATTGAAAAATCACTAAAAAAGCGACCCTTTGATCGAAAAAGGAAGAGTGACCCTTCGATGAAAAGAATAAGAATGGCTACTTGAAAAAGGCGACAGGTTGAAAGGGGTTCGAAAGGGCTTATTTGAAGAGTCTTTGGAAAGTTGCAGGAAGTTGTGGCCCAGCTTCAGGAGTTCACGCTCCAGGAGTTGATGGGCATTGTCGATGTCTTTTGTTCTGCGTTTCACGTGGCTAGAATGCGATCCAAGGGATTGATAGGAGAAGTAGGCACATGAGGGTTTAGCTGAAGATCTCACCAGTGGTGAAAAAAAAAAAAAAAAAAAAAAAAAAAAACAAAAAAAAAAAAAAAAAAAAAAAAAAAAAAAAAAAAAAGACTCTTCAAAGGGCTTATTTGATCCCATTTATGTTGTTGTGTGCAAAGCCAGCTCCGCGAAAGCGGACAGCCCAGCCCTTCGGAGATGATTGCAACAGAAAAGGCGACCAAGAAAGTGCAAGCAAGTCTGCTTTATTAAAGTATGTATTGAGGTAAGAGGTGGGCAAAGCGAGGTGGCAAAGTAAGACGG
Source organism: Mortierella sp. BCC40632 (assembly GCA_011634665.1). Classification (NCBI taxonomy): domain Eukaryota; kingdom Fungi; phylum Mortierellomycota; class Mortierellomycetes; order Mortierellales; family Mortierellaceae; genus Mortierella; species Mortierella sp. BCC40632. Next base: position 373,698 of record WAEK01000006.1, read on the forward strand.
TTGCGATATATCTGACTGTGCAATCCCCTTTCCCAAAGGGCCTACCCGACTTCAGACGACAAGGATCTCCGTCCTTCACAGCAATTCCACAGGTGCATGGCTAAATTTTTTTATTTTTTGTTTGCGATAATATTTGAGTAGACCCATTGGCAGTGAGCACCATCATTTAGCATTACCGCGTATTATCCTTAATCTCGTGACCATACATCTAAAATCGTTTAATGTTATAATTTTATAGGAGATATTTGAATGGGGCCAATTTTTATAGGAGATATTTGAATGGGGCCATTTTAGCAAGGGAGGACAGAGAGGCTCAATTTTTTTTTTTTTTGATCTATGCCCTTTGTAATTCAAACTGAACGCGACCCACACCATGTTTGTTCTACGTTCACGTGGCTGGAATGTGGATCAAAGGGAATAGCTAGAGGATACCAGGCTGGACACACACAAACCCAGAGCAATAATGAACCTTAGGAATGTAGTAGCCTACGACTAGCAATAAGAAAGGGAAAAAAAAAAGAAATACCCTCCCCTCCCTTCCTCACCTGTACTATAACAATCAATTAGGGCTACTTGTAACAATCGAGTACTCTAAACAAAACAACCAACACCGACCATTGGATGGGGAGAGTAATCAAAAGAAAGAGCAAAAAAAAAAAAAAAAAAAAAAAAAAAAAAGAGAGCTAGACAGTAGTTTGGATCAATAGAGACAGCTGTTCTATTGCTGCAGAAGAAGGACCGTCGAAACAAAGGTGTAGTATCGTCGACATTGGCGATGGACAAAACACTTGTCGCGTCGCATTCTCTTTCTCCTGATCCATCTCATTCTCTGATGAAAATGTAGTCCTTCCTATTCAGTTGCAAATCAGTAGCTTGTCCATACAACACACTCTTGACTCCCTAGCTCTTCTTGAAAAGGAAGCAATCTAAACTCGATCCAAAGTTTTTTTTTTTTATGTTTCGTATAAGATTAGCCTTTGTGCTATAGCTAGCTAAATACTTCAAAGTCATCAAGACTCTCGAGAAGAAAAAAGAAGAAAAAAAAAAAAAGACTCTTTTATGGTCAACTTTGATCAATCGATTTTGGACAGAGGGCTCCTTTCCAAGCGCCTCCTCCTCCTCCTCTCTCCCCCCTTCAAAGTCACCGCTTATAGAGTCAATTGTCGATGGGAGATACACAAAGGCAGCGGATGGCTAAGACCACCTGAAAAGATTCAAGCGAGGGCAGTGAAATGAGATGCAGAACAAGTGAAGCAAAATCCTCTTCTTATGCAAAGCAAACGCAACTATGCGACTACTTTTGAACCGCCGCAACACGCTAAGGTCAAGGTTTTGTAATCTGATCTCAAGGATCTCGAGTTTTTTTTTTAAAAAAAAAAAAAAAAAAAAAAAAAAAAAGGGAGGAGCAATGTGTGTCCATCTATGAACGTCTACTTGCGGCGAAACATTACAAAAAAGGGATACTTAGTTCTTGAACAAGCTTGTCCACCCAAGCCAAAAGGCCTCATGTACCTCGTTCTGGTCAAGCTTAACGACCAATGAGGGTGATCGGCAAAGGAGCCCACTTTTTAGTCCTGTCAAGGAAAGGGCTGGATATTCTTTGTTGCTCGGATTCTGAACGGTTGAAGCAAACAAGGTCCTCAAGCTAATTGTTGTTAGCAGACGGGAGAGAGAGAGAGAGAGAGAGAGAAAGTCTCCTGATCTTTGACTCATCCGTGAGAGGACCCACCATAGAAGAGTCTATAGAACAAGGCGCCATTCTGCCGGGGCGCTTTAGAGTCATGAGTTCGTTTTGAGAGAAGAGCTGCAGGCAGGGCTGTCAGAAGGGAAGGCGGGCGCCTTTTCGCCTGTGGGGGGAGCGGGATTTTGACTTTTTTTAAGCCACACACCTACGCCAAAAGCTGTCAGAGACAGGCTTCTATATTCTCCAGTGATGGGGCCGCTCTTGTTTGCAGCTCATGATGGAGAAGACTTGCATCACTCGACAGAAATGTTGCGACGCGACCCATCGAGACTGGAGCTCAAGGCGAGCGACATTATGGACCTCGATAATACTCGAGAAAAATATCTCGAGTCCGTCAGGATAAAGACTAGAGAGGCTCAGTTACTCATGGTCACCCCTGGTCCTCCTCCACCCACCCCCGCTAATCGCCATGAGCCGAAAGCTGGTGTAGTAGGGACAGGCACGGGTCAGACCTCGAACAAAGGGAGTGGTGGCAGCAGTAATAACACCGGTGGTGCTGGCTCTGGCTCTGGCAGTGGAGCCAACAACCCACCACAGGTGGGATCAGCCTCCACGACGACGATGCTCGATCCTATTGAGATTGCCCATCTGGAGCGAAAGGCCAAGAGCACTAGAGAGCGTATCGGACTCGGGCGATAGGGGGGAGAATGTATCAGACAGGCGGCCTTTTAGACCTGTACAATTTTCCGAGGTACTTTTGCTTGTGCATCGATCCCACCGCCCCTTGGTGCCGTTCTTCCTCTTCTTCCCCCCATGGCCACTCATCGCTGTGCAAGAGTGGATGGGATCAACTGAATAAAGTTTCTTTTTTATTTTTTTTTTGCTCATACTCATTCTCCAACTAGTTTTACCCAGGTTCATCCTTTGTTTTTTTCCCACAAGAGCCAAAAACGGCATTTCTCTACTGCTGACATTTGACATGGAAGTATTTAGACCATGTAGCTCCGAGTGGAGTGACTCTTTCTCTCTTTTCTTTCTCTCTCTCTCTCTCTCATTTTCTTATTCTCCACTCTTCTCCACTCTTCTCCACTCTTACCAACCACACCCTCAGAACTATGCTACCAAGCTTCATTCGACCTGTTCTCTCACACTCTCTCCGTAGAGCAGTGTCCCTCCGTCAAGGGCTCCCCAATGTTGCAGTAACACGCACGCGTGTTTTCAGAGCCGCGTATTCTCAGTCCGCTATCAGGGCCGCCCCTGCCACGACTGTCATTCAAGACAAATACAAGACGGAGCGCAATCCCGCCTTTAAGGAGGTAGGGGGGCACAAAAAAGAGATGAAGAATAATAGTAATAATAGTGTCAGCCATGCCCCTTCCTTCTCCCTCCTCTCTTTTGACACAGGCCTGTCATAATCTTTGATCACCAATAGCTATCTGAACAAGACCTCACGTTCTTTCAGAGCGTGTTGCCACCGTCGAGTATTGTTCAGGATGAGGATAATCTTTCAAACTACAACATTGACTGGTTGAGACGTTATAAGGGTCATTCCAAATTGGTGCTCAAGCCCTCTTCCACTGAACAGGTCTCCAAGATTTTGAAGTATTGTAACGACAATAGGTAATGTTACTCAAAAACCCCTTCACTCCTTTTTTTTCTTTTGTTTTGTTTGATCCAATAGTTCCTGTTGTCTGCTGTTATGGAGAGAGTGGTTAGACTTTTAACATCCAAGCTATACTCTTTCTACATTTATTTCTCCTCCTTCTTTGAATCCTGTCTAGAATCGCCGTGGTTCCTCAAGGTGGCAACACGGGTGTTGTGGGTGGTGGTACCCCAGTCTTTGACGAGGTGATCATCTCCACTTCCAACATGAATAACATTAGGAGTTTTGATGCTATTTCTGGTAAAATATCATTTGTTGCCCCCTCCTCTTTCTTTTTTTCTTCCTTGTCATACATTGGACTCTCCCTTGCAAAAGAAAAAAAAAAAAAAAAAAAAAAAAAAAAAAGTACGTAGAGGAGATGACTCATTCTCCCAGGTCTCATCTTTGTTCAAAATCATCGTTAAAAAAAAAAGGGTCCCTGGTCTGCGATGCTGGATGTATTCTGGAGAACCTTGACAATTTCCTTGCCGAACAGGGCCATATCATGCCATTGGACCTTGGTGCAAAAGGAAGGCAAGTGCTTGTTCCCCCCCCCCTTCCTCTTTTTCCTCCTTTCTGTCTATTAGGAATTGCTCCGCTTGGTTGAAGTTATGTAGTCTCTTTTCCTTTGAAGGTTTGTATGAAGAGCGATCGCTTAACTTGTGAATTTTACTTTTTTTTTTTTTTTTTTAATAGTTGTCAGATCGGAGGTAATGTGTCGACAAATGCAGGTGGTCTGCGCTACTTGCGCTATGGGTCTCTTCATGGAACTGTTTTGGGCTTGGAAGTTGTAAGTTTAATCCACCAAATATATATATTAATCGAGGTTGATAATAAGTTGTTTTTGTTCAAGTCGTCCTTCCTGTCCTTTTGTTTTTGACCCTTTCCTTTATTTCAATAAAAATAAAAACAACAACTACTACAACAAAAATAGGTTCTCCCAGATGGAACGATCCTCAACAACTTGTCTACTCTCCGAAAGGACAATACTGGATATGACCTGAAACAAATGTTCATTGGAGCTGAAGGAACACTCGGTATCGTCACTGGTGTTTCCATCGCCTCCCCTAAACGACCCAAAGCCGTCAACCTGGCTCTACTGGGCTTGAACAATTTTGATCAGGTCATTACTACTTTTAAGCGATCCAAGGACGAACTCTGCGAGATTGTTTCTGCTTTTGAATTCTGGGATCAAGCCTCGATCAATTTGGTTCGGAAACATCTCTCCGTTGGAGCCAATGATCCCTTGCAATCCACTCATCCATTTTATGTATTGGTCGAGACAAGTGGAAGCAACAAGGAGCATGACGACGAAAAGCTTGGTCGACTTTTGGAGGGTCTGATCACGGATGGGATCATTGAGGATGGTGTCCTGGCTCAGGATACGACCCAGATCCGTAATCTTTGGGCGATTCGGGAGGGTATTCCAGAGGCATGTTCAAAGGCAGGAGCGGTGTATATGTATGATATCTCCATGCCTGTGTCGGTGCTTTACAAGTTGGTTGAAGATTTGAAGACTCGTTTTCAAGAAAAGGGTGTCTTTGGAGAAGACAAACTTATCAAATCTGTTACTGGGTTTTGGACATATGGGCGATGGTAAGTAACACACTTTTTTTTTTTTTTTTTTTTTTTTGCAAAAGGAATCATGGTTCAGTCTAAATGATGGGTATTCAACCTAGGGTTCTCTGCACGTCGTACTCATTCGTCCTATTTTTTTTTTTTTTTCCTTTCCGCCTTCTTTCAGGCAACCTGCACCTTAATGTTGAGGCTGACGCTTTCACTCCTGAAGCGACGGGTCTAATTGAACCATTTATTTACGAGTGGACTTGTAAGTGTGGTTTCAAAAAAAAAAAAAAAAGCTCTAGAAGAAAAGTTTCTTCATCTAGTATCGTCGCTCATCTTTTTTTTTCTTAAAAAAAAAATATCCCTCAATAGCAAAGCACTCAGGATCCATCTCTGCGGAGCATGGCCTTGGAAGGATGAAGAATCAATACCTTCAATACACCAAGGCTCCTGAGATGATTGATCTCATGAAGAGGCTCAAGGTTGTATTTGATCCAAAGGGAATCATGAACCCATACAAGTTCTTCCCCAGCTCGTGAATCAAAGCTCAACCTGTGTGATAGAAAAGAGGGAGAGGGAGATGTAGAAACGAGCTGGTGAATCTGATCGTAAAAGCGAACATTGTGTTATTGACAGGGGCAATAAAGAGTGATGATGAAGGGGATGATGAAGAAGAAGGATAACTATTTGAATGTAACTGCTGACTCGGGTTCAAATGTCGTGTCACCAACCATCCTGACCAAAATCCCTTGACTAAAGAATCCTTGATCTTTCCAAGACTTCATCTCTGCTCCTGAATATGGCCCATAGACCGTCTCCGCGTCCTGACCCTCACCTGGATTGGCCCATTTGTATTCCCAGCTTACTGTCGTCGAAAGCAGTGGGTCTTCCTCAAGTGCTGGCGGTGGTTGTTCTCCAGGCTTCAACACTGGTGTTCCAATCTCCCAATCATCTGGAATCACATCAGCGCGTCGAAGCATACGAACAAATTGTTCATATGTACCCTCATAGATCTCGAAATGACCCTTGGCCATCATTCGATCGCATAGATCTGTCAGTTTTTCAATCGTCTTTTTCCGTGCCTTGTCCTCTTCAGAGTCCTGTTCCACAGCGGCTGTTTCTGGAGCATCCTCGTCCATTTTGTTCTTTTGCCAACTCTTCTTTTTCGATTTGGATGCCTTGTTGCCTGCCTTCTTTCCACCACCTCCAACCCGTTGAAGAGCCTCGACCACGGTCTCACCGGGCTTTAGGATGTTGACAAGCTCAATGTAGATATCAACCTCTGTCATGTCATTAGCAGCTGCCTCTTTTTCTTCTTGTTCAGCCCTTTTGTTTCTCCGTTCATGAGCTAACCGTGCCTCTTGAATCTGTTTCCTTGAGACGCCTTCCAGCCAATTGTCATGGAATCTCTCTGGGTCGAGTTTCCTGATAAAGTTTCCAGACTCGTCAATCTCGCCACCTTCATCCAGTTCCTCCTTCATATTGAATGCTTCGATCTTGAGGTTACCCTCGGAATCATAGTCGTCCTCGTCAAGTTCATTCAAGTCGAGATCTTCTCCTTCGATTTCCGACTTGTCAAATCCTTTGCTCTTGTGTTTGTTCTTGAGTGCCTCCTTGCGTTTCTTGATCGCTTCCTTACGCGCGATCTCTTCTGGATCTGCAAACATATCAATTTCGTCATCGTCTTGAGCAGCACCCCCATTTCCGTCCTCGTTTTCTGGATCTGGGTCGTCCACAAATACTTTTTTCTTTTTTTGAACAAAAGTATCTTCTTCGTCACTGCTCTCTTCGCCCTCGACGATCGTGACGGCGCCTCGTCGGGTTTTGCGCGTCTCTAAAAGGTCCGAGTCGTCAATCTCTTCTAGGTTGGACCGAGGATGCTGGTCTCCGAATCGGATTCTTTTGGAACCTCGAGATGAGCCCTCGCCAGAATTGCTGCTCTCTGCCAGAGTCGATCGCTTGTTGCTGCCGTTGGACGCCATGCAGTTATTGAGTTGATGTCCGGATGGGGTGAGAAAAAAAAAAAAAAAAAAAAAAAAAAGAGTGTCTAGGGAAGAGGGGAATTGTGCATTGGAGGAGGAGGTACTCCTTTCTGGGCGCAAGACTTTACTGACTTCTAAGCCACGCCTGACTGGCAAAGATGACCGAGCCAAGAAAAGGTGCGCGAGAATAGGTGTAGAACAGAGAGAGAGAGAGAGAGAGAGAGAGAGAGAGAGAGAATGTTTCCCTTTTCTTTCTCTTGTTCATCATTTCCATTTCCACACATAAAAGTCAACTTCATTTCAACCCAGCAACGACCCATCGCCATCTCTTCCAGGCGGGGGAACTAAAAATAAAACTCATTTCAACGTGCTCCAACAACAAAAAAAATATATATATAAATGCATTGGGCTACAGGAGCGGCGCGTGTCCTGGCTGTGGAGCCCTCGATGCTCAAGCCTCTGACCGACAATGATGAAGAGGAACTAGAGCTTGTGCTGCCAGTCATCTCTACAGGAGTACAAGGAGTCTCTGGCGATAGTGAGATTGAACCACATACAGGCATCCAATCCAGGATAGTCAAGGGTACCGGAAGCGGGATCGTGGATATGGCGCGTAACGAACAGGGTTCACTCTGGGCCACGATCACAAGAGAGTCTGTCCAGCTTTGGGTCCACCGTGTAAGCCATGTTCTCACTTTCTTTTCTTTTCTTTTCTTTTCTTTTCTTTTCTTTTCTTTACTCAGTCAAACTCACTGATGGTCTTTTCTTCTTCTGTGGGCGATACTTTTTCATTCTACTAGCCAGTGGGCATCATCTCCAAGGTCGTAAGGACTCCAAAGTCGCTGCTGGACCATGGAGCCAACAAGCGTGTCTTTTGGAAGCCAGACTCGACCATGCTCGTCATTGTTGTAAGTCAATCTAGGTCACTATGACCTTGCTCTCTCACTCTACGCTTGGATTCCTGCTTTTTTTTTTTTTTTTTTATCAACAGGAATCCTGTTGTATTATTTTTCTTCTTCCAAAGAGACAAGTCTAATCCTCTTTTTTCTAAACCATGTACATCCAACTCTGCAACAACAACAAAATCAACAACAACAACAAAATCATGACCGACAAAGACAGAGCAAAGCTTTCTACATCTCTACAAAATCGTTCCTCATGGAGGCGAGGGTGCGAGCTATCAGTTAGCCAACAGTAAGAGCTATGCACTCGGACCAGGCGAAGGTGTTGGGTTCCCTGATCTCACTATCAAGTTCAAAATGACCATCAAGATGGATGCTGGAGTGTCAAGGTGATTTTTTTTTTTATTTCCTTCTCTCAACTTGAGACTTGGGGGAGCACTTCTAGTCTTGTCAATGAGCTGCTTTCACAGGAACCTGGTATTTCATATCCCTTTACTAATATTTTTTTTTCTCTTTGGTATCTAGCATTGTCGGATTGGAATCGGATATTGTTGTGGCGACCGTGAACCCTCCAGCAGTCCAACTTATTCCATGGATGGGCAAAGTCGATGTGAAAACATGTCTTATCCGACATATGAATTTTTTGTTGGACAAGTCCGTGATGATTGTGGCCATGAGTCGTTTCCAGAATTCGACCACACAAATTTGGTGCATGTCGGATGGCAAGGCATACATCGTTTATTATACCCCTAATGCAACAGAGAGCGAGTCGACTGGTTCAGTAAGACTTTTTTTTTTTTTTTTTTTTTTTTTTTTTTTTAAGTGACAACCAAGCACATTGGGATTGCTGCTGGATCAATGGTTACTAAAACACACACACACACACATACACATGTGCGCACAACCACTTTGTTTCAGGTCTCGAACGGAGATAGCTGGTATGGATTCTGTTTTCACGGCAACCCTGAAGGGTTTGACAAGCAAGATGCAGGCGTCATTGCTGCCAGTAATCCGGAATACAGTCTTTTGGCTATTGGAACACGAGGGTGAGTCGTGAATCCAAATTGAAATTTGTCTTCTTGTCGACCAACTCTCGGCTTTTCTGACGCATTTTTTTTCTCCTATTTTATTCAGTGGCGATGTCCGTATCTTCAAGTCTGGAGAGCATGCAGGACAGTGGGTGTTCTCGCACAAGCTACCACTGAAGGAATCTCAGAGTTATGTCAGTGGTTCACCAGACAAGATCATTTCATTGTCATGGAATTCAGACGGAACTGTGTTGGCCGTTGGACAGAAACATCGTTGTCCATCAGTTTGGAGTGTCTATGGTCGCCGACTTTTCCCATCTGCTTCTCATGACATGCCTATTTTGTAAGAGCCACAACAGGGGGGTTGTCCTCTTTTTTTGAGAATGTATACACCCAAGCCCCTTTGTCAATTTGAAAACTCGACTAACATGAAAAAATTACATGTTGTTCATGCTCAGGAAAAATGCAACGGAGGATCCATATTTACAAGGAAGCCGTGCACTAGTAAGCATCCGAGCCTTTCTATTGACCGATCTCAAAAAGCCAACGATTTGTGTTTACATGGAGGTCCTAATGCAGGATATACTTTTTTTTTTGTCTCTATTAGTTCTGGAGTGCAGGGAATATGGATCTTATTGTCCTCGGTCCTGATGATTCTAGTAGTAGGTGACATTTTGACTGTTCGCCATGCTTGGTTTTGATCATGTTTGTTCGACCCGCAATAGTTACTATTGTCTAACTCGTCTTTGCCTTGATGGTAGCTAATTTCTATGCGATTCCATTCGCCAAAGCATTGCCATCCGTCCAGAATTACCTCGTAAGTCTTTGACGAATATGGACAAAAAAAGAACGTCAGTAGTGATGAATGACTCCTGAAATGCTCACACCCTTCTTTGACTCAATTTATTACAATTATTATTATCATTATAGAGCTCAGCCCCTCAGTGTTTGCTGCATCTTAATGATCGACTCCTTGTATACTCGGAAGGACATCGTCAGGATGTATCTTCTACCATTAATCCTGATACATTTGTTTGGAACAATGTCATGGTACGATCATGGTGATTCAATGGAATCAGCGGGACCCAAAAATTCGGAGAGCGTTCGACTCATTTTTAGTACAACCAATTCTACCTCTAGGTCCCCACAGTCTATCTGAGTGACAACTGGCCCACGCGTGTAAGTAGAATATGACTTTTGCCTTTCAGGTCTACTATCAACCGCCTCTTCTTAGCCACTGAAGCTAATTCTTTTATCTTTTATTCTGCTATTGTTTTTTTTTAAAAAAAAAATCAAACCTGGACTCTCTCGGTTGCCAGTATTCATGTCTAAGCCAGGATGGACACTATCTCGCTATTGCAGGAAGACGTGGACTTGCGCACTATAACCTCCACTCTTGTCGTTGGAAACTCTTTGGAAACTGGCAACAGGAACAGTCTTTCCGTGTTCAGGGTGGACTTGGTTGGTTCAAGAACATTTTGATTGCAGGATGCGAGACCATCGAAGATCAAAAATTTGAGGTAATATTGCCGTTTGCAAGCATTGTCCTCGCTAGGAAAAATAATAATTCCTTTTCATGACCCCCCTAGTGCTAACCCTCTACTCTTCCAAACCACTTTCTTGATAGCTGCGATTGTATGCTCGCGAGAACAACCTGGATAATAACGAGGTGATCTACACGGAGCAGTTTGAATCTCGGATCGCCCATATCTCTGTGTGGCGGTCGTCGCTATTAGTCTACACGGCCAACAATACCCTCTACTGCTATTCTCTTGGAACAGGTATTGATTACTCCAGCAGCCTCACTCTTGACCTCTTTGAATATGTCGCCGATGGCCACTTTTCATTGTTCTATTAAGACCCACTAAAATCAAGACATCTCTGGTATTCTAGCAAAGCACATTGATCTTCAGCTCATCTGGAAAACTTCGCTCCAGGACATTGTTGACTCGCCCCTACTCTTAAAGTCTGTCTCGATCTTGACAACAGAGAATACGGACGGCGAGGATGCCACTCATATCTCGTTGCTGGTTGATGGGAAAATTTATTTTCTCCGCCCAGAGTTCCTGGTAAGTCTTTGATCGAGTCTTCTAGACTTTTTCTATTTCCTCGGGAATGTCAGACATAGGTAGAAAACAAGGATATACGTACGGGGTTACCAACCTATTCCTCTCTCTTTTTTTCCTTGGTTCTAGCCCGATGGCAATGTTAGACTATCCTTTAGGCAAATCACCGAAAAGATTGAGTACTATTGGATTACTCGATCGGCACATGATGCCAACGACTTTTCCTTGTGGGCCTTTAATGGCAAGACTCTTAAGGTACGCCGAGCAAAGATTTTACTCTTTTTAAGTGGAGGGAAGGGACTGTATTCATGCTGTAGAGGGAGACTAATAGGTAAAAATGACATCTTTGGGAATACTTTTTTCTTTTTTTTTCTTTTTTTTTTTCGATTGAAACATGACATACATAGATGTGGTGGCATGTGTTTGGGCCAGGTGGGGGAGAGCAAAGTCTAGCCTCGTTTGCAAAGCACAGCTTTCTGGAAATGGATATCGAGTTTTATCCACTTGGTAAGTCAAAACCGACTCCCCTTCTTCCTTTCCTCAGTCAAGTGAAACCAGTGTCCTTCCGCTGGGTGACTGAGACATCCAAATAACTCTAGTATACCTTTCCCTCTGGGAAAAACGGCTAACCAATCGAAACCCGGCTCTCTCTCTCTCTCTTTTTTTTTTCTTTTTTTTTTTTAAAAAAAAAGAAAGAAGAGGCATCGTTCTAGGCTTGGAGCCTGAAATTGCCATCCACAAACCCAAGGCACTTGCCACATTCAAGATGGCTACCAAGGTATAAACAACTTTCATGTGTCTTTCAATGCATCTTTCCTTCATTATTTTTCTTTTCTTTATTCAAGGATCCGTCTAAACCCTTTCCTTTCCTTTTTTTTTTTTTTTTTTTTTTTGACAATGATTCTAGACCCATTTATTCCTGCAGACTATTCTTCGACATTTGTTGACCCACAACGTGGATGGTGAGTGGGAGGCGTACGAGTTTGCAAAGCATTACCAAGAACTGGGTTACTTTGGACATGCTCTTGAAATCTTGCTCCATAATGTCCTGGAAGACGAGGCTGAATCAGGCATTGGATTCAATGAAGGTAAGAAGAGGGGGAAAAAAATATCCATCAAGGAGCTTGATTGAATCTTTTGTTACAAGGAGGGTTTTTTTTCCCTAGTTTTCTGAAATATAAATCAACTTTGGTCTTCTAGGTGCTGTCCTTCCTCGAGTGGTTAGCTTTTTACAACAGTTTCCACATTTCTTGGATGTCATTGTGTCGTGCGCACGCAAAACGGAGGTTGCCCTATGGGAGTATTTGTTTTCCATTGTTGGTGCACCAAGAGACTTGTTTTGAAAAAAAAAAGAAGCTTGAGGTACTGGTCAATTGGATGCAACCTTGCTGATATAATACCTTCCCCCTCCCCCCCTTGTCTTCTCTTTTGTTTTTAGCGTTGTCTGGAGGCAGATCAGCTCAAGACAGCGACTTCATATCTGCTGATCCTGCATACGTTGGAGCCTATTCAGACAACAAGTCAGGATACAGTGCGTCTTCTTGAGAGAACGCTTCAGGCACAGGATTTTGAGGTAATCATTTCGTTGCGAGTAAGGGACATTCAAGATTAATTTTTTTTTTTCTTTATCTTTTTCTAACGCGAGGGTCCTTTTTTTTTTTTTTTTTTTTTTTTGCATGCATGATAGCTATGCAAGGAGCTTGTCCGTTTCCTTAATTCGATCGATTGTAAGTATTTTCAAACACAAAGTTTCTTTTTTTTTTTTTCTCTCACTTTTTTTGTCAGACTGGTAGTGGGATCATGCGGACCAAATTTACATTTCTGATAATAACCTTTCTTTTTTTCCCCACCTTCTCTCTATGATCCAAAATAGCCACGGGAGCAACTCTTCAACAGGCCTTGTCCATGGTTTCTGTCTCCAACTCGTAAAGAGACAGAGAGAGAGAGAAAAAAGTAATAATTGAGGTAAGCCTGCGTGAATGTGAGATTCACAATTACCAATACCGTCCCCTTCCGATGATGATTTTTGTGTAAAAGGTTTGAGAGGGCCAGAGTTTCTGGGGAGAGTATGCCTTGCTCCTATTTTCTTTTTCTTTTTTTTCTTTTTTCTTTTTTACTTTTTCTTTTTCTTTTTCTTTTTCTTATATCCCTTGTTCTTGTTATTTTTATTCATTCTGTACGCTCCTCATTTGATTCCTTCTTCTTTGGGCGAGATCCTTTCTATTGTCATGTGTATCCTATGTCTATTTCTCTTTTCCGTTTCTTCCTCCCTTCCTGGTCTTTCCTGTCGTGTTTGTCTTTTCCAACTTTTTTTTTTTTTTTTTTTTTTTCATTCTTACTTTATTCCTTCCCTCCCCTCTGTTTTTTTCCCCTATGTTAACTCGAGCACATTCCCAGCACGTTGTTCCTTCCACTGGCCGTATTGCTATGATTGAAATGGGGCCTTGATAATGGAACATACATTCAACAGAGGAAGATTTCCTCTCTTCTTGCCTTTTTTAACAATTTTTTTTTTATTGTTGGGGCAAGAAGGCGATCAAATCCAAGGGTCCACGAAATTATGCTAACATTGGCGTACGGATCAAAGGCCGATTGCACATCCCCCCCCCTTTTTTTTTCCCCAAGTTGCTGGAGAGTGAGCGAGAGATATAGAGAGATACAAAGGAAGAGAGAGGATGGAAAATGGTTGATGAGGATTGAGTGAGTGGAAAGGGAATCTAGCAAACAGTAGGAGAATGACCAAGAGAAATGAGGGGGGGAGGGGGCTCAGAGTGAAAAGAGAGGATGCTCTGGATAGACAAGGGGGAGAGAGAGATCAGCCTTGGGACCCTGTTGGCGCATGAGTGAGCGGAGAAAAAAAAAGTAATAATGAGCAAGAAAAGAGATGAGCGACCTCTGTACCCTTGTTTAGGGGGGTTTGTAGGAGACGTTCCCTGTTGTAAGAGAAGAAGAGAGAAGAGAGAGAGAGAGAGAGAGAGAGAGCGAGAGAGAAATGAATTATCTTGGAGCAGGCAAATGGGAACCAGAAATGAGGATGGCCCGAGATGAGACCAATTTTTGATTGAAAAACTGAGGAAGTCAACCGACCAAAACCCTGGACGATTGCAAGTACCTTCTTTTGGTAGTAACTGAACGGATGCTCTCCTATATTTTGATACTTACCTCTCTCTCTCTTTTCTCTTTTTCCTCTTTCCTCTTTCTCTCTCCTTCTCTCTCTCTCACTCTCTCTCGCCAATACTACACACGCATTTCCATTTGCATTGGTCTGCTCAGAGCCATTAGGTTACTTTTATTTTTTTTTTTTCTTTTTTGTATCATTCTGTTTTCTTAGTTAAGGATTGACCTTCTCTTTTCCCCCCGATAACGACAACAAGGAGCAAGAGGAGGCGGAGAGACTGGTCTGGTCTGGTCTGTTTTTTTTTTCTTTCCCTTTTGACAGAGGATAAATAATATAAACATACCCTATAGGATCATAGACGTTTTTGTTGTTGCTGTAATTGCTATTTTGCTCTCAGGAGGGAATGGATCCCCTATTAAAAAAAAAAAAAAAAAAATGAAAAAATGAAAAAATGAAAAGCGTAAACGTTCAATGATTAATAGTACACTATCGTAACGGAAGGTCGTTCTTCCTTTCTTTAACTCTCTTTTTATCGATTCTCTTTCTCTCTCTCTCTCTCTCTCTCTCTCTCTTTTTGAGTTCGGTGTATTGGCCAAAAGCGGATATGAGAGAGATAGGCGATCGGGTTTGAGCATGTGCGTATGTAATGAGAGACACCTAAAAAAGAGCGGAAAAGAGGGGAGAGGGCACATGAGAGAGTGAAAAAATGTGGGATGGTGTCGGGGAAGGGAGTGCTCTGGTTTGTAATGATCGGACCAAGGGTCCGAGACGTATTCATATGGCGACCCTTTTTGTTGTTGTTGTTGTTGTTGTTGTTGTCGTTGTCGTTGCTGTTACTGTTGTTGTTACTGTTGTTGTCAATGTTGTTGATGTTTTCATTTTACGAGTGGATAGACTCTGATTGCAATGAACCTGAAAGAGCCCCGTCATTGTCGTTGGGAGGGTGAGCGAGAAGGGCCGGTAATGTAAGTGAAGATGTAGAGCAAAAGGAAAGGAGGAAGAGGGGGGGGGGCATTGAGAGAGAGAAGAAGGTGTGAGATCCAGAAGGGTCTACTGGCATGAACATATCCAACTTGCAGGCAACAGAAGCAGATGTAAGGGAGAAAAAAGACGATAGCCAAAAAAAATGACGAGAGCCACTTCTGTGCTCCACGCGGCTCACCAAGAGAGAGAGAGAGAGGCATGCGTATGTGTGTATGTGCGGCTCTCACGATCTGGAGCAACCATGGACCAAAAAAAAAAAAAGAAGGGGGAGAAAAAGAAAGAAAGAAAGATAGAATAAGAAAACGACAAACACGATCTCGAATGTGGAGCTTGCATTACAATATTACTGGGCGTCTGCAGCCCTGGAAGACGAGCCGCACCCCTAACCCAACTTTCTTCTCCCCCACCTCACCTCCACCTCCACTCCTACTCCACCCCCACCCCCCGTGTGTCTCATCTGCTGTGAGTGCGCTTTTGCGATGTATCCGCGCGCACACACGCCCAGAGTACGCTGGACGAGCCCAGATGTGCATTAAGCGACTGACCTGAGAGGGTTAAAGTAACAGGGGCTCGGAGAAAGGAAGGAAGAGGAGGAGGGGCGGGAAAGGAAGAGGGGGGGGGAGGGGTAGGCACCAGGATGGCGACTGGGGCCGTCTCAAGGAGAGGGAGAGGAGGTTGCAGTTGCAGTATCTCCTTGTTGCATAATGGCTTCATGCGAGCTGAAAGCGATCGAGTGATTAGAAAGAACAAGAGAACGAACAGAGTAAGGCTAGACTTGAAAGAGAGAGAGAGAGAGAGAGAGCGAGTGAGAGCGACGACGACGTGACTTTGTGAGGACTGAGATTCGACTCGGCCGCTTGTCCGAGCGGCGCCAGAGGGCGGCCAGCCAAGTAGCCATTCTCTAGCCAGCCAGCCAGCCAGAACCTGTGGGGGTACCCAATCGCTGATCACCATGAGTCTCAGCGGCGACTATGCTCCGCCAAGAGGAGCCGAGGCCCCTCCGCCGACCTGTCGGGTCTCCGCGGGTACTGAGAGAGAGAGAGAGAGAAAGATAATAGGTGGAGTGGGCGCGTCCAAGAAGAGAGGACCAGACCGGGTACGCGTGCAGCAAGTGGTGGCGGAGAAGGGGCGAGAGAGAGAGAGAAGAGTCGGGGAGACAATGGGGGAATGGCTCTCATGCGAATCAGTGTTTGGGTATATAATCAGAGGACATGCGCCTCATCATCATCCTTCTCTCTCTCTCTCTCTCTCTCTCTCTCTCTCTCTCTCTCTCTCTCTTTCTCTCTCTCTCTCGTTCCTTTTCTTCATCCGTGAGCCCATCCGTTCGCCATCTCGATCTGGCATCTTTTTTTTTTTTTTTTTTTTTTTTTTTTTTTTTTTTTTTTTTTTTTTCCTTTACCACCTTCCTGGTCCTTTAAACGCGATCCCCTCCTTCCTTTGCCCACCTGTTGACCCGACTCTCTCTCTCACTCTCTCTCTCCGCCCTTTTTCTTTCTTTCTTTCTCTCCTCCGCCTGTTGTTCCTGGCTCCGGGTTGCTGGGGCGCTTCTCTTTTCTTTCTCGAGTGTGCCTGTCCTTTAATCGTCTCACATCGACTCTCTCTCTCTCTCTCTTTTTTTTCCATCCGTTGGGTTCATTCATTAAATCTATTCCCGATCCATCATCAAATCCATCCCATCCATCCATCCATCCAAAATAAATCTTCATTTCGTTTCATTCATTAATAAAATTCATTCGTCTCTCTCTTTCTCTCTTCCTTGCTTCTCTCTCTCTCTCTGCTTCTCTCTCTCTGCTTCTCTCTTTCTCTCTCTCTCTCTCTCTCTCTCACGCTATTCAATCTCTTCTCCTTCTTTGACTACCAGTCCGTTCCCAACCTACTCGGACACCCTCCTCTTGTCTCTCGCTCACTCACTCACTCGTTCTCACTCTCACTCTGACTCGGACGGACTCTCTCATTCTCTCACTCGGACTCTCACTCTCACTCCAGCCTGGCATCAACACACACACACATGACCCCCTCGCCTCAGACACGCTGTCATCTTCCCCTGTGGGCCCCATTCATTTCTGTTTCTCTCATCTCTATATATATATATATATATATATATATATATATATATATATATATATATATATATATATATATATATATATATATATATATATAATATATATATATATATATATATATATATATATATATATCTATCTCTTCTCTTCTATTTTTTTTTATTTTCCCGCCGGTTTTCGATATGCTTTGTGGATCGGCTTTGGATCATCCTTTCCCACCCACCCGTTGCTCGCGCCCCTTCCCTACCCATCGCCTCCATCTCTCCCGCGCGCACACACACACGCTCTCTCTCTCTCTCTCTTTCTCTCTTTCTCCCACCCACGAGCAACGGGCCCGTCCGTTGCCCCCCCCCGGGAAAGGAAGAGGGGGGGGTCATCGTCCCCGGTGGATGGGTCCCTGGAGAGGGATGCGATCGAGGGCATTTTAATGGCCATCATCCGCAATGTGAGCATCCACATCTGGATGCTCCCGATGAGCGAATGAACAATGAATCAAAAGCAAAATGCTATTCTTCTGCAAATGAATCCTTTTCTAAACTCATCGACTCTCTTTCTTTCTCTTCTTCCTTCTCTCTCCTCTCTCTCACATACACATACTCGCGCCTCGCTCTCGCTCTGCACCCCTGCCCGTTATTGTTCTCTCTCGTCCTCCCCCACCTCGCCTCCTTCGCCGTACCAGAGTGCCACAACAGCTTGCTCATTACTCGGCCTGACCCTGGCCCCATGCCCATTCGCCGCATCGTTCGCCTCTGTTTCTTCCCTCCATCTCACAGCAGCACATACCAGTCGTAACCCTGGGCTCCCCCCCTCTCGACCGTCGCTCTTCCCTGCGGACCTGCCGCCTCCCCAGCAACATCTCCGTCGACTCGCCCAGACACGACCCATTCCTCTATCTTTCTTTCTCTCTCTCTCTCTCTCTCTTCTCTTCTTCTTCTTCTTTTCTCTCTCTCTCTCTCTTTCTCTCTCTCTCTCTATCCTCTATTATTTTCTTTCTTTCTCTCTTTCTCTCTCTCTCTCTCTCCCCTTCTTCTCTTCTGCCTACTCTATTGCTCCAGCTCTTGGCCCGCCCAGGCGCCGCCCTTCGCCGTCTCGTTGCGCCTAGGCTGTTGTCTGCACTCCCCCTGTCACCCAGCTCGTCTGCTCTCAACAACTCACAATGACCACTGACGACGATGCCTCCTCCTCGGCCACAAGCTTCCGCCAGCGGACTCGCAAATCCAGCAAGGCCAGCTCGGTCCCTTCTCCCCTTTCCGTCCATAACCACGGCCTCGGCTCAAGTAGTAGTGCTGCACCCTCATTCACAACCACAACCAGCAGCCACATTGGCCTCTCCAACTTTTTCCTTTCAGCCGACAAGAAGAGTTCTTCAGCCGCTGCTGCTGTCGCTGCTGCCGCCGCAATGGATCCCCATGGCAAGGTCCCATCACAACTCAAAGTGAGGCATCTGGAGCACGACAAGGCGTACGCTGGCTATTTGACAAAGTTCACCCCCAGGACCTTCTTCTCGCGCAAGCAATGGAAACGACGATACTTCATCCTCCACCACCAGGCACTGCATTGCTTCAAATCCTCTGACCCACAACACCCACTGCTCGAGTCCATCGCATTGACAACAGAGTCCATTATCTGCGTGACAGACATCTTTTCTGGGAAACGGTACTGTCTCCAGGTCTCCTCACCGGGCGAGAAGAGCTGGTTTGTTCTTGCCGACACTGCCTCAGAGATGGCTGGCTGGTTGCGTGAACTCAAAGCAACAGTCCAGCGCACTCGTGGACACCATCCAATGCTACACCCGCTCGATGTTCGCCCACGGACAGAATACTCAGATTCGTCAGAGCTCTCGGAATTGACCTCGTCCTCGCACGCGACTCGTATCCCAATCGCTCCCTCCGCGCTCTCTTCCTCTCTCGATGCTGGTCAACTCTCGCGGGGCTCACCACTATCGGTCGTCTCTGTTTCGAGACCGACTCTTTTGCACCCACACCAGCATCCAAACCAACATCCGAACCAGCACCAGCACCAGCACCAGCACCAACACCAACACCAGCGCCAGGCATCACTCCAGGACTTTCCACCCACGAGTCTGAGTCCTCCTCCAAGGGCCATTACTCCCAAACCCGGATTGCCTCCTTCAACCTCTGTTAATCCACAGCGGCAGTCAATGCTTCCCCAGCAGCATTCACAGCCCCAGCAACCTCAGCGTCAGAACCAACAGCCCGACCAAAGAAGACGAAACAGCTCACTCTCTGCGGGCGCATCGAACCCAACAGACTATGCGTCCTTTGGGTCGGTCATGGAACAAGCAGAGGCAATGGCTGTTGCTCAGGAGACTACAAAGTCATCGTCCTGGTCCATCCCCACAAAGATTGAACGTACTGAGGCCTATGCAACTGTTCCCAGGAGCAAGCGCGAGTCGACCATGTCGACCATGACTACGGCCTCAACCATGTCCTCCATGCCTGCGATGAACCACTCTCTTGGCTCGGTGACCGCAGAGCGACTCCCCGGCACAATGGGAGGAGTCGCGCCTCTCCCGAACAGGAGTGTGTACCGACTCACGGGCAGCCAATCGCGTCCCATTAGTCCTGCTTCGGTGTCATCTCGGCCCACAAGTCCCAACTTTAACCGGGCCAGTCCCCGTAATTCTCTCGTCATCTCACCGCCACCGCGTAGTATCCATCGCCCTGCAAGCACTGCTATTCGCCACTCGACTCAGATCCTGCCCCCACCCCAAAACGCCTCCGTTGGCCTACCAGCGCCGACAATTCTTTCAACGACGAATGGAGTTGGTCCCGCCTCAGGAACAACGTCAGAAAATCTGCAGGCACAGCTCCCACTCTCGAGGATCACGAGCATTCGGCATCAGCGGGACATGGGCAACAACCGCCAGAGTATGAGCATGATGACAACAGGACCCATGGCTCCCGTGGCAGGTGTTGGAGCCGGTATCAGCACCGCAACAGGATCTCTTCAGGAACGTGTCCAGCGCAATACATCTAGGACAAACATCCAAAAGGCATCGCCCTTGTCGAACACAGCCGTGGCTAGTGTGGGCGCAGTAGGTGGTCAGGCAATGCGCCAAGCAGCCGTCGACACTATGGTCTTGACAGGAATGGGTCGATCCATTTCCCCAACACCATCTCTGGCCTCTGCGCCGAAGCTTCCACTGCCTGAGCCACCACGACCAGGATCCAATTCTCCCAATCGATCTGCACATCGTCATTCATCCTCAGTGTCGTCCTCGACCTCTGTCATGTCGTTGCCCCAGTACCCTTCTTCCATGTTGGGATCGGTTGTAGAAGGTCCTCCCTCGCCCACTACCACCTCTTCACCTCGTCGCAGCTCGAGCTTGCAGCAACGGTCTCCAACAACACTCGAATTTTCGATCCCGCGACGTTCTGAGGCCAGAGCTCGGTCAGATTCGCATGAAGGAATCACCAAGCCAATGGGTAGACTTGAGGACATTCATTTGGCTAGACGGGCAACGACTCCTTCACCGAGATTAGGTGCCATTCCCACTACACTCTCGACCCAAAACCATGTGTCAGGAGTTGCTCGACCAGCGATGAGTGGTTTGGGGCGTCCGGAATTGACAGAGATATCAGTCAAGGTAGCAAATGGATCGATGCCTGGCTCTGCTCAGAGTAATGGACATGTCGCTAGTCGACACCAGATGTCTCTTCCCATCCATTCGATGTACGCCTTGCCTGCGCCCCCAACTCGACAGCAGCCAGCCCGTCCTATCAGTCCATTCAAGGATCCTGCAACGGCTCGACCTTCCAACACTCAACGAGGCATTACTATCCATGGATCTCTCCGACCATTGTCTGCCATCTCTGGAGGCGTTCCGACGTTAGGTGGAGGTGTTGCGAGGAGATCTTCCAAAGCATCCCCTCCACTATCGGCAGATACAGGCGCAGTAACAACAGCAGCTGAATCTCCTGCCACAACCACCACTGCGGCTCCAGCTCCAGCTACAGCTACGGCTATGGCTGTGACACCGACATCTACACCGACACCACCATCGACACCGGTGACGACCACAACCACAACCACTACAACCACAACCACAACCGTGCCAGTCAGTAATAACCGGGATTCGATTGTTGGTGCTCTGACAAGATTGTCGATCGCTGCACTGTCATTACCGCCCAGACCCACGACCGCCATCCCTCCTCCTCCGCTCTCTGCCACACCTGGTTCAGAGCCGCCGCCCTTGTCTGCATTCGGCTCTGGGGTCACACAGAATCCAATTTCGCATAATGCCCTTCCAGCACCGCCCACCACAGCTCTTCCCAACACTCCAGACCAGGATGTTGTTGCTTCAGAGAAGAAGGATAGAATGCAGGTTGGATTTGCAGTCATCCTGGAAGAGGAGGAAGAAGACGATGTGGACGACTTTACGGATGGTGGCAGTGATGTGGAAGGGAATGAAGAGAACCAGGAAAGATTACAAGAGCGAGGTCGTCGTCGTGGAAATGGCGAAGGAAATGACGAGGAAGAAGAGGAGGAAGAAGAAGAAGAAGAAGAAGATGTAGACGAGTTTGTGCCAAGGTTGAGGTTTGAGGATCTGGATCTGGAGAGTCAATCCATCAGTGCGGACGGATCGACGGCGACGGCGACGACGACGAATACAGCGAATACGGTCACGTCTACGGAAATAGAAACGGATCTTCCACAACAACAGGACTGGGACAAGACGAATACTCGAAGAAGGTCCAGGGATATCTCTGGCCGCCCCGAGTATTATAGAGAACGAAAGGTGGTCGAGTACATTTTCCCATCCGAGTCGTTCCCGTCAGCATCCACTTAAGAGTCTTTTCACTTTTCTCCTTTTTTTTCTTTTCTTTTCTTTTCTTTTCTTTCTTTTTATTTATGTGATTGTATCGTACCCTTTGCATCTCTTAGCATTCTCGCACATCCTCCCTACTTTTTTTTTTCTCGTAGCCTCTCTCTCTCTCTCTCTCTCTCTCCATTCACTACTTGTTTGATACCATAATGCACCTTTTTGCCTTTTTTTGTCTGCCGAGTAAGAATGGAGAACAAGAAGAAAAAGAAGAAGAAGAAGAAAAAAAGAGGGAAACCCCTCCTCTTCCCCTCTCCTTCTACCACTGTTTGCTTCCTTTTCCTCCCCTCTAATCTCATTCATCTTCTTGTTACCCCCCCCTTCCTTCCCTCCTCCCCCCTTTTTTTACCCGTTTTTTTTTTTTTAAAAAAAGTCTCTTAATAATTGTATGAGGACAGTAAAAGAACCTTTTTTTTTTTTTATTTTCCCTGGACGGAAATCATTTCTGCACAACAACAAACTTGGAGATCTAGGCTAGTATTTTGATCAAAAAAAAAAAAAAAAAAAAAAAAATTAGAAGGAATGGGGTGAAGGGCTTTTGAAATTCTCGGTGGTTGGGCTGTGCAAAAAAAAAAAAAAAAACTTGCTTTTGTTGTTGTTTAATGACGATTCAAGGGAAGACTTGTCTCTCTCTCTCTCTCTCTCTCTCTCTCTCTCTCATCGCTTATCATTTGGCAGGTCTCTCTTTTTCCTGTGGTTCCTGAATATTACAATTATTAATATTATTATTATTATTTTCCCCAGGATCTCTCTCTCTCTCTCTCTCTATTTCGTTCTCTCTCCTCACTTGTGCCTGGATTATCTTATTTACAAACACTCTTATTTTTTTTTTCCATAGACGGACCACTGAGAGTTGAAGACAAATCAGTCAAAAAACACCGCCCAATGACCAAATGGGTAAATGAAGAAGCGAACCTGGATGAATTGGGTTTTAAATTGAATATCGTGGCTAACCAATGAGTCTAGGCTGTTCACTAGCCCTCGCCTATAGAGAGAGAGCGGGACCTAAGGGGAAATGACCCCCGGTCAAAAAGAAGAGGGCAACCATCGAGATCCCTCTGGCCACCCTTTCTCTCTCTCTCTCTCTCTCTCTCTCTCTCTCTCTCTCTCTCGAAAGGAAAACTTGGGAGGAGTGAGATTCGCTCCTTTTTTAAAAAAAAGGTCCTTTGCTCCGCACAGACCCTGCCAGCTCCCCCTTCTCCTCATCTCCCGTGCTGAAACGTCAGAGCTTTCACACTCCGACTTGCTGGACGGTAGAGAGGCAGATCATCTAGGGGATGTGAAAGGAAAAAAAAAATGACGAAAGCATCTTTAAAAGAAGGGGATCATAATTGCGTTTTACACCCCCCTCTCCCCCTCCCTCCCCTGTCTGTCCCTGACCATCTTCTGCATACATTTCGTTCCAATCTACCACGGCTTGCCTGCTAATTTCGTTCTACCTCCAAAAGTACAATTTTTAGGAAATGACTCCCATGTTCCCACCTCTACTGCTACCACCAATACTTCCACTCTAACTCCTACAACAAAACTGGAACATCCCGAATACTGTGACGAATTGCAACCCGTCCTTGTCGCGTCTCGCGTTTGACACGTCCCACGGCCGGAGTCTTATTTTTTCAGATTCAGATCCTCCTCATGAAACACACCAAAGGGTAATAATGCCAGTCGTCTGCCGATCAATACTTTCTCTGGCCATTCTCTTCTTACCACACTTTTTTTTTTCTTTTTCTTTTTTTTCCCACTAAACAGAGACAACCAACCGTGACATTGGCAGTGACATTTGCGACATTAGGCAATCGAGTACCAAATCTTGTAAACCATCTCCCAGACCCTCACTCAGTCAGAGGCATTCAGCAAGTGGAAACAAAGTAAAAAAGGAGACTGTCAAGTAAAAGAGTATGAAAAAGAACCAAGAAAAGCTTGAAAGTCGAAAAGTTTCCTTCCACACTCTCTCTCTCTCTCTCTCTCTCTCTCTCTCTCTCTCTCTCTCTCTCTGTTGAACAAAAGTGTAGAGAACGGGTTGGCTGGTTACCTAATAGATTGTACGATCTACTCGTAAAGCAGATCTCCGTCATGGAACAACCTGGAACAAGGGATGTTCCGATCGGGGGGAGGAAGGGAGGGAGGTGTTCCACCTACTATAGGATAGAGTCGAATAATCAACATCTGACCAACTGTGCAAAATACTCGAAAATAGTGACATTGAAAAGGACTCGGGCGATGCGCTGGCTTGGCCTGCTAATGGAAATAGCACATCTAGACCAACTCCTGAAAGACTGTTTTGGGGGAGGGTGCTCATTCTCTAGTTAAACAACTCTTTTTCTTTGTCTTCTCTTCTATGCCTCTCTTGTGAAAAAAAAAAAAAAAAAAAAAAAAAAAGAGCGAGAGCGAAGGTCATATTGAGCCAAAGCTCATCCTTTGCTGAAAGACCATCATAGAGAAAGACAACACATAGCTCTACCAAGATGGTCATTGCCTCTCATTGCATCATGGTTAAACAAAACTCTGCGATCAAGTTTTTGATTTGAGCCATTGTGACACCTGTTTCCTCTTGGGGTCTTGGAGTACATTGTTGGGCAAACTGTCTGACCTATCTGTGCACCAATGGAAGGGGGAAGGAGAGAGTTCCTTTTTTTCATACGCGTCGTCGCTTTGATCTCGGGAGATTTGTACATGGCCATTCATTGAACTCGCCTTCTAGTTCTTATTCAACCCACCGTGTCGCAACCGCCAGTTCTCCCTTTTTTTTTTCTCTTTAATTCTCAGTTCAAGAACATTAGGTTTAATAGGTTGTCTATGAATCATTTCTCTGTCTCTGAAGCCCTCGTAGTGCTTCAAGGATGGCACTCATATCATTCTGAAGAGTGACAATCCCCTCTTTCACTTCAGATACCTCACTCTGTGTCTTGGATATGGTCGCTTTCACTTCCGAAATGTCTAGTTTCATCTCGGAGAGTTCATCTTTAACCTCGGAAATCTCCATTTTCGCCTCCATGATTTCTTGTTTTACTTTGGAAAACTCTTGCTTTGCCTCAGAGGATCCTTCATTGGTCACGGCAATCTTCTTGTCCAGCTCGACAATGTCATGTCGCAGGTCTTGAACATGTAATTTCATAGACGAATTTTGAACCTCCATAGAGAGGTCACCTTTGAGACTACTGAGATATTGTTCCTGCTGCATAAACTGCTCCTTGATACTCGAGATCCCATCCAACATGGCTTGATTCTGTTTGAAAAGTCCCTCATCCGACTCCCTAGTCTCTGTGGGTTTCTTGTCTTCCTTGCCAGTGTTCGGCTCAGGGTAGAATGTGGTCTGATCCTCTTCAAAGAGAACCTCTTCGTCTTTTTTGGCCACCCTTCGTTCGTACTGTTTTACTTGATAGGGAGTCGCTGTATAACAGACCATTTCAGGGAACCAGTCAAATGTCTCACGGAAACCTTTTTACAGAGCCACACAGAAACCACATTGGAGATAATGGATATCAGATCATCCATTAGTACTCTCGAAACACCCCGATCTGTCGACAAATTCATCAGTGATACTAATTGAACTTGGATCACTTACCAGGGATGTGGTACGACATGTTCTCGGCACTTTCGACATATCGGAGCCTGTTCTCGAGCCACACCTGACGCCAAGAGTCGTCAGCCTTGACAAATGCACTGTTGATCAAAGCTATTACAAGGCGAACCCACCGTCGGCAGAGTCATTTAGTCAACAAGTTTGATGCAGAGTCTGCAAGGATACCATTCAGAACAACTAAACTCAAAAAACAACCAAAAAATATTGATCCACACATCTATTTTGACTCACCAATCAACACATTGAGCATCAGGATCGATGAGAATGTAAAGAATAACATCATCATCAACAAGAGTGGCCCGTTCGGGTACGATCCACCATTCTCGCCATCATCGTACATATCGCTGTTCAAAGGATCGTACCGCCCACCCTACAGTCAGAAACATGAATTGTAGTTAGAACCGAAAACACTTTTGAAGGGTGAATTTGGTCCGCCCCCCGCCCCCAGAAAATAAACGACATTGTTGCTTCAGTCCCCTCCTCCTCCTCCTCCTCCTCCTCCTCCAATCACAAAGTGTTTGTGTTTCCTACCATCATCAGGTATACAGTACTGATAGCTCCAAGAAAGTTTTTAGGGAATTTTGCTTCCGTTACTTCCGAACCAATCACACCACCATGAAGGACATGAACGATGGCAATGGTAAAGAAGAGCAAACTAGCTGCAAGCACCATGAAGAACACTGTGATCTCTTGAAGGATCCCAAACACAATCGTGATGTATTTGCATACAACCTCACTCACTCGGAGCTCGGCCAGCTATGAGAGTGGATTTGAAAGAAAAAAAGAAAAAATGTCAAGAGTTAGTCTGTTCATAATTGGCTAATGAAAAAAAAAAACCCCCTATTCAGCAATCTCTTTTCCATTTGATCACTCTTTTAAAAACATACCAAGTGGAGGAATACAAACACAACACCGAAACTAAAGTCTTCTGTCACCGCATCTGGGTCCTCATTCACAATGTTGATGACCTGGTGGATACTTGTCGCGAGAGGATAAAAGTAAGTAATCAGATCCAGAATGTTGTAAGGAGATCTAGAGAGAGAGAGAGAGAGAGAGAGAGAGAGAGAGAGAGAATGAATATCATTAGGCCGTCGGAAAAGGCAACCCACAGATACTCAACTCAAAGCTGCTCAAAGAGACTTTTTTTTTCAGTCTCAAACATACGTGAAATACAAAGACCGGGGACTCTGAGCATCCAACGGCTTTTGTTCAACTTCATTCCGACTCTTTC
Source organism: Mortierella sp. BCC40632 (assembly GCA_011634665.1). Taxonomy (NCBI): domain Eukaryota; kingdom Fungi; phylum Mortierellomycota; class Mortierellomycetes; order Mortierellales; family Mortierellaceae; genus Mortierella; species Mortierella sp. BCC40632. The sequence continues at coordinate 400,393 of WAEK01000006.1, forward strand.
TTGTAAACAACAACCTTGCTGTTGATGTCCATTGATTGGCCCTTGAACGTTGATTGACCGTTTCCTTGTTCTCGTTTTTTTCATTCTTCTTTTCTTCTATTTTTTCGTCATCTTCTTCCTTCTTTGCCTTCTCCTTCTCCTCATTCGACTCTGGATCGACATAATACCGGCACTCTCGCCATTGAAGAAACTCGAGCCAGAGAAATATACAGGAGAGGACAATGATCGCCGAGAAAACTCCAAGGAGTGGTCCTTTCTCTCTATAATAAGTCTGCATTAAAGCACCACTCACAATGAGGAGAGAGTAGGCACACTGTGTTGCAAATCGAATCATCCAGACTGCATATACATAGGTGTTCCTATAAGCAAGAGGGAGAACCACCAAAATGTCAGGGCAACTAGGTTTCTCTAACAAAAAAAAACACGCACATCCTCCCCCCTCCCCTCAACACATTGACAAAGAATAGACATCCAACACATACCACTTGAACTGAATCACTGCCTCAATGGCCGGATTGTCAATAATGTCGAGACTGTAGAAACGAGATCGGATATACACGTGGCTGAAAGGGTTCATGTTGAATAGAATTCCATGATAAAGAACCCGAGTCCATGTTGTGGCTTGATTTGGATTACTAAATGGAAACTCATTGCATGGATTTTGACTCTTTGGTATAAACGACCAAAGGAGACCAACAGGTGCCACAAACACCTCCTCTGTAAAGTTGACGTTGAGTGGATCAGGTTTTCCATTGGAACAGTGTAGTTGAAGGATCGGATTCCGACATTCATAAATCTTGCGATCATCCAAGGTCCAGGGCCATCGAAAGGTTGGAGGGTGTATAATCCTGTGGTTGTTGATAATATACTCCTTGTTGTGATAGCGAATATACGCAAATCCTCTGGTAACCCAGAGTGCTATATCGTAATATCTTGTAGTAAAGTCATCCATACAATTGAGCAAGTACAGGATGTAGGTAATATCGTTGGATTCCTTTGCCTTGTGGAGACAGCGCTTGATGATGATCCGAGCCGTTTCGATTACTGTCGGATCAGTCTTGGAGTTGTGAAGAATAGCTTCAATTGGGTTGGATCCTTTTGAATAGGTTCTTAAAGGGACCCAGCTGCTTGGACTGCCGACGGCGTCTCCTTGGAATAGCTTCTTTAGGATATACTCAACTCGTTCGCTTCCGTATCCTGTTGTTTGTTTGCAGAGCGTCAACATCAAGGACTCAAAGTGACCTCCAGGAGCGTGATAGTAATTGGCAAAGGAGCAAAGATACCTGACCACTGCATCCAGTACGCCAGCACTATACATTACATTCTCAGATGCAAGATAGAACAATTCCAAAAAGTATACCCTTCCACCCAATGGTACCCATGACTTCCCCTTACAAAGCTGGATCACATTCTGGTTGGAGCTCAGGGTTGGGTAACCTCCATGAGGACACATGCTCAACTTGGTCTCTTTTCCCAACTCGGGTGTTATTTGAAAAAAGACAAGCTCGATCTCATCTTGCGAGGACTGTGGAAGCTTCCAGGTCGTAAATAAAATGTAATCAGATTTTTTCCTTGCCACCATAACGTGAGAGTCCTCCACAAAGATGTAGCAGCTTGAAGAGTTCCACCAATACTGCTGTGACTTGCCATCCGGGAATTGGACCCGTGCCGTCACCTTATTCCAGAAGGCATATTTGGTCAATTGGAACACAACTACTCCTCCAGGATAGGAGATCTCTGTGTCATACAAGATCTCGGGCATCTTGGAGAGTTCCGATGCACAGTCGATGGTGCATTGGGACCCGGAATCGATATCCGCTGGCAAATCCTCCAGAAAAGACACCTCAAGGCTTGAACCACTTCGGTGAGCCACCACCGTAGACTTGACATTGGTCCCATCCCATTTTTGTCCAGTCTTGATATCTCGAATGGTGAGGTCTGAGTAAATCCGTGACACGACATGTCGCTTTGTTTGAGATAAATTTCTCGTATCTGCAATCAGCCAGCTTTTCGAAGTCCTTTTGGGGTTCTTGCCAAAGATGCTCCTTTCTCCTTCGAGAAAACCTTGCCATTCTTCGGATGATTTTCCATGAGATTGTAAAAGTGCTCCCGATATGGTCAAATACATGAGTTGAGCCTTTTCTGTGGAGATTGCCAATGTCATTCCGGTGGATGAGAGGGAGAAATGTATGATCTCACTAGTTGTATTGATTTGATGCTTTGGAATTCCAGTAGATAGATCCCAGATCAAGACTTGATAAGGTGACATTCCCAACACGAGTATCCCTCCTGCTGCTGCAAACATTGCCCATGAAAGTTCAAAGAATGAAAAATACTTCAGAATAGGGATGCAGTAGAGTATCTCCCATTGATCCGCAGTCTTGTAGACACTGAATCCCTCCCGATCACGGGTCACGAATCGCTCAGAATCATCGCTCCATTGAGAAACATAGAGATAGGTGAACATGGCCTCTCCGTCAAACGATTGTAGCTTGACGCATTGACTGTGGCGATCGGAGGGTTGGAATGGTAGAGATACTCTCTGATCCTGATCCCGAGACTGTCGTGGTTGGTGGATATTCCTAGGGTTGTTGAATAAAAAGAACCCCTTTTCAGATGACCAGTTTGTTCTGAAAACAGCAATCTGAGATCCATCCCACGACACTGACAGATCAATCTCCCACCCAAGCTCAGAGTCAATGTCAATCTCTGCGTGTGCGCTGGGTGTTGTATAGGGATACGGATAGGTGACTTTGGAGGTTGCTTCGGATAGTTCTAGTTCCCAGAGATCAAGGAACCACTGTTCTTCAATCCGGGATAGTGTTGCGATATGAGATCCCGATGCTGAAATGACAACGCTCTCAATCATGGCTGGTTCTTGTAACTCGCTTGGATCGTCACCGATACAATGTTGAATGTTGAATGCCCTCCTTGGTGGTGGTATCTGAGGAAGGATACAGTCTAGGGTTTCACAACATTGTTCAAATCCAACTCATAAATGTTAAGAGACTTGTGAAGACTGTATCAAGACACTGTCCCATCATCACTTCAAGAGAAACGTACCGTACGAGTTTACATCTGGTGGACTTTCGCTCAACTCTACATAGCAGACTAGTAGAGATCCAGGGTTTGATTTGTCCTTTTGATGAACTTGAACATTAAACTGCGGTTCAAATTGACGTCGCAACAACACCCTGATGAACAATATCTCTCCTGTCAATATCAAGCATTGCAAAGAAAAAAAAAAGTGGTCAGTTGCAGAGCGCAAACTAGGCTGCAGGCATTGAGTGTCCTTTCCAGGTGTTCTACTCGACTCACCTGCTTCTGGAAGACGGCCTAGATTGATTCTCTACTCCGAGAAAAAAACAGACTCTGTGTTAGATAGTCCGTAGAAACAATGATAAGACAAAACCTATCATCTCGGAAATATTCTTACCATCTCATTGATGTCTAGGTGGTCAATGCCCTCGGCCTCCTTGTCAAGCATAAAACACACTACTGAATAGTAAAGCTTCTCGTACTCGAACGAATTCTCATCCTCGTCGATTCTAAGCTAGTGGTAGAGAGCTCCATGATCTTTTAGCTCTCTGTGGATTGAATTATGAAGACATACAACCTGTATCCAGGATCATCTCTGACATACCTTCGAGTCTGCCTCCACAAGTCGTATCGGCTCTAAATAGCTCCTATCATGTCCAGATCAGCAGCAATGAGGCAAATGTGAGTGGATAGTCCAGTACAAAAGTCGACCCACTTTATCAACAAAGCGACACTCACTCGCTTGATCCTTCAAAAATGAACTCGTAAATGTCATCGCGCAACGGTGTATAGAACAATCTTGTAACACCTTGGTCTAGACATGTTGGTCAGTATCTTCTGTCATGGTTCCTGAAGAATAGAGATCAAGTGTAGACAAATGACTTTGTTGAAGAGGAACCCTCGGATCACATACCAGAGATACCATCTTCAAGATCTCTCTCCATTTGTATCTCGTATTCCTCGATAGATGTGAATGGTGCATTCCTTGTACTTTTGTCTGTGCTTTGGATTGACTGTGATCTCGAGTCCTTTGAACTGCTTCCTGGTTGGAAATCCAGCAGAGGAGTACATGTGGAAGAGTTGGACTTTAACTCTTGTGGAAAGGTCGTGCCAAAAGTGTTTCTTCCTGTTCCGACAATAGTAGGTTCACAGAGATCTGGACTCTTGACTTTCATTTCTCCGACACCATCTTTCTGTCTGACAGTCTCATCATCATCTGTTCCATCTTCACATTGGCTGACTTGGCTGACTGGCTGGCGGTCGCTAATGCTGAATGCCCTTTGAGGACTGCTGCCCCTGGTCTCCAGACTCTTGGCCAGCTCTTCAGGGTGTTCTGCATTGACAGTGATCACGGTAGCCTCTGGTCTGGAGAGTGTCGAGAGAGGGGTTGCAGCCATGGCGCTTCCTGATGAGGGGCAGGAAGATGTGATGCAGAGATGACGATGCAAAAGAAACGAGGAATCCCAAGGTCTTTTTCACCTTTTTTTTTTTTTCTTAGGTACCCTTGGCCTCTGTAGCACAGTCTTCTTTATCAGTGCCCGTGCCTTCTCTCTCTCTCGAAATTTCATTCTCCTCTCAAGAGCACAGCAATAGACTTGTTTCCTACAAAAGTGAGTCGCTTTTCACCATTGGTAGTACATTTTATTAGCAGAGAGCAGTACCGATTGAGTACAGTTATATACCGATTGAATAGGAGAAATGATCCAGCCGTGGCTTAAAAAGTTTTCGCCAGCTCATCTCCTATCTCCAGGGGAAAGCTGAAAACAGCCCTTTGGAGGAAAAATAACACCACTGCCATTTTTAGCCATTTCCTCATCTCATCATGACCTTGGAGGCCTCCATTTCTGAGGAGTTGGAAATGGGGCAAGAAACTAGCTCTCATCCTAATCCTTTCGTGTTTGTGTCCACGCCTTGTCGCGGAGAGTCATCAAAAGCAGCATCGGCAAGAGCAAGAGCAAAGACATTTGTGTTCGTACCATCACCCCTTATTTCACCCCCCAGAGAGTCGTCAACTACAGCACCAGTGGCAGCCAAAAAGAGAGGACGGCCTAAAGGATCTAAGCAAGCAGCGATCAGTCGAGGGAAAGGAAAGCAAAAGGCCACTGAATATGACATCCTTGAAAGCCATAATAGCAGCGATACCAATACCAACAATCCCGCTAGTAGTATCGCCACCAATATTCCCACCGACAATAACACCATCGACAATCTCGCTACCAATAATTCAACCAACGATCCTGTTGACGATAGCACAATCAATGACCCCGCCGTCATCAACACAGAGAGCCACCCACCCACTGTTAGTCAAACAGACCTCTATTCTGTTCTCGGACCAGGACGTGTCGATCGGTTCTATGCTGATGGCTGTCTTTTTGGTTACAATCCCGATTACCTTGGAGAGCCATCAACTGGAAATTCGCGAGACCGACTTCCTGGAGAGAATGAAAACGAAGTCATTGTAGAGGATGAGCAAGGGGTTCAGGGAAGAGTGTCTTCTAGAAGAAGAGAGACTTCGGACAAGAGAGAGGAACATCAATGGGCCGATTCCAGAGGAGGATGACGAGGAAGAAAAGGAGTCTCATGATGGACCCAGGTCTTTTGATGAGGCCAACTATCCCCTTCATTTTTTCTACGAGCGTTACTTCGCTCAGTTTCCAATGGACAATACGGCAAACGATACTGATAGCGACTACAGCGACAGTAGTGAAGAAGAGGATGAGGAAGAGGACACCACAGCTGAAACGACTCACCCTCATACCTCTGCCAAGCGGAAGGCCCATGGATGCAATCACTTATCAACGAAAAGGTCGCGATTAGACCAGCGCAAAAGATCTAGACCACAGTGGCTTGAGGATACCGAGGACGTTGAAGAGCTACAGCAACACCAGGATCAAGACCAATTTACCACAGAAACAACTTCGATGCAGAGTCCAGGAGAGACTTACGAGAGATACCTACAGCGCATGAGATGGAACCGTGAGTTTGAGAGTATGAAGGCGACTTTTTTGAGCAAGGCCAAGGAATCCAACCCCAACAAAATCAAGCTCACTAAGAAGGAGTTGGAGACCATTCGCTTGAAACACAGGGAGAAAGTAGCCCTATACGAGTCGTCAGACTTGCGAATTCAACAGCATGCGCGAGGCACTAGGGCGGCATATGGTCAATTTCATCGACACTGGAGGGTAAGTAAGTAAGAACTCTCTCACAAAATTTAAAGACGACCGCATATTACTCATTTTTTTTTTTGTTTGTTTTGTTGTTGTTGTTATTTTTACTTGTAGCGGTGGTGCAAGCGGAAAGGATACCGGATAGAAGGGACTAAGAAGGTTGATTTTCGAGTCGAATATGAAAAGTTTTTTCTCTGGCTGAAAGAAGGCACGGCATTGGAAGGAGATGATGGCGGAGGGAGGCGTAAAATGGCTGTGTTACCTTTTTTTGCGACTAACTCTGTTCAGGTTTCCGAAATCAATGTCAATGGAAGAGGAAGAGCTGTATCCAGGCGTGTCAAAGTTCTGCCCAGTATGTCAACATTACTCCAACATATCAACGGCGTTAACGATCTTCGAATGTCGCAAGGGAGCAGTGGGGTCTTAAAGGAAGGAGGCGGCCCCGTACATGCCATACGCGGAGCAGCAGTCGATGCAATCACCAACGCTTACAAAACACGAATTGCAGGCGACCCAAGGATGGAATCCAAAAAATACGCTACTATCAATCATGCAGACGGAAAGGAGCTCGATAAATTGCGTGATGTAATGAAGGCGGCATGGATAGATCGATATCAGAAGCATGAGGACAGCAAATATGGCAGGAATTTGCCACACAAACTTACCAGCCTTCGTTCTCGCCTGATTGTTTCCTGGAAACACTTTATGATGATGCGTGGTGAGAATATCCGAATGGCCAAATTACCTCACATCAACTTTCACCACTTCGCGAACATGACTGGTGCGATTACAGGACCTCGTCCGAGCACTTTTGCCATCGTCCTGATCATGACGCAGGGGAAAACTCTGCGGTATGGTGGCTGCACATACGGTGTTGCTGTTCGGAATTCTGATGTAGAAATTTGTCCGATTGGGTCCCTCGCATTCTATCTGTTCTATCTTTGGCAGACAGTAAGTCGTATCCATTCAAAGCCTCTTTAGCGCTCAACTCGAAAGTGTACTTACCTTTATCTATCTCTCTTATTTCCATTTCCCTTTCAGCACGAGGAGGGTAAACCGGATCTTCACGACAACCAATGGCGAGATATTTATCTGGTCCATGGAAATGGCAAAAAGAAACAGCATCAGCAACTTTCACCTAACGCGCATTTGGATGGCATGTCTCGACTATTCAGGGCGACAGGAATCGTGACTAATCAACCTACGCACTTCTATCGCCACTCAGGGGCCAACCATGCGCACGATGCTGGTGCCTCTCTTTCCGCTATCCAGATTCATGGCGGATGGCAACCTAGTGGCGGCAGTCGCCTCAATACCCACTACCTGCATCCTCTTCCAAAAGGCGTCGCATATGCTATGGCAGGCGCATTTCAGCCTGGTCTACCTCCATGGATCAAGCGCGATTGTGTAACACCGTCGGTTGAGCTTCAACGACAGATCTTTCCATTCATAGAGGAAGATTATTTTTACGGAATGTCCAGATTGGCTTCTCTGGACCAGAAATATTATGGAGGGCAGGAGCGAGCTCGATGGTAGAGCCAATCCCATGCCAATGCCAGATGAGTCAAACAGAGCTGGCGTTTTACGGCTCAAGTTTCTGCTCCTCCTTGTACACCTGAGAAAGGTATTACTACAAGATGCAGTAGCCCTTCTGGAACTCCAGCCCAAGGATGGAATACTGTACGGCCACCACCACATCTTCAACTTGCCAGTCTTCAAGACCCCTGAGTTTCTTGCATTCAAGGACCAGCTTGTAGCAAAATGACCACCCTTGCGCCACCCCAATCGGATAGCCTTCGCCACAACGCCCCTTACTTGGAAGCAGAATTTCGACTATTAAACTCCACGATGGCGGAAAGTTTCCGAGCGATCAAAGGACAACTCGACCAGGAAGCAAAAAAAAGTATGACAGAGTTTAAAGAACTGTTAGTGAGTAGCGCCAACGGTATCAAAAATACTGTAAAACAGTATCTTCCGTCCAGACGGCCGCCCTCAAACACTCTGTCGAAGCTTCTCAGGATCTACACGCTCAAGCCATGCTCTATGTACTGCAAGCGGCCCCAAGCCTCTATCTCCAGCGAATTCGTCAGTTGAGGCGGCTAAATGGCACAGCTATCCCCGCTACTGTATTAGCGCCTCCTCTACCTCAACTTACTTCTCTCTTCCAGCAACAGTCGAACCAAGCCTCACCATCACCAGAAAACTATCTGGATGGGATGGAAGACAATGGTGTGGAAACTATTGACTTGGAAGATCCATTGACCGAGCAATTCGATGCGATAGAGATGTGTGAGGATTTGGCACAGGTGACACTGGGTGATGCTTCTCAACCACCGTCACAGGTACAATCGATACCTCCTGGGCCATCTCTGAGCTTAGAGGAGCGTCTAGACTTGTTGGCGGCTGAGGTGGCCGAGAGTCGTTGTATCATTGAGTTTGATGTGTCTAATGGGTTTACGTATGAGATGGTTTCTCGATCAAGGCCGTTAGAGGAGCACTGGGAGGAGTGGTTCTATGGTTTGGTACGCGACGGCGTCCAACAACCCTCGATCTATTGGTTGAATGGGGAAAACAGGCGCCACACTTTTGCCAGCAGCCATATGGCCGAAACTGCCTGGAGATACGTAAACCCAGCAAAGGACAAAAACACTTACAACGCATTATGGACCTTCAAGAAAGCCATTGTGCGAGGAATTCTGAAAATGATGGTGGATCGTGAGGGCGATGTCATGCATAGAGAGAAGACAGCCCTCGCAGAAGTGGCTGCTTTGATCCAGCACAATACCCTATCACTTAACAAGTTCCAAAAAATGAATAGAAAGTTGTAATAAATTGGCCGGTGTTCTTTCAAACACATTAGTCTTCTTTTCTGAGAGACTTCGCTCAACTGTCTTCATCAGGAATGGAGACAGCTAGAGGGAATAATATCACCAAAACGAAGAGCCATCCCAGTCTTGATGGACATCCTAACTTCCTATGGTCATCGACGGTGTTGCTTGAATGAACCTTTAATAACAGTGAATGCATTGGGCGTGGGGTTAGCTGCATACAAAAAGCTGAAGGGGTGTTGAACAGGAAACCAGCACCAAATACCCATTGTTTAGCTAATTGAGTTTAACTCCCAAGTTACTTGAATTTGTATAAGACAAATATGGAAATGCTCCTTTTTTTTTTAAAATTTGTTGAAATTTTCCATGCCCCGCAGAAAGTGCCCACTTTCTGCAAGGGGACCATCAGGAACTGCGTTCATCTGGGCCCCCTCCAGATTCACTCACAGGAATGAAACTCACTTTTTTTTTTTTTTTTTTTTTTTTTAGGGATAGAGGTGATTACCACCAACAGGCCTGGCTTTCCATTCAGGCATCTCTCTTCAAATTGCATTTGCTCATGCTCAGCTCAGGACCCCAACTCAACATCTTCAATTCAAAGAGAGAGTCTAACCTCTTCAGGTTTCGAATGGGAACAAGGAAACGACCCTTTTCAACTCTGCACAACACCTTGGTAAACCTCCTCCGATCCAAAGCCTTCCTAGGACGATACTCTAGACCATGACAATCACTGGGAAAACGACGAGACTTTAAAACACTTGACATAGTTTTCTCTCAGCTCCATACACCCTCACACCGGAAGCGTTTAAATTTGTACAACATGGCGCTTTGCCACTGCATTAATAGTCAATCTCGGGAATAATATTGATAATTTCGGGGCCTACATCTCAGACTTGGAAAAGATCACAGGATAACATGGATCCATTTCATGAGCACACAAAGACTTTAGGTGTTTTGACTCTTTTGTCCCTGCTGGAGTTGCTGTAAGGCTGCAAGGATGATATGGATATCTTGCTTGATATCCGAAATCTCGGCCTTGAGTTCCGTGTGGACATCTCGCTTGAGTTCGGTTTGGATGTCTCGTTTGATATTCAGTATCTCAGTCTTTAGTTCAGCATATCCCTCCAATAGTTTTGTAGCGTCAATACTCTCCTCACTCTGTAGCTGGTTTGTTCTTTGCGATCCCTTCTCATTTTCCTTCCATTCTTCATTCTCGTTTTCAAACGCTGTTTGATTGTCATCAAAGATGATTTCTTCATCCTTCTTGGCCACTCTTCGCTCGTACTGCTTCACTTGGTAAGGAGTTGCTGTGTAATAGATCATCCTGGGGAACCAGTCAAATGTCTCGCGAAAGCCTTTTTATGGAACCACCCAGTGGGTGCCAGACCAGCTATTAGTGCTCTCGAAACACCTCGGTCTCTCGACAAATTTACTAATGACATCAATTGAGCTTGGGTCACTTACCTGGAATGTGGTACGACATGTTCTCGGCACTTTCGACATATCGGAGCCTGTTCTCGAGCCACACCTGACGCCAAGAGTCGTCAGCCTTGACAAATGCACTGTTGATGAGAGCTATTGCAAGGCGAACCCACAGTCGGCAGAGTCAATTAGTCAACAAGCAAATACGCAGAGTCTGCTCAGATATCATCCAGAACTGCTGAACTCAAACAACCAAGAGTTTGATCCGCAATTCCATGTCAACTCACCAATCAACACATTGAGCATCAGGATCGATGAGAATGTAAAGAACACCATCACCATCAACAAGAGTGGTCCGTTCGGGTACGATCCACCGTTTCCGCCTTCTTCGTACAAGTCACTGCTCAGAGGGTCATAACGCCCTCCCTACAGTCAATCATACGAACCGCCGTTAGAAGAGGGTATCCAAAAAAAAAAAAAAAAAATAGACAACAAGCTTGATCCACCACCAGAGAGTAAACAGCATTGTCACTTCAGGTCTGATCACAGAGCGTTAGGTTCTTACCATCATCAGATACACAGTGCTGATAGCTCCAGGAAAATCAATGGGGAATATGGAACCCTTTCGCGGTCCTGAGCCAACCACACCACCATGAAGGATATGGACGATGGCAATGGTAAAGAAAAGCATGCTGGTCGCAAGCACCATAAAGAACACCTTGATCTCTGTGAGGATTCCAAACACAATCGTAATATACTTGCATACAACTTCACTCACTCGGAGCTCAGCTAGCTAAAAGAGTCGATCAAAGGAAACAGTTAGTCGTATGGTCAAAGCATATTCATGGTCTTGTTTATCAACCAAACTGCTCGGCCATCTTTTCTGGTCCTTCTCGCCCCTTTACCCTCGGTACACGTACCAAGTGAAGAAACACAAACACTACACTGAAACTAAAGTCAGATGTCACGGCCTCTGGGTCCATGTTCACAATGTTGACGATCTGGTGGATACTCGTCGCGAGTGGATAGAAATAAGTAATCAGATCCAGTATGTTGTAAGGGGATCTATTAATTAAAAAAAAAAAAAAAAAAAAAAAAAGAGAGAGAGAGAGAGAGAGGATGCGTATAATTGAGTCATCGGATAAGGCGAACCCCCCTCAAAGATTCGAAATCCACAGCCACTCTCAGAGACTTTCGTATCATGCATTACCTGAAATACAGTGACCGGGACCTTTGAACATCTAATGGCTTTTGTCTAGGAGTACTTTGGCCCTTTCCTGTAAAAAATGACCTTATTCTTGAAATAAATCGAGTGACCCATAGAGAGTATTTACTCTTTCTTTTTTCCTCTTCTTCCTCTTCCTCCTCTTCCTCTCCTTCCTCCTCCTCCTCTTCTTGCTTTCCTTCCTCACGACTTTCTGCGTGGATATAATATCGACCTTCTCGCCATTGAAGAAACTCGAGCCAGAGGAATACACAGGAGAGGATAACAATTGCCGAGAATATTCCAAGAAGCGGATCTCTCTCTCTATGATAAATCTGCATTAGAGCACCACTCACAATAAGGAGAGAGTAGGTACACTGAGCTGCGAATCGAATCATCCAGACTGCATACACATAAGTGTTCCTAGTAGCGAGAGAATCACTGTAAATGTCAGTATACCCTAAATCTCTCTTACAACACTTCATCTGTGGTCCTCCTATACATGGACAGACAATAGTCATCATCCACTTGCCACTTGTACTGGATCACGGCTTCAATGGCTGGATTGTCAATAATATCAAGACTGTAGAAACGAGGTTGGATATACACATGACTGAAAGGGTTCATGTTGAACACAATGCTGTGATAGAGTGCCTGTACCCATGTTATGGTTTGATTCGGATCACCCAGTGGAAACTCGTTACACCGAGGTCGAGTCTTTGCAACAAACGACCAAAGGAGATTGACAGGTGCCACAAACACCTCTTCTGTAAAATTTTTGTTGAGTGGATCAGGTCTTTCATCCAGTCCGTAGAGTTGAAGGATCGGATTCCGACACTCGTAGATCTTACGGTTATCTGAAGTCCAGGGCCATCGAAGCGTTGGAGGGTGTATAATCTTGTGGTTGTTGATAATATATTCTTTATCGTGATATCGAATATATGCAAATCCCCTAGTGGTCCAGAGTGCTAGATCATAGTGTCTAGCCGTGAGATCACCCATACATTCAAGCAAGTACAGAATGTAGGTAATATCGTTGGATTCCTTTGCCTTGTGGAGACAGTGCCTGATGATGATCCGAGCTGTCTCGATGACTGTCGGATTGGTTTTGGCATTTTCGAGAATGACTCCGACAGGATTGGACCCTCTCGAGTAGGCCCTCAAAGGAACCCAACTACTTGAACTATCGGTGACACCTGCTTGAAGTAATTTCATCAGGAGGTGCTCCACTAGATAACCTCCATATCCTGCTGTGAGTCTACAGAGTGTTGACATCAAGGATTCTGAGTGGCCACCAGGGGTGTGATAGTAATTGGTAAAAGAGCAGAGATACTTGACAACTGCATCCGATACTTCTTTGCTCCTCATGGTTTCATCCCAGGCAAGAAAACATAATTGCTCAAATGGTATTCCTCCATCCTGTGGCGTCCATGTTCTCCCCTGATAGAGCTGGACCGCTTCTCCATTGGAGCCAAGAGTCGGATAGCCCCCATGAGGGCAGGTGCTCAGCTTGGCTTCATCTCCTAACTCGGGTGTTATCTGGAGAAAAAGAAGTTCGAGTTCATCCTGTGATGACCGCGGAAGCCTCCAAGTCGAAAAGACAATAGAATCGAGGCTATCATCCACCATCATGATCTGACAAGTCTTTTCCAAGATGTAGCATCTAGATAAAATCCACCAATACTGTTGGGATTTGCCGTCATTGAATCGGATGATCAATTTGACTTTTTTCATTTGAAAGAATCCTGTCACTTGGGCCACGATTATTCCTCCAGGATAGGATATCTCGATCCCATACTTGGTCTCTGAAATCTCTGAAAGATTAGAAGCACACCCAATAGTGCATTGAGGTTCGAGTTCGACACCTTTCTGTAAATCCTCCAGAAAAGATACTTCAAGGTTTGAACCATTGTGAAGAGCCACCACAGTTGACTTGATATTGGTCCCATCCCAATTTTCTCCAGTTTTGATATCTCGTATTGTGATCCCTGAATAAAGCCGTGGCATGGCATGTTGCCAGGTAGGAGACAAATTCTTCGTATCAAAGATGGACCAGCTGGACCACCACCCCTTGGAAACTCGACCAAAGATGACCCTGTCTCCCTCGAGAAATCCCCGCCATTCCTCCAATGCTCCATGTGACCGCAAAAGAGTCCCGGATGCCGTCGAGTACAGAAGCTGGACTCCTGCTGTGATAATTGCCAAGGTCTCTGCAGTGGATGAGAGTGAGATATTCTCAATCACGCTAGTTGTTTCGATCTGGCACTTTGGGCTTCCTATACCCAGATCCCAAATTGTGACTTGGTAGTCGGTCATCCTCAATGCGAGGAGCCCTCTTGCTGCTGCGAAAGTGACCCATGCAAAAGTGATGGGTGGGCAGCATCGCAACATTGGGATGTAGTAGAGCATCTCCCACCGACCTGTGGTCTTGTACACACCAAACCCCTGTCGGCCACGAGCAACCAATCTCTCGGAATCGTCATCCCATTGAGAAGTGGAAAGAGAAGTAAACATGGCCTCTCCATCAAACGACTGTAACTTGTAACAATGAGTGTGACGATCCGAGGGTTGGAGTGATCGACCTGCTCGCTGGCCTGGAGTATGTTGTTGACAAGTGTTTTTAGAGCAGTCAAATACAAAAAACACTCCTGGATATGATAGGTGTATCCTGTAAACAACAATCTGAGATCCATCCCATGACAGTGATACGCCGACTCTCATTCCTAGCTCAGTCGCAACATCCACCTCACTGTGTGCGCTGGATACCGTGTGAGAATACGGATAGGCGGCTCTGGAAGTTGCTTCGGATAGTCCTAGTTCCCAGAGATCAAGGAACCACTGTTCTTCAACCCGTGAGAGTGTTGCCGCATGTGATCCTGATGCTGAGATCGCAACTCTCTCAATAGTCGCCTGTTTTTGTGGATCGCTTGGATTATCACTGGCGCTGTGCTGGATGTTGAATGCTCTCCTAGGCAAAGGTATCCGAGGAAGGATACAGTCTATCGTCATATCATCCAATCAACTCGGATCTGTTTCAGAGGACTTGTAGGAGACTGTATCAAGACGCTGTCCTTTTCTCGACATTTCAAGAAACGTACCATACGAGTTCAGATTTGGTGGATGCTCACTCAGCTCTACATAACAGACGAGTAGAGATCCGGTGTCTGATCCATCCTTACGTTGTACTTGGATATCGAACTGCGGCCCGAATTGATATCGCAATAGTACCCTGATAAACAAGACTTTCTCTATCCAACAAAAAATCATCAAAAGTTAGGTACAGCTTAGAGTAGCAGCCCCCATCCTCCCTCCCATAGACAGGTCACATTTAAGCAGGATGAGCATGATTCCAAGGACTTTTTTTCTTTCTTTCTTCTTTCTTTCTTTCTCCACTGACCTGCTTCTGGAGGAGGACCTAGATCAATTCCCTAGTCCGAGAATACATTCGTGTTAAGATGGTTAATAGAAATAGAGGTGTTCTTGGGTTATTGACAAACTACTGGGTTCATGAAACTCTCCTTACCATTTCTTCGACAAACAAGTGGTCGATACCCTCGGCTTCATGGTCGAGCATAAAGCACATTACTAAATAGTAACTCTTGCCGTACTGTAACGATTCGTCCTCTTCTTTGATTCGAAGCTGTTGAATGTAGACAACTCCAAGGCCCTTTTAGTTCTGTTTGATGGATAGTATAAAGAGCAGACAACCAATAGTCGAGAATTGTTCTGACATACCTGAGAATCTGTCTCCACAAGTCGTAGAGGCTCTAAATAGTTCCTATCGTGGTCCAGATAGGTAGAGGTATGGCAGCAAGCGTAAGCGGTAATCCGATAAAGATTAGGCCCATCAAAGCAAACGATACTCACTTGCTTGATCCTTCATAAATGAACCCTTCGATGTCAGGCTGTGATAGTGAATAGAACAGTCGCGTAACATTTCGGTCTTGGAGATGTCGGTCAGTATTTTCTGTCATGGTCCCTGATGTTTAAAAGTCGAGCAGAGACAAAAGACTCTGTTGGTTGAAGAGGAACCTTCGTATCACATACCAGAGTGATCGTTCTCAAGACCCATCCTCATTTGAATCTCGTATTCCTCGATGGAAGTAAATGGTGCGCTCCTTGTGTTTTCGTCTTCACGGTGGATTGACTGTGAGGTATCGCTTGTTGTATAGTTTCTGTGAGAGTCTTGGCTCTCAGCTGCCAGGTCTTCTGCGCTACTAGTTTCTTGGATGTCCAGTCCAGTAAATGCAAAAGTACTGGAAGAAACCCCCTGTTGAGGGCTCGTGTTGGAAGCGTCTCCTGTGCAGACAATAGCTGATCCATAGACACCTAGACTCTTGATTTCAATATCTCTGTTGTCGCCTTTCCGTCTGATAACTTTGTCATTCGCCTCGTATCCACTTTGGTTGACCTGACCGGTCGAACGGTCTTGAGAGCCGCTGATGTCTGATACCCTGTGAGCACCGCTGTCACTGCTTTCGAGACTCTCGACCGGTTCTTCAGGGTGCTCGACAGTAACAGTGACCACGGTAGCTTCTGGTCTAGAGAGGGTCGAGAGAGGAATCGTCGCCATGGTGCTTCCTGATGAGAACCAAGTGGAGAGATGATGAAGCAAAAAGGTGGGGATGGAAGAGCGAATCTCTATTGGTCTTTTTTTTTTTTTTTTTTTTTTTTTAATAAATGTCATTGCCCCCTTGTTCCACCATGCCATGCTTCAGTCTAAATGAGCACCAACAGGAATCGGCTGATGATTCACAAACAAATGTCTACTTCATGCATAAGACCAGCAGAGAACAATGATCATTGTCGGCTACTCTTCCCCATCCAGAAAACGCCATCAGTCCAGCTCCCTCTTCTCTCCAGCTTCACCCGCAAGAATGAGGATTCTCTGAGGAACAGAGCCAAATTACCACCCAGCAAGTAGGTCTGTTGCATTTGCTCATGCTCAGTTGGTTCTCCCATTCGCTCATTCATGTGAAAAAAAAAAAAAAAAAAAAAACTCTAGCTCAACATCCACCAGGAGTACAAACATACCGAGCCCTGCCTCTTCAGGACGCGACTGAGAACAAAAGATATTTGTCTGGGAGAGAGGGAGAGAGACTTCATTTCGACTCTTGCACAAGACTTTGATGTTCTTTGAAGGAAAAAAATTGAACAGAGAACGGAGATTTCACACCAGAAGTTTAATAAACTTTTTTTTTTTCATACATCAAAGTCCACTAGTGCAATACCAATCTATCACAGCTTTGAGGATTGGGCATGGCTATATTTCATCTGTCGAAAAGACTCGGATGCAAGTGTCAATTCCTCAAAAAAAAAAAAAAAAAAAAAAAAAAAAAAAAAAAGAAAAAAAAAATGCGAGCGCACAAATAAAGGGGTCTCTAGTCTTTCTACGGAGGTGAAATTACGGTCTCATCTGGCCTCCAACTATGGCGTGGTTGGTCTTACTGTGGTACCAGCGTCAGACTTTGTTCTTTTACGGGAGTCTACTCGCTGATTATAAGGCTAAAAAAAATATATAATAAGATCACGTTGCAATTATCTTGACACAGAGAAGCACAAGACAGGATCCAGAGACTCGAGGAGCAGCACTTGCTGAATCTATTAAGGAAGCCAAGTATTGATTGAATGGTGAACGGGAATGGTTGGTGTATGCAAAAGACACACCCATTGGTGCCTTTTCGGCCAACTCGCCCTACGCTACCCGTGGATGACTTTGGGTCTTGTGATATTAGAGCAGGCTAGCCTATTCTGCCCCTCCCTCCTCCCCATCATGGTTTGGCTCGGTGGAAACAGCTCTGATTTCCACCACGTCCCGAACGCGTAGGGTGCACTATGATGGCATCCAATAGAGAAAAGGATAGATGCCAGTGGGTGGTTGAAAGAACAGAGCTGGGGAGCAGGGCAAAAGATCAGGGTAGAAGGAACGCTGAAAAAAAGGACATGTGGAAAAGACAGTGTGAAAAAAAAAAAAAAAAAAAAAAAAAAAAAAAAAAAAAAAAAAAAAAAAAAAAAAAAAACAACAACAACAACAACAACAACAACAACAACAACAACAACAACAACAACAACAACAACAACAACAACAGAGCGAATGCTTGCCTTGGAAGGTCGAAGGGCGAGGGGCAAGCAAAATCTACACAATCACCGAACGGCAAATATATGGTTCGTATCACAACCTCGATCATCCCGGGGGCAAAGGGCAAGAGATCTGCGAACCACAAAACTCCGCCCATTGCTTACCGATAACGAGGAAGAGAAGGGCGGGGGGAGGGGGCGAAGCTTGCCCTTTATCCTCCAAAAGTGCATGCTCACTTACCACAGGACTGTCCAAACAAACGACTAAAGATCGATGGGTCAGAACATTTGGTTCAAGGATCAAGTGTCGTCTGCAGACAACAATAGGCTTAAAGTGTCAGGATAAATACTCCGTCATTTTGGATCCCCACTTTTTTTTTTTTTTTTTCATCTTTGTTTCCATATTTCATCACAGCTCTACCTACAATCCCTCTTTTCCTTGGATAATTAGGGAATCACCGGTCTCTTCCAAAAAAAAATCGACATTATCAGGTAAGCAAATCCTCGAGTTTGTGATCTCGAACTTTTTGTAGATTTACTAGGCAAACTCTACGCATGATTCCTAATCGATTACAGTCAACGTTCTTGCTGTCCAGGTAAAAGAAAAAAAAACATCAACCGCTATTCGGACAAGACCAGGGCCTTCATCTATCTGGATTGTGTGCAACCCCCCCCCCTTCCCTCTCCTCTTCTGCAAAGAAAGAGAGTAGACACAAGCGAACGTGAACAAAAACGTCAAGCACACTTGAAGAGGGCCAACTGATTTACGGATGAACTTCTCGAGCGAATTGTACAAGGCCTACGTGTTCGAAAACAGCACTTCCTGTCTATCCAACTGAATCACGAAAAGTAAAGGAGATATTTCATCTCAAATTCGAATCGAAAGGGTTGTAGTGCCAGGAATTCTCAACAAACGGGATTTTGATTCGATAGCTCGTTTCGTTAAGACCACTTACAGGGATCTAGTACGGCTTAACGAAATGAGACCTAAGCTCATTCCGTTCGATAAGAAACACTGAAGTCCCTTCAAGGATAATCGCTTCAGGGTTTGCCAACCAAAACAATTTCTGTTGTGTCTAGCGACAGCGATCTCTTGGTGTACGACAGCGTGGACAACCATAAGGCGACCTTCTCCGGAAGATCAATTCATCGAATAAAAGATCGACGAAATCCTAGAGACTCTTGATCTTTCTCGCCAACAACGGGTCGCTCTTGGGGGAGGGAAGGGAGGTTGTTTCCAAGAATGAATATAGCTCGAGGTGTGGCTAATACGTTTAGAGTCTTTTTATTTATTTATTTATTTCGAGGGTGCATAAAAGGGTACGCCTCATCCTAAAATAAAAGACGTCCCTTGTTTTTGATTTTTTTTTTTTTTTTAAAAAAAATCCTTACTTCTTGATCCCTTATCATCTAGAGCAGGCCCACCCTGCAGTGTTCCTCGGGTGTGATTCTGCAGCCAGATATTTTTCATCTGTGAACCCTTTGTCCTACCTTGTTCCTTTTTTTTTTTTTTGGATTGTATGAATAGCATTGGACACAACTTCTAAAGTGCTATTGAGGTTTGCCCTGAAGCGCAGGGTTCGACCAGGTCAGATGTTCTGTCTTGTACCCTTCCTTTTAGGACAGATCAGGCCTTCCTTTTTGGTTCTATATCTTTCACTTCCTCCTCCCAATCTTAGAACTCCCACCTCAGGTTCTTGTTCCCCCCTTCTTCCTCCTTTCCCAGTGTGTTTCTGTTATTCCTTCTCTCTTCTACTTCTTTCACCATAAATCATGGAGGATTGGCAGAGTTCTTTTTATGGAATCTATTTGCACAGGGCATGTATGAAATATAAGAGACACCAAAAATACACAAAAGTAGAACTCAGTGCTCTGGCTCGGCGCTCAATGTCCTCCCCTCCACAAGCCAAATAAAATGGTTTAGGGTGGGGGGGACTAAAAGGATCAATAGAGAATATGTCGCTCAAATATTAAACTTGTTTTGCAGGCAGATGTTTCTTTTTACCTTTTTATTCTTCTTCTTCTTCTTCCTTTCTTTCCTCTTTTCTTCAGTGGAAGATAATGTCTACTCCTGCAATACTAGACCTGAAAGCGGGTGTGGAAGCGATTAGCTGCCTTTAGATATTCACCATACCAGGAGATATTGCATTAGCTGGGTCTAGCTCACCCTGAGAGACAAATCGGAAAGAAGCAGGGAGGTACAAGGAGAGAGAGAGAGAGAGAGAGAGAGAGAGAGAGGGAAAATCGTTGGTTGTACTTAAAGATAATCAAAAGCACTGACCAGATTGATGGTCACTCTTGTTTTGTTTGGCTACCATGGCTCCTGCGGAGAAAATACAATAGAGACAAAGGGAGGAAGGGGGATAGATAGTCGGTGCGACAGAGTGCTAAGGAGTTCATTCTAGACAAGATCACCTCTAATTTATCTTCAGGGAGAGCTAGGGATGGCTCGAGTAAGAAAATTTTTTGGAAAAAAAATTTTTCAAAAAAAAAAAAGAAGAGAAGAGAGAGAAGAGAAGAGAAGAGAGAGTGTTTTGGTTTGAGTATTTGTAAAGGCTTACTCCCGCTCATACAACCGGGTCGCTAGCCCGGGTGAGCGCGAGCAGGAGAGGCAGGAAAAAAAACCATAAGGGTTTTAAAAAAAGCTGCCACTCCACCTCTTTCCTTGCTACAACCACTCCACCCCAAGCGGATAAAGTCAGCTGCACTTACCAGGCCCACCGATCAATACCGCCTGGCGTCTTAAGCTGTAGCAAGAAGAGTGATGAGGAAAAAAAAAAAAAAAGAGGCCTGGGGGGAGAGGTCTCTGTATTTATATCTCCCAGCGCGACAGTGACCGCCTTCGATACGACGTTTACCATCACAAGCCAAAATGTGGGACGCCCTCAGTGATGATAAAAGATGATGAAATTAGCGAGCTTCGCTTTGTCAACTCGAGACTGCGTTTGCCTCTCTCCCCATCGAGGGCATCGAGTGGTCTGTTGATCAAACAAGCAGGCGAGGGAGGGGGAGGGGGACAGCGTGATATTTTCTGGTGAGCTGACTCAGGGTAGACAACCACTGGACCATGGACCATATCTGCATCCACAACCAGCTCCTTCTCTGAGCCATCCACTTTTCAGAACAGCTTCCGCTCCTACTCCGACCACCTAGCACTGACCACTTGAACTCTATCCATCGACAACCGAGAAGATGCACAGGTTGTTTGCAGACTGGGTGTGTAGCTGTCTCGAAGCTCGGTGTAGCTGAGCAGACAAGTGGTCCTTTTTTTTCTCTCTCTCTTTTTTTCTTCTTTCCTTTTTTTTTGTTCCTCTTCATCCCCATCTCCATCCCGAACCAGCTCCTTCCCTGTGCCATCCACCTTTCAGAACAGCCTCCACTCCTACTCCGAACACTCAGCGCCGACCACCTCAACTCTATCCATCGACAGAAAAGACGATGCACAGGTTGTTTGCATGTGTATCTGTCTCGATGCTCAGTGTATCTGAGCAGACGAGAGGTCCTTTTTTTTCCCTTCCCTCCTCTCCATTTCTCTTCACTACTTTTCTTTCTTCTCTTTTCTTCAACGGACGACAACGTCCGCCCCTGCAGTACCAAAGCAAACGTGTGTGCAAAAGGGATTGGCTGCCCCTACACACTCACTGTGCCTGAAGAAGTAGCATTCGCTGGGTCTAACTCACCCAGAGAGGCCAGTCAGAAAAAAAACAGAGAGAGGCACAGGAACAGAGAGAGAGGAGTCAGAAAGACACTGCGAATGATAGCGGTTACCGATCTCGAGAAAGAAGGGGGAAAAGGAAAGAAGAAAAAAAGAGAGAGAGAAAAAAAAAAGGACCACTTGTCTGCTCAGCTACACCGAGCTTCGAGACAGCTACACACCCAGTCTGCAAACAACCTGTGCATCTTCTCGGTTGTCGATGGATAGAGTTCAAGTGGTCAGTGCTAGGTGGTCGGAGTAGGAGCGGAAGCTGTTCTGAAAAGTGGATGGCTCAGAGAAGGAGCTGGTTGTGGATGCAGATATGGTCCATGGTCCAGTGGTTGTCTACCCTGAGTCAGCTCACCAGAAAATATCACGCTGTCCCCCTCCCCCTCCCTCGCCTGCTTGTTTGATCAACAGACCACTCGATGCCCTCGATGGGGAGAGAGGCAAACGCAGTCTCGAGTTGACAAAGCGAAGCTCGCTAATTTCATCATCTTTTATCATCACTGAGGGCGTCCCACATTTTGGCTTGTGATGGTAAACGTCGTATCGAAGGCGGTCACTGTCGCGCTGGGAGATATAAATACAGAGACCTCTCCCCCCCCAGGCCTCTTTTTTTTTTCCTCATCACTCTTCTTGCTACAGCTTAAGACGCCAGGCGGTATTGATCGGTGGGCCTGGTAAGTGCAGCTGACTTTATCCGCTTGGGGTGGAGTGGTTGTAGCAAGGAAAGAGGTGGAGTGGCAGCTTTTTTTAAAACCCTTATGGTTTTTTTTCCTGCCTCTCCTGCTCGCGCTCACCCGGGCTAGCGACCCGGTTGTATGAGCGGGAGTAAGCCTTTACAAATACTCAAACCAAAACACTCTCTCTTCTCTTCTCTTCTCTCTCTTCTCTTCTTTTTTTTTTTTGAAAAATTTTTTTTCCAAAAAATTTTCTTACTCGAGCCATCCCTAGCTCTCCCTGAAGATAAATTAGAGGTGATCCTGTCCAGAATGAACTCCTTAGCACTCTGTCGCACCGGCTATCTATCCCCCTTCCTCTCTTTGTCTCTATTGTATTTTCTCCGCAGGAGTCATGACAGCCAAACAAAACAAGAGCGACTATCATCTCATCCGATACTTGTGAGTATCTGGAAGCGCAAATGGTGCGAGTCTCTCTACCTTCCTCTCTCTCTTTCTCTCTCTTCCTTTCTTCCTTTCTATCTTTCTCTCTATGTCTGTCTCTCTATGTCTCTCCCTCTCTGTCCTTCTCTCTCCTTGACCCTGTACCTCTCTCTCTGTGTCTTTCCGAGTTGTCTCTTTGGGTGAGTTAGACCCAGCAAATGCTCTATCTCCAGGTTTGGTGAATACGTAAACTGTACACACTCTTGTTCTAGTATCGCAGGGGTATATATTACTATCTGCCTATCTGCTGAAGAAAAGAGAAAAGTGAAAAGAAAAGTGGGAAAAAAAAAAAAAAAAAACACTCACTCACTCACTCACTCACTCACTCAGCTATATCAAGCATTCAGACAGCCACATATGATCTGCAAACAACCTGCGCAAACTCTTGGCTGTGGATGAATAGAGCCGAGATGGCCGGTATTAAATAGTCTGGGTAGGATAGAAGGCTGTTCAGAAGGATGGATGGCATAGAGAAGGTGCTACTCATGACTTCAAGAGGATTCAGTGGAAGCTTTGCACAGAATGGATCACCTCTGATGCTTGTATTGCGATGGATTCTGTGAATACTGGCTATCGTGAAGCAGGGTATGCTGATTGCAAGCCCTGAGGAAAACACTTTGATTCTGTGGAACATACCAAATACGATGAACTCTGATTTCTCTCTTTCTCCCTCCCCCCTTTGAGTAAACAAGTACGGATTAACAATAGAAGAATTTATCTGTATGATGGTACAACTCTTTTTTTCTTGATGCAGTTGCAAGTCAACAGAATCAGCACAGGAATGGAATAGAAGTGATTGCTCCCCCTTTAACTTTTCTCTCTCTCCCTCTTCTAAACTCTCTTATTAGCCCATTCTGTGACACAAACAGACTTGTTTTTTTTTTTTTTTTTTAGATTGATTCTAAACAACGATTCAACCGATTTTGTATAGTGCATGCCCCAATAAGCAAGAATCCAAATAAATATATACACGATCCCTATCCGTCAACTCAAACAACCAGATCTAAGAATCGAGTACCAAAGATAGATCATATGTCCGACACTTTGAGCCTATTGTAAATGAGATGACTGCTAAGCGTAATTACCCTGATTTTCGATTTTTTTTACAGCTCCTTGTCAAAAGCGTCTCTCTCTCTCTCTCTCTCTCTCTCTTTAACTAACTATTTTTCTCAACCCCCTTCCCAACTCCTTGAAAAGTAATATCAACTCGTGTGTAATATCTTTCTTTAATGTTCCTGACAACTCTAGAGACCTTAGCCTCATGAAAAAAGTCCAGCGATCCAGTCCCTGACATGATCAACGTTCTTGCTAGAAGCAGTGCACTCGACAAACTCTACTTCGTTCTCGAGATCTTCAAATGTGAAATCCTGACCTTCAAATCCCAGGAATACATTCTCATTCCCGTCCGAGTCCTGTGTATCAAGAGCTGCAGTACGCGTCTGGCGCAACTTATTGCTATTTCCGGATAGAACAAAGAAAAACACACACACACACATTACAAAAAAAGGTATTGGTAAGAAAGCAAAATCAAAGCGATCCTTACAAAGGGCTGAGCAGCAATGAAATAGATAGATGAACAATAATCTGGCATTATTATTCGCTGTCCTTCTTGCCACGTAGTAACTTACATTTCTGCCTCAAGAGAGGATTTGATTCGATCCTTCTTAAATGCTGTCAACAGATCCGACTTGTTGCAAGCGATAAGGACTGGAATCTTTTCTTCCTGCGTAAACTTGTTAGAGAGAATATCATAGAGATACCTGTAGGAGTATATGTTGCACAGTACCCGATAAAGAGTCCAAGAGTGAGATCCGGTTAGTAAGAACTCTTTCATTACAAATAAACAAAACAAAACAATGATCCCTTCTATGGTAATCTCCTAGATGACCAGAAGCCATTACTCTGCCAAAAGACGTGTCTGACGGGGAACTGTCGCGCTGTCAACTACAAAGACAACCGCACGCGCAACAGGCATGAACTCTGAAAATTTGAACCGGAGACGCTCATGTCCTGGAATATCGACCATGTGGATGGAAGACTAATGAATGACGACAAAGGGAAAGTTTAGATCCTCGGTATCGCTCAAAGATGTCCAGATCTTGGGGGGTTTAGGACAATGAATAGTGGAATGCGCAAACAGTTGAGCTGATACCTTTCCCTCGATTATTTCGACATCAGCTTCGTTCTCCTTGATCGAGGTGACAGTTTCGACCGCCTTGTTGTAGCTGATCTATTCTCCAGAAAAAGGGGGATCCCGTTAAGAGCAGAGAGGTACCATGGAGGTGTTAGAGATCCAGTCGAGGAAGGACATAGTTTCGATGGTGGATACGCTCGGCGGTCTCAGATCCAGCGTCCCAGCAACGAGAAAAGTTAAAATTGTACGGCCGGGAGGTGACAGGGTCAAGTTGGTGAGCAATCCTGGTCCCAGCATGAGAGAAGTAAGGCCCATGCAAGCCCCAGGGTGAACAAATGGGGAGAGGATGTTGTCTGTACCAGATAGTGGATGGTCGTTTTTCCAGCAAAGGGCAATCCTGTCAGCAGCACTGTGTTCTTGCTGTTTCGCTTCGAACCGAATGAAAAGTTGACTGGAATAAGGACAAAGATATCAATGCATAGGGTTAGTTGGATGAGAGCCTCAACCGACAGATCAGATGAAGATGACGACGAGCAGTGACATGTGAAAGTACCTGCGATGGCAAGAAGGACGAAGATGGCGAGGATGAGGCCGATGGTCAATGGCTCACTGCCGGCGACGATGATCTGCGGAGGCAAGATCCCTTGGAGTAATGAAGAAGACATGCTGAGGCGTAGTGTGGGGCGGGATGACAGCAGAAAGGAAGAGAGAAGAAGGAAGAAGAAAGAGAGAGGAGGGTGGGTGGGGTGGGGTGGGGCGAAAGTGGCAAGCCCCAGAGAGAGTGTGTGTGGTGAGTGTGTGTGAGAGAGAGTGTGAGAGGAGACTGAATTTTTTGAGACTGACCACAGTTGACTTGTCCAATCCATCTCCTCCCATCAGGTACGGCACGCGCTCTCTTTTTCTCTCTCTTTTTTTTTTTTTTTTCGCTCCTCCTTTCCGTGCCTCCGCTCCCGCTCCTGTCAATCTGTCTCGACCGCCTTGCCACATCTTTTTCTTCCTTCTTCTCCTGCCTTGCCCGCGACCTTTGCTTGCCTGCCCTTTGCTCTCTTTATTCTTTTTTTCTCTTTCTCTTTCTCGCTCTCCCTCTCCCTCTCTCTCCTCGTCCTCGCCATCTTCCTCTTCTGTCCGTTTTTACGTCCACATTAAAGCTGGATCTGCTGGTAACGTGGAACAAATGATCATCCCCTTGGCCTCTTGATCGCTCTCCAACTTTTTTTCTTCCTCTTTTTCTTTCCTGTTTGCTTTCCATCCGCCACTGTCCCATCATCGTTCTCATCCTTCTCACGCTTATTCGTCCTAACGCCTTTTTTGATGCTTCCGACCACGACCTGACATCTCCCTACTCTTTCTTTCCTTTTCTTTTCTTTTTTTTTTTTTTTTTTTTTTTTTTTTTTTTTTTTTTTACATGTTTATTGCTCCTACTCCTTTTCTCTTTTGCTCCCGCCTTCGTTGCCTCTTCCTACTCGATTGCTCCAGCTCAGTGTTTTCCCAACCCCAAAGTCATGTCAATGGCCAGCTCACTTCGACCCCCTCAAGCCGGCAAGCCCTACTCGGGCCTCATCAGCAATCGCCCTAGCGATGCAATGTCCGATGTCTCTTCTAGCTACAGCGAGTCCGCTCGCCACCGTCAGGCAAAGAAAGATGAGGCAAGTGCTGTTTCATCCCGGGTCATGTGCGAATGCCCGATCGTTCAAATGCCTACTTCGGGCCCATGCCCATTTGCGGGTTGTGTGACCAGGGCAAAACATCCAGGACGACGGATGTTGTTTCGCGTGGTTGCGGATGATCCCGACCACGCGGCTTCATGTCGCAGAATTCAACCCGCACAGAGCTCGACCGCACAGGGACCAGAAAAAAAAAAAAAAAAAAAAAACAATAGCTGGAGGGAAAAAATAACGAAAGAGAGAAAAAAAACCTTTTTTATTTTTTTTTTCTCTGGGGAATCACGTTTGCGTGTCTTTTCCTTTCTTTCCTTTTTTTGTTCGAACCTTGACTTACGCCTCGTCTTCTTTTCCTTCCCGCACATCTCGAACGGGATACTCTAGGCCATCCGCCGCAAGATCGAACAGGATTTGTCCAAGAAGCGCCACAGCTCTCGCAAAGCCAAGCAGACACAAAAGGTCATGGCAGGCACCGTCTCGGCGTTGCGAGTCTCTCAGGCCCTGACCGTCTCCGAGTCGCTCACAGTCACGGAGGCCTCGCAGAACATGGCTGCCAAGCGCGCAGACTGCGTTCTTGTCATCAACGACGAAGAGCACCTCTCGGGAATCTTTACTGCCAAGGATCTTGCTTTCCGTGTGGTTGCTGCGTAAGTTTTGAGCGGCACATGACAGCCCAAACAAAAGCGGGAAGAGAAGAGCAAAAGGAAGATTGCTGGGAGAACCTGCGCATGGCTTGACCTGGTGGTCGAGGATCTATGGAAGAAAATGAGGACCCAAATGTCCTTGATCCTGCCCCCTTCCAGAAAGAACACTGTTTACTGACATGGATCTGATTTGCCGACTTTCTTTTGTGCCCTTTAAAATGGAATTACAGTGGACTTGACCCCCGTACAACCCGTGTTGCCGACATTATGACGCCCAATCCAATGGTCGTTAAGACGGACCGCAGTGCAACTGATGCCCTGAACCTGATGGTTCAGAAGGGTTTCCGCCACTTGGTAAGGACTTTTTTTTTTTTTTTTTTTGCTGGGGTTGACCCGTCTCTTTCCTCATTCCATTTTCCCGATAATACTTGGTATCTTGCTTTCATTGGCTCGTCACTTGAACCGCCCAATTGGACTAGACCAAGTGAGACAGGAAACTTTTTGACCCCTGTCGACTAGAGGCTAACTCTCTTTCTTTATATCTCTCTCCCTTCTTGTTTGTTATACACTTAGCCTGTCCAAAATGAGGATTCAGAGATTGTTGGTCTTTTGGATATCACAAAGTGTCTCTACGAGTCTCTTGCCAAGATGGAGAGGGCCTATGGACAGTCCAAGAAGCTGTACGATGCTCTCGAAGGCGTTGACAAGGAGTGGGGTGGAATGCAAAATATGGCCATGATCCAATACATGGAGAATCTCAGAGAAAAGATGATGTGCCCTGACCTGAACTCTGTCTTGGATGGATCCCCAGCTGCAGAGGTCAGCGTAAAAGCTACCGTCAGGGAAGCTGCCAAGCTTATGAAGGAAAGGAGAGTCACTGCTGTTCTGGTCATGGATCAGAATGGTATCGATATTGCTGGAATTTTTACCTCCAAAGGTAGGTCCTGTCACCCTGTTCAGTCTAGCAGATTTCCCCCCGATAACCGAGTCGGAACAATGTATGTATGCAATCACTTGAATACTGACTTGCCTCCTTTATATTCTAGATATCGTTCTCCGTGTCATTGCTGCTCAATTAGAGCCCAGTAACTGCACGGTGGTCCGTGTAATGACCCCTCACCCAGATACTGCAGCACCTTCCATGTCGATTATGGAAGCTCTCCGCAAGATGCACGGTAAGTCTTGATAGCCGAAATTTTAGGAGCCAGGAAATGTCGTCCAAACAAGCAGAATTAGTATTTGATGCTCACAACCATATTTTTCTCAATTTATTCTATACTAGACGGCCATTATCTCAACTTGCCTGTTGTAGAGGATGACAAGGAGGTCGTCGGAGTGGTAGATGTCTTGAAGCTGACCTACGCGACTATGGAACAGATCAACTCAATGAACAGCAAAGATTCAGAGTCAGGACCAATGTGGAATCACTTCTGGAACTCGACTGCCATGGGCGAAGGCGACGATGGATCGGTTGTTTCAGAGTCCATGCCTCCTTCCTCAGTCATGTCTCCAACTCTTGCTACCTCTCCCAACAACCATCATACGATGCAGCCTTTCCCTGGCGAGATCTTCCCCAACGAGTCCGCATCGGTCGTAGCTGAGGATCGTAGCGAACTCATTCAGAAACATATTGAGGAAGAAAGCACATTCTTCGTCTTCAAGTTCAAGTCACCTACATCGAACACTGTCCATCGTTTCACGGCCGACTTTACCGACTTGAATCTCTTGAGGGCAACTATTTTGGAAAAGGAACCCTTCGGTCCTGAGTCTGACCCCTCAGAGAGTGCTCTCCTTGCCGAGTTCAACATCTCTTATCTGGACGATGAACAGGACAAAGTGATGATGACTTCAGATGCCGACCTTGCCGACTCTGTGGCTATTGCAAAGAAGCAAGGCCATAACCGTGTCATGCTGTTTGTCAGCGACCCTAGAGCTTCTACTATTCTCCCTGATGCATCTGCACCTGTAGCTGCAGCTGCAGCTCCTGTCGCTTCTTCTGCAGGTGCTTCAGAAGAGCAGACACGGGAAAGTGAGCCCTCGAAGCAAGCTGCTCCCCAGACTCCAAAGAAGGCACCATCAGAACTCAAGAAGGTCTTGGAATCGATCCCAGATGAGTATCTTCTTCCAGGAGCACTCGTCACACTCTCGGTCACGATCCTTGCCGTGTTCGCCATTGCCCGATTGGCCAAGTAGAGTCTGCAGCAGACATCTTATTGTTTGACCGACTCATGGATACCCTCGGCTTTCCAGCAGAAGGCAATCTTGAATATTGTCATCTTTCTTTTTTTTTTTTTTTTTTTTCTTTCTTTCAGCACTCACTATTTCTTATCGGCGAAATACCTTTACATCCACTCTATTCCTCACCTCCACTCTTCTCACGAACAATGTAGTGCCATTTCACAGGCCATTTACTGTCGTCCACCGACACTGGTGCAGACGTCTAAAAATCAGGATTTCATCAGAAAAAAAAAAAATCAAAAAAAAAAAAAAGGATAAAAACGGGAGGTCCTCAGAAGACATTATACACTTAGTAGCTTCTACTACTATATAGCAATGCATGTTTTTTTTTCTTTCTTTCTTTTTCTTTTCTCACAAGTGACCATTTGTTTTGTAATAAAAGGGCCTTTCTTTTAGAGTGAGATGCGTGTGTCCAAGTGAGGAATGGATTCTTATTGAAGTTGACCAAGCGACATCTGTCGCAAGTAAAAAAAAAATTCACCCCTCCCACGTTTAGAAGGAAGTCTTTGTCTGGGAACTTATCCATGCTCGCTAGAATTGGCCTTTTTTTTTTTCGAAGCGAGCTCGAGACTACCCTTGTGAAGCAATTCTCCACATGGATGAATGAATATAAAACAAAGAGTGGCCCAAGCTCACTCCAGTTTGGAGGAGGGGGAGGGGGATATATTTGTTGACTTGGATTGAAGGGCAGATGTATCTCATGCAAATAAAAAAGAAAAATTTGCTCGACAAAAAAAAAATTACAGGGGTAGAGCTGAACAGTACAGTCGTCAGAACAAGGTGATTGAACAACGATAGAAAACCAAGCGAGTAGAAGAGAAAGAAAGAAAAAAAAAAAAAAGGGAGGGGGAGATGTCATTCTATTGCAGGATATCTTTTGATCAAATATACTTCATTATTGCCACTTTGGATTATTGCCAAGACCATATTTGGCCAACACTTGGTCTGCACCCTCAAGCGGCTTGACGTTACCCTGGGCGACAATAGATGGCAATCCAGAGCCACCAGTCACCTTGGCAACTCCTCCTCCAAAGACTCTTCTTGCAACTCGGATCATATCTTGACGAGTCACCTTCTCGATCCGCTCACACAATTCCTCCGCAGCAACCTTGTACCCATGAACCTGAACCTGCCGTCCTAGATCCTCGACCTGCACCATCTTGGACTCCAGATTCATGAGAACACTGGATCTCAGCTGATTCTTGGCACGATCAAGCTCTCCTTGAAGAATTCCACCTCGAGTGGTTCTTGTCGTCAACTCCAATTCACGGGCAATAATCTCGAGCAACATTGGCTCGTAACCTGGGTAGCAAGATCCCGAAATGCCAAAGAGTCCCGAGTCCGAGTAACAGTGGTTGAAGCACATGCAGGACTCGATCCAAGAGTGGTGATTAAGGACATTGCTGAACAACCGCGAGTACATTCCCTTGCCAGGTCCGCCCGCCGAGAACGAACTGCCGCCACCTAGTAAGAGTTGCAAGGTCGCCAATGCATAGATATCGTCATCATGGATCGAAAGACCCTCGAATCCGACATTGATATGAGAGAACTGCTGGGACATGTCCTCGATCAGGCACATGCCTCCTGTATAGTGAGCCTTCTCCTGGCTGAGCGTGTCAAAGTCTGGTCTAAGAATAGGCGAAGTCTTTGCATTCTGATCTTGCTTTTTGCCAAACAGTGAGGTGAACAGTCCTCCTTTGGATGATTGCGTGGTTGGGGTTGAGGATCCTGAGGAAGAGGTGGAAGAGCTGAAAGGAGCCTCCATGTCGCCAAAGAACTTCTTTGTCAAATCCACGACATAGTCGTGATCTGCACCAACGGCTGCGACAACGATCCTCTCTGGTTTATACCAGGTGTTCATAAATGTCTTGACATTATCGGTTGTCATCTCCTCCAGCTTTTCGAGTGGGCAGAGAAGTGGGTTTCCAAGAGTATTGTCCTTGAAGGCAACAGTGTGCAGCAGTTCGGGAAGGATGGCCTCAGGCTTTTGCCAGTACTCATTGATCTCATGTCCCGCAGAGACCTGCTGCTCCTCCAGTTCCTCATTGGAAATGATTGGGTTCTGGATCGTATCGGCCATGATCTCGAGCATGCTAGGCAAATCCTGTGGCAAGAGCGCACACTGGTACATGATCGACTCGCGTGAACTGGAGCACATTACATTTCCGCCGGCAGCCTCAAGATCTGCAACCATCTTCTCACTCGTCCGGTTTTTGGTCGATTTGAAAGCGAGTCGGTCAAGGATGTGGCTCACGCCCCGGGTGTAGTCGTCCTCATAACGGGATCCTGCATCGACATAGACACCCAAGGAAGCAAAGTGTCCTTGGCTCGCCTCAGTAGCGACTCGGACACCGTTAGCAAGTTGTGTAAGCTTGGAGGCATCATTCCCGGTACCGACATTACTGCGCTGAGTCACTGCTGACTTGGACTGTTCCGTTGCAGACTGGCGTACATGGGTGACCATGTGGCTCACAAAACATTCGCGGTTGAGCCAGAGAGCAGGTCCGACATTAATGCAAGGATCAAAACAGGAGCATGACGAAAAGCAAACGGTGGACACAATTTAGAAAGGATAGGCTGTACCTTGATAAAGTCTTCCGACTGAAGGGATGCTTGCTGATGCTTGCTCATGCGCGCAACCATTGGTTTGGCCACGCTGTTGGCTCGCCTCGTAAAGGGCAAGACATGACGAGCAATTGCACTGCTGAGTTGCTTTGACATTATGGATAACAATAGGGAAGAGAAAGGTTTAGGTGGACAGTGGGTAGGAAGAAAGAATCCAGTGAAAGACTTGCTACTCTTGATCGGGTGCAAGCGCTGCTACGAAGCTGCTGTGCAGTGGTGGACAATGAAAGAACAATGGAATGAACTCGAACAGGGAAAAAAAAAAGAGAAACTGCCTTTTGCGGAGTGGCAGGAACCAGACCTTTTTTGAGTCGGCGGCGGCAACCGTTCCCAAGCCACCATCCTGATCGCAAATACAGTCCTATTCAGGCCCTTCAAGCTTCGTTTTCAGAAAGCCTCTCTCTCTTCCGAGTAAACTCAAGCGACAATGGTACATGCAAGACAGTGGACAATGGGAGAAAGAAAAAAAAAAAGCACAGGATGCACCAAGATATTACAGTCTTGATAGCCTTGGACAAGTCTGCATACTCTTTTTTTTCACGGAATGACGCCTTTAAACTCAACGCGAAGCATCGTTTTTTTTTTTTTTTCTTGTGTCCTTCCCTGCAAAACCGCTCGACGATTCCCGACACTCTCTAGCCAACACAGTTCTTGACCAGTTTGACAAAAGAAGATGGTATTTTGGAGTGCTTTCTTTCATATTTTTTTTTTCTTTTTATCTGGACATGACTTTCTCTCATGAGCTGTGCATCTTTTAACCTGCTATTCGAAACTCATTACCATCGTTTTAGCTCATGAGGATGGCATCTGGAGTGTCTCATGGTCTTCCAAGAATGAAATCGTGACTGGCTCAGTCGACAACACAGTCAAGGTGTGGTATGTATTGGCTCCCCCTTCGTCCCAAGCTGTGCCCCTTGACTCTTCATTGCCTACAAGATTAACAGCCACAACAGTATCATCGATGCAAGACGCGCTGAGCAACAACCCCAAAAAAAAAAAAAAAATGAGAGAGAGATAACTAACATCGAGGCAATCGCGTTGGCTGTACGCATTTAGGAACGCAGAGAATGGAGAACTAAAGGGAACTTTGACAGGACACCACCTAGGAGTCAACTCGGTTGATACTAGCTCAGATGGAAAACGTAAAGGCCGGAATAATTGTCTCTTGACCCCCATTGACTCGTCAGTAAAACGACAATGAAGCCCCTACTAATGAAAGTCTTTGTCTCCGGTCTATAATAGTCGCTGTGTCCACGTCTCTGGATAGTCAGATCAGAATCTGGGATCTTGAGCAACTCAAACAACACAAGGTTATTGATGCTGGATCAGGTAGCTACATCATAAGCCTTTTTACCGGACTACATCGGAAGTAATACGCTTACTGCTCGACTCAGCAAATTAACGAATCTCTTTTTTTCTTTTTGACACCTTTCTCGGGAAATCAATCTTTAGTCCAAGCATGGACGGCCAAATTCTCACCAGACTCAAAGCACATTGTGACAGGATCATCATCGGGCGACGTTAACCAATACGATGTTGAGACTGGAACAAAAGTACAATCGTTTGAAGGTCGCGGAAAATTCTCAATGTGTGTAGCCTATGTATGTATCACATCCTCTTCGACTCTTAATTGGACATAGACCTGTAGCTGGCTATCTCGATGAACTCGCTCAAAGGATTGTTGTGTCCTGTGGACTGTGGGGGGGTCTTCTTCTTTTTAACACCCCCTTGCTACTGCTTTATGACATTAGAGCCCTAATGGAGAATACGTTGCCTGCGGAACAGAGGCTTCAACAGACTCTGCCACTGTTCTTTTGTTTGATGTTGCCACGGGCAAACTCCGCTCGACTTTCAAGGGTACGTATTTGCCCTGTCCTTTTTTTTTTCCAACCTCTTTTATCTTTTTCTGAGCTAACAAGCTCGATACTGCTTCTCGTCTTAGGTCACGCTATGGCCGTTAGATCGCTTGCATTCTCAGCTGATTCCACAAAGCTCGTCACTGGCTCAGATGATAAGCGTATTATGATTCATGACGCGTAAGGACTGAGTGATAGCCCCTACCAATGCCAGCCGTTGGAGTACTCTTTCTCGGATTCTAATACTACCATACTTTTTTTTCTTTTTAAAAGTGTCCATGGAGACACGATCCGCACACTCTCAGGACATGCAGCATGGGTTTTGAGCGTTGCTGTCAGCAGTGACGGAGTTCATGTTGCCAGTGGGTAAGTTTAACGACATGGATACTCAGTCGCTAAGCTCTGGTAGATTTTTGTGCTGCTTCTCACATTAATTGACATGGTGAAAACTCATGATTTAGCTCGAGCGACAGCAAAGTCAAACTTTGGGACTTGGTTGCAGACCAGTGCATTGATACAATGGATGGACACAACGATCAGGTAACCATCAAATCATTGCCGAGCTTGTGTGATGAGAAAGCCTATCTTGGACTGTGCTATGATGCACCTCTGTGCATGCTTTTCTCACACTCATTGAAATATTTCGTTAGGTCTGGGGACTGGCGTGGAACGGACAGGGTAACAAGTTTGTATCCGTGTCTGATGACAAGGCTATGAGGGTGTACTCCACTACTTCTGCATGAGTTGCTCGTCACTGTGGCCTGTGATTGCACGACGCTGTTTCTGGAGCCTCGTGCGAAAAAGGATGCCTGCAGCGACAAGCAATAGAACTTTGATAATCCGCAGAAGGTAGCTTCAGATTGTGTAGAAGCAGAGCTCAATAGCAATAAGACGTAAAAGTTTGGCTTGATTCGCCTCAAGATAAAGGGACTGGATTCTGTTCCACTCTTAATTTTGATGCTGTTATAGAGCACGCGTCGCCCGGGCTGAAAGACCCTTGACCCGATCTCGATAGAATAGTCACTTCTTTCCTATGATCAGTGGCAAAGACGAAGAGAACAACGAGGAAGGTTACAAATAAGGAGGCGATGAGAGCGCGGAGGTGAGAGCGGGATGAGCGGGAACAGGAGCGAGAACATGGCACGGGTGCAACATGAAAAAAGGAGACAAAAGAAAAGGAGCAAGTGTCCATCTTGGTGGCGAAGGCTATTCAACGAACCAACAAACAAAGAAGTGGACATGAGCCGTGGAGATCCGAATGACATCTAGAGCTGGACAATAAGTCAACAGCAACGAGTACGACCACAGTAACTGCGGGGGAATGAGAGGCACGGCTTTCCCATGCGAAAGTATTCATTGTGCAACACCGTGGGCGGACTATGTCTATCTTTATTAGGTTGACCTGTCATCCCGCCACTCTGCTACCTACGGGGCTGTTCTCTCATCTTTCTTCCTTTTGTACTCGAAGTAGAGAAGAACAGAGAGGAGAGAAGGACGGGTGAGAGATCGGGGCACGATAAGAAAAAACTGGAGGGAGGATGGCCGGTAATCGAGAGTGACGGAGACTGATCAAGATGATTATAATGGCATCTTCTTGGCTCGCCGTAGCTACACTCAGGACAAACCGCTTGGTTCACACCTTCGGTTATTGGTAATGTGAGCCGGAGGCTGAGTCCTTGCGTGGGGGAGAGCCATGGTCATTGTTGGCCTGGAGCCTGTCCAGACATAGCACAATTGACTTGGGTACGGCGAAGCCCATTCCAGAACCACAGCCGACTCTTTCTTTAATCCCTCTCTCTCTCTCTATCTTTCAATCTATCTCTTTCTCTCTCTTCCTCTCACTCTCTCTCTCTCTTTCCCTCGCTCACTCTTTCTTTCTTTCTCTCTCCTAGCTGTCTTGTTCTGTCTTTATCCTTTGCCTCGACTTTGACCACCATAACTCATCCTCCTCCCCCTCCTCCTTCATTCTACTAATAGCTCCCATAGTCCATAACCTGATCCGACCAGTACGCTACAATACGTTCTTACTTCAACTCCCCTTTTCTCCCCAATAGTCTCACTTTTTTGTGGTCTGAGTGACTGTTCCTTCTTCGGTGCTGGAGACAACGAAAATAGCAGTTTCCATTCCTCTTCTCTGCATCACCTTCGCTCTCTCTGTTGAACAAGACAGCCAGCCTAAACAACTTCTAGGATGAGTTGAACAAGACCGCTTTACCCTTTCACTCCACACTATTCGGATTCCACCACA
Source organism: Mortierella sp. BCC40632 (assembly GCA_011634665.1). Lineage (NCBI taxonomy): Eukaryota > Fungi > Mortierellomycota > Mortierellomycetes > Mortierellales > Mortierellaceae > Mortierella > Mortierella sp. BCC40632. The sequence goes on from WAEK01000006.1 coordinate 436,397, forward strand.
ACCCTTCACTCTTCGATTTAACACAACCCACGACCAACCAACCGCCACCACTTTGCACTGCGCTTCCTCTGTCACTGACCAAAGACGAGGCTCCACTCCAGTTGACATTGGACTACTGAACTCGAGGACCATCTTCTTTGATTCGAATACAACGACCTTAGTCTGGGATAAATACTTCAACCTCTGCCATGGGAGCGTTCCCAGTGGTGGTGCTCAAAGCGTCGCTTTGGACTCAAGCTGTAGGCATCGTCTAATCGCTGAAATCTCTGTCAAGCCTGAGGACATACTATGAATCCTACTGAGAAAGTCACTAACTCCATGCTTATCCACTGATAGGCACTGCTGCTGGTTATGACTTCGATTCTGGCAGACACGGACGCCTGGATCGGGATGATCTTAACTACAGCTGGTCTGTGTTTTGTGGTCATCGGGATACTCGCTGCATACATGCAAAGATTTGGGTTTTTGTACATTGTAAGTTACCTCGTGTATCTCTTTTGAGGCAGCGGTCTCTTGTTCTTTAGTCTTCATAAAGTAAAACTAAAACGACTAACCAACAACACTGCTGATATTACTCTTTTAAAGTATGCAACGCTTGTTGGAATATGGGAGATCTCTGCCCTGGCACATATTCTGCTCATTTGTGGGTTGGCGTCTCTACCACCTGCAGTCGTAGATATTTCCAAACTTGTTGGAAACAGAGTATCCTCAAATTCATCCGATCCTCTCAGGATTGTGTTGCCTCTACTCTATGGGATTCAGTGGATATTCTGGTGTATCTCATTGATCAGTCTGACAAGCCTGCGGCCAGAGATGCTTGATCCAACTCTGGGATTTGACATTCAGGAGCCTGTCTATGATTACCCACGACCAACAACAGTAGCGCCACATCACTCCCATTGTCGTCGACACTGCACCAAGGACAGGAACACAGCGGTGATAGACGTACCACATGGAAGAGATCCACCATTTACAACCCTACGGTTCGAAGAAAACTTGGATGAAGAGAACAATGAGCTCCCTAGGACAAACATGAAGGGAAAAGAGCTCGCTAATCGCCACCTCCCCAACAACAATATATCTGGCACACTCCCTGGAAGATCCGACTCAGGAGCTATTGTGATCCCGAAAGACCCCCGAATATCGCAAGTATTAGTGAGACTCAATCATTTGGAGACCAAGACTACACCGTCATCACAACCAGAAAAACCCCGTACAAGCAATCAAGATTTGGATCCAGCATCAACATACATCCAGTCTCCTCAAGGACCGTCAAATCGCCATTCAATGCCAAAACAACCATCCAACCGTGGACACTTTGTTCTAAATGTGCCTACCCAGGGCGAGTCACTCTCGGAAATGATACTCAAAGTGAGTGAGTCAGGCCAGGCGCCACTAATGCACAGCCATACCCCGACTACAAGCTCCACAAACAACATGACAGCACTTCTTAATGAGCATCCACCTTCCAACGGCAGGAGCAGTAGTAATGAGGCGCACTCACTTCCAACAGACATCCCTAATCCAGCACGCGTCAAGAGCACATCAACAAAGGCTTCACTTACATTGTCATCAGACTCCTCGTTATCAGGACTCTCAGTGATCTCGAACGAGTCTAGCTTTGAGTGCGATGAGGTAGATCATTCAGGCATTGCAACTGAAGATGCGACATCAAGAGCAAATCAAGGAGACAGACGTCGGGGCTCTGGAAAGTCGGCTGCTGATGTATTATCCGAGTTGGACATTGAAGACTATTCACAAACGGTACCTCACAAGCCTAGCTTTGTATACCAACGCCCAAATGAGGTCACCCAGTTCAGGAGAGAAGCTCTGGTACAAGCTCCACTTTGGAAACCCAAGATGAAGAGCAATAACGATGATGGCCAGGGATTGGTGTCTGAGAGTATACTAAATAGCGCAGAAGAGAGTGCGAGCAGCAACGATGTTGACAACATGAACGAACCATGCCCAAGAATACAACCCAACTCGCCTCACCTTGGACAACCCGTCCCAATATCTAACCCAACATCAACCATAGACACCGAGAGTCATGTACCATCAACTCCAGAGAAAGAGGCGATAGCTTTTACAATGGAAACAAATGAGCCCTCCACTCATCCGGCTGCAGTTTCCATACAGTACTTGATGATGACTCCATCAACATCTACAGTAGCTAGTGCTCCGCATTCCTCCGTTGCAAGAGCTGAGCCAGAACTGACACCAACCCTTGATACCCAAGCACCTGCAACATCAATATCATTAGCATTCACATCCACTGCATCAACCGCATCATCACCCACAATTGCATTACCTGCATCAACTCCTCCACCATCGTACGGGCATACGCCCGTGATTGCCCGTCTTCAACAGACAGGGATTTTTGACACCCTTCCAGGACGACCTTACACTCCGGCAAGTTCCAGCGCCAATCGCGTACTCTATAGGCAGGAGTCAAAACCCACTTTTCATCCACCGTCGCCAATACAAGCATATCACCAAAGGCTAGAGAACGATCCCTACATTTCTCACAGATTAAAGGGACCATTTAGAGTGATGTCTTCCAGGAACTCTTCAAGTCCTTCCGAACTCCCTCTTTCCCCTACAGCCGCGCTTACCCCAGCCTCGATCTCGACAATCTCACCACCTCTAGTATCTATGCCAACAGCTGCACAGCTAGTTGAGCCCGAGAATGACCCACCGGCATTGGCCATTACGGAGTGCGAACAAGGAACAGCCATCCCGATGATTGTTATCCATCCAGATCCGGATGATGAGAAAGAAGGCGAACCGCCACGGATTCTTTCGGATGAGGATATTGAGTACTTGTCAATGATGCCCCCTCCTCCACTGAGATTACTCGAGCAACCTTGGGACGATTCGTTGGAGGACGAAGAGTATGGGGAGGATATAGAAGAGGCGTATGGAGAAGAAGATTTCGAGGATATTTTTGTACGAAACAGGGTTGTGTATGATATCGAAGAGGAAGACCTGGACAGAGAAGACAGCGATGACGATCAGATAATGTTGGTTTCCATGGAGATGGAAGACTGAAATCGGGACATCGACTAATAGAGGAGGATAAGGCATGAAAAAAATGTAGGAAATGTCGGGAAAGAGGAAAACGAGAAACCCTTTTCTGGAACATGAATAGCAGTGCCTCATTTACGCCAATGTCAACTCAACAACACCAAGTCGAAAGAAAGGGGGAAAGAGAGAGGAATGAATGAAATAGAACAAGTTGTTTGAAGGCTTTAATTTTTTTTTTTTCTTGAACGATGAGCATCGTCTCGACTTTATTCGGATGTATTTTTGCGCCCTTGCAACTAATTAGAAAAAAGAAAGAAAAGAAAAGTACACCGTTTTCTCAGAGCTGAAAAGGTCGCCTGCAATTGATATAGAAACTGTGACCTGGTCTTGGTCAAAGTATCCTGATGTCTAATGGATGACTGAGCTATAGATAGAACACCTCGTGGGCTTAGGAGTTCATGTTAAAACAAATCATCCGTTCATTGGAAGGTCTACTAGGACTTCTGTTCATTTGGTAGTACTTTGATACCCATTACTGATGACTCACTATGGACAGGTAAACTAAGGCTACTCCATAGGAAATATGGTCTCTAGTAACCACTGCTCCTTGGGATGTATGATATGTAAAAATGTGGGGACAAAGACCTTTGGATGGTTGGAGTGTCAACATGACGAGGGTCATCTGAAGTAAAGAACTAGCTGTATTCGTCATTAGTAATCAATCTGACTCGAGTCCAGAGTACGCATACAACTAGGAATATCGAGCTTTGATTTGCTGGCAATTCTTTTTATTTCCTTATTCATGCCTTCAACTACAAAACTACGACACCATTTTATGACCAGAAGAGTACCCCTTGTTGGAGCTCTTTTTCAGAATATTTCTCGAATTTGGCAGGCCCAGCAAGTTAAAGACTATACTTGCATGCTACTCTCACCATCCTATTCTGAGCTCATTCTTTGGCACGCCCCTTATGACCTGGCGATTGGACAACCTGAATGGGTCAACCAAAAATGGTGCCTGTCATTCAGTGATCGACCTTGTTTGCAAGCTTCTCGTATCATTGTATGTTTCCTTTCCCTAACACCGTCCTCCTGGAGGCCACGAGCCCTATCACCTCCAGTGCTTAGTGTCTGAGTCTTTCCCTAGAAGCAATTGAGAAGGCAAGTCGCAAAGGAAAAACCCTCGCCGTCAAACTAAATACTCCGGGGAGGTCATTTTTAGTAGACTACAGTAAATTTCATCTCTGGTCTCTGGAAGAAAAATATCGCGAACATGTTGACTGCCTCTTTTCTTTTCCCCCAAGTCTTAAAACATCCTTAGAGAGCCCAATATGGAAGGACTGCAGACAAGTCTGGTATCTCATTGAGGCATCGAAGAGGAAGAATAGCTAGGGCCAATCCTCAACAAAAACCAACTTATCTCAATGACGGCAATATCACTTCCATAGAAATGAGACTTCGCCTCCATTCTTCACGCCTCTTCTCTTGTCACTTACTATTGGTAGTTTTCTGTCCTACCCCTACCTCCCTTCCTCCCCTTCTCTTTTGAGGGGACTTGTCTTTGATAAGACTAGCGCCATCTGCCTATCCTATTCTCGTTACCTGAAAAGGAGGGTAGGTATCGGACGGACACCTTTTATTTTATTTTTATTTTGTTTTCGTCAGTTTTAAAGAAAATATCCAAAGTAGTAGCTTACCATCTCTTTCTCAGGAAGTTCGCACCTCTGGACCGTTAGGAATTGTTATGTTCAGCTAGTAGTAAAAAAAAGAAGAGGGAGGAAAGAGGGAGAGAGAGAGATGACTGGCTTGACTTGAACTTTTCTCAATCAAAGATAGCTACAACTCATTTGCTCACTATCAAATGCTACCTTTTCTTCTCTATCAGCCTGAAAAAGAAATGGCTCCGCATGTCAACGTCGTACATAACTCAGCAACGTAGTGATTGGGAACGAATCATTTGAACAACTCTGCCTGCAAGCACATTTTAGGAAAAGGTGGACTGGATTGCCTTGCATCGCCTTGTCTTGCCTGAATAGATGAGGCAGTGAATGCGACCAGGTGCCTCTTGTATGTGGTTCCGCAGTATAATACAAGAGCATGCAAAAAAAAAAAAAAAAAAAAGACTTCCTTCAAGAAGGCTATGCAAAGGAGGAGAAGATCTCTTTTTACCATCCAAAGAACCAAATCAATTTACACTGCAGGACCTTGACAATAGAAATTTACCTGACAGCGGCATATTCCTGACACCATGGCAGGTGATCCGTTGAGCGATTGAAGCGCAAGTATTCTTCTTCTTTTTCTGTGAACAAACAAGTACACATTTCACATACCCTCTTGTGTTTTGGAATTCAGAAACGAATAGCCTCGCAATGATTTTTGCACGTTCCCATGCTCCCATCTTGGCTCTCACCCATCCCATATTTGCTCCTCTGCACATAAGCATACGGTGCATGCACGGATGGGCTGAGAATCACAGAGCGTGCACGCTCCTTCGCATTGGACCGTTGGGATTAGATTCAACGGTAGTTTTCTGCAAGGGATGGCAAGAGCGTTGAAGTCGACTTCCTTCTATCCCGTTGACTTTACATGGAAAGTGGGCGCAACGAGGCGACGGACGTGTAAATGATATCGCCTATACTCAAGCGTGGCGATGCTCTTTGCAGTTCACCCCTTGCTTCCCTACATTGCTCTTTTGCCTATACAGTATACATCCGATCCATCTGGTCCCATTCACTCTATGTATCTAGGGTGATATACCATGGATCCTCCCACGCCAAGGTTAGGACGAGTTAGGGACACTGTCTAGTTTGACCCTGATGCATGCACGTTTAGTGGTTTATAGAGATGCTCATCTTCCTCTGATATCCCGGCAGTAGAATCCTAGGCGTACAACACACCCATTTGTGTTACTTCAGACCAAGAGTCCAAGTCGCGCTTGCCATGCTTGCTTCAATCAGTTATCGGTCTAGGTGTGCGTGGTTGGATGTCTTCTTTTTTATCTCTCTCTCTCTTTTTTCCTTCTCACTCTAAATGACTCTATTTCACGCCATTCATTTGCGCCCCCTCTGTTTTTTTTTTTATTATTCTCAAGAATGCGCGCAGACGGTCAGTTCAAGCCCTTCACTGCAGCTCAGTGTGTTCTCCCGATCAAGAATGCGTGTAATATGGCATACATGGCGGTACATCTTTGATAGTCTAGAGCGGGGATAGAGCATAGAATGGGTGAATGTAAAACCCAAGGCGACGAGAGGACAAATGTAGTTCGTAAAGAGGTATAAAAAGGCATCGAAACATGCGCTTCAAGTCCCATCATCCTCAGCTTACTTCCCTACTCTCCTCACAAGAACAACTCAACAACCTCTCACTCTCTCGTAAGAACTTCACACAGCCTCACTAGCAAGACCTACTACTTCTCGATACCAAAGCGACTCGCAAGAAAGGATACCACCACTAACACACCATTTCACTTTTTCTATCCTTTCACATAACCTCTCTGCCTGTTTAGCCCTCAATCTCATTCAACATGCACAAGTCCATCCTCCTCCTCGCTGCCATCGTCCTCGGCTCCGCCGCTGTCCAGGCCGAATCCGGCTCCTGGTGCTACAACCCAAAGGGCGAGGCCTTCTGGGGTCAGTCCTCGGCTGAGTGCTGCCGTATCAACGGTGGATACATGAAGAGCGACCGCCGCTGCTACAACCTTTCCAACAACTTGGCCAACTGCCGTGGTTTCTATGCCTGCTGCAAGGACACCTGGAACAGCGGTAACAAGTACGACGACAAGTGCTACTAAATCAAGATGAAAAAGTTCTCTTGAGAGGGGCAAACTCTCCAGTTCGGAACATTAAAAAGATGACAATAAAAATCTACAACTCCAGCCCCAAATCACCTTTATGGAGGCGGATCTAAATATAAGCGCACCACTTTGACTCCTAGCTGGTCTTTTAGCGAACCACCCAGTTATAAATATATATATATATATCGACTCTATCTCTAAATCCGGCTTCAATCACCTCTACTGTGATTTATTGCTGCGATGCTCCTTTGGACCTGTTTCCTTCATAGTTTTTACTGTCGGCTATTTCTCTGGGCGACAATATCTGTTGAGAAGGCTAAAATGAGGTCTGATTTTTTAAAAAAAAAAAAAAAAAAAAGACCCATAGTTTCTCCAGAAGATAGTCAGGCGGTAAACCCTCAGAAATCATACACGGACGTAGTTACGGATCGTGCTCGTGCTGAATGAGCGTATACAACCCGCAGGATCCAGTTGGAGTCTTAAGATTTCTCTGTCTCGTCTCGCACCCCTTACCCCGAACACCCAAAATTAGAAGAGTTCATAACCCTTCGGTTTTTTTTAGGTTTGACTTCCATGGAAAATAAAGAGCAGAGAACTTGTAGGATTCCTTTGCTAATACAGGCATGGGCTAGGACTCAAACACGTCTGTAAATCCCGAAGTGAATTGTGGAATAGAAAAATGTACCCAAAGGCAGCCTTCATTGGGTCTACTCTTATCTAAATCCTGTCAGGTAAGGGCCACTCTCCCAGGTGACACTCTCCCGGGCGACACATTTGGTGCGTCCTGTTTCCTTTTTGTATTCACACATGAAGCACTTACCTTTCTGTGATTCCCTCAACGGTAGAAATGCACAATCCGTTCATCAACCTGTTGTGTGACAAAAATACTAAACAGCCCACGTCGCACTGACCGATATTGCACTGACCACTCTTTCGCTTGGTGGTGGTAGGGGTCGTTGCATTTGGTGTGGTTACACCCGTTGTCATCGTATTTGCTACTCGTTATCGACGCACTTACCGCATATACCTCAAAAGTGTGCAGACAGTCTCTGTCTCTCTCTCTCTCAACGTGCATGACAAAGTCACTTCTCACTATAGATGGATCCTCACTCCATGCCATGCGTGCCCTCTCTATCAATTGCTTTCCGAGTCTTACTCAGGGTTCAGAGTTCAGGAATGTGTAATCCATCTAAAATGGCCAAGGCTAATACTGTCCATCTTCCGAGTCAGAATGTAAATAAAAGATTGGAACTGTGACAGTACGTAGAACTGAGATGTCACTCATGGCTGTGCATCTGGAATAGTAGAATAGAACAAAAGGTTGACCCAGTCGAGCAGCTAAGATAAGACCATGAGTAAGGATAAGAGACTCACACGACATTGCAAAAAAATCGAGATTCACATCCTTTTGTCTTTTCGTCGTTGCTGGACTTTCTTATACTCATTCTGCAGGGAAAAGATCTAGAATGATGATAGTTAGTCTTTGATTTGACGTGGCACTCGATTGTAGGTGAAAAAGATAAATATAAAGTGGGGAATAGGAAGGAGTACAATGATCTCGACAGCCACGAATCGCCTCATACCTTCTAGGCTGACTCTGTCGTTTTGATTTTGTCCAGAGAGAGAGAGAGAGAGATCGCCTTTTCTTCTCAGTGCTCCAGTTCCTTTCTCCTTGAGACCTTCCAGGTCCTGGTGAGGTTCTAGCGAGCAAGATATAGAGTAGTGTTTGGTGCCTGTCAAACAAGAACACGAGTTCTACTGGCCTGCCATGGGCTTAACAAATCTACTGAGAGATAGAAAATCTGTATCAATTGGGACGGATTGGGACGGATTGGCTGAGGGACTGACATAGATCTCTGTATTGATGAGTGCCTTCTCGCTAAGGATTCACATCGAAGAGTCCTACGGACTAGCACAGGTTGGTTCTATAAAGCAGGGCTGAACTATTGCTATAGTGGAGGGGAACACAAAGGCAGAAGGTGGTGTACATGACCATGGCCTATCTGCTCTATATTCTACTACTGCTAGCCAACTCTTGGACCACCAAGCGCGAGTAGACCGGCCTGCTCTTTCGTTCTGGATCTTGAAGTAGCATCAAGGAGCATAGATTGTTTGCATATCGAATGAACAGAGCAGACTTATCTTAGGTTTTTTTTTGTTTGTTTGTTTGGGCATTAACCTGGATTCATTCTACAAATGCTGTTTTTCTACTTGCATGGATCCATGTTTGCTCTCTTGTGTTGGTAGTTCTCTGGGAATTAACTACCGGCCTCACTACCTGATACCAAGCGAGTAAATTTTCAGGCTGTAAACAAGAAAAAAAAGGGGGGGAGGGAGACTAGTGGTGGTGACATTAACCATTTCGAACTCAGGATTTTCTCCCTCCATTATCCTAGACCCGTATTTATATGGGTGTATTGATTATCCTGCTCTGATCTTCCTCAGCGACAACAATAGGGCCTGTAAAATCCAAGACCGACGAGATCCTTTTTCAAACGTTTCTAGAAAAGACCGCACGGACGTTCTTGAATTTTTTTTTTCCATCCTCTGTGCACCGCTGGCACGTACTAGTGGAAACAAGGATCGATCGAAACTGTGGATAGGTAGCGATTATCTTCAGGTTCTGACAGGTGTAGGTAAGATCCAGCGAAGGACAACTCCCGAGTTAATAAAAAAAAAAAAAAAAAAAAAAGAATCTTGAGCGTCATCCAACCATCAAGTGTGAAGTACTGATTGGCGATGCTATTGTGTCTATTTGACTATCGAGCCGCCGCTATAGAATGGCTTCTGCTAGAACTAGACTAATCGATCATGAGGCGTTAATCAAGCTCGAGTAGTCAGATCAAACATAAACTCCAGACCGGACGGTCGTTGTAGGTCGGATATGAAGGTGTTCAGAACTCCGTGATAGTTTTGGAGATGGTATTGGACGGATGCAGAGTCAAGTTTGTACATACTGACGGAGAGGAGGAAGAAGGAGGGTGCGAGTAAAATCCGGAGGGTACCTTTGTCCGATAATGATGGTGTGCATCATGGAGATTGTTCAGTCTCTTCAGGGGAATACGACTGAGATCCACATCACGTAAGGCCTGAGATGGTCTCCTCTCTCCCTCCCAAAAAAAGATCAGTTGTACAATCTGTCTTGAACTGAGGGTGGGCCTTTGTTAAAACCAGGGTTGTTCGTAGTCTCTTGTGCTGCTCATGACTATCCTTGAAATATTGGAGATTGAGCAGTATTTTTTTTTTTTTTTTTTTTTTGTTTTTCCCTGCTGAACAAACTTGACAACGACTGTCCTTCCTCATCATCACCAGTATGTGCTAGGCTTTGAGTGCCTCATATATGACTTGGTTCACCAATAGCAAAGCAAGGAATACCTTTTTTTTTTTTTTTTTTTTTTTTTTTTTTTTATAAGAATCTGTTTCTGCTGGAAATAGCTATGTAGGCTAAGACTAAACTAAACTAGCCACAGCCACCGCTCTGCGGTGGCAGTCCTCCATAATACCATAACAGCTCACGTTGCCGAAGCCCCGCGCAACGATTGCCGTCTTTTTCAAGACGATTAAAAGGTTGAAAAAACGGACTGTCACCGGAAAGGAATCCTCCCCATCCTCTCCATCACCTCCAAATGTCGCTTGCCTGCTAGACTATCTAGCAGGGTGGCATCAGCAAATGCCATATCGTTCTGAGCACCAGGGCAGCGAGCAAAGCAAGGAATACCAAAATAGAGCTCAATGCGGGGAACGGGATTTTTTTTTTTTTTTTGTTTACCACAAACGCAGGGACGGGAAGGGGGTTTTTCTTTAAAAAAAAACATTCCCCCATGTGAAAGCGAGCCGAAATGTGGGGAATGCGTCAAAGCATCTTTGTGTAACCTTAACAGGATAAGGGGAATATTATTCGTCCTGAATTTCAGAAACCAAGCGAATGAAAGTGTAGTATATGGGTATCATTCCGGCCTTCCAAGCCTGAGAACCGGGTTCGAGTCCCGGCACTTTCAAATCCGTTCTTTCTTTTAATTTTTTTTCTTCTGGAGAATGAAGGTTTGGCGATGCGTTCGGACTTTGTTTTTGGTTCGGACAAACGCGATCTCGGGAATCGCTCTCTTGGGAGGTGCTCTTCGTCGGTGACCTCGTGTCTCCTCTTCCTTCCCTCTCCCCTCTCTCCGTCTCGGAAAAGTGGAAGCAAGGGTTCACGGTGGCCATGATGCTGGTTTGAGAGGCCGGATTTGCATCATTCTTTGAGTTTTTTTTCCCCCTTCCCCTGTCATTTGCATATCAGATGCAGTTCGGTTGCGTCGGCCGTTCACTCATTCGCTTCCTCACACACACTCTCTCTCTCGCTCTTTCTCTCTCATTCACTCTCTCGTCCACTCACTTGCTCGGTCATCCTCTTTCTCTGCCGCAACTTACTGTCCTTTTCATCACCTCTCACTCTCTTCTCATTGGTTTTGTCGTTCTTCAAGAATGTTTCTCCTCCATCCTCCATCCTCCAAGATAAAAAGGTCTATTGCCAGCCTGGATCAGGCCAAGGAGAATTATGGGCGAGCAAAAGGGTTGGGGCTGTTGTGCAACAGTGGGAGAAGTGCGGTGAGTTGGCAGGCAGTGATTTGATCCAAGACAGCAGAGCAGAGAACATGGAAAAAGCCGAAGTCCGAAGGAGGTCAATTGGAGAAGAGAGACCGAGAGGAGATAGATGGGCAAGACGAGAATGTAAGGAAAAGTCCCGCAAGAGTATTGAATCTCAATTGAATACTGAACTTGAAGGAGATCTATTCTGGACTATGGTTCGGCGAGCCTTCTTTGCGGGAGGCCGCAAGTTAGTCACTCACACGAGGCAGAGGCAGCTAGACTGGGAGAATGTGAAAAAGCGGAGGAGTGAGGCGGGGCAGAAAGAGAGAGCGAGAGAGAGTAATTGTGAGAGGAGTGCGCGATATGTTTGTGCGAGGCAGTTGTGACGATGGGCCACGAAAAAATTTGAACCTTATCCCGAAGATTTTTGCATGGCCCTACCTTAATCTGGAAACACCGAAACGAGGGGTTGAACTGTATTGGCGGACGGGCTTGCTCTCTCTGCGGCTCTCTTCTTGCGGCTTGCTCTCCGCGTCGTCGCCTGCCCGGCAGCCTCGGACTTTTGCCATGGCGCGGAGGCAGTAGTAGCAGACACTCCCTTCGGCAGGCAGGGCAGATGGGCAGGCAGATGGGCAGGCAGGTGGGCGTGCGTGCGTGCGCGCGCGCAGCGTGTAGACGTCGCTTTGGCGAACACAACGCAGCCAGCCAGCCAGCCTTTGGGCCAACAAAAGGTGGGGAGAAGGAAGGCGATCAGAAAAATTTTCTGGCCATATATAACTACCCTTGTCCTCGGCCTCCTCCTTCCTCTTTTTCTCTCTTTTTCTTTTCTTCTCTCCTCTCCTTACCTTCCTCTCCACTCCTCTCCACTCCATCACCACCACCTCCTTCTCCTCTCCCACCCCTCCGTCCTTCATACTTTATCATTGGCGCTCGCCCGCTACAATCTCTCCTCTCTACTTTCCTAACGCCACGCGACTCACGTCTTCTCGTTGATCAGCCGTTCCTGGTTGATCTCTGAATCTCATTCATTTGCATCACACATACATCATGTTCTCCTCATCAATCTCGCGCTCCTGGAAGGTAAGCATACTTCTCTTGCACGCGCCTTCCACGCGTCCCATGTTAGGGTTGCAGTAGCCGAGCCGTAATCAACGACGTGCCTGGATCCTGCCTTTTGGGTTGTTGATCCCAAATGATAGACCTCCCCCCCCCTGATGAATCTCATGAAGACGCGACAAAGAGTCTAACATGAGGATCACCTTCCCTATTCTTAGGCCGCTGCCGGCATTAAGGCGCCCATCCGCACCTTTGCTCAGGCTGCCGCTGGATCGGCACGCAAGGTCCAGATGTCCAACTTTGAGAATGATCAGTACATCAACTACCAGCGGATCGAGGACAACCTCGAGGTCGTCAGAAAGAGGCAAGTAGTCGCGCATTAATTCCTTGGAATCATCGTTTAGCTGTGTCGGGATTGCGTATCGAGAAACATTGCGAAGCGGCTGATGGCGCCCAGGGGAGGAGGCAATCACAAGGAAATGCCATCTGGACAGGAGAAGATGTCAGCCACCTGTGATTCTTCCTCTTCTTTCCTCTGGTATATTTTCCTCCAGCTTATGCGAGCCCATTTTCTAACCTCCGCCTTCTCCGCTTCTGTTCACTTCCCCCCCTTCCTGCTCACTTGACGGATCGATCGCAATCTTATCAAAACACAATTCCCGCTGTCTGTCTTTTGACTGTCTGTTTGTCCGTCTCTTGTTCCTACTGTTCATCTGCAACGTCCGTCTTGGCCCCCGCTTGTTCCGTCCTGCCTCGGTTTCTGTCTTGGTCTCGGTCCTTTCGGTCTGCTTTTGTCCGGCCTCTGGCTCCTCCACACACAGACTGAACCACCCCTTGACCCTTGCCGAGAAGATCGTCTACGGTCATTTGGACGATGCCCACAACCAGGACATTGAGCGTGGCAAGTCCTACCTCAAGTTGCGTCCCGATCGCGTTGCTTGCCAGGATGCCACTGCCCAGGTATGCTCTCTTTCCATGACGATCTTTCATGTCCTGTTGATAATCTACCCTGTCACACCTCTTTCGTGGCTGCTGTATCTAACCAAAGCCACCCATTGTACATGGTGTTTCCTTCAATAGATGGCTCTGCTCCAGTTCATGTCTGCTGGTCTCCCCAACGTTGCCGTCCCCTCCACCGTTCACTGCGACCACTTGATTGAGGCCCAGATCGGAGGTGCCAAGGACTTGCTCCGTGCCAAGGACATTAACCGTGAGGTCTACGACTTCTTGGCCACCTCTTGCGCCAAGTACGGTCTCGGTTTCTGGAAGCCAGGCTCGGGTATTATTCACCAGATCATTCTCGAGAACTATGCCTTCCCCGGTGGTCTCATGATCGGAACTGATTCGCACACCCCCAACGCCGGTGGTCTCGGCATGGTTGCCATCGGTGTCGGTGGTGCTGATGCCGTCGATGTCATGGCTGACATTCCTTGGGAGCTCAAGTGCCCCAAGGTCATTGGTGTCAAGTTGACTGGCAAGATGACTGGCTGGACCTCTGCCAAGGATATTATCTTGAAGGTGGCCGGTATCCTCACTGTCAAGGGTGGTACGGGCGCCATCGTCGAGTACTTCGGACCCGGTGTCGACACCCTCTCGTGCACTGGTATGGCCACCATCTGTAACATGGGTGCTGAGATTGGTGCCACCACCTCGCTTTTCCCCTTCAACCAGCGCATGGGCGACTACCTCCGTGCCACGACCCGTCCCTACATTGCTGACTGGGCCAACACCTTCCAGCACAACTTGAAGGCTGATGATGGTGCTCGTTATGACCAGGTCATCGAGATCAACCTTGACACCCTCGAGCCCTACATCAACGGACCCTTCACCCCCGATCTTGCCACTCCCCTCAGCAAGTTCAAGGAGACCGTCATTGCCAACAACTGGCCCCAGAAGCTCGAGGTCGGTTTGATCGGTTCGTGCACCAACTCTTCTTATGAGGACATGTCCCGCTCTGCCTCGATTGCCAGAGAGGCTTTGGATCACGGCTTGAAGACCAAGTCTCACTTCACCATCACCCCCGGTTCGGAGCAGATCCGTGCCACCATCGAGCGCGATGGTCAGATGGAGACCCTTAACGAGGCCGGTGGAGTTGTCCTTGCCAACGCCTGCGGTCCTTGCATTGGTCAGTGGGATCGCCAGGATGTCCCCAAGGGCACCAAGAACTCGATCATTACCTCGTACAACCGTAACTTCACTGGTCGTAACGATGCCAACCCCCAGACTCATGCTTTCGTTGCCTCGCCCGAGATTGTCACTGCCATGACCTTTGCTGGTGACTTGACCTTCAACCCCATCACCGACTCTCTTATCGGAAAGGATGGCAAGCCCTTCAAGTTCTCTGACCCCAACGGTAACGAGCTTCCTCCCCGCGGTTACGACCCCGGTGAGGAGACCTACCAGGCTCCTCCCAAGGAGAAGGGCAATGTCCAGGTCATGGTCTCGCCCACCTCCAACCGTCTCCAGCTCTTGGAGCCTTTCGCCAAGTGGCACGGAAAGGACATGGAGGACATGCCCGTGTTGATCAAGGTCAAGGGCAAGTGCACGACTGACCACATCTCGATGGCCGGTCCCTGGCTCAAGTTCCGTGGTCACTTGGACAACATCTCGAACAACATGTTGATCGGTGCTCTCAACTCTGAGAATGAGGCTGTCAACAGCGTCAAGAACACCTTCACTGGTGAGTACAACACTGTTCCTGGCGTTGCCCGTGACTACAAGGCTCGCCAGCAGCCCTGGATCGTCATTGGTGATGAGAACTACGGTGAGGGCTCTTCGCGTGAGCACGCTGCCTTGGAGGTTCGTCACCTCGGAGGTGCTGCTGTCATCACCAAGTCTTTCGCCCGT
Source organism: Mortierella sp. BCC40632 (assembly GCA_011634665.1). Taxonomy (NCBI): domain Eukaryota; kingdom Fungi; phylum Mortierellomycota; class Mortierellomycetes; order Mortierellales; family Mortierellaceae; genus Mortierella; species Mortierella sp. BCC40632. The sequence continues at coordinate 451,689 of WAEK01000006.1, forward strand.
ATCCACGAGACCAACTGCAAGAAGCAGGGTCTTTTGCCTTTGACCTTTGCCAACCCCGCCGACTATGACAAGATCGATCCCTTTGACAAGGTCTCGATCCGTGGCTTGACCACCTTCCAGGAGGGTGTTCCCTTGACTCTCAATGTCAAGAAGGCTGACGGCTCTGCCATTGACATCAAGTTGAACCACACCTTCAACCAGGACCAGATCAACTGGTTCAAGCACGGTTCTGCCCTGAACCAGATGGCTGCCAAGGCTCAGGCCAGAGCATAAGTTAAAAAGCATAGCCGAATTTTTTTTTTCTTTTGCTTTCTTGCTTGCATGGCTACGCCTCTCTTTGTCCATTCCTTGGACTTGTAACATATAATCCCACTCAATAAACTCAAAAAAAAAAAAAAAAAAGGACCATTGGTGACTGTGGCAGTGTTAGTTGTTTAGCAAAAGAGGAGGAAGGGACAAAGATGTTTGGTTTCGAAGAGAAGGGTGGAGTCAAGTGGTGATAGGCTGTGAAGAGGCAGTGTCCGGCTGGACAGCCATGTTGTACACGTCACATTTTTTTTTTTATGTTTTCGCGCTTTCTTTCTTCCACTCGTTTCTCTTTTTCTTCATCCCCATCTCATCTCTTTCGCCCACCTTTTCTCTCTTTCTTCTCCTTCTCCCACACCACCCAGACTTTACTCATAATGGCCGATCAACTTACCGAGACTCAACTCGCTGAATTCAAGGGTAATGCTTCTTTCTCTCTTTTTCTCTCTCTTTATCGTTGCTCTCATCCTGGTCTTTGTTTTCAACTAGTCGCGTCGCGCTTGCCACCATCTGTACACACACACACATGCTAAAGGCAACAGAACCTGCTCTTTTTTTACTAACAATGTCGCTGCTGTGCTCCTCTCTTTCCCTTTTTTCTCTTTCGCGACTATATATGTCTTTTTTTCTTCCGCTGTGTTTTGCTCGCGTGTCCAAACTCATCTTGCTGGATTGATGATGGTCCCGACCTATGTCTCGTCTCGTCTTTTTCCTTTGTCTTTGTCCCGCTGCTCATGTCCGTCTGCGTTGCGCATCCCGATATCCGGCTCGCTTGGTCTTGGTTGAATTTGACGGACGGGATGGAATGGATGGAATGGATTCCATTTTTCTTTCTTTTCTTCATTCATCTCCCACCCTACAGAGGCCTTCTCCTTGTTCGACAAGGATGGCGATGGCACGATCACAACCAGAGAGCTCGGCACTGTGATGCGCTCCCTTGGCCAGAACCCAACAGAGGCTGACCTTCAGGACATGATCAATGAGGTGGATGCGGACGGCAATGGCACGATCGACTTTCCCGAGTTCCTGACCATGATGGCCCGCAAGATGCACGACCATGACTCGGAGGAGGAGATCAAGGAGGCCTTCAAGGTCTTTGACAAGGACGGCAACGGCTACATCTCCGCTGCTGAGCTCCGTCATGTCTTGACTAACCTTGGCGAGAAGCTCACTGACAAAGAGGTCGATGAGATGATCCGGGAGGCTGACGTCGATGGGTACGTACCTCTTTATTACTTACTTTCTTTGCTTTTTCAAGTTTTTCTTTTTTTTTTTTTTTTTTTTTTTTTTTTTTTTTTTGGGTATGAAGAGAGGCCTTGTCGTACTCTTTTCAAGAGACTCATTGGCCCTTTTGGCCCATTGGGTATTGGGTGAACCTTGGAGGGTTCTTTTTTCTTTTGGCAGGTCCATGAAAAAATCCCCCTCCCCCCACCCGTTTTATTCTTTGGTTCTCTTCCCTTTGCCTTGGGAATATCTCTCTATGCATTGCATTGGTAGAGGCCCTTGGAACAGTGTACCATCTTGACTTTTTTTTCTTTTTCTTTTTTCACATTCTCACTTTTGGGCGTGAGAGAGATATGCGGGTGCTGTGTGTTCGTTGTCTCTTTTTTTTCCCCCCCTTGCATCTCTCCTTGCTCCAAGAGGAGGAAATCACAGGACAGGGTGGTCAAGAAGAGGTGCACATGACCGGCTGTTGGCTCTCTTTCAAACATGGAAACTCAAAGGCACACACACAAACACACATACACGTACTCGCGCCCGCACACATTCACGCACGCATACGCGCCCAGAAACAGGAGACGCTCCTAAATTTAAAGGGCAGAAGAGCAGAACGTAGGGGTGGGGTAGGATATGGTCAGCGGTATCAACGTCGACCATGGGACAGATAAGAGGGGGGAGAAAGGACCGGGGGGTGAGAGGGAGGGGAGAGATACAGAGTCAAGGAGGAGGCGGAGCGGCCGGCAGGCGCAGGAGGAGGAAGAGAGGAGAGAGGAGGACCCTTGCCCCATCTCGTCTCCTCAACTTGTCTTCCTCCCCCTCTCTTTTCTGGCTGCATGGTTGGGAACAATACGCGTCCGTCGACCGACACTAGGTGTGGTTCGCATTGGGGCCATGCTCCTCTTTCTCTCTTTTCTCTCTTTCTATATCTCTCTCTCTCTCCACCCTTGTTTGTCCTTGTGCCCAGTTTTAGCTCTTCCCAATCTCGCTAGTTGAACTAGCTTCATGACGGAAAAGCTCTTTTTGGCTCTAAAGATGACCAGTGACATTGCACTAATACTATACCCTTTCTTCTTTCTATCTCACCTTCTCTCTTGGCGACATTTAGTGATGGTCAAATTAACTACGATGTAAGTTGTTTACTACTGGTTTGGTTGACTCAGTAACATGGCTCTGCTCCCTTTCTAGTTGGCAGGAAAGCAATAGTCATATAGAGTACTAACATGGTGCCTTGCTTGAATTGATATGATCCACCCCTACTAGGAATTCGTCAAGATGATGATGAACAAGTAAACACATAAAGATGGCTGCTTAGAAACGACGACATCATCTCAAAAGAAAAAAAGAAAAAAAAATATTAGGAAAGCAATCATCGAGTGAAAACAGAAGAAGCAAGCAAGATGAGCAACTTTACACAGTCATTGTCAGGATGTTCCCTTTTTTTTTTTTTAAAACCTTTCAATCGTGACCAGACTTTCCGACCTCTCTCTCCCTGTGCCTATTTCAACATAACCTTTTTTGTCCGGAAAAACAAATGAAGATCATTACTCTCTTTTCCTTTCTTCTTTCAGATTTTTTTTTCTCTTTTGTTCGCACGTTTGTACCGCTGTGTGGTTGACTTGACCGAATGATGCCTTTTATTTTTTTATTTTTTTTTCTTCAGCTGAAAGTGACATTGTCGTATCTGAAGTACTGTCCGTGCTCACGATGTGTGACATTGTGGAATGGTAACGCGTTTAAAGATCTGGTCGAGGAGATGGAGGAGGAAGGGGAGAGGACGAAAGTGTGCAAACAGTGTACACATTGTGTGTTTCTCGGGAAAAATTTTTTCCAGAGTCTTTGAGTGTGTGTATGCGTATGTTTCCACGATGGGACTCCACAGCCAGGAAAAAACATAAAGGCTAACGGACGAAAGAAGGAAAAAAAAAAAACAAGAGATAAATGAGATGAGATTTTACTGCCCAGCAGTCGTCATTGTGCAGCAGAAACATACAGCCAGCCAGAAGAGAAAAAGAGAAGAAAAATACACACGAGTTCGAACAAGAATCCTCCTTCCTCCTCTTTCCCTTCCGCCATCTTCTTTCTCGGGCCTTTTCTTTCTCTTTTTTTTTACACCCGATTTTCAAGATCCAAGTGGCCTGCAACAGACAGAAGTTTTTTTTTTTTTTTTGGCTCTACTCAATGCAGAGTGACAACTGACTGCATATGCCTATGATGCCATACACATCGTGCCGGCCCAACCGCTAGTCTACTAGCCCGTGGGTTTTTGCTGCTACTGTTGTTATTGTTGTGTGGTTGTGGTTGATCAAGACGTCCATGCATGGGCCGATTATGTAACCCTCTTTCTTAACCTTGGAGGAGGGGCTTTTTTCCCCTCTCCCTCCCTGCTCTTACTCTACACATCCCGAGCATAGTGACACTCAGGGGAGAGAGAGGGCAGGAGATACTCCCTACCTCCTCCACCTTGCCAATTTTTTTTTTTTTTTTTTTTTTTTTGCATTACCTTCACCCTACCCCCTCTCCCTTTCGCCCGCTCTCTTCTCTTCGCTCTCTAGCGCCTGTGTACGAGAGAACATCTGGATGGAATGTCCGTGTCCTCTTTTGCTTGCGAGATGCTTGCATTTCTGAGTCCTTTATTCATGATACATCCATAATGAGGAAAGGAGGAAGAAGGGACTGCGATGATGTATGACAATGTTGGTGAAAAATGTGATAAATAATAAAGGAAACCCCTCTCCTTTCCTCCCTGGCCGAGCCTGCTCGAGTCGGTGACCTTTGTGTCTTCCATGTCCGTGGTGGTGGTAGTGGTAAGAGGGGGATATGGTCATGGTCAATGAACGAATGTTGTCATGGTGGGTGTCCAAAAAAAAAAAAAAAAAAAAAAAAAAAAAAAAAAAAAAAAAAAAAAAAAAAAAAAAAAAAAAAAAAAAAAAAAAACTCTCTTCTAATCTTTTCTTTCAGACCCCACAACATGCACTGCGTCGACTCTGTTCCTCAGCCTGCTGTAGTTGCAGGAGCCGGTCGTTCTCCAGTTGCTGTAGTGTTATTGCGTTCTCAGCCTTAAGCCGATTAATCTGCTCAAGCTCCTGTTTCCTCTCGACAAGCTTCCGTGTAATCTGAAGAAAGAGCTCCTCGATGCCTAAAATTCGAAAAGATAAAAAAAAATTGTTAGCGTCGTCCAGTATTTGCGTCGAGAGAGATTATAGAGTTAGCTTCTCCCTCCTGTTTCATCTTCTCTCATTCCAGGATTGGCTTCCTCACCATTGTCGTCCTTGGCAGATACTTCGTGTACACTACAATCCGGCCCCAGAATTCTTGAAACATAGTCCTGTGTCCGTGAGAGGGGGACTGCACGTTTTGTTGATGCCAGATCAAGTTTGTTACCCACTACATGGATGACTACAAATGATTTAAAAGAAAAAACAAATGTTAGCAAATAGAATATCAATCTCAAGCCTCCTTCAATGAGTAAACTCGGCAGTGCAACAAAACCTATGTTTCGCTCATGGCAGAGTGATTCATCCACTGTACTTACTCAAGTCCTCAGCCATATTTTTTCTAAGCTCTTCTACCCACGAATTCATATCATTGAAAGAATCTTCAGATGTGATATCGTACACCAGAATTGCGGCGTTTGCCTATAAAGAGTGATAAAGAATAATAGGCGAGAACCAGGAACATCAAAGGTGAAACTGTTAGTAGTTTGCGGACAAAATTGTTCCGCAATCTCGAATGACCACTAGTAAAGTCCAAAACATCCGGCCCGATCTATCCATCCTGACAAAAAGGCCAATGTTCCTGGTTTACAGTGTCTCTATGCCGTAAACTGATTGATGTATCCTGCAGTGAGACGGTCCAGAGAGCAATTGTGTCAGAAGTTTGCACCCTTTCCCCTCCTCCTCTTTCCTTCTCTTTGTCCCCAGACTTACTCCACGATAATACATTGGCGCCATAGATCGGAACCGCTCCTGTCCAGCTGTATCCCAGATCTGTAGCCGTACTTTACAATTGTCAACGACCCTATTTGCAGTAATAAAAAATACAAGAGAGAGAGAAAAAAAAAAGAAGAGACAGTAGTCGGAAGATTGATTGAGCATGGGAAACAGCAACAATGGGAGAAGTGGACAAAAAAAAAATGCACAAGCACAAAGAAATTGTCATTAGTAACCACATTGTGGGTAAGGTGTTTGTAGGTAAGCAGATTGCATATTCTCTTTGTCTCCCTTTCACTCCCCCCCTTCTTCTTCCCCTCCTCTCTCACTCTGCAAGAAGAAGAAAAAAAACAACGACACTTGGCTGTCTAGATCTTTATGCAGATCTCAGTAACCTCCTTTCTTTTTTTCCGACTCGAACTCTTCGACTCTGTGACCGGTCCATGCACGGAACGAAAAAAAAAAAAAAAATCGACTTACAATTTCTTGGTCATGAAGGATGCGCCGATGGTCGACGTGCAGTTGGCCGAAAAAGTTTTTTGCACATACCGAACAACAAGTGATGTTTTTCCAACAGCTAGTGCAAGCGGTAAGCAAAAAAAAAGAAAGAAAAGAAAAAAGAAAGAAAAAAAAAAGGATGGCATGGGAAAGACATGTAAAAAGAACAAGCGCGTCAACAAAGGAAAATGAGAATTGACCTGCTGGCCCAATCCAAAATTTTTTTTTTTTTTTCGAGCAAGTTTTTCCTGGCTCGGGAGAGTAAGCAAATATTTTCTTTCTTGGATGCCTCTTCTCTCCTCTCTCCCAACCCTCTACGCTTCATAATACTCTGCCATCCAATATTGCTTGCCACACTCTTTTCTTCTTCTGCTCCTACATGATACTAGATCATGGCTAGTCGACACCGTTTGCCAACTTTTTTTTTTTTTTTTTCTCCGATCAAACTTTGCACTCCTTTGCTCATGAGAAGAGAGGAGCCAAGGGGGATGCATATATGCGTGCTTGCGTGGTGTTTGACACTTTCTGCGTGCACACAAAGAAAAAAGAAAAGGTGGCAGTGTTTGGGAGTCCGCCATATACGGGTGGAAAGAAAGAAAGAGTGCAAGCCAAGATCAGAAAAAAAAAAAAAAAAAGTCTCCTGTATGTTTGTGTATGTGTGTGTTTGCGTGTGTGTGTGTTTCCCCCCTGAGCCAAGTGGCATCCTCGTCTCTGCAGCCTGCTTTGCTCAGATGGGGCCAAGTGAGCAGCTCTAAAAGACTCGTCTGGCGGGAAGCAGAGTAGCAACAGATGCTCGCTTCCTTTTCAGTGTGTTTCCAACGGCCACCACACACTGTTATCGGGCGCGTTCTTCCTCCTCTCTCTCCCCTTTGTCTGCAAAAAGACGCCAACTGACGGTCCATTCCACTACTCATGTGTTGACGCAAATACTAGGTATACCCGGGAGTTATCTCTCTCTTTTTTTTTTTTTTTTGCTCTATTTGCTCGGCACCCCTTTTTGTTACCTTGGCTTCCGAGAATGACCACCTTGGCCTCGAGCAAAGAAGAATACATCTGTGACTCCTTTTTAAAGTGAGAGTGAGAGAGAATGGGAAGAGGAAAGAGCAAATGGGAAGAAGCAAGATGGGAAGAGAGAGAAAGAGGGGGCGAGAAGAGGATGAGGAGAAGGAAAAGGGGGGAGAAGGAAGGAGGAGGTGGAGATGAGGAGATGGGTATGAGAGCAGAAGCAGAATCAAGATGGAAGACGGAGGAGGAAAAAAAAAAAAAAAAAAAAAAAAAAAAAATCGGGTTTGTGTGTGTGTGGGCGGAGAAGTTGATCTCCAACTGACTGCTGACAAACAAGCAGTGCAGAAAATCCAGCTGACAGGTGGATGGATGGGTGGATGGTGGTTGTGCCAGGGGAAGAAGGAAAAGAGAGCAGTTAGGGCGTATGGCGTGTGGTCGACCTCTTCGTGCTGTATAGCGTTTGAGCTGTGTTTGGGCTGCTGGGGTCTGACGATGAGATGTATGGAAATGGATGATCGCAAAACTCCAGCTGACGTTGACGAGAAACAGGAAAGGAAGCAGAACGTGGGGGTGGATGGAGAGTGCCTGGGGAAGAGAAAAGAAAAGAAACGCATTGGGCTTCGGTATCGCAGCCAGAGGCTCCGAGCACTTTCTTTCACACGCATCCTCACTCGGCGGTCTCAGACTGAGCAAGATAGACCATGCCTCCTCCTTTCCTCTTTCTCTGTTTCTCCTCTTTCTTTTTCTCTCTCTCTCTCTCTCTCTCTCTCTCTCTCTCTCTCTCTCTCTCTCTCTCTCTCTCTCTCCCATCTTCTTGCTTCCTCTTTTCTCTCTTCCTCAAGCCCAAGAAGAGTCCTTGATTCGCTCGCGTGCCTGCATGCAGCATGCAGTCTGTCCACACGCTCCTCTCTTCCTCCACTTCCCACGTCCTCCACAAACATCAAATCGTGCTCTTCTTATTGTCTTCAAGCTTCTATGCTCATCCTTCTTTCTCCACTATCTCTTCTCTCTTGCCAATTCCTACCCTAATCCTCCAATGTGGTCTCCATCCTGCTCGACTCTCACCGATTTGTTTTCTGCGCTACACCAAAAGCGCTCATCACGATCCACCTTTCACTATCTCTCAATCTATTCCTTCTGGAGACGGGCACCGTCTTGGCGACAGGGCAGACAAGAATGACCTCGGTTCTTGAACGCCATTATCCCACCAGTCGATTGAGATGTCTCTTCGGTGGATTATCGTAATGACATTCTCTTATTCATACCCTTGTCCTAGAGCGGTGCTAAAGAATGCAGAAAGGTCTCTGTCCAGAATGGTAAAGAAACGAGAAAGGGAGGAGTGGAGGGTGATCTCGAGGCATGGTCCGAGCTCGGTTGTGAAAGTGAGCAATGGGCGGAGACGCAGGACTTGAGAGGCTGGCGACGTGATCATTGCAACTCTTTCCCTTTGCACACACACACACACACACACACACACACACAAATACACAAACACAAACACACACCGTCCTTTGTCACGCCTCTCCCTTTTTTAGCCGAAACGGACGACCATGACGACGTCAATGACGACGCCCGTGTCCAGAGAGTCTTGCAGGCTCTGAGTCGATTCAAGACTGGGAATTGTTACACACAGAGCAAGAGCGATAGTGTTCAAGAAGGCTAAAAAGCGAGACCCCGTCAGCCGCCGGCTTTACGTCTTGGAGAAAGGAGCGGAATCTGGTAGTGTTTGACATGAAGCACCGCCTCAATAGAAAAAGGGTCAAGCCAAGCCCTCTCCAGAGTCCGCTGTGTACGTGAACGTAGGAAGGAATGGGACCTCAGGTTCAAAATGGAAAAGAACAAAGACGATGCAAGACCCAGTAACTCGCCAGCTTGTACTGGTGTGATGGCTGGCACCAACTCTATCTTGGTCTAGGGGCTCTCTGTTGAAGACGGATGAAATTGAATGGGGCAATCCATTTGTACACTAGTCTTAGCTTTCTCATCCACTTCCTTACCTTCTCTCATCTCTCGGAATAAAAAATGTTCTCACAAAGGAACGTTCGAGTCTGCACAGGAGCACTTTCTGCTGTAGTGTGTCTGTTGAGCCTTTGAGCTACATTTTCAACAAAGGAGAGTTCGGTGAGGAACGGGGTCCCATTCATCCCATCCAGAGAGGGTTCATGACATCATATTGGGCAGGTCTTGGGTTTGACCAGCCACTCTTAATTGTCCAATATAACTCTCAATAATTTCTCTAATATGCTCACTCTCGCCGAGATATCTCGAGCCGAGTTATCCTTTCTGGCAGAAAGGGGAGAAGAAAACAGGGGTAGGGGAGAAAGATTGTTCTATTAGCAAGACATGAGATTTTAAAAGAAATGTATTTCACTCAGATACTGAACTGACTGGGGCCTACATTCAGAGCCACACCTTCTCAGTACTGCCATGTGCCCAGGTTCATTAAGCGGCAAGTCCTTAGCTCTGACTCTAAGTAATCCCTTCACTTTTTGTGTTGCCTAACTGTTCGTTCGTTCGTTCGTTCGTTCGTTCCGCTCATCCATTTTTTTTTTTTTTTTAATCTACGGTCTCGACGCCAATGTCTGGTTGGGCCAGCGCTGAGACGATGTCGGGGGGGGGACGGGGCTTCAGTCCTACTACGGAAGCCACAGGGTACCCCGATCTTCTTCGATCGTGCCAACCGGGCCGTAGCTGACCGACTGGTAGAAAGAAAAATGGGCAGTGCTTCTTTTGACTGTCAGACAGTGGAACAAGAACCTTCTCTCCTTCTTTGTGCCGTTGTCCCTGACTCAAGTGAGGAGAAGGGAGTCGTGTCCTGTGCGGTGGTGAAGCTTATGAATTTCTTTCATTTAGTCCCGGACCAATAGTTCGAACGGGGTCCCATTGGGGACTTCCCCACACCACTCCTGCGGGCACAGTGGTTGCTGAAGCCTAATCGCTCTCTTTCTTATTTTCCAGAATACAAACCTTCTTGCATTCTCCTGTCGTTTGTCAATGTGATATGGTGTTTGAGCGCGTGTATGTGTGTGTCCGAGTGTATGATGAGAGTGGCAAGAGAGAGAAATAAACTAATCTGGTTTGTTGTATATTATGGTCTAGCACGACTATGGGCTAGGCTGATTCTTGTATCGCACTGAGCCGAGAGCCAAGGCGTCACCCCCACCCACGAACTCTGTGTCGTTGCTTCTTTCTGCATTTTTCTCTCTCTCTCTCTCTCTCTCTCTCTCTCTCTCTCTCTCTCTCTCTCTCTCTCTCTCTCTCTCTCTCTCTCTCTCTCTCTCTCTCTCTCTTTCTCTCACTCTCTCTCTCTCTCATTCTTCTCTCCTTCTCACACACTTTCTTCCTGTCCTTGGCCTCTTTCTTTTCTCTTTTTCTCTTGCATACGCCTCTATCCATCCTGTCACTCTGCGCGCGACACTGTCGCATGGCATAGAATCCGCTCATTTACTTTGGTTAGACCCCTTCCCCCTAATCGCTTCACTTCACTTTATTCGATTGCGTGCTTTGAACACACTGACCTGCACTCTGCAGCTGGACTGCTTGTGTTCCCTCACCCCTCCCGCTGAGAACTCTTCTCCCCACCTTGAACTCTTCTATGCTTTGGAGTCTTCCCACACTAGACCAAAGCATTCACCCTTTCTTTTTGGACTTGTATTCATCGTTCGTGCATGCATTATTAGATGTACTGCATGGCTGTCACCCCTCCTCTTGCATTCGCGCTTATTGTCTTGACAAAAACAACAGCGAAGACTGCTTCTCCATCTTGTGTAAAGCGATCCGCATAGTGCATTGTTGCTCTCCAACAAACACAAAATCAGGCGCTTGGTTTTCAATCTTTCCCTTCGTTCATATCGGACAAAACGACAACGACAGAGGGAAGCGTGGAAAAGGGACAGCTACGTTTTTTTTTCTTCTTTCTTTCTGCATCTTGTCCATCGTCTTCAGTGCGTCTCCCCTTGCACTTTCAGTCCTTCCACACACATACTCTCTTTCTCTCTCTCTCTCTCTCTTCTTTCCCTTTCTCCCCTTTCTCTGTATGGACAGTAATACGAACTATTCTTCGGTATATAGAAAGGACACACACAAACAATACGTGACATTGATCTCCATCGAGCCCTTTCTCCCCTCGTCCTTCCAAATGACTCGAGCGGATCTACTTTGGCGACAACAGCAAGTTCTGGGCACATACTCGATTAACACCAGCTGTCCAAAGCAAACTGGTCGTACTGGTAAGCGCCATAGTTCCTGTTCCTCATCTTTTTTTTTTTTTTTTTTTTACAACGTCTACACAACCTACTTTGTCCCCCAATAAGATATGACTCTCGAACCTCTCCCACCCTCAATCTTTTTTGTTTGTCCTCCCATTGCACTTGTTCACTTTTTTTATATCATGACACGAGACGGATATGAAAAAAAAAAAATATACCCCGAGAGAGAGAGAGAGAAGAGGAGGAAGGAGAACACCGCGAGAGAAGGGGGGGAGAAGGAAAGGGGGAGGGGAGAGAAGGGAGAGAGCAAGAGACAGAAAGAGAGAAAGATAGAGAGAGAGCAAGAGCTCGTTCCTGTCGCACACTTTTGTGTGTGTGTGTGTGTGTGTGTGTGTGTGTGTTTTCTTTTCCTTTCCTTGCATAGCACGTTGTTGTCGGTTGTTTTGTAGGATGACGAGGTGCTCATAAGCTGCGATGAGAGAGCGTGGGTGCGTGCAAAGAGAGGGTGAGAGCATGAAGGTTTCGAGCCTCAACGAATGGAGTTAGACTGATAAGTTAGAACTGGCTAGTTGGGCTTGTGAGGAAAGTTTGCCACGCTACCGATCCGATCTACGAAGAGGAGATGGAGCTTTCACCTTCCCCCTCCCTCTGGGTCTCGGCCTTGTGTTGAAGGCAAGAGCAAAACATTGTGCCGGACTGGATTTGGAAAACAGAGTGCGGGGGAAGAGCAGAGTCAGACTGGGTGGGCGCTGCAGTCATTCAAAATGAGATTCGAAGGCGTGGGGATTCCGGAGGGATAAGGAAGGGGAAAGACGGGGTGAGCAAGCCAAAGGGAAGATGCGATGTGTGTAGAGAGGCTGTCGTGGTCGCACAAACGATCTTTGTTCGTATGCATTACTGCTTCTGCTGAAAGAAGATGACCGCCTTGGGACCTCTCTCTCTCTCCCGTCGACTGCCTCTTCTGATCCGTGTTACCATCGGCAGGTGTGTGTCTCCAGGCACAAAGTAGAGTGGGAGAAAGGTCAGGCAGAAGGGTCAGAACGCGTCTTCCGTTGCAGTCTGCCAGCTCACCCGCAAAGGGGTGCGGGCACGTACGCAACATGGCCAACTCCCTTCATTCCGAGTGCATCTCCAGTTCTCTCGCACCTGTGGTCTTTCCCCCGTCATCCTCTCTATAAGGGATGTATCCCGTCTCGATTCCGTCTCGAGTACACTTGATCCGCCCAGTTCGTGCCGCATGTTCCTTCCTCCCCTTGCTCCTTATCCTCTTTCCCTTCCCTGCCCAGTTCCCGGGTCTTACTACCCATCTCAGTTTCGACCCCCTACTGGCTCCCGCACCCCGCTACGCTTTCCCACAGTGATGACGAAGAAGTGGCCTGCAAGCGTCGATTTTATTTTCTCCGCCGTTGGTCGTAGAGAACTCTCTCTTGCTTTTAGTTCGAAATCGACTGGGTGGAGAGAGTTCGTCATCGCAGCCTTGCTCTTGTGTTATCGCATCTCCTCTTTCCATTCCAGTGGCACAATTTAGTCTGAAAGTTCTGCGGGGGAAGGGGAATGGGTCCATGGGCGTGGGGAGAGAGAGAGAGGAAGGGGAGAAGGGAGAGAGGTGAACAAGGAACAAGAGAGACGTTGTTCAACACATGCTGGGGAAAAGGGAAGGAGCAGGGCCATGTCATGCTCAGAGCTGGTTGTTTATGCTCATCGAGGTCTTTATGAGAACGATGCGAGAGGAACAGGCAGACGAGAGAGCGGGGCGACCTTGTACAAAACACAAGGGTTGGGAGCGAGAAAAACAATGACGATAGACAATATTATCATCCACAAGAGATGCAGACACAGGAACAGAGTTGGCCTGTAATGCTACACCATCACTACAAGAGCAAAAAGAGAGAGAAGGCAAGGGGAACGAGCGGGCAGGCGAGGGAGAAAAAGTGTGTGTGAGATGAAGGGGGAACAAAGCACCTGTTTGCATCCAGGCACCCCGACGCTGACACCCGCCGCATTTTGCACCCGAACCCACACCGACAGTAGCAACAGCAACAACAACGCAACACACACAGTGTCATATTTCACATTTCACACATACATTTTCACATACACACAGGCTTCAATACGCCGAGGCGGAGCCAGGCGAGACGAGAGAAGAGTAAGAAGGGTTAGATGGGGCCCGCGAGACCTGCGCTGAGCTAGCTGTTCGTGTCTTTGTGTCTGTTTCCCAAGTGTGTGGCAAGTCTGTGCCCCGCTTGAATGTGCCTGGCCTTGTCCCTGTCCCTGGGTGGCTATCTCTCCTTGGGCGGGTCTTGGGTCTTTTCTGACTCGACTCTGACTCTGACTCGCACCCGCTGAGTAACAGACAGAGTGACTCTCTCAGCGAAAAAAAAAAAAAAAAAAAAAAAAAACGAGAGTAGCCTTTTGCCTCGATCATCGCACACATACACACACACACACGCACATACACTCCCCCTCCCCCTCTTTCTCTCTCTCTTTCTCTCTCTCTCTCTCTTTCTCTCTCTCTCTTTCTTATCAATCTCTCTCCATCGCCATTCTTCCTCATCCACTTTCCTCCTTCTCACCTCCAGTCATCCCTCTTTCCTGTCCCCATCCAGACCTCGATGCATCATCGCCTGTTCTGCCTGTCGTGCCGATCCCATCCTTCACCCACACTCTGAACAGTGGATCAACTCTTTCTTCTCTCTCTCTCACTCTTTCTCTCGCTCTCTTTACTGCCTCTTGCTCCTGCTACTGGCCTTGTGGCTCCTTCTGTTCCCATCGCTACTTCCTTGACTCAGCATTCATTCGCATCCATTACTCTGCTGCTTCACTGTATCCACCCCATCCACCATTCGCCGCATCTACCACACCTGCCGTCCCTTACTGCAGCCTTAGCTTTCTCTCCTACCTATCCAATTGACCGGTTCTGCATTCACACTCATCTCATCCTCCGATGCTCCTGTCGCCGATAGATGATCCCCTTCCCAGGCAGCACTTCCCTTCATCCGTGACCTACTCCCGATTCCGGTCCATCCTTTTCAATGACCTCCTCGACGCTAATCCCGCCAGCCGTTCTCGCGCGCTCGATAACATTGTCCAGATCGTCTCTGAATGGGCTCGCATCGTTACCGACAACAATGCCCTTGTCGACTTAGCTTCTGCTAACCTCACCCCACCCTTCAGTCCCGCCAACTTCCCGGCCTCTTCGATCGAAGGTACGCTCTTTGCCACTGGCCATGAGAATGCCCAACTGGGGTCCTTTTCCACTCTCCCACTCGAGAAACTCTCCATCTCAACCCAGCAGCCGCCTTGTGCTTCTGGCACGGATGATGAGTGCACTTCACCACTCCAGCATGCGCCTCGGTCCCGGACGCTGTCTTCATCCATGTCCTCGTCGTCACCAGTTGTCTCCTCTCCGACAGCTACAGGACCTTGCCACTCGGCTTCCTCCTCGACCTCGACCTCAACCATGGCCACCGCTCCAGGTGCAGCTGCCGCAGGTCTCTTCTCATCCTCACCGCTTACCTCATCGAGCTACCATTTCCAGAACGACCCAGACGTGCACTTTAACCGGTCATTGCCTGACAGTCTTTCACCGCTAGAAGAGCGTGTTGCAGAGGTGGATGAGGCAGCGAGGTTGTTGCGCCACCATATCTTGACCATTCTCCGCTTCTCCGTCTGCTGCCCTTACAAGGATGTCAAGATCTGTCTCCATGGACTTTTGAAGCAACTCGAGGTATGTGTACTGACACAAAAACCACGCTAGTGTGCTAGCGCTGCTTGTCCTCAAATAGACGGGGGCGAATGTTTGCCTGCTGCATGCAGGCCCCGCGCGCGTCCTTTTTTTTTTTTTTTTTTTTTTTCTCCCCTGCTCTACCATATTAGCTGGTGTGGGTCTGGCGGTAATATGACTACGACGTGCAGCAAACGAGCTAACAGAGCGCTCTCTGATCCTCTCTCTTTTCTCATTTCCACCCGCCGGGGCTCGGCCGCTTTCCTCTATTTTTGTGGACTCATGCACCAACTTTGACGTCCACGTCCACGTCCACGTCCACGCTGGTTGCGCAATTGCTGTGCTCTCACACACGGCTGATGCATCGACGGTGACACAACGGGCGGACAATGCACGACCGCACCCGGAACGCGCCCTTCTCAACTTGCCTTCGCCTTACCCACCACATCCACACTCACACACAATTCATACACAAAGACCCTGAACATCCCCATTCCACAGCCTATCCATCCATCCGCCTCGTTCTTCATCGATCCCAAAGACATTTTCTTACTCGACAGCCCTGAAGCCTCCCGCTGTGCTTCGCCTTCGCTCTCGCGTTCGCCCTCGTCCTCTTCCCTCGCCGCCTTGTCCACCACCACTGCCATGCCCACCCCTGTGCTCCCTCCCGCTGAGGGCTGTATCCCCGACGAGGCCACGAAAGAGATCATGACTCAGACTTTCCTAACCCATGGCCGTGTCAGCAACTTGTCACGCATTCTTGCCTACTTCCCTTCCTTCTGGGAACGCTTCGAGGGCGCCCAGACCTGCATGATGAACGGCCCGGGTCCTATCCCCAAGCCTTGGCGCTGCTACGTCGCCATCATGGTAAGCACACATGTCCCGGACTAGTCTATGGTATAATTAGCCCCGAGGCCTTTGTCCAAAAGGCAACAGGGATGTCTGAACTGAAATTGCCTCACAGACCGCTAGCATTGCGGTGTTTTTATTATTATTATTATTATTATTATTCTCTCGTTCTCTTTTGGAACAAGGTCCCTTGCGTCTCCTTACTTTTCTTTTTGTTGTTGTTACTGACGTTGCCCACCATGCATGCGTATGCATGTGTATGCGTGCATTGCTTTTTTGTTGGCACATTCGCTTAGGCTGCCTCGCAATACAACTGTCAATACATGGTCTCTATGATGAAGCTGGATTATTTGAACAGCGGCGGCGATCCAACATGGCTCAACGGTCTGCAGTACACAACGCAAAAGATCCGCAACCTTGCCAAGCTCAATGGCCTTATGGCTCACCAGCCATGGCTACTCAAGCCTCGACACATCAACGAGCTGGTCTCGCGCGACTCAAACCACAATCCCCATAATGTCTGGACCATCAGCGAGCTGGCTCAGGTGATGGTTATCCTTTCGACTATCCACAGTATTAGCATCTTTGTGGCTGCATGTGGTATTGTGCCCGAGATTGACATGGTCGGCGGTACTTTTGTTGACTTTACCAAGCTACAGTCGAGACTAGATGGTAGCTCTGCCTCCATCACTGCCTCAATGATGAGTCCATTCTCGATGTTGCCCTCGCCCAACTCGGATACCGACGCAACAGAGGTTCCTCAAGGTTCTCCAAGCTCGGGATCGTCGCCTGAACTCCTAAAACCGGACTGCGATCTCGCAGGCGATTCGCTCCGATCCCCATTCTTTTATTCTGTGACATTGCCCCCACTCCTTGCCTCCAAACGCACTTATGACGAAACCACTTCCAAGGCCCACACCGCAGAACTCATTCGACGACTCCTTCTCGAGCGGGATGCCTGTGCTGCGGACGGAGATGACTTTGACATTGACCATACTGCCGAAGACGACCCCTGCGGACTAGGGCTTCCTCACGGTTACGAGGAAATCCAAGACAGTAAGTGAGAGTACTCTGCCATCTATTATTTTGTGCCTTATTCCTAAAAAAAAAAAAAAAAAAAAAAAAAAAAAGCTGTGTACATAAACAACTCACCCATGTTTCCTTGTTCTCTTTTATGAATAGCTTTCCCTGCACCAGAACCAAGGATCATCTCTCCATCTTTGTCGTCGTCACTCTCCGACGCCGCTGCTGCCGCTTCACAGGAGCAGCGCTCTCAGGAAAAGAGGTTCCGCCCTGTCCAGGAAGACATGGGACGGTTTCTGGACATGAGCTGCCAGATCGAGCCCGCATTGTTTGACTGCCGGTCGACCCAGTACAAAGTCTTCCGCGTGGATGAGTTCAGGTGGGAGGACGATGGCGCAGCATTGTTGTCCAAGTGTCTGCCCGAGCTAAGTGAGAGTCTCCAGGACGAATTTGCAGAGACTCTCAACTTTACGGACTTGAGCCTCTTTGACGAGAACGAGGATCAGCATGAAGGCGGAGTTGATACGTTTGCGTTCCGACAAGCGATCTGGTACTATACCCTTCGACTGTTTGGACTGGTATACCAAGACTACAACTATAGGAACCTGTCTAAGTTCCTTAACATGACCATGGTCATCTACATTCGCAAAGCCTGCCATTGCATTACCATGTCTGCCGAGCCACCGCAGCCCTCTATGGACGGCAATGACGGATCGGGTCCACAGCAGCCTCAGTTCTACTTGTCTGACATTAACAAGA
The DNA here is from genome assembly GCA_011634665.1 of Mortierella sp. BCC40632. Lineage (NCBI taxonomy): Eukaryota > Fungi > Mortierellomycota > Mortierellomycetes > Mortierellales > Mortierellaceae > Mortierella > Mortierella sp. BCC40632. Next base: position 469,211 of record WAEK01000006.1, read on the forward strand.
TTGACAGGAATGATTTCGAAAACATGGGCTTTGAACTTCGACAAGAGGAGCGGTGCCATATCAACGTGATCGTCATGGAGGCTTGCAAACAAGCCAAACTCCTTTATGCACTCCGAGCCGTCGATCGGTGGGAGCGTCGTGCTGCGGGCGAAATCGAAGACGATGACGAAGGCGAGGACGAGCGATTCTAAGAGTCCTCTTTTTTCTTTTCTTTTTTCTTTTGAAGACAGCCGAGAATTTGCAAAAGGATCATGGACAGTTGAGAGAAGGCTGTGCCTACTCTCACCACCAGATTTCTTTCTTTTTTTCCTCAGCTCGTCTCTTTCTCCACAGGACCCTTCGTTAAGTCTTCAATCTGCCTTCTGTCATCTCTCTTTTCCTTTCTTCCATTCCTTTAACTCTACCCTACATATACACTATAACTCCCCATATTTGTCTTTTTGTTATGTTTCGTTATCTGTCCCCTTCCACACTGATCGAGCGACCTTCGCCACAGTATTTTCAGCCTTTTCCTTTCTCTTCTTTCTTTTCTTTTCTTATTCACCTATACATATTACTGCCTCTCCTATACCCAGGGACGCCCTTCTTTTTCTCCCCCTCTTGTTCCCTGTTGCATCATCTCTTCCATCTCATTCTCTGTCCTTCCTACATGCTTCCACCAATATTTCTTTTTTTACTTTCCTCTTCTTTCCGCAACGTTACTCCGTTTTTCCCCCTCCTACTATTCTACAGACTGTTTGGATATACCCACCGACCTCACTCCCAATTACGCACACACACATGCACAGACTATGTGCTCTCTCGAGGGTTATGACTCTATGGCCATCCTCCTCTCTCACATTCCCTAACTTTACCCGACTCCACATACAATTCAGAAAAAGAAAATAAAATATTTTCAGATAAGCAAAAGATTGTACGTGTAAGTGGAAGGGGGGATCATGTAATGAGAAATGAAGAAAAAGGGTATGAGCAATCTTATCAAGAAACTGAGCTGCTCCTTACTAGAGATACATTACTTTCTCCCCGACGTCGCCTAGGGGTGCCCTGAAGAAGTAGATTCTATTCTCGCCAAGTCTGGCCCTGGCTCCGACTCTGGCTTTGGGGCTATTGTTATGGCCATAGGATGGGAAGCGCCCAAGTCTAAAGTAAGAGCTGGTGCTTGCAGTTTTCGGAATTTGATTGAAGTAAATGATTGTATCTTTGAGGGAAGAAAGAAAGGAATAAGGGAGAGCAAATAAGATACTTCGATTTGACACAAGGGAGTCAAGGAATTCGATGGTGGAGAGTGGATGGGAAGGAGTATCTTTTTTTTTTTTTTGGGACGCCACCAAACAGTTTCATTGGCCATCAAACTGCACGCCACCAAAAACTTTTTCTTGCCACCAAAAAAAAAAGCTGACCCAAGGTTCAACTCTCAAATGGCCATCAATTCTCCCAGGACCTCATCCACTCAACATCATGACCATCTCTCCCGAGACCTGATGACTACCAATTCATGATCCTGCGGCTTTTCTCGATCGATTGGTGCCATTGGTTCGGATGACTTTGATCACCATCTCATCCGTCAATGGCCAGGGCCAAAGATCGAAAAAACCATTTGGCCATTCCACCAATGGTCGAGACCATCCTGTCAACATCCTGCTCATCTTTTCCATCATTAAATGACCACTCATTCACGACTCTCGGGTCGTTCTTGATCGACCGGCGCTATTGGCCTCATGATCATTCATTATTATCTCATCCTCGCTGCTCAGGCCAAGGAAAAAGGACCAAGCATTGCCCCCCTCCCTCCTCTCCCTATCTCTTTTCGACTTGTCAGGTGAAAGGAAGCTTAAGAGACGTATTACATCACGAGTATTCAAAAAAAAAAAAAAAAAGGTCTAGTCCCTCTCCGCCAGTAATTTCTTGGTTATTGACCTCCTTGAGAACGGAAGCGCAGGCGAGAGACAACGCCATGATTATTCTGCAATGACAAAGAACCATGGAGGCGCGGTTCAGAACGGCTTATCCAGTAAACGCAGTTGTTGATTCCGCATGCTTGTTTACCACTGTTTCCTCAGGGTCAGGGCTGAGAAGAGAGTGAGAGAGAGAAGATACATACTGACAAGAGGCTGAGAAGAGGACGAATCTAAATGTAGAGTGTTGGATGACAACATACCATTTTTTTAAAAAAAGAAAAAAAAGTCCAAAGTAGCTCTTTTAATGCTTCGGTCAAGACAACTTTCCAAGAACACAGAGGAAAATGTCACCATGAGCCAAATGCTCAAGGAAATGACCTTGGACCAACACAAGGCTGCGAGCATACATCCTCATTTAGGTCGTGCGACAGATTCGAACAATAGAGAAGGAGAGGGCGAGCGCTTGCCCAAAGGCTAATTGGGCCATTGTTACACGCCAGCTGGGTCATTGTACGGAAACATGTGCGCTCTGAACCTTCAGGGTCACAAGTCTTATTGCCTGGGATTGCTGTGCCAGTTGAACAAAAAAGATGCTCTCGTTTCTCTTGGGGAGTTTTTCGAGGCGTTTGCAAAGGGAGCTTTGTCCGAGCCATTTGTACACTGTCCACCGTGTTCTTCTATGAATAGACGAGTAACAGCCTGGACGCCGCGGCGGTCCCGCGCGCTATGAAGGAGAGGAGAGGAAAGAAAAGGCATTGGACAGTGTTGGAACTTTGGGTATTTGACCGACAGGGTGTGTCCACCAGCCGAAGACTGACCGAAGGTGAAATGAAGATGGAAGGATGTGAAAGAGAAAAAAGGTCTCGCGAACACTGCCCCCGTGTGCTTTTTTCACACTCTCTTTTGCACTGCCGCTTGGCCCGAAGCCCGCAGCCCCATCTCTCCTTGTCTCGGTGTCTATTTGTCTGTGTGTCTGTCCCCTGTTCTGTGCGCACGTCCCGTCCACGCCCCTATTCGAGGCCAAAAATCAAGCCCGCGGGGTGTTTCTGTCTTGTTGCTGCTCATTTTTTTTTTTTTTTTTTTTTTTTTGCCCTCGGCTCGACTCTTTGCCCTCGCCTCCATCGCATCTTTCTTCTCTTTTTCCCATCAAGATCCACTCCACCGCACATCCACATCTTGCGTTTTACTCTGGCACGCTTCATCTTTCTCAGCAATTCATTGATGCCCGAGTCTCTCCGTCCTACTGCATCACCCACAGTTTTACCTTTGGGCTTTTTTTCCTCTTCCTGTTTACTCTTCTCCTGAGCTTTCCTCACCTCGCCCAACCAAAGGTCGCGAGGGCCGATAGTAGCCCTCAACCTCGTCTCCTCAGTGTACCTTTCTGTTATCTTAAGCATCGAAAAAAGAGGGTACTCTACATACAAACCCACGTCGACACACCACCTTTCCACACACATACAGACACACCAGCATGGTCAACCTAAAGTTCATCCAAAAGAATAGGGTCTGTGGTATCCCCATCACGAGGGAACTGATCCTCAGGATAGCCCTCTTTCTGGCGACCATTGCCACGCTTATAGCAATGGCTCGACCAAAGGTTTCCGCCATCCTGGGCCAGGTCAATGTCGTTTCTGTGAGCATTGATACTAGGAAAAGGATCCCTGTCCCTGAGGTCCTAGTGTGCGGAGAAAACATTACCATGGCCAGCGTCGAGACTCTTCACCGTAGTCCTGGCGAGGATGACAAGGCAAGGCCATTCAACGGCTCAAGTAAGTAACTGGGCAAGCACACAAAATGACACGTATCCGTAGTCCGTGAAAGTAGACTCGACGATGTTAATATCATGTCTACTTTCTGTTGCCTTTCATCCGCACCTCCATTCAGTGTTTTCAATGTATGATATGACCAAATACAACTTTACAAAGTATGGAGACTGGAGCAAGAAAGGGAAGTGCGCCCACTTTAAACCTGAGAATCTCTTCTTTGCTGAAAACACCAAGCCAACTATGAACGATTCGGTATGAATGACCTGGACCTTATTTGCCATTTTTCTTAGCGAATGAATTGATAAGGCTAACTGTCCGTCTAAAAAAAAAAAAAAAAAAAAAAAAAAAAAAAAAGTCTTCTCCACTTCTTCTGACACTGTTTTCAAATGCATACTTGACTTTGGATAGACGGACATGGATGTTCTGATTCTGCTATTGTTCCAGAAGGAGAACGTAACTGGGTCATGGCCATTTGGCATTACTATCCACATTGCGGTAGGTTCAACTACGTTATCAGGGCAAACAATCCCTCGGTATCCAACGCTCTCTGTGATTCATGGAGTAGAGCCACATTCACATGACTGACTTGCTACCCTTTGATCAATTACGACATGATAGGAAGGATACCAGGAAATTCAAGACCAAGAACCATTTAGGGCGCCTATTCGTAGGTTCAAAGTGATATTTGAAACCACACCCAGACATCGCACTCTTGCGTGAATGGTGAACAGTGTGCTAAACTCTCTCGCTCCTCTTGCTTTTAACTGCATAGCCTCTGTAAATACCCTTACGGTTGAATACAGTGAGCGCATAAACAAAACAATGACCACAATTCATCACAATGTAGTAAAGGTAAAAAAAAACAGCCATTTTTTACAGACCAAACCATATCGCGCCGCAAGAATGTGCCCAGGAAGAAATAGCGTTGAAATCTCACAACTTTGTGTACTTTCTACTTTTAGCAAAGTCTTTTAGTCATGCCAGGAGGATATGGGGCTAAGACAATGATTGCAAGAGTTCTTATATCTCCTGACACATTCAATGCGACACGGTATAAAGATATACCTAGTTATACCTGGGCTGATCTTGTGGCCGCTATCGGAGGGTAAGAGCGCAGACTGTCCTAGTCATGCTATAAAAAAAAAAAAAAAAAAAACTAGTGGTTACATGTCGACTTGGTATATCAAAAACCATCTCCCAGCGAAGCTGACATGAGTACAACTCTTTCTATATCCTTTGGTTGCAAGACTGGTCTCACTAGCTGTTGCAGCATGGATCTTTTTGTTCGGAAGTGGAAAATACAAGAGTTGGGGAGTCATGCAACGATATGTCCTGCGGACGTCACCCGACTCTCGACACTCACAAAATGACGCCAAGGAAAAACCGGATAGTTTCTTCGGAAGGACCAAACTTTTTGTCCGAGACTACATTTCGCGACTGGACAGTAGCACAGAGCACGAAGCAGATCGAGTACCTCTTCGGGCGTCGACTTTGTCTGCACAGGAGAGGCGACGGCTATCGACACTGTATGGCAATGCCATAAGCACGGGAACCATGCAAGGAAGACCCAACACAGGAGTTGATGCCTCGGGAATAAAATGGGAGGGAGGAAATACGAGTGAGGCTGCTCATCCAGGGCTACGACAACGGAACGATCGACCCTTTTCCACATTTTATTTCTCAGAAATGGGGTCACCAAGATCGAATGCCCTACAGCCACTGAATCCGATGGGCTCTACGGACGATGACGGAGATGCACTCGTAGAAGAGCTCATCCGGCTGATTGATTTAAGGATTGACGATCGGATGTGGAGTCTTGAGCGTACACTTGCGAGATATTACCTCGAAGGTTTCCGGCTACGACACTATCCTTCAATTCAATCCAATGAAGGGCAGCCATTTCAACAGGCAGAGAACGCAATGCCTGATACAGAATCCTTGGCGAGAAATGGATTTGCTGGAGGTAGCAGCCAGGGCAGCCAGCCAGGAGGTCTACATCCTCCACCAATGTCACTACCATTCGAATCAGGCCCCTTGCCGCCTCTTCCAGATCAAACTCTCTCATCGATAATGTCGTTGCCCGATTCAGCACCAGCATATCCGTCACGACCAGCAATGAACCAAAACTACACACTCGTTGTAGAAAACGAGTACCCGGGTTCAGAAATAACGCATGAGGGGGCAAGACCTGGGGTAGGAATGTCATTTGCTTCGGGATACGAATTGCCACCGGTCCCATCCCGATCTTCGGGTATACCTGGACAGAGTATGAGAGGTTCTCTTCGAAAGGCCGTGGAAAGACTCCAGCATGAATGGCCAGCATCACATTCTGGGACAACGACCTCATATACTCCACGGACAAACTACATGAGCCCTAACAGTCAGCCAAACCCAAGTCGATACCACAGAGTTGAGATCCTCGAGATGGAGGATGGTGCGCCCGGTTCGGGAACGCAGACTGAACCAAGTGTAGGGACTCGAGCTGAAGCTAGCACTGGGGCGGCATCAGGTGCTGGGTCCACAGGGACGGAACAGCCAAGGACAGGGAATTATCAGATTGGAAAACCTTTAACCTCATAGTTGTCCTTTTACTGTATCATACTACTAAAGCATTCTTTTAAATGATTCCGGGAAGAGGAGAGCGGAAGAAATCAGGATTTCAATGCAGGTCAAGGAACCCCTTTTTTTTTCTCCTCTTTATTTTTTTTTTCCTCGTCCTCTTCTTCGACTTGGGCCACTTGGCGGATGAGATGAATGATCACCAATTTAATAGTACCAATCGATTGAGAAAAGTTTCTGGAACATGGATTGGTGGTCATCTGATGATGGAAAAGATGAGCAGGATGTTGACAGGATGGTCTCGACCATTGGTGGAATGGCCAAATGGTTTTTTCGATCTTTGGCCCTGGCCATTGACGGATGAGATGGTGATCAAAGTCATTCGAACCAATGGCACCAATCGATCGAGAAAAGTCTCAGGATCATGAATTGGTAGTCATCAGGTCTCGGGAGAGATGGTCATGATGTTGAGTGGATGAGGTCCTGGGAGAATTGATGGCCATTTGAGAGTTGAACCTTGGGTCAGCTTTTTTTTTGGTGGCAAGAAAAGTTTTTGGTGGCGAGGAAAAATTGGTGGCGTGTATTGGTGGCGTTTTTTTTTTTTTTTTTTTGGATATCACATCCTAATAACGATCCTCTTGTAAGCATGTCAACTACACGTGGTCACTGGCCCCCGCGCAATGACTGCCATCCCTCATCATGATGTTGGAATGGTTGAAAAACAAGTCAAGTCATCCATTGGAATGGGTTCTCTACTCTATTCGCTCCATCAACCCCAAAACGTCGCCTCCCTACCAGACTGTCTAGCAACCGGGTATCTGCTGCTTCAATGTTAGGTTGAGTTCCTGGACAACGTACCCCCTTGTATCCTTCAAGAAGTGCTCCACATGGGCATGCGCCAGGAGCGCAAAGGAAACCATAGCCATTACTCCACTTTGCTCTGGTCCCTCCTCCCTCCCTTTTTTTTATCACAATCTGTTTCTTCTGGAAAAACTATGTAGGCAAAAACTAAACTAAACAAAAAATATATAAATAAGCTAGCTCCGGCTACCGCTGTGCGGTGGCAATTCTCCATTAGAACTTAACAGCTCACGTAGCCCAAGGGCCCGCACAATGATTTTCGCTCTCTCGAGACGTTTAAAAAGTTGTGGAAAAGATCATTACCGGAAAGGTATCCTCCCCATTTGCTCTGACTCTCTTTGCCGGGCATCTTTTTTCTCGAGGAGAGTGCCTTTTTTTTTCTTCTTCTTCAAACAATCTGTTTCTGCTTTTTTTTTTTTTTTTTAATAATCTGTTTCTGCTGGAAATAGCTATGTAGGCTAAGACTAAACTAAACTAGCCACGGCCACCGCTCCGCAGTGGCAGTCCTCCATAATACCATATCAGCTCACATTGCCGAAGCCCCGCGCAACGATTGCCGTCTTTTTCAAGACGATTAAAAGGTTGAAAAAACAGATTGTCACCGGAAAGGAATCCTCCCCATCCTCTCCATCACCTCCAAATGTCGCTTGCCTGCTAGACTATCTAGCAGGGTGGCATCAGCAGATGCCATATCGTTCTGAGCACCAGGGCAGCGTTGCTCGAGGTGATCAGCCAAGTGTGCACCACAGCGGCATACACCAGCAGGGCATGCGAAACCGTCACCATCACTCCATCGTCCTCTTTCTCCTTGAAAGGCGCCTTTCTCTTTCGAGGGAGTGATCCCATGTCGTGCTTCCCATGCCACGGTAGCCTCACATCTGTCCTTCCATAGGACCTCGGATGCCTTTCCTTCGATGAAACGGACGAAATGGTGTACAATGACTGTTGCTACTTTTTTGGGGACTGAGAACATAGGGGCCCAAATCGTAGGCAGATTTGCTGGTGTTAGGCCACGGCAGAGGGAGCCAAAGGTCCAGAAGGTTGTTGGAAGCGTCGATCCGTCCTCAAGTTGATTCGGTGTATGATCAGGAGTCCCGCGAATGAAGTTGAGACTCTTGATTATTGCTCTGGTAGGCGCCCCTCGCCAAAACAATCTTCTGGGTGCCCTGATCCCTCGGATCTGGTTCGCCACTTGTGCCTTGAACCTATCCTTCGCTTCTCTGTTTGCCTTGTCGACCTCACTGGGACCCCACTCGTCTATCAAACGTATGGCCTCGTCCCAGATGTCGCGCTGTTGCTCCTTTGTTGCCAGACATTCCCATACGTGGTCGTTGTCTTCGGTCTCAGCTGCACACATCCTACAGCCTCCGTTAGGGTACACATCAGGGTGTCGAGCATGCATCACTTTCCCTGTCGGCAACATTCTAAACATCTTTTTGATCCTATGTGTTCGTTGTGCTGTGTCCTTCATGCTGCTGTAAAAGGTGTGTACTTGGCGTCTGTCGTGAATATGGGCCAGAGTTGAACCCCAATCCACCTCGTCCACACTCTGGATGGCACGCTTCGTCCTCTTCTGTGCTAGCCAGGCTTGGTGTCTCCTTATCGTTGTCTGTCGTTTCAGAAATTGACGGATGTCGATTTCGATACTGGTTCCCTCGCACCTAGCTACCAAGTTTAGCTCATCCTGTGCACTCAGATCTACCTTCCAAGGATCGGTACGCACGCCAGCATTTGCCTTTGCAACCTTATCAGCAGCGATGTTCCCTTGGTTATCACTGTGGCCACGGACCCAAGCCACTTGAACGCTTCCCTCACGCTCCTTTACCACTTTTGCCAACACTGCCCATAGCGCGGCTAGATTGGTGCGTTGTCGTTTCCTGGGCAGGGTGGTTGATCTGTTTACCACCATCTGTCTGAATTGATCAACGACGCCCTCGTTGTCTAACTCCACTCTGAGGTCCTGATCTGGTGGTGCTGCTACTACTGCAGCAATTAGACCCATGAGTTCCGCTTTGGTTGACGAAGCGTGGCCACCCACGCGTCCTCCAAATGATACGATCTGCCCTGAAGAGGTGTCCACGATTCCGCATGCCATGGATATCGCCTCTGTTCCTGCCCCGATGAGGGATCCATCTGTGTGCAGGGTACGTGCCTCTGGTGTGCGCTGAGTGTTCCTGAGCTGTAGCATTTTGTCTCTGACAGATGCTTGGACGAAAAGAGGGCCTATAGACTGCCATCCCTCGATGGCGGGCCTCTCATTCACCCATCCCTGAAACTCTTCCCTCAGGTCTTTCTCTATATCCTCGGTCTGATCCTCAACATAGGGAGCGACTCCACGCCTTCGCCACTGTGGTCTCACACCTTTGACCCCAGATCTGCTTTCTACCATACTCCTCAATTGGGTACCGGGGCGGGCTTTTTTTTTTTTTTTTTTTTTTTTTCACTATGACACCACAATATTGGGGTCTATGATTTATTACAAATGGGTTGCTCTTGAGAGTTAGGATTTTCCTATTTGTCCCGGACGGGGTACCGGGGCGGCGACACTAGGCGTGGTCGAGGCTGGCCTAGGTCTGCGTCTAGGATACGGTGACGTCATGGAGTCGATGCGGCTTACGGACGACACGCACTCAACCTCCCGACACTTCTGTTACGGCGTAGACCGCGACAGAACTCTACGGATAAGAAAAATGAGAAGGAAGGAAGGGGAATAAGGTATCTTGGGCTTGGGCTTGGAACGTCTTGGGTTTGGAAGAAGGAAGGCAAGGAAGTCAAGGAAAGAAAGCTGTGAAGAACCTGATTGATTTTTTTATTCGGCGGAATTGGGCCCTATTTATCGTCGTTCGTCGACGAGAAAATAGGGAACCATCATCCATAAGACTCTTAACATTTCTACAAGGCAACAGAAGAAAAAGAACAAAAGAGAACAAACAAAGAAGGAAAGATCGAGAGGACGATGAACAGCGTCCACTGGAGAATCATCGGTGGAAAGAATGGAAGAGGAAGGAAGGTGGAAGGACAACAAAGGCGGGTGATTACTGCGTAGCGCGACCGACGCGTAGTGCGGCCGAAACTACGGAAGGCTAGACGGCTGAAAGCTGCGGAAGGTAAAGGGCGGCGTCAGGCAGAAGGGTCAGGAGGTAGGAGTGGGTAGCGGCGATACACTGCGCAAGTAGCATGGCGTGCGATGAAGGCTTTTTTTTTGTTAACAAAGACCCCACGTGGGTGCGATGAAGGCTCGTTTGCCCAATGGTGGTATGCTGCTGAAGGGAATTAACGATTGGGAAGGGAAATAACGGTCTAGGCCCAGGGAGGAATAAATTGGTGGCGGTCGGGTTGCACTTCTGTAACAAGAAAATCTGGCTACGTGGTCTTAAGATATAGTGTGATTTGAAGGTAGTGGGATGGAGAAGGATGGGAAGGTGGGAAGTGTGGCAAGAGAAGTATTTGTAAGATTTTGATATGGGTTGCTAACCGAGGTTTTTATTAAGCGAAGCCTTGGCTTAAATAGAAGAGGGGGGTGGACATGGATGGGTCTGGGCTAGGGGAGTGTATTGGTTAGGGGGAATATCGTGTGGTGCCATGGTCAGGATGTCTTCGGGGCTATTGGGGGTGGTGCGGGGACTGTAGGGGCTAGGGGTTGGGTACCGGGGGCGGCGACACTAGACGTGGTCGAGGCTGGCCTAGGTCTGTGTCCAGGATACGGTGACGTCATGGAGTCGATGCGGCTTACGGACGACACGCACTCGACCTCCCGACATGCCCCTTTCTTACTTGAGACGTCCCGGCGAAAATAAACAACTACAAACTTCTTTCCTTCCTCCAATCGATACTGTCTTATACCTCGTCTTAGCGGCTGACTTGCTGCCAGGACTTCCGGCACCAGGAGTCTTTCGATATTTGCTGGCATCAGGCGATCAACGTGCACCGTGTCTAAGTTTCCTAGTTGATCAGAGATACGGTAGGTACCATTTCCGATCACAGCAGTGACTCGGTACGGGCCTTGGTAGGTCTCTCCAAACTTGTCTCGGTTCGTGGGACTTCCGACTATCGTCATTTTCTTGAACACCAGATCGTCAGGACGGAACGACCGGGGCTGCACATATCTATTGTAATAGACGCGCTGCCGTTCTTGGGCGACTCTCGAGTTTCGGTGTCCTTGTTCTCTTGTATCGTCAATCCTACTCGGGAATAGGTCCATTCGGTCTTGGGCGTTATCGACACCTTCGGCAAGGATGGCACGGTCGTCTCGCGGGATCCAGGAGCTTGGCAGCGTCAGATTCTTTCCAAACAATAGTTCAGACGGGGAGAATCGGGTCGCGGCATTCCTTGTGGTCCGGATTGCTAGCAGGACTCGCCATATGTTCTGCGGCCATTGGGTTCGGTCCTCTTCCGTCAATCGCCTCAGGAGGGCTTTCAACGTGCGGTGCATTCTTTCGACTCGTCCGTTCGCTTGGGGTCTGTAGGCAGTCGTCGTTTGGTGGCGTACACCAATCTGTCTAAATAAATCTTGGATAAGTTCACTAGTGAAAATGGAACCACGGTCTGATAAGATACGCGCAGGTACACCAAAGATTGCGATAACATGGTTCATCAGAAAGGACAACAAAAGAGTGTGTGTCAGCCTTTTTTCGCGGGAACAGCTATCGGCCATCTTGTGTGATAGTCGATCGCGGTAAAGATATATGTCAGTCCGGTAGCCGACGGCGGATAGATTGGACCAACAACATCTACACCAATGACTTGCATGGGGGGCTCGGTTACGTCGTCGGGTGCAACTCTTCTGCTCGGGCAGCAAAGTTGGGCGTGGCATGTCTTTGGCAGGTCAAGCAACTCTGGACTACTCTCTTGGTCTGATCCATTAGGCCGTGTCCTGTGTATCGTCGTGTCAGGCTGTTATAGGTCGCTTCAACGCCTTGATGGAACTCATTGTGGACTCGCTTGATCGCATCGACGTCGTTTCGTTCGTGCAGCACTTCTAAGTAATCATCGTTATTCCATTTGTAGAGCATATCGTTGGCACAAAAATAAGGAGCTGATCGTCGTCTTATCTTTGCTCTATCCTGTTCAGTGGCTCCTTCAGGGTAGGTTCGGTCTCTCAAATAGTTTCTGATGGTTAGGTAGACGGCATAGTCCATGGAGAAGAGCTCGTCGCAACTGGCGTCGTGCTCCTCGGGTTCTTGATCGATCTGGAATATAGTTGCTGGCTCTTCAGACTCATCCTCAGTGTCGTGTTTGTCATCGTCGGGTACAGTGGTGGTCGTGCATCGGGAAGCAAAATCGGCAGGATTGTTCTTTCCCTTAATATGCTTGATATCGAAATCGTATTCTCGCAATCGGAGGGGCCCATCTAGCTAATCGACCAGTTAAAGGAGTGTCTTTAGAAAAGAGGCTCACGAGGGCTTGGTGATCGGTCAGCACTTCGAACTTTCGGCCAGCCAAGTAGTGTCGGAAGTGATGGACACCCCAGACTACAGCTAGGCCTTCCAGATGGGTCGCGGGTAATTCTTTTCAGCAGTTGTCGGGGTTCTTGATGCGTAGGCGATCACTCGCTCGCCATCTTCGAAGATCTGGGTCAGGATAAGCGATAACCCTTCACCGGATCCATCAGCTATCAGTCGGAACAGGCGATCCCAATCGGGCGAGGCTAGGACGGGTTCGGAGGTCAGGGACTCTTTCAGTTTATCGAAGGCGGCTTGGGTCTTGTCGTTCCAATACCACTTGACTTGGTTTTTCAGCAACTCGGACAAGGGCTTGCCGACAATCGAGCAGCGGAGGATGTATTTTCGGAAATAGGAGGCCAGTCCTAGGAACGATCTTACTTCAGGAGCGCTTTTGGGCGTCCGAGTACTGCGGAGGCTCTCAATCTTAGACCTCTGTGGCCGAATGCCTTTTGCAGAGATGGTTTGACCAAGGTAGTCTAACTCTTCCTTCAGAAAATGACACTTCTTTCGGTTGAGCTTGAACCTATAACGATCGAGGCGTAAGAAGACAGCACGCAGGTGAGTAAGATGCTCTTCGGGGTTCTTGGAAAAGATCAGGATATCATCGACGTAGACGTGGACAAACGGGGAGACTTCCCAGGATCTCTTGTACTACTCGTTGGAACGTGCTGGGTGCATTGACAAGTCCAAATGGCATGACGTTGAACTCAAATAAACCTAATCCGGGTACGCTAAATGCAGTCTTTCTTTTTCTGTCCGATGGCTCAACGGCTACTTGCCAAAATCCCCAGATGGCGTCTAAACCAGTGTAACAACTGCAGCCAAAGAAAGAAGCCAAGATGTCGTCACTTCGTGGTAGTGGGAATTGATCTCGTTGGGTCACAGCATTAAGACGGCGGTAGTCAACACAGATGCGGATACTTCCATCTTTCTTCTTGACTGGTAGGACGGGGGCTCCCCAAGGTGAGTAGCTTTTGGAGATGATGCCGTTCCTCAGCATTCGATCGATCTCTTCGTATAGGGCGGTCTTAAAAGCGGCGGGTACTCGATAGGGTGGAACGTGAATAGGTGCAGCTTCTCCTGTTTTGATGTGGTGCGTGAATCGTATGGGTTTGGTCTGGGTGAGTTGGTCGATAGATGTGGCGAAAAGATGACTGAACTCATTCAGCAATTCATCAAGTTCGTGCTGGATATCGGGGGTGATCAGACTCATGATGTGGTCAACGTTACTGCGGGTCTGACTTTGCAAATGAATATAAAAGAACTTTCCCTGCTCGATTGGTATCCAAAGGCGGCGTTGCTGCAAGTCGACGGTGATTTTGTTCTCACAAAGCCAATTCATTCCTAGAATCAGTTGATGTTCGGGTCGGTCGAAAACGACGGCGTATGTTGGCAGCTGTAGGTGTCGTACGTTGATGGGCAAGCTTTTGATGGCTCTGTCAGGGGCGTGCCTTTTCCCATCGGCGGTGACGAGTTGTCGAGTGTGGGTGGTGTCTGGTCGAATCCCAAGAGTTGTTGCCAGTCCCGAGGTAATGACCGAACACGCGGCTCCAGTGTCAATGACGGCGGTAACCTCATGTCCATTCAGGGTGACAACCGCTTTTAGGGAGCAGTAACTATCCTCTGGCGGCGGGTTGTCTATGAGGTGTATGTCGTGATCTGGATTTCTTTTAAAAAGATGCATGCAGTCTTGCCTCAAACTGGGGCTGTAATACAACAAGTGAGCTAACGAGACAGGTACCTTTGTGTCAAAGAGCAGTTCTTGTAGATCCAGGTCCGGTCGGTCTCTCATTAATTCAATGAAAGCGGGTCGACGAGACTCAATGCGCGGGTGGTCTTTTGCTGTTGGGGAGTCTGAGTCGTATCATCGGTTACATCGGGGACAGGTGTTGGCTGTCTTAATGGTCGTGAAGGTCCAGGTGTGGCGGGGCGGTCGGCGGGGTCGGGGTCGTCTGAAGCTGCTGTTGGACCAGGGGTCGGGGTACTTTATCAACATCCATTCGTACTTGGCGTCGTGTCTGTCGTAGGTCGTGTTCAATTTCCTCACTTTCATTGTTCGGTCTGACAACCTTCTTTTCCGTTCCTGTCATAGGGGTTGGTTTTCTGTGCGTGACCCACAGCAGACTTGCTGAGAGCAAGCAAGTCCTGCGGGTCCTCAGCGAACAGGTTGGCTTCAAGGGGTGCCTGTCGGTTAGGCGGGGCGTGCGTGTTGACAGGTGGGTGAGGCTGTCGGTTTCGGCGGGGAAGGGGACACTCGTGGGATCGATGTCCAACTTCTTCGCAATTGAAACATCTTCCTTCGTCGTACAGTCGCTGATGGCGGGGGACATAGTCCTAGGGGCGTAAGCGTTGGCTGATGCGTAGCCTTGTTGTCGGGGTACTGTTCGGGCGGGGAACGGTGGGTGGTTTCGTTCGGTCTCTGACCGTGTTGCATTCGGTTCAGGACGTTCGAGTGCTCCATGAGGTTGACGCTCATGGCTTGCACTTGTCGGGGAAAGTGTTTCCAGCTCGGGGTCGGGGAAACCTCGTGGCAGTGAATTGATTCCGGCCAAGGGGTGGTAACGTTCGTGAGCGTTTACAGCGGCGAGTACTTGTCCTTCTTTGCTGGCAAGGTCGCACATCTTCTCGTAGGTGTCGGGTTCTCCTCGCAATACTACAGCTCTGATCTCAGGCAATAGTGCGGTGGCGAAGAACGTGCGTTGGGCGAAATCGTCGACGATACAGCCTGCGTTGAAGATTCTGTTCATGTCGACAATGACTTCTTTCGACGGTTTGGTCCGATCGTTGGCGGTAAGAACGGGCTTCGACTCCGGCGGCGGCCATAATCGCATGGGGTGTGGTAGCGGTTGGTGAACTCTTTCTTGAACCCCTCGAACGTGATCCACTTGCCATGGTTGGCTTCATACCATAGCTGGGCGGTACCTTTCAGATAGACACCGAGGGCGTTGAGCTTGGCTTGACCAACCAATTATTGCCGCGGGCAATGGCTTCAAAATGACTGAGCCAGGCGATGGGGTCGTCGTCGGGGCGGTACTCTCGGGGGGTAGCCAGGACTCGTTCACGAAGGTTCGTTGGGCTTGACTGGGCGGGCGCGGCTGGGGTCACGGGCTGGATCGTGCTCTCGGAGCCAGACGGGCTCGAGCTTGAGGCGGGTTGAGAAGGCATATTTTTTTTTTTTTTTTTTGGGGTACAGAAAAAAAGGTGTGGGGAATAAAAAGATAAGGTGCGCAAAAAAAAAAAAATAGGGTTTTGATTAAAAAATTTGTGGATGGTCCAAGGACGGGTGCTGCGAATCAGGATTTTGAGTGGAAATCAGAGAGCTGTCTTTGCGTAGAAGACCCCCTGCATAGATCACCAAATCTGTAACAAGAAAATCTGGCTACGTGGTCTTAAGATATAGTGTGATTTGAAGGTAGTGGGATGGAGAAGGATGGGAAGGTGGGAAGTGTGGCAAGAGAAGTATTTGTAAGATTTTGATATGGGTTGCTAACCGAGGTTTTTATTAAGCGAAGCTCTTGGCTTAAATAGAAAGGGGGGGTGGACATGGATGGGTCTGGGCTAGGGGAGTGTATTGGTTAGGGGGAATATCGTGTGGTGCCATGGTCAGGATGTCTTCGGGGCTATTGGGGTGGTGCGGGGACTGTAGGGGCTAGGGGTTGGGTACCGGGGCGGCGACACTAGACGTGGTCGAGGCTGGCCTAGGTCTGTGTCTAGGATACGGTGACGTCATGGAGTCGATGCGGCTTACGGACGACACGCACTCGACCTCCCGACACTTCAACAAAGCCGAAAATAGCTCAGTTGGTAGAGCGGGAGACTGTAGTAAGCCTGTCATCTCTAGGTCCCTGGTTCAAATCCGGGTTTTCGGATATTTTGCCGTCCTTGTGAAGATATCTTTTGGAGAAATCAGGCGTCAAGGAGGGACAAAGCTAAACTTCGGGACTCCCGAACGTTAGTTATCGTTCGGGACTGTCATTTTGCCACTTAAAATTCGGGACCCACAACCTCTTAAAATTCGGGATTGCGGTCGCTTAAAATTCGGGCTGGCCAAAATTTAAAATTCGGGATCGAGGGTCGGTAACTCGCACCACTAATACCTTTCTCAGCTCCTCCTGTGGCTCGCCTCGCCTAACAGAGTCCATCAATGGGTTGCTAGTTTTTTTAACCTGCGTCTCTCCAACCTCCTAGCCTATCTTTCGCTTCTAAACCCATCGGTTGATGGCTTCTTAGTCTTCTCTTTTGGTTTATTCTTCACAGTGTTGTTGTTGTTGTTGTTGTTTTTTTTTTTTTTTTATTTATTTATTTATTTTTTTTGTTTGTTTGTTTTGTCCGTTACTTTTTTTTTTTGTTTGAGAGCCCATAATCGTTACCTGGGACCTGCACTATCACCCTGGGAGTGCACAACGTCGCACTGGCAGCCAGAGCATCGCAGGAAACCCGCGTAAAAAAAAAAATAACGAAAGCAAGAACACGTAGACACGAAAGATGTAAATTGCTCCCGAAGTTTACAATCCCGAATTTTATGACGTGGCAGCCCGAATTTTAAGCGACCGCAATCCCGAATTTTAAGAGGTTGTGGGTCCCGAATTTTAAGTGGCAAATGACAGTCCCGAACGATAACTAACGTTCGGGAGTCCCGAAGTTTAGCTTTGTCCGTCAAGGAGGATGTGTCTAACTACAGTACTGTAGTTAGACACATCCGTCGAGAGAAAGGACCTGTCTAACCGCCGTACAGATTTTTTTTGGTCTCGATCGATAGAGAGGGTTACTTTGTGTAAGGCTGTAATTTTTTGGGACTTGGAGCCTCAGGTTAGGGCCTGGAGAGCCAAAAAGGCTTTTCACTCACTAGCCCCAAAAAAAAAAAGGTACTTGTTCCTAGATGCTGGGACCCAGGCGCGTCTAGGTGGAACTTAGTGCTAATGCACAAATTTCAATGATCCTAGGCCGCTCATTTTCAGCAGATCTTTGGGATCTCTAAACCCCGGCTATGGTCCTACCTTACTGGAGAGAGTTTAAATGTGAGAGAAGAGCAAATTGCAAAAGAAATCAAGACCCAATGGACGTTATTAAAGTGCGTACGCAAAGAAGGCTTCTGGTGACATGAATATCGCTTAGATCTCTGGACTCAAAGAGTAGCCATCACTTGTCCAACTAGTTGAGTGTGAGATGGATATGTAAGCGCCGCTCTTGATGCATTTGTATTGAGGTGATATGTGTAGGTACTGAGATGACAAAAAATAGAGTGAGTTTGCGGAGCGAGTGGTGTAGCAGGCGACAATCCCAATGACTGCTATGGCATTGAGAACCGGGCACACTAAAGATAGAGGGTCCATTAAATGGTGCCCAAGCCGGATTTTTTGCTACTGATTACTGGCGCCTGCTAAACATCTTCAATCTCATCTGCTCTCTTGCTCAGGACATGGCTGGCCTCATTCTTTCGAATCTAGATAGAGATGGATGTCATTAGGGAACCCACCCTGGAAATCTTTGCCTCATTATACTATTTGTTTAAACCTGGATTGGATGAAGCCTGTATGTCGAAGTTCAATGCACCGTTCTATCTAGGGTATTACTCGTTCTGTACTCGCGCTTGGAGCTGATGCAAGACTCCAAGAATGCTATTCATATCACGCCTCATCTCAAACAATCCATCCTTCAGCTTTGCGTTATCGACTCGTAGCTCTGAAATGCCTTTGTTCAGTTCCAGAATGCCTTCGTTCAGTCTCATATTTTCGACTCGCATATCTGAAATACTCTCGTTCATCTTCTTGTTATCGATCCGTAGTTCTGAAATCTCTTTCTGCAGCACTTCCGTAGTTCCGATAATATCAGCCGCATCCACTTGTGACCGCTTGTTAGACTCTTGATAGTCTGCTGACATTTTGATTCTAAGACCATCGAACTTCTGTTCTTGTTGCGTGAATTGCTCTCTGATTTCAGAAAGTCCATCCATCAGATTCTGGCTCTGTTTGGTCAATTCTGCCTCCAGTCCTATGTTGCTTGTAGTTGTAGGTGACTGCTCGGTAGTCTTTTCTCTATCATTGGTACTCGTTGACTCTGGGGACTGGCTGATCGACTCGTCGTCAAATATAACCTCCTCATCCTTCTTGGCAACCCGCCGCCAATATTGCTTCACTTGATATGGTGTTGCCGTGTAGTAGATCATGTTGGGGAACCAGTCGAATGTCTCACGGAAGCCTTTTAAGTTGTAGAGAAGGCACAAGAATATAGACTGTATCAGAGAATTGGCACCAACCGTGACCGATACTGAAATGAGCGTGGGTCACTTACCAGGGATGTGGTACGACATGTTCTCGGCACTCTCTACATACCGAAGTCTGTTCTCAAGCCACACCTGTCGCCAAGAGTCATCAGCCTCAACAAATGCATTATTGATCAAAGCTATTGCAAGACGAATATGCGGCCATCAAAGCCATTCGGTCAATCGACTCGATCAACATAGTTTCCAAAGGATTTTGCCTGGGACCACCGAACGCAGAAATTAAGAATTTGCTCCGCACTTTCATATAAACTCACCAATCAACACATTGAGCATAAGGATTGACGAAAATGTAAAATACACCATCAACATCACCAGGAGAGCTCCGCTCTTATACAGCCCTTTTGTATCTCCCTCTCCATCTTGGTAAATATCGTTGTTCAGAGGATCAAATCTCCCTCCCTAAAATCAGGAGAACAATAGGCGGTCAGAATTGAGAGTGACGCTGGAGCTGAGGTTTGATTCACAGGTAGAAATCTGGTGGCATTTCTACTCTAACCCACAAATAAAAATATCAAGGCCTTACCATCATCAGGTACACAGTGCTAACAGCTCCAAGAAAGTCGTTTGGGAAACTAGAAATAACTTGTTCTTCCGAGCCATTCACTCCTCCATTGGTGATATGGACAATAGCAATCGCAAAGAATATCATGCTAGTTGCAAGCACAGCGAAGAACACCTTGATTTCACTTAGGATTCCAAAGACGATCGTAATGTACTTGCACACGGTTTCGCTCACTCGGAGTTCAGCCAGCTATAGGAGCGAGTTGGAAAAAGCAATCAGTAGTGTGGTTCAAATACAATCATGGTCTAGTCCATTGGTCAGTTGTTTGGATGTATTTTCCATGTCATATCATTCACATACCAGACGCAGGAACACAAGCACAACACTGAAGCTATAGTCAGTGGTCACAGCTTTCGGGTGTACATTCAGAATATTGAAGATTTGGTGGACGCTTGTTGCGAGAGGGTAGGAATAAGTGACCAGATCCAGCAGGTTGTAAGGGGATCTATTTGGATAGAATTGAGTATTAGGGAAATGTGACTACATTCGCATATGCTTTTAGCTGCGAGCGCCATCATTGGCAAAGCCTCGCCATTGAACACACCTGAAGTACGGGGACCTAGACCTCTGAACATTCAGTGGGACTTTTCTAGGCTTCATCTGGATCTTTCTTGCAACCATAAATAGTACATCTAAGATCAAATCAATGGCTCCCACACGGCAGCCGTCCCATTTGAATCCCTTCCACTCTCTTCGTTTCACCATTGTATCCTCTAAATCCTTTTCCTTTTTCATTAATTCTTTCAGTTTTTCCTGCTCTTTCTTGTCTTTAGATTTTCTCGATTTTCTTTCCATTTCTTTTTCTTTCAGTTCTCCCAATTCTTTCCGCACTTCCTCTCCCTCCTCCCCTTCACTTCCACTTTCATTCTCCTCTAAGTGGATAGAGTAACAATTTTCTCTCCATTGAAGGAACTCAAGCCAGAGGAATACACATGAAAGGAAAATAATCGCCGAGAATACCCCAAGGAGCGGAGCCTTCTCTCGGTAGTAGACCTGCATCAGAGCACCACTCAGAATGAGAAGAGAGTAGATACACTGTACCACAAACCGAGTCATCCAGATTGCAAATACGAATGTGTTCCTAGAAGGAAGAGTGTCTCGGAAACGTCAGGGCAACAGGTCATTCAATCAACTGTGGTCAGGTATATTATTCACTGGATGATGGAAGAGTCGTTGACACATACCATTTGTACTGGACCACGGCCTCAATGGCAGGATTATCAAGGATTTCGAGACTGTAGAAGCGAGGTCGGATAAAAACATGACTGAAAGGATTCATGTTGAACAAAACACTGTGGTAGAGGGCCTGCATCCATGTCGTGCGCTGATATGGATCGCCAAGCGGGAACTCATTGCATGGAGACTGCACTTTTGGGACGAAAGACCAGAGGAGATTGACAGGTGCAACAAACACATCCTCCGTGAAGTTGTCATTAAGTGGGTCGGACTTATTATCGGCGAGACGCAGTTGAAGGACTGGGTTCCGGCACTCGTAGATCTTGCGGTCATCTGAAGTCCAGAACCATCGGAATGTTGAAAGATGTGCAATCTTGTGGTTTTCGATAATGAAGGCTCGGTCGTGGCATCGAATAAACGCAAACCTTCTAGTGACCCGGAGTGCTAGATCGGCATATCTGGTAGTGAGCTGATCAACACACTCGAGCAAGTGCAAGATGTACGTGATGTCGTCTAACTCTTCCGCCTTGTTGAGGCAGTAACCGATAAGGATCCGTGCTATCTCCATTGCCGCTGGGTCGGTCTTGGCTTTATCAAGAATGATTCCGACCGGGTTGGAGCCCCTCAGGTATTTTCTCAAAGGAATCCAATTGTTGGCAGAATTAGCAGAGTTCTCTTGGAGCAGCCTTGTCAAGAGCAACTTGATTTGGTCGTGATCGAATTTATCCCACCAGCTGCACAATGCCGATACCAAAGACACCGAGCGGTCGTTGGGGAGAGGGAAATAGTTGACAAAGGAGCGAAGATACTTGAGGTTTGCATTCGATACCGTAGAACACTGTTGCTTGTCGTCGATATTTATCCAGCATAATAAATGAAACAGAGCCGCAGCCTCCAGTGGTGTAAACTGATCTGGTGCAAACGATTTACCTTGAAAAATCAGGATATCGGGCCCTTCGTAGCTGCTGAAAGTCGGATAGCCTCCATGAGGGCATGTTTTCAGTTTGAGCGCCTCATCCATAATATCAACTTTCCAGCAATGGAGTAGTTTGAGCTCCTCTTGTGATGACTGTGGAAGTCCCCAGATCGAGAACTCTAGTGAAATGAGTCCTTCTTTCACCAACATGAGCTGAGAAGATTTCTTATGGACATAACACTCGGTGGCCACCCAAGAATACTGTCGTGAATCGTCATTCTTGAATAAGATATCCATTGTAAGCTTCTTCCACTTTCGCCCGTATTCATCCGGAATATTTGTTGCATGAACCAAAAATGATCCTCCAGGATAGTGAATCGTCACTCCATATTCGATCTCTGGAACCTCATAAAGGTCAAATTCACATTTAGAACTGCACTGAGGTTCCGCTTCTGGGTTTGATGGTAGGTAGTTTCCCAGATAAGCTACTTCAAAGTTTGACTCGTAGTTGTATACCACCATAGTTGATTTGATGGTGTCGATATCTAATCCTTCCTGGATATTGAAACCATATTTTGTGAGTTCCGAATTTACCAGAGGGATGGTTTCTTTCTTTGGTTGAGTTGCATCTCCTGGACATATATTAATGAACCGACTGGACGGTAGATCGTCGAGATTAATGTTTAAAACGTCTTTGTTTCCCTCGAAAAATCCATCCCACATCTTTGATGTTTCATGAAGTCTCTGGTAGAGGACCGCAGATTTTGTCGAATACAAGAGTTGAGTTCCCTCTGTGGCAATTACCAAAGTATCTCCACTTGATGAAAGAAAGAGACCAGTAATTTCATTTGTTGTGTCAATGAGGTGCTTTGGTGCTCCAGTGACTAGATCACAGATCGAGACTTGGTAAGGTGACATTAACAATGCAAGGGTACTCGCAGCAGCAGCAAACCTGACCCAAATGTTCCACGTCCAATGCTCATAATGGATATCGCTCGGAAACCACTGAATATGGATGTAGTAGAGCATCTCCCATGGATCTGTGGTCTTGTACACACTAAATCCCTGTCGATCGCAGGCTATGAATCTTTCGGACTCGTCTCTCCATTGCGATGCAGAAAGACTGGTGAACGTGGCATTCCCCTTGAATAACTGTAGCTTGGTGCAATGGGCATGACGATGGGAGGGTTGGAGTGGTTGGAGCGTTCGCTGACCCTTAGTTCGTTGTTGATGAGCATTTCCAAAGCATTCGAAGACGTCTAGCATCCCTTGAGATGACTGGAATGATCCGTAAACTGCAATTTGAGATCCATCCCACGATAGCGACAACCTTATCCTGCTAGGGTCATCATTGCGGACTTTAAACACGGTTTGCCCTGTTGAGACGGTATGGGGATACGGATAAATGACCCTGGAAGTAGTATCTAATGGATCTAGATCCCAGAGATCAAGGAATACAGTAAAATCAATATGCGAGAGGGTTGCGGCATGAGATCTTGAGGCCGAGATTGCAACCTTCAAAATTGTCGCCGGAAGCTGTAAACTGTTTGAGCTTATGCTGGGGCTCTTTCGAATGTGGAATGCTCTCGCAGGCGAAGGTATCTGAGGAAGAACGCAGTCTATCATTACATCATTGAGTTGAGTTGATTCTGTTTAGAGCCCCGTAAAGCTGGCTTCAAGTCAATATTCTCTTGTAGAGCCAGATGACATACCAAATGAATCCTTGCTTGGTAGATTCTGGCTCAGCTCTACATAGCAGAGCAGCAAAGATCCTGGTTTCGACTCGTCCTTGTGATTTATCTCAAGAAAGAGACCCGCCAGTGTAACGTGATATCGTAGTAATACCCTAATAAACGGGACTTCTCATATCAAGAGCGAACATAGTAGGATAGAGTCGTTAGAGCAGAATACAGCTAAGCTACTTGCAGGAGACAGACACACTTTTCCTTTGTTAAATTTTTACTCACCGGTCTTGGCAAGTGAATTTATATCGATCTTCTACTCCGAGAACACACCATGTTAAAATCGTAGAAGGAGATGCAATACAACCTTAGGTCTTTGAAAAAGTAGTTCACTCATGCACACTTTACCTGCTTGTCGATTAACAGATAGTCAATACCTTCGGCTTCTTGACCAATCATGAAGCATAATACTAAATGGTGCGGCGCCCTAGATTGTAGAGGGCTTATCCTTTCACTCCTAAGCTATTGTTGTTTTGCGTTGCCATGTTATTTTAGATTAAAGTCTTACAAAATGAAGTTTCTCGATTCATTAAAGCTCAACCATGACGTACCTCAAGGTGCCCCGTCTTAAGCAGAATAGGCGGCGAATAGTGTCTATCCATCCCGTTTGAGTAGAGGTGTGGTCGAGTGAGCGGCGATCCAATACAAATTAGGTCGTACCACGCATCTTGTGATACTTACTCGCCTGGTTCTCCGATATGTTGATTGCCATAATCAGGCAACGGAGAATAGAATAATCGTAGAGGGCTGTGGTCTTGAGACATGGGTCAGTGCTTTTTGCGATGGCTTCTGGAGAGCATTTAGTCCCAGGGGATTCTCCGCACAGCATACCTGGAGTAAATGTGCCGAAATCTCTCTTCATTTGGGTCTTGTATTCTTCAACGGATGAAAATATCGGTCTCCTTGTTCTGCTACTCTCTTGGATAGTATCCATCTGAGTCGAGGCGGGAGAGGCAGAGAAGGACCCTTGGTTCAGTCTTGTGTTGTTGGATGCGTTTCCTGTGCTGACCGTAGATGTCCCTCTCACATGTCTAACGGTTTCACTTTTGGTTTGGCTGGGTCGGTTGGCCTCGTGGGTTGTGTTGCTACAGCTTTCTGGACTCTTGGCCGACTCAGCTGGCGTTTGCCCAATATTAACCACGGTTTCCTCTGGTTTGGAGAATGCCGAGAGAGGAAACGCAGCCATTGTACTTGTTGGCAGGGTTGAAGAAGAAGAAAGTAACAGCAACGGATGCGAATTGGAAGATCTTCGATTCTTGTTCAGACGACCATTGCTTTCACTCTTTGTGGCGGCATGGAGCTCATTGCATTTGCTTCAACTCCGCCCTTCCCGCATAATCAACCGATTGCTCTGCAGGACCTGCAGGAATGTTTGCACCCTCGAGTCATCTGATCAACTCTGTTCATGCCCCCCCCCCCAGCAAATGAGCTCTCCTAGGAAATTGAAACTCAAGTCCTCCCCTCAATCATTTGAGTCTTCACGCCAAAGTCAATTCCTGAGGTAAAGTCTAGAATCCGCCTCACTTGGAAAGGATATGGCGCAGGCGACGTGTGGACGGACATTTTCTCTCAGGAACCGAGATCGCAACGAAAAGATGAACTGTTATCGCCATCAGCAAGGGCGGCATGATTAACTTGGGACTCTAGTCGGTTGATGCAGTTGATTCAACTCATGCCACTTTGAACATCTCACCAATGTCGTGGCTGGAGCTTAACTTGAATTTAGTGCAATTTTTCGCCCCGCTCGGATGGTATGAGGTTGGCTGGGACTAGGGCAAATACTCTCTACTCTGTGAGGTTATCACACATGAACTCAGAGTTGGCGAGCTGATTCGAGAATGCCAGGAGTCGACCTTTGTCCTCTCTCCGGTCCGCCAAGCAGCCGAATGATTGTTGAATATTTAGATGTCAGATGCAGAAAAGAGCTGCTATGGTCTTAGTCTTTTCAGTGTTTTGAACAGCTGTTGTTGATCCTTTGTATTACCCCTGCGTCTCTCATTACATTTACTGTCCAAGGAGGCGAGGCTGGGATGCCTTGTTATTGGCGAGACTTGGGTTCTTCCCCTGTTGGTCATGGCAACAAGAGGTCGCACTTAAATTAGCACCCCGTCACCATCAAGCACATTGTCGAGGGCCTTTGCTCTCAACATCTAAATCACTGGCAGAGTTGCAGGTGCGCAGGCAGCTTTTGGAGGCGAAGCATCTCTCCTGGCTCAGGTTTCGGCTTGTTCTTGCCATCTCGACCCTCAGTAAAGAGAGTAAGGCCTTTTTGTCAGTTGTCCATTCGATACACTATTCCTAGAGCTCAAATTCCCACAGAACAGCCTTTCATCCACTCTTCGCCAAGACTATGGGTGTTAAGATGCAGAAAAGTGCTTGGTGGGTTCTTGCAAAATTACAAATAACGTGGGATTGTGACATCAACCTTTTGCCTTTCATGAATGCTTGAACTACAGAATGGCCTATTGAGGTCATCTGAACAAGAGAGAGATGAAACGCAGCATTTGAGGCGCCCATGAAAAGGATACATGGTCGTTTAGTATGTTGAGAGTTCCTGCAAACTCAGCAGGATCTGAAAGTCTGCTAGAATCAAAGATAGAGAGCCTCTGATGTGTGGTCCTAAACACAAGCAGACATCGGTTAATCCCTTCTGAGTATTGGCAGACTTGTAGCTCATGGGCTTGCTGCAAACTTCAACAGAATCTGGATCAAATAAGATCTTTGAGTCTACTCCATTTGAGCCATGTCGCCAGACCATGACATGAGTGGATTTGCAGTCTTCGTTCCATTCGAAGGTTCAAAAAGTCCGCGTGAGAAGGGAGGCCCCCTCAAGGTTGCCGGGCTTTTAGTGGCGCTTCTGCCAGACCACCACTGTCGACCAGACCAAAGAGAGACCCTGTTCGGAGACCGACTAGGCTGATATTAGAGATCGAGACCAATGATGATGGATGAAAAAAGGAGTCGCATTCTAATAAATGGCACGGAAAGTCACATTGAGATCCTAACGGATGTGTTTGAGAACCATGGACCAAAACAGCTATAAATGCTCATCTCAGCGACTTCCATGATCGCCTTGGGATGGCATTCAGTAGTTCTAATTTAGAATGAAGTGGTGCGCAGAGTATATATGCAGAGAGCTTATCGGCTATGACCTTTTGTGGGACCTCATCTATGAGCTCTCTCCAATGGTCAATTGTGAGGACCTGGTCGTTTCTTTTCTAGATTGAGCAGTCGAGTAGGGTTCATCTAAGAAAGCTGACAGGATGCTCCTGCAACATTTTTCTTAACTCTGTGATTCATTAATAGGTGCGAGCTGTATGGGTCTCGCTAGCCTCGGGACTCTGTGAGTCAACTCGTCCTTTTTTTTTTTTTTTTTTTTTTTTTTTTTTTTTTTTTTGAGCTTCACGCAGGGTCAAACCGCTGCCGCCGCCATTCACGCGTTTCAAATTTAATATTGGCGAGTCTTCTAAGGCTTTATTGTCACCCAAACAAACCTCGGGAGAGCTTGTTTGGCTAAACACCTGCCCTCAAGCTGACGCGTCTGAGGTAGCCATGATAATCCAGGCTAAGAAAATTATCGAGTCCCAAGGTTTAAGATCCACTATAACATATGATATATCTGACTAGAGCTTGCTTCGATATGTCTTTGATTTTGACCTGAGCAAGTGCTGTCCGCTGTTGCTTTTACCAATTTCAAGCAAAATTTGATATTGGCCCTATATTGGCTTGCCCATAGAATAGCGGGTAGAGTTCCCGTAGTCTTTTTCTTCCCTATCTTTACTTTGTGCTTCCAGTGTGTTCATGGCCATGAAAAGGCCTTGTGAAACGCTACGCTTAGGTCGTGTCATCCCAAGATTTTTTATATACAGGAATTGAGCGTTTTAAATGGTCAATGCATTTTGCGACAGGGCGGACAACGACTAGATACTCTGCCGGTAGTAGTGTCTGCAGACAGGTTTCGAAATATTAACCACCATTGCTCGTTTCCTCCAATTTTTCAAATCTTATGCCAAGCCAAAAAAATTTTAACCTCGGGAGTTGAAGAAGATGACGAACTACGCGTGCCTCGATTCCTTGGTGATTCTCGGACTCCAATTCGCCGCTCTCTGAATTGACACTCTTTAGTTCGTCACTCTCTGAAATCGATTGATAATGCTTTCTCTGCTAGATCCATTGCTCGATTACTCTTTCGATGACATCTCTTGACTAAAGTCCACGAATTCTGATCGAGAGAACCTCCAGATTCTTACATCCCCAGGATTCCAACTCGGCTTCATTCATGTCTATCACATGTTCTGGAAATGAGAAAGACATCGAATTTCGACAGAGACGCGGCAAAGACTGAAGTACCCAACCCAAATCTGGAAGTGGATCATTGATTGGGGTCACACCTTTATTTTCGAACTCGGTGTAGTATCCGGTTTTTGGTAGATATGCGCCGATACTCTTCTATCGAGATGGAATACGTAACACCGTTAGAATGAGATCTTGCGACATACTCTTATAGCTGAGAATCAGGGTCGTCAGCGATGCCAGGTTACAAAACACATTCCTGATGAGGAATATTAAGAGCGGGCCTGGGGTAATGTTGGTTTCCAGGGTTTTCATCTTTGGGCGCCACTTGCTTACTGCACTCCTAACGGCCTGGGCTGGAAGAGATTGTGGGCTGAGCTCACTAACTGTCTCCCAGTGCTGCAGATTTGGAAAGTGGATCAATATTGATGGGTTGCTGTCGTAGAAGATGTCTATGACTAGTGATCTGATTTTTGTGATACTGGTATGCTTGTAGTCAATAATGGCGCGGGTAGGTATGAATGTTGTTCCCCAAATATCCATCTCTTTCAGAGCTGGGCAGGATCGTAAGACTACAACAGACGACTCTCTCGTCATCCTCACCCACCCACTGCAAAGTGAGAGCTACAAGTGATGAGGGCTGAGGTGAGTATGCTATAGATCCTAGAGAATCCAAGGTAACGATAGGAGCGGAATTCCGAGTAACGCAATCGACGTTGATAATGTTAAGCTCTGTGAGAGTCGTTTTGTTCCCTCGGATCAAGTCGTTGAAGCTCGCAAGATATTCAAAGTCTCTTAACATTTTGAGACCCAAGTCTTTCAGCTTGGAGAGGTCAAAGTCCAGCAGTGCGTTGAGTTGCTTCAAGTTGGCTATATTCTTCACATTTCAGACATGATGACCATATTTTCTGAGAGATGTTGAATCAGCATCGGCTAGTTTCTTTTTGGTGCCAAAGTCGATCTGGTACCAAACGGGGTATGCAAAGGCCTGAGCAAAGGCATTGCAGACCAGCATACAGGACAAAGCATCTTCGACAGAGACGAAGCAACCTATGCAGTGTAGGATTTCTGGGATCTCGAGTGGACTGGGCATGGCTCCAAAAGAAAAAGTGCGTGTGAAAGTACCATGGCCAAGAGGGTCCTGTCCTTTTGTGTTGGCGCCAAACAAATCCCGTGATTCATGCTGTGTAGCTTTGAGAGATGTTGCCTTCAGTCATGCATTTGGAGAAAAATAATAATTCCATGGGTAGCGTGCTTCGAGCACGTTTGATGACTGAGGAATGGAAAAGGCGAGTCCTTCAAGGGTCTAGTAACGGTTGATGACCACTCTATAAAAAAAAATTAATATCTTAGTCCCAGACTCTTCTTGATGCCGCCCTTGTTCTCGCGTGACTATGGATCATAATTCGGTACTGGAACTCCGCACAGACATTTCAGACTTTCAATACTTTCCAGAGCAGAGCAGAGCAAAGAGCGACCAGGGGACCTAAAATCCACAGCCAGGTGAACTTTACAACTTCTTTCAGGCGGACGAAATATCCTCAATTTTTATAATAGACAGATTTGGGTGGACCCTGTAAATTTGCTCGGAAGCTACACAGAGTATGGCCCATTTTGTTCACTTGATTCAGGCGGTGCTTATTTCCCAAGGCGCCACGAATCTATTCTAGAGCGGTTCCTCTCGAACAGAGAGACATATAAATCGACATCCTTTGCTAAAGACGGGCAGAAAAAGCCTTATTCATTTTCCGCCCTTCTAGTTATTGGCGAGTAATTCCTTGAAACAAACTTGTCAGCAAACAGAGGCAGGGTATGAGATCAACAACTCGAGAGCTGAGACGCCTCAAGTACAGGATCGTACGCCCGACTTCAAAGAATGTTGCCAGATGCAGAGACAAACAGGGGGGGGGGGGTTGCAGCATATGAGACAGACTCATTAGTGGCCCAAGGTGACATAGAAAACCCTTATTCAGTGATAGCCTCAGCTGTTGTTCCTCCTCTCCCTCTAGTGTCCTAGAGAATAGACCACTCTTTCAGAAACCACAAATGACTCTACATAAAGCTCACTGTCAGTCTATCATTAGGGCTGCTTACAAAATGAATTCCTCAGATCTGCTTATATCGAGGTAAATAGAGATAAATCCGATTTGATTTATCAAAGTATGCTCCCAGACACTAGACTACTTGTTCCATCGACTTCTCTTCAATAAACTTCGCCTAGCCTACGTTAAGATTGCATATAGTTGTTTAAGTGACAACCTGAACAAAATCTCCATATCGAAATTATTCCTCTGGTGGTCGATAGTTTTGTTCTCTTGACACAGGAGCCTCTTTGAAAGCCAAGTTGTGAATGTCGCTTGGCATGACGACCATTCATGATGCTTAAGCAGCCTGTTTAATCACCACTTTAGGACTCATAGCTATGCTCAAGAGTCAATCCGAATACAGCACACGTACTTTCTGTAGTTTGAAATCACTGACGGCACTCGCCTAATACATCTATAAAGATGTAATTTTTTTTTTTTTTTTTTTTTTTTTTTGCAACTGGTACGATTGCAGTGCGATCTGATTGCGCGAGAACAAGACTATAGTTTCTCTCTGATTGTGAACACACCCTCCAGAATGGTAAAGTCCCAAAGACCCCACCAAGGGAATTTAAGATACTACTAGTAGCTTTTTTTTTTTTTTTTTTCTTAATTCAGGAATGAGTTTGTCACCTCGTGCACGGAGGATCGCCGTTGTTGTTGGTTGCGCCCACTTCAATCTCATTCAACAACAATGCCCCCTAATTACAAAAAAAAAAAAAAAGAGCGACCATTGAGTGAGACAAGACATATTTGGTTGAGCTTGAGACCACAGTCGACCATGATATGCATGTTGTGAGGAGTGCTCAATAACCAGAGGGTGGGCAAGCGTTCTCGGAGCAAAATGGTTTTTGGTCAGACCAACTGTCCTTGACCAGAGAAAGAGGAACTGGATAGTCAGTATGAATGATCGACCCAATCGGATTCTGTGAGTCCAATGCTACAGGTATTGACCCGTTGTGTTGTGAAGGCGGACACTTATAGTGGCTTTCTCTCTTCTCTCAGACAATAGTGAACATCGCCCTTTGATCACCAATGACCGGAGAGAGAGAGAGAGAGAGAGAAAGAGAGAAAGAGGTTCAATAGATAGCGGTATCGTGTTACACTCAGTAGGAGCCAAGCAATAGATAGGGATTACCCGGGCTGTCCACATGCAGAAAGATGGACCTGAAAGGGGACAGGTGGAACAGAAGGGCTAGGCAGAGAGGAGGGGATTGTAGGTGAAATCAAGAACAACCAACATTTGTGTCCCTTGGATATTTAGGATTCTCGGTTCTTGCTCAACAGTGATTCTTCGAATGGTGTAGCTTGACATCAGAATGGAAGGGTCAATAGATTGAGTAAGCTTAGGTGTTTGGTGTCTTTCTAGTTCCCTTCGGTCTTTGTCAATGAACCAGAAAGCACTTTCTATCTTCCTTTGCGCAACTCGAATCAGAATCGGCGAGATCTGACCCAGTCTAATGGTTTGTTGGACCTGAAAAGATATTATTGGTGATTGCAGTCGCTACCATGTATATCCTTCAATGAACAGGAGAAGAGACGTGTTGAACCTCAAAGCGAGCGATCCAGTTAATGACTGTTGTCAACGGGCGAGCAATCTCATCCTTGATTGCCTGCTATCCCCCCCCAACCCTGTCTCTTTTTACAACTTCCTATTGACAACAACCATCTTGTTCCAGCAAGAACGAGTTTTGAGATGATATTCCTTTTTTTTTTATTGCGAGCTACAGAGAAAAGCTATAATATACAGAGTTCGCTTGCAATAGTCCAAAGTCATCTCGGGATCCAAGTCGCCTGTATCACTAGGCGCTTGTACTTTCATCGTCAGCATCTTCCGTCATTCTCTCCACTCTCTAAGCTCCTCCATCCTTCCCTCTTCCCTTCTCCTTCCTCTCCATTGTGTGCTTGTTTGTGTTGTTGTCTTGTGCTGTTAGTTTTGGATGGGTCATTATTGTTGGTTGCTGCGGCCCGTACTCTTACATTGGAGGCTCTCCTCCCTCCCCCTTTTCCTTATCTCTTCAAGACGTGGCGTATTCGAGTTGGTTGGTAAAGCAAAGCTGACTGGTCGGATGGATGGGTGGATATGCGAATGGGAGGTGGGACGGATAGGGAGTTGGTGGGGGTAACAGAGTAGGTAAAGAGATAAATGTGGGTGGGTGTAGGTTCGAAGTGAAAGTCTGCTGGTCCCAGCGGCCTCTATGGCTATCTCTTGCCTTTTACTCTGCTTTCCCATTACTCCTTACCATCCTTCCTTCCTTCCGTCTATCCGTCCGTTTCCATGCTGTTTCGTCTCTGTCCCTTTAGCACTTTTCGGCCTTGAGCTGGTGCTTGCCAATGTGGCCAAGGAGTGAGCGTCGCAGGACCTGACGAAGCAGAGGCGAGGTACCCGAGTGTTTGCCAGCCGACCTGTTCTTCTTGTGCCTTCGTGTCTTGCTGCACAGATGAAAGCGGATGCCATGAAAGACAATAGCAGAGGGACGAAGGTACAGAGAGGAGCACGAGTACGGGAGAAGGAGATGGATGGGTCGTGGAGGGACACATTAGCATCAGAAGGCTCTAGATCAATTGCATGTGTAACAAAACGATCTCTACTCTGACTGGTCCTTGCCCCGATGGGCATGGCAGGAGGGATAAAAGCGGGGAGAGAGAGCAGGGGGTCGAAGGACAAGGGCAGAGAGAAGGGAGTGGGAGTGGAGTGGAGGGGGGCGTGCAGCAGTGGTTGGTCCGACAATAACAGAGGCAACCATTGGTGCTCGATGAGCGATGACGAAAGCATGAGGCAGAGGGGCGGAGATGATGACTGGATCATCATGCTCTTTCGATTATAACCAGTGCAGCTGACCTGTGCAGTCGGCAAGTGAAGGAGAAAGAAAATAAGAGAAAAGCGAGGAGTGCTGGTTTACCTCAGCAAAGCCTTGATGGCCTCGTCGGACAGCTCTTGCATCTGCATCGCCTGCTTCGTGGCACCTGGTTGCTGCGGCTTGATTCCATGGGAGGGGGCCGAGGCAGCGGTCATACAGGCAACCATGTCTAACGTTGTGTGCGAGACAGGCAGGAAGCTGGGCGGGAGAGAGCGAGAGAATGCGAGACGATGCGGAGAGGCGGGCGAGCCAAGGGAAGGGATAAGTTGCAGAGATTGAGAGATGAACAAGTTGGGTGCGCAGCAGATATGGGGTACAGAGACTGTGATTTAAACGGATGGCAGCAGAGCGAGTGATGACGATGGTGATGATGATCGAGCACTGAGTGAACAGGTCGATGCACAGGACAAGACAGGACGGGACAGGAGGGAGCAGCACAAGCGGGGATGAAGAAAGCGCAAAAGACGGATGGACGGATGGAAAGGATGGCGGAGGAGGAGCGGAAAAAAAAAAAAAAAAAAAAAAAGAGACAAGGCGGGGAGAGAGAGAGAGAGAAAGAGAGAGAGAAAGAAAATTTTTTGGTGAATCATCCAGTGGCTTGGCATAGGCAGCGCGGCAGCACGGCAGCACGGCATGTTGGTGCAGACGTGTGTGTGTGTGGTGCGGCTATTTTTGGGCGGGATGGAAGGCGGGGGTTGTGACCCGCAGAAGAGCAAAGAGAGAGAGAGAGAGAGAGCATCGGTCGAACTGGTGTTGTATTGTGCGGGGGTGTGCTTTTCCCTGGTGGTGTCCGTGTGCATCGGCCTCAGAGCCGCTCCGCCTCCTTTGTCCCATCATTATTTTCCGCTCAACCATGGGATTGCAACACCACCACCTGCTCATCATCACTGGCGCCAATCGCGGATTCGGCAGGAGCATCGCCCGATCCTACATTACCCACAGCAATGTGGCAGCCATTTCGTTTGTTCTTGTTGGCCGAAGCCATGCTGCCTTGCAGGGGGCTCTGGATGAGTTGACAGTGCAAGCCAGCGACTCTGGCGTGGCTCTCAAGAGCATCATTGTTGGCGATGTCGATCTCTCCAAGACTGAGGCTCTCGATGCTAACCTTGCTAGGATCAGTGAGGCAGCAGCCAAGCTCAGAAGCGATTCGATTCAAACCAATGTAGGTGTGCTGGTCTTTTGATGGTGCTCAAGAGTACGCAAAGTTGATCTGGAAACACAAGGAACTATAATCGTTCTTCTCATTCTCTTTTGCTCTTGTTCTCACTTGACTGTCTCTTTAGAATGCAATCCAGCAATCCATTCTCATCAACAACGCTGGCTCGCTAGGCGACTTAGGAAGGACTGCCAAGGATATGACCTGGCAGGAAACAAGAAGCTACTTCGACTTTAATGTCGTCTCGTTTGTTGGTCTTTGGTAATAGCCACAGCTGCATCTCTCTCTCCCTTTCACTCTTTTTTATCAGTTCTGATGTTGAAGCACTCACCCAGGACATTATGGGACAGGCACTGATATGCTGCTCTCTTCTTGTGGAACTGAAGCTCAACCTTCATCAAAGATACTTTTGCAGCGTTTCCAAAGGAGCTCTATCCTGAGCACAAGACGACCATCGTTAACATCTCATCGCTGCTTGCAGTCCAGGCCTTTTCCAACTGGAGCCTTTACGCTGCAGGGAAAGCTGCCCGCGACCGGTTCCTGGGCGTTATTGCTTTAGAGGAGGTATAGTACAAGTGGTAGCCATACAGGAACGTGTTGGCGGGAGCGTAAATGGATGTGAGACATCCTGAAGGTCTGCAGGTTGCGTGATTGGTACGCCTTGACAACTCACATCCCGATATTTTCCATTATTCCCTCATCTCCTCAGAAGGCAAACAACGTCAAGACTCTCAGCTATGCTCCTGGACCCTTGGATAACGACATGCAAGCCGATGTTAGACGTACCCTTGGCGACAAGGAGCAGCTCCAGATTTATGACAACATGCACAAGCAGGGCAATCTGGTCAGTATGGATGACTCGAGCAAGAAGTTGGTCCTCTTGCTCTCAAGGGACGAGTATGAAAGCGGAAGTCACATCGATTTCTATGATCCTTGAGAGATGCTCATCTGTTCAGCCTTCGTCTAGTCAAAAGCTCGTTCACAGCATCAATAAAATTATCTCGGGGCTAACACACATCCGTTGTAACCTTCAAAGAACATCAGCTTGGGATAGGACCTAGACCCTGTCATCTTAGCCCCTTGGACGTCTAGACCACCGTCCTTGAGACCGTCTAACAAGCATGAACCCCCTTTCTAGCCATGCAGGATAAGAGAGTTACTTCTACTTACACAGTCGGATGACAAAAACGAGAGATCATGTCATCTGTCATGTCCATCCACTTTTCATCTTAATCATTCGCCCGTCATTTCGTATTAATTTCCAGTCGGTCCTCAATTCCTTCAAGTAGTTACCAGAGTCGAACATGACAACTGAGTCTCCCTCAGGATCCATAAGGCCGGCGGCGACAATCCTCACTATCGAACCTATTCTGGATCCAGTAGAGACTCGGCAAGATAGTCATGACCCCAATAGCAGCCGGGATAATCGAGCCCAGAGAGTTAGGCGGAGGACACTCGAGCAAGAAAGCGAAGACAGCGACAGGACAGTGGGTTTCCTCGATGCGGGCAGATTTGGCTTCGTAAATACAATGAACAAGTACCCTAGACGTATATTGCACTCTACTTCAAGATCAGCTAATCCTGATTCCATGCATAGAGATCTTAGTGCACAGGGCATGGCCAGGGCGAACGTGTGTCAGGCTCATGATAGTGGAGAAGGCTATGGTGGCCCAGCGCCTGGTCAAAACTCCGACAGCTCGATGAAAACCCTGGCGTTTTCTTCAATGGAGGAGTACAAAATCGTAATGCTAAAAGACCTAAGCAGCACCTCAGCTCACAATGGTATACGCAGTGTTTAATGTATTACTTGTTCATCGTATTTGTTTACCGTCAATGAAAAGCATTGCTGACAAGGTATACCATAGGAAAGAGATATTTTGTGAAAGAATGTCTCGACAAAGAAGGAGTCAAATTCTATCGAGGAATCAGAGGGTAGGCATGCAATATTGCTTAGGGAATGTTCTTGACCCGTTCCTCGTTAGTTTCTCTCATTGACTATATGTCTATCCTGGATTTTGATTTTAGGTACTATGCAAAGCCAGTTCGGCTTGAAAGAGGAGACCCCATACAAGTAAATTTCATTGTTTCTTCAAACTTGATGAGACGCCACAGAGACTCATGCTAAAGCTAGGCTAACGGTCCACGGTCTGGCTACAATAGTTCCGAATAGAAAGCAGGGATGAGTCACTTCAGGAAGGAGGACTTTTCTATGCGGTGGTCTGCTTAAGGCTTGACCAGTGGAGTAGTGTTGGGAATGAGTGTATCAACATTGATGACCAGGTACGACCGGTATGAACTTTTATTGTAAATTCCGCGTTGTGTTTAGCTTTCTCTTTCTGCTCAGTAGCCTGATAAGCAATGTCATTTTCCCCAATAGCTTGTTATACTTGACTTTTTGCCTACTGTTGGTAAGTTTAGCCTCGTAAATATGCATTTTTCTCGTTGTTACGGCTCTTTAACCTGATTTATCCCTATCAATTTCACCAGGGGAAACAGCCTTCATCCGTGTACTATTGAGAAGGCAGGTTGGACCTAACTTCCACATACAACTGTGTCACAAGGTCGACTCGGAGCATGGATCCCCTCAAGTTCAACTATGTTATGTGGAGCTTCATTTGACTGCGCCCGCTCAATGCCTGTATGGTAAGTTACTTCGGACTTTGGGGAAAGCCAGGCCAATCAACCTATCAACAAAATGCATTGACTGATTCAATTGAATGCGATTGATAGAACGCATACTCCCGTCGATACCATTGTCGAAAAAGGTATTCAATGTCTGGCATAGTGACAATGCCGATGGCCAACGGGCACCTGCTCTAATTGAGCATCTCGAAATATCAGCATCAGGATCGCATGCGGTGACTCTTTCATCTACAGGGGAAAGACTTCATCTAGACTTGTGGGAACTAGGACTGATGGAAACGGATCCAAGACCAATTTATCCTTGCTCATCTACAGCCTCTATAGCGCACTCGGTAATTGATTGCGGGGACGAGCGCTTTCGAAATATCCTGCTCTCAGTTTCGTGGGATGGATCCCAGATTTCAGTTTTTGGCGACAAAGATACAGTCGCTTCGCCACTACAACTCTTCACGCACGATAGTTCCATGGAGGCACTAGTCGGTTGTGATCAAGGCGTGAGGTCCCCTTCAATCCTCCAACCTTCGGAGCGTCACACGCAGCACAAAGTACTCCAATCGTTCAGTGGGTATGCCAAGTTTGTCAACCTTGACACAACCAACTGGCATGCAGACTCAGAGCGATTCATTGCTAGCGACGGACAGCGCCTTTATGTATACAGCACAACAGGAAAATGGTGTGCACTCTACAGCATCGAACTACCGCGGCATCTGGACCGATATGGTGCTTCCCAAATTGTGTCATCGGCGGTTGGAGGAATTTTCGCCTTGGAGCTGTCACCATACCAACTCAGTATCCAGAGCGTGTCTTCAGGGACACAGATTTATCTTATTGACACAGCGCACGAAATCCAGGATTATTTTATTTCTTCGAATGGACAAATGATCGCAGTGTCCACGACTGGCGACTTTCTCCTTCTGTATTCTGCAGAGTCTGGAGAGCTACTTCAGAGGTCAAGCACCTCCAAAAAATGTCGCGGATTCCTCGGAGGAGACACAAGCGTATACTGTTGGCAAAGTGGGTCATCCAGGACAGCATTCTCTGATATCTCCATAATCGAACTGGGTGGTTTGACTACGACAAAGAAATGCGTCTTTCCATCATGGGGGAATCGAAACCTCATACGCGATATTCGTCCTGGGAGAGCAGGTCATGACGTTAATGCTGAGTCCACACTGGTTGCCTGCCACCATGGGTCAATCCTTGAGGTGTCATTTCTCAAGGATATTGCACTCAACATGGATGGTCAATCACCATGCAATATCAGTTGTGTTTCTGACCCTCATTTACTGCTAGAACTCAGAGGAGAGCTGGATATTTCGTACCCTGAAGGCTCTTACTCGATTCGAGTGAGCGGAAATGCCATCAATAAGACAGTATTGCTGGATGTTCAGCAAAAGGAAGGTCGAACAAAGCAATACTGGTGGAAAGCAAGTAGCTTTTATCTTGTAGAGAAACAATCGCAACTGATTGCGATTGAAAACACAATCTGGGGGACATTCTGCTCAGTCTGGAAATTGCCCAAGTCTTTCAACGATGAACTTGAGCTACAACTGAACTGGGAGCTGAAGTCCAACAGCAGCGAGTACTCAGTGCACTCATGCTCTCATGGGCGGAATCTGACCTTTAGTACCGAAGATATCTATGTCTCCCTTTCACTAGAGAGGGTATGTTCGCCAGAGAACGCCGAGAGCTTTTTTGATGGAATGCATACGTCCATATTTAGTAGTAACACGCGATGTCAAGAAGCCGCAAATGCCCAAATCCGATACCTCCGCTCTCACATCAACAAGTGTCCATGTCCAGATGACCACTTAAAGTCAGTTGTACCTCGGGTATGCGATACTTGGACAGCTTTATCTCACAACCAAGTCAAAGTAATCTTGAATAGTTTACTTCAGTCGGACTCTGAAAACAGCTGGATTCCACTACCAAGGTACTCCATTGGCGCTAATCCAGTTGGAATCATGATTGAGAAGGCAAAGACAGAGCCTGTGGCGATGGAAATAGCACGTTTGCTTATTGAATATTGCTTCAATAAGGCAAAACGTTTGAAAGACAACTCCTACGTCCTATTCCTTTTCGACTGCGTGGATGACCTAGCAACCAGCCATGCTGATGTTGCGCTCCGAACTACAAGAGATTTCGCTTATATTGGTTGTCGCGACCGGAAATTCATTATCAACAACCACAAAATATCCAGCCATCCGACACTCCAGCGATTCTGGGGTCATGACCGCCGCAAAATTTACCAATGCAAGAGCCCAATCCTTCAGTTTCACTACAACACAGGAGAGCCAGATCCACTCAATGCCAATTTTACAGAAGATATCTTTGTTGCACATGTCAACCTCCTTTGGTCATTCGTTCCGAGCACACAAGGACTATGTTCCGAATACCCTAGCGGCAATCTCAAGGCCACAACGACTTGGCCACGAGTCCTCTACCACGTTATCCTGTTCAATATGAACCCGATCAGTCATGTGTATATTCGACCTCGATATTTTAGTTTAGATATTCTTGACAACCCAGCCATGGAAGCAATAGTTCAGTACAAATGGTATGTTTTGATATTCATGCGCCTCAAGAAGGCATCTTCTTCTATAATCTATATAACATGGGCGTGCTAATACGAAACTCGCTTTCGACACCTTTAGGAACGCATTCGTATTTGGGATCTGGCTAGCTCGGTTTGCGGTGCAGTGTGCTTTCTACTCCTTGATCTTGATAGCATCGCTCATGCAAGTCTATTATCCCAATAAGGATTCTCTTCTTGGAGTGTTTGCAACTATCATTGCCTTTTCGAGCGTATTTCTCTGGCTCGAGGTACTGCAATGGAGAGAGTCGAACTATCATTCTCGAGATAGAGTCCAAAACGAGAAGAGAAGTGGCAAGGAGCTGGATATCAATGAAAAGGCGAGTGATACTCAGAGTCCAAGACGGATGACGCCTCCACCGCAGATCGGATACATTAGACAACTTGTTCAGTGTGTTGTTCATTCGCTGCGACTATCCACCAAGAAGCAAAACACCGACGACCAAGGTTTACAGGACTCACAAAGAAGGACTAGTCCTTACTTTGGGTAACTAAAGGACCGATAAATATAACTGCGGAATGACGCGAGTCCTCAAAAAAAAAAAAAAAAAAAAAAAAAAATCTCTTTAACATGAGATTCTTCCCTTCCATGATAGGTCGCCGTACAGTGTGTTGGATTTGACTATGTATCTCTATTCATTAGGGACTAGTATCCACCAGGTCATCAATATTCTGAATAGAGAGAAAGAAGGGATAACTGCAGACTTTAGCTTTTGCACTCTTTTTGTTCTCCTGCACCTGGTAAGTAAATTAGATTAGTGTGGAAGACAGTCGACTCTTTGGACAAATATCTGCTCTCTTCAAAAGTATCGCTTGAAGCTAACAAGCGTATTATTCGTGACTGCGTGACCGCTACTCAAACTATGTATCAGTTAGCTGAGCTCAGGGTCAGCGAGACGGTTTGTAAGTACATCACCATCGTCTTCGGAATCCTGCAGGAGATCAGGGTCTTTTTTCTGGTCTTTGCTGCAAGTGTCCTTTTCTTCTCCATCGCAATTCTACACGTTCTATATGGTATTGGCAGCAACGAAGGAGAGCCACGGGATGTCAATTTCCCAGACAACTTTTTTGGTGCCATCACAACTGTATATCTGATGCTTGTAAGCTGTTACTTTGATTATGATTGACAACGGTAGAGTCAGTTAGCTTTTATCAAATAATTGCCATTCGCTCTGTCCGCAATCTGAACCCTCTACTTACAATTCCAACTTATAGGGAGGCCGATACGATCCACTGGCTGATGACCTGTTCCAAAATGGCGATGGAGAGACAGTGACGGCATACAAAAACTGGCCGCTCCAGGTCATGGTGATGATCTACTTTACGTTCTCGTCGATTCTGATGCTCAATGTCCTTATTGGTAAAGCAGAGACAGATCAAATTTCCCACAGCAGAGGCATTGCTTGTGATAATTCCCGGATAGCGCGGCACTCCTAACAACAAAATGGCTTGTCTCCCATTTCGCCTGTTAATAGCCTTGATCAACGTTGCCTTTGTCAAGGCCGATGATAGTTGGCGACAGGTGTGCCTTGAGAATCGACTCCGATATGTCGAGAGCGCTGAGAACATGTCATATCATATACCAGGTAAGAATTCCGTATTGTTCAATATGTTGAATTGTTCATAGAGGGCTGAGTACTTTTAGGAACTGAAACCAGGAAAAACGTGCTTTTCTCGCACTGTCTTCTCCATGTAGGGTTCCGCGAAACTTTTGACTGGTTCCCAAAAACGATCTATTACACCGCGACGCCATACCATGTGAGGCAGTATTGGTGGCGGATCAAGAGACGAGACGAAGAAATCCTTTTTGACGACGATGAAGAAGAACAGTCTTCAGATGCGATCGGCAGTCAAGAGGAGGAACACTCTAGTGGATCACCACTGCTTCTCTCAAAAATAGAGGGGTTAGAAGAAAAGCTCATGCAACAGTGTCAGGACCAACAAACATGTCTTTCAGTCTTTACAGAGCGTCTTTTACACCAAGAAAGGCAGTTCAAAGAGCTCCAAGGAGGTCTTTCTATCAACCGAAAAGCACATAATTCGCAAATTAATTGCCTTCAAGGATCGATCAAGCAGTCGCAAACCAATACCTTGGAGCTAAAGAGTACGACTGAGAAGCTTCAGGATCAAATTTCGGAAATGCAGATAACACATATAGAGTTGAAGGAAGGAATCAATGAAGTGAAGCGAGATATTCAAGCGGTTCTTGAGGTTTTATTACAGCTTCAAGGGAAAGACTTTGGAGCAGGAGTGCCTGTGATTATTTCACGGACGAATTAATTGAGCTAGATAGAAAAGTGTGTACAGTAATTGTATCGCTAACTGGAAAATTCGACCAGACACCTTATCAGTGAGATGGCCAATCCTCTCTCAGTTAACAAAATAGGAAGGAGACACCAACATTTTTTTTACTTGGATATAAATTCCCACTAATGAGAAATGAGAAAAAACCAATGTCCAAAAAATCCCGCAGGGCCGCTCATTGAAATGGGCTACATGAGGGAGGTAGTAGAGGGACCAATGGAGGGAAAAGGTATAGAAGCTGAATTGGTCTGAGGTGAGCAGAAGATGCCATTGAATTGCGACAAAAAAAAAAAAAAAAAAATCCGAGTCAGGTACGAGGACGAGG
This sequence comes from Mortierella sp. BCC40632, assembly GCA_011634665.1. Classification (NCBI taxonomy): domain Eukaryota; kingdom Fungi; phylum Mortierellomycota; class Mortierellomycetes; order Mortierellales; family Mortierellaceae; genus Mortierella; species Mortierella sp. BCC40632. The sequence continues at coordinate 510,677 of WAEK01000006.1, forward strand.
GTGATGACCCATTCCATCGACAGCCTAACGAGAGGCCGGAGCGCCAGGATGGAGGTTGGATCAATGGCTTCGTGCTGGGTGCAGGCCCAGGTGGCCCTTGAGCCTTTTGTTTTATTTCATTTGTTACTTCTTTGTCCCATCGTAAAGTATGAATTTCATTTCTTTGCGATGGTGTCCCGGCTTTGCAGGAGCAGAGGAAGATTGAAGTGCCTGGAGACCTTGAGGTTGTTTCTGGGACTGCGCCGGGGGCTGCTGTTGGTGTTGACGACGCCACTGAGAGAGAGGTGGTATTGGTACGCGCTCCGCTTGCGGCAGAGGCGCTATATGCTGCGGTGAAGTGGGCGTTTGCATCGTCTGCAACGACATCTTGAACATGTTGTGTTGTTGTTGCATTTGTGCTTGGTGCATGTGTTGCATGTACTGCAATTGCAACAACAACTGCTGCTGCTGAATACTTGCTGTTGGGGGAGCGATCTGTGGAAATTGGGGATGAGGATGGCGCTGTTCTTCAGCCAAGTACTGGATTTGTTGATACACATTCTCCTGTGTGCGTTCAAGTCGATCGAGTTTCACCACAACAACTGACACCGTGCCCTTGAGATCTTTGATTGACTCGACTAAACACGGAGTAAGTTGCTGGTACTGATCCAATGAATCCGACTCTGGTCTGTCCAGGCTAGCGATCACTTCCTCTTTGAACCTCAGGAACGCTGGCGATTGAAAGATATCATTCTGCCGAAGGACTGTGTTTGTCTCGTTAAGCTGGAGCCGTATTGCGGCATCTTGAAGGATTGTCCTTCTAAACCTCACAAGAAGTTTCAAGAATGCCTTCTTTGCCACATCTTCGTCTGAAAAGAGCGCGCTAGATGAATTCAAAGGAGGATCCACACCTGCGTCAGCTTGCGCGGATGGGGAGCTCGATGTAAAAGGAGTGTGTCGATCAGACTCGATAAGTTCGTTTCCATCTTTCTCCAGCATTTGGTTGGTACACTCTTCATTCCATTGATGGAATACAATCTTCCCTGGTCTCCCAAATGCCATCTCGACCCACGGAAATATTTGACGTTGCAACTCCAATGGTGGAGATACCCTGTTTCTGACTATTTCGAAGGGTTTGTTCTTGAAGCCTGCCATGCCGATTCTATAGGAGACTCCTCTGAGAGAGTAACCGACTGAACTTGGACAACATCCACTATTCACTCCACCATCTCTCTGGTTGGGTCGGGCTGTTCGTCGTTGCTGTCATAGATGGCTGTTGGGGTCCAAGACTAGCCTGCCAGATTATCCAGCACATTGTGTTATGATATAACTCGATGAACAGAGACTGGATCCACTCTTCCTAGCCATATGAGCCAGCCTGCTTGTCATTCTTGTCATTGATGGAAAGGCAGTTCTCAACATAGTCTTTTGCTCTCGGACCTAGGATCCTTTTGTTTCGTTATCCGTTTCATTGTCACTGTCAAAGGTATCTCGGATCTCCTGCAATGCCAAAGCCGTCCATGTCTGTTTTTTTCTCTCTTTTTGTTTGTGTGTGGTTTTTGATAAATGTTGGCTGCCGATATTTCAAGGCTTTCTTTTTCAAAGTATTTAAGGCAGATTTCTTTTTTTTTTTTTTTTTTTCCTTTTTTTTTTTTTTTTTTACGAGTTATCGTTCTTTCTGACACTCCCTCTTCGTTGACGCACTATTCCCTTCCTTTTCCTTCCTACCCCCATGGCACACTCATTAAAGTACGTGGTCCCTCCCGGCCTAATGGAGGAGCTAGCATCAGAAAAGATGCCTGCCGATGATGGTGGTCTGCTGCTACAGCGCGCCTCTGCAGCATTTGGCCATCTGGACTCGCAACAGGCCACTGGAAGAGAGGATGCCCGACTAGCTCTAAGCACCCTGTCAGAGTATGGGCTTGTTGTCACAAAAGGCTCCTCTCATTTCTTGGCTAACTATATTGCACGAAGTCTCAATGGCGCAACGAAAGGACCGATCAAGATCAGTATTACCAAGGACGGAGACGATGTCGAGGCAGTATTCTTCCTTACAGGGAGATTACTCCTCAGACTGGTTTCTACAGAGTTGAGCATTGATATTTTTCTCTTCTCTTCTCGCGCGCGGCCCAAACGGTTCACAGTCGACAATCCAAAAGCAACCATCGCACTGTTCCATATCAAGGACTCATTCTTGGGTTGTGGTGAATATGTTGTGATTACTCCATCCACCCGCTCGATCGTTCCGACGCCTTTGGGCCCTATTCAGACGTCTCCAAGAACTCCTATGTCGACAAGACCAGCAGCGTTCCGAATTGGCAAACGAAAACGGGCAGTTTCGCACAGCATTCCCGACCTTGATTCGGACACTTGTCAGGCTTTGTTCATGCAGGCATGGTGAGTACAGCCAAGAGTTGATTTGATCGATATTGCAACCATCTATCAGCCATCCGCAGGATACTGATTTTTTATTTTTATTTTTATCTTTATTTTTTTTTTGCTTGACTAGCCTCGAGACGCTAAATGAACAGGTAAAGGACGAGTACCTCAAGATCGTGGCTCGCAAGAACTCCAAAAAGGCAAAGGAGCATTTGAGCCGTGTCAACAAAGCCCGTACAACAATCAAGGAACGGATGCTAAGATGGACCAGGCTTCCGCCAAACACACTCTCCAAGACCACCGAAGCAATTTGCCAAGAATACAATGTCAACATCTCATCAGCCAAGGCTAAGGCATCGCTAGGCGACTGCAATACTTTAGAGGTGTGGAGGGATGTTGTTAATCAAAACTTTGAAGGAGCCTGGGAGCTCTGCACAGTCGACTCCGGAAGTCCCAGCAGTAGCCAGCGGAGCCAAACTAGTGCCAATCAAGAAAATTCATCACAAGACGAATGGCGTACCTGTACAGCCACTTTTCGCCAAATTTTGCGCCCCGAGCTCCAGGACCAGTACGAGTACCTTTGCAACCTTTTAATGGAGCAGCAAACGGATCTCACCAAGGTTATGGAAGAGATATCGATCCTTGCACTGAAGACAACCCACGTCGTAAGTAATCCATTGTACTGAAAATATCTGAGAGCGAACAACAGGTTAAATCTACAGCAAACTAACACCAGATCCACGATCTACTTTGCTGCCGTAGATGGCTAGTGGGAACCTCTTTGATGATTCTCTCGGACCCATCGAATCGGATGGCTTCGACATCCAGCGTGTGCTCCCAGGCGGTTTCCAAATTCGAAATGATGTGCCACAGACTCTTAACGTTGCGCCAATACCGAAACTTCTACAACAGCATATCGAGGAGCCCATGAACCAGCGCGATGACCTTTCGACACTACTGTCCAAGGAATATCTCCAGTTTGCTTACGCACGACTGATCTCGGCTAGCCAGAAAGTATCGGCTCGTGGGAGCGCAAATCATCCGCTCTGGCAAAGAGCTGTAAGGATCATCGACACGGATCAAGTACCAAAAGCACCTGGAAACATGTCAAGGACCATTCTGGCCCACCTTGGTCAGTATGCGACCGCAATCGAAAATCTTTGGAACGGAGGCGCCTACAACAAGGTGCTGGATTATCTCCTTCGCGTCTTGTTACGTCTACACCTTGCTCCTATGCGAGAGAAACGGAACAAGGATCGAGCCGAAGCATTTTTGAGAGAAAGAGAGCAAAAAGCAGAACTACATTCGAATACTGTCGAACCAAGACTGTCAAAGTCTCTCTGGAGAACGACTGTCTCAAGGATCATGGACGAGATTGCCGATTCGGAAGACAAAAACAAGCCTATCCGTACGATGGTGCTCATTAAAAAGCTGTATGAGCTCTACAAGAGGAAACCGATACCTGGTCCGAGTAATACACCTCCAATACCTCCATCTTCTGGTGGTGTCCCAGGCCCGTCTTCATCCAGCAACGTGCCAGATCCACCTGTACAAGCCTCTGCCTCAACAAACGTTGGTGGGCCAAGCATGCACACGGGTGTTTCACTGGACCCACCACTAGATGCACTGACGAATGCATTCATTAATGTGTCATTTGATACCCTGCAGAGCGATCCACCCGACACATCGCTGGACATTCTTCTATCCAAGAATCCCAATTTGGACGTTGCTGACCTGGAGGATATGATGGATGACGAAAATGAAGTTGAGAAAGTGATTGGGCAAGAGGCTACAAGAGCACGTCTACGTGCACTGCAGGCCATGTTGAAGACGCTCCTCGAGTCACCTTTTATTCAGGAGAGGATCAACCCGAACTATGTCAAGAGAATGGCATTCCACGGCTCTCCATTAACGGACAAAGAGTGCATTGTGGTGGCTGTCTTGGCTGAAGTTCTCAGACCATACGTTCCCAAGAGGCGTCCACTTGACCGTGGCGGAACTGCACCGCCTCTAGCTCATCCTACAGTTAGGGCACCCTTGATGTGTATCGTAAACTCTGTACTGAGAGCAACGGGATATTCTCACTTTGCTCGACTGATCTGCCCGGAGGTGTCCCCCTCGTCACTCCAGGCGCTTCACATCGGTCCAGCAGAGTTGTATGAGGTATTCTGCACGAATGAAGAGGGACGTTTCGACGTCAACGATGCTAGAGGACGCCCGTTGACTAGTACTGCTCAAGCAACTATGCCCCCAGAGAACAAGCGAGCAATCTTTGAAGCGTTCTTTGATCTTCCCAAGATCACCCAAATTTGCCTGAATTTTACAGACAGGTGAGTACAGGTGCATCTTGTTCTATTGTTACCATTGTATCCTCGGAGCCATTAGACTAACTCGAATGATTTTTTCGAACAGGCTGGTGTTTGTCGATCCCCATTGTGTCCGTATCCTATGCAAAGAAAAAGAGTACACTTAGGGTTACTTAGGATATCGTCGCCGGAGCAAGTATGAAGAAAGGCAAAAGCAAAAAAAACCTACAGGCCAGATCAACTGGAATGAAGAGCTGGATCGAATCCAATGGACCAAGGATCGGGCCGAAAGCCAACGCACAGAGGTGTCTCAGCAGCTCCACCAACTTGAGTTAACTGTACAACTCAGAGATGAACTGGCAGTCAAAGAGAAAAATAAATCAGGACTTGGTCAATCGGTTCACGAACGGCGAAAGAAGCGCCACCTTGTGGAAGAGGGCCGATGGTACCATGCACTCCGAACATATAAAAAATCTGTCAGGCGCCTAAGGTCTACTGTCATGGAAAAAGAGGCCGAGGTTCGACGATTACGACAGGAGCTGTACTACTGGAACAAAGTCCTTGCTGTCAGCCAGGTAGCCTCCAAGAGCACTGGGGAAGACGAGTTCGCGGCAGACACAGTTCTAACACCGAATAGATTCGCTGTTGAGGACTCCACTGAGAGATTAACTATCGAGCAATTGCCGAGCGATCAAATTGTCTTTGCAGGGACAGACTATGGAATTGTCACGATGTCTGAAACGGTTCCTCAGACACTGAGCGAAATCCAAGTCCATTTGAACAGATTCAGCCTGCTTTTTGATACGTTTTTTTTTTTTTTTTTTTTTTTTTTTTTTGAGGAGGAAAAGAAATATTTAACAAATACTAAAGAAATATCTGAGTTTCGCGTCACCTGATAGAAAATCCCCCTTTTCCTTTTTCTGGTTTGCTCTGCTGTTACCTGCCCTTCTTTTTGCTACCTGTTCTGCTGTCTGCTACAACATGCCCTTCTTTATTCGGCCGTAGGTGTCCTGCGTGTAATGTGCTACGTGCGTGCTACGAGAAGGCATACGACCGGAGTGCTATGAGAAGGCGCTATGAGAAGGCGCTATGAGAAGGCGCTATGAGAAGGCATAAGATCGGAGTGCTGTGAGAAGGTATAAGATCGGAGCACCGGTCATTGGCCATTAACCGGAATAAGAAACTTTCTTCTATTCTTTTCCATCCTGAAGGGTACTTTAGCAAACCTTGCAATTGCAATGTGAATAGTGGTGGTGGTGGTGGTGGTGACTGAACATTTGTAATAGCGGCTGCAATCGTAATCATTTTCTCACTCCATGTGGGGTAGACCTTTTTAATCTTTATACATCCCAAAAAGGTATCGCAGACCCGAGAGGGGCTCCTTTCACCGAGTAGTCGGGTTCTCTCAGACATCTCTAATCGATTACTCAGAACCAACTTGAGGATCCCATGCCCTCGCTTCGCACTGTTTCTCTATGCGTCGGCATGCTTTCTCGACCATGTACAGTAGTAGGACATGACAGGTACAGTGTCTTTCATGGAATTGATATCAATGACCCTCAGGCAAGAAAGCAGGCAGTAGAGGCGTTTGCTCGGGCACTGGTGTGGTGGTACGACTCTAGCAGGGCGAACGATCAAGGCCGATTCAAAGCCCATTAGCGACTGCCACTCGGACCAGGACGACCAGCGACACTCACTAAGCCGAAACATGAAAAACCTGAGATGGAACTTCAAGAGTGCCATGAATAAAAGAGGAGCTAGCAATCAAGGTACTGGGGTGAAGGCGATTCAAGAAAAGTACCTAATCCAATTGGTGAAACACAGACTCAAAAGGGCACATGTTGAGACACCTGGTCACCTCTTCCTATTGACCTTTTTGGCAGCAGTCTTTTCTCCTCACTCCTTCCCATTGCAACAAGCAACTTGAGACATTGGTGGCCCTAATGGGTCGATGCAAAGCTAATCAATAAACACTTGGTGTTTGAAAAAAAAAAAAAAAAAAAAAAAAGTAGGTTTCTGAAAAAAACGGTGTCCATCCCTATTCTCTCTCTCTCTCTCTCTCTCTTCATTTCATCCACTTTGGTCGGACAGACCCAAAAAAAAAAAAAGGACTATTTCAGAAAAAAGGACTATTTAGAAAAAAGTAGTATTTGAAAAAAGGACTATATCGAAAAAAAGTAGGATTTGAAAAAAGGACTATTTCGAAAAAAGTAGTATTTGAAAAAAGGACTATTTAGAAAAAGTAGTATTTGAAAAAAGGACTATATCGAAAAAGTAGGATTTGAAAAAAGGACTATTTAGAAAAAGTAGGATTTGAAAAAAGGACTATTTAGAAAAAGTAGGATTTGAAAAAAGGACTATTTAGAAAAAGGACTATTTCGAGAAAAGTAGGATTTGAAAAAAAGGACTATTTCGAGGAAAAGTAGGATTTGAAAAAAGGACTATTTCGAGGAAAAGTAGGATTTGAAAAAAAAGGACTATTTCGAGGAAAAGTAGGATTTGAAAAAAGGACCATTTAGAAAAGAGGTCAATTTGAGAAATATTCAATTCAGCAAGGGCAGGAGTTTGAATACAAGTGCTTGGTCCTGCGTGCCACAGCTATGCAAAATAGAGCTACTACGTAACGAACAGCTTAAGTCTGAGGAATGTGTGTTCAAAAGCTCTCTCTCTCTCTCTCCTCTTCTCTTTCTCTCTCTCCATACAGTTCATGATTATGTCAGTTTGAAGACCGTGCACTGCGCATGGTCCCCCTGAAGCGTGAGGAAAAAAGAATGATTCATATTTTCCCAGCGCCATTCTGGCACCGACAAATTAAAAGTGAGAAGATGCAAAGTGCAGCGCACTAGAGGATTCAACAATGAGAGAAGAGAGAGAAGAGAGCTCTGCTTGAACTTGACCTTTTCTTTTTCCTTGCACACACACACTCCACACTCCACAATCCACAATCCACAATCCACAATCCACACTACACACTACACACTATACACATACACTACTACACACATACACGCTCTCTCTTCCTCTTTTTATCATGGTAGGGCAAAGAATAAAGAAAGCACAAAAAAGGACCCCCAACAGTTCAACTTGACACCTTGCTAAATATTTACTACATCGTTTTGCTCTTTTTAGGAGTCAACACTGAATTATTCTTTTGCAAAGAGAGATCACAGCGCAGGACTCTTGAGAGTCTGGAGGAGCATGCTAGAGAGGCATGACCCTGCTCTTGCACCCAGACTGGAGAGTACTCTGTCCCTTGACCACTGTCAATTGGAAAACAGGGCAAGTACGATGGAGACACTCTGCCGACAGGGCATCGTCGTCGACATGGCTCCACTTGAAACATCTCGGGTACCAGCGACAACATCGATCGTGCAAAGTCTTCTCAATAACACTGCATCTCGAAACCCTCTATTCACTCTTACCATTGGAGACACATCAGTTGACATCCCACCCCACAGCAACCTGCATTTCCGACTATTGTCATCAGAGCTACACGTTGACATTTTTGTCTTCTCCACCCGAAAAAAGACAAAAGGTCTTCAGGAGCGAAGACTCGACAATGTCAATCGGTATTCTTCAACACGTTGACTCCTACCTTGGGACGAGGGAGTGTTTGGCATTGGTGCCATCCAAGAACTACTCGGTCCAACAACACTACCCCAGGAGAACCTCCAGCCCAGCCATACCATAGCCGCTACTCCCCGGCGGTCTACCGCACAGGCCCAAGAACCTATAGCGGTTTTAAAAAACGGAAGTTAGACGATCCTGCGGACGCTGATATCCAGGAAGCCTTCAAAAAAGCAAGGTAAATGTTTAAACATGTACTTTTCAAGTACTCGATAGCAGAAATAGCCTCATAAAGCATGGTGTATCTAATGGCTTCTCCACTTGATACTGTGCAGGCATGACTACATAGCAAACCGCATTAAAGGAAGCATCTTAAAGGGCAAAGACAAAGGGGAAGCCTACCAGTCTCTTATTGCAACAAAGAGACTTCCTCTATGCATCAAAAAGTCCGCCTTCGATACCATAAGAGCCTCCAACGTGGCCGCCCGAGATCTTTCTAGGACTACTATGGACAAAAAATTGGGGAAGGACGGCACCGTCAACCAATGGAACAGCTACCTCGAAGCAAACTTTCAGTCACTATGGGAGGCAGAAGAAGAGGCCAAGACCAAAAAGCTGTCTAAAAGGGAAGGGTCGCGCCGACTCGAACGATAAAGTCGATGCGGCAGCTAGAACAAGTGGAGGAGGAGGAAGAGGTAGTAGTAGTAGGAGAGGAAGCGGAAGAAACGGTGATGGCGATGATGGTGGCAGCGATGGTGATTACGAGATGGAGGAAGAGACTGGACCCGATCAGAGACAGCTCCGATCCTGCACAGCCACACTTCAGCAAGTTCTTCGGCCTGATCTTTTGTACAGAGGACAAAAGAGAATCCGAATTCTCCTAGAGAAAAGTCAAAGAGGCTATGACGGTGGTTTGTGAGGAAATCTCGGTGCTGGCTACGAAGGCGGTTCATGAGGTAATGGCTCTGCATTTTTATTTTATTTTATTTTTTATTATTTTTTCTATTACTGACAAATGAATATCACCCTTTTTTTTTTTTTTTTTTAGCTCGCATCAGGGACTCACTACATCAATCCATCTACCAAGATGGCCTTTGACATCCAGTCGGTCTTTCCGGCAGGATTCGAGTTTCGGGACAAGACTGTCCTGTCCTTGCTCCCAGTTGCGGCCCCTTCCTGACCTTTTGCCAGAGCACCTGGAAGCCGAGAGAAAAAGAGCGACACGACAACTCTAATGTCGTATAGCTTTCTCCTGTTCATGTATTCTTGGTTCTTCGGAGCTCAAGGAGTTAACGCAGCGAACAAAGCCAGGCGACAGGTCTGGAGCAGTGTGGTCGGTAACCTCGCATCGGGCAAAAGCAAGTTTTCAGTAGATGTTGGAGGCCGTTCAAGTACAGTTAGTGAGCACTTGAAGCAAATGGCTACAAACATCGAGAACCTTTGGGGGAGGCCAGATGTATGACAAGCTTCTCGATCACACTCTCTTGCTTCTATTGCGGCTCCATCTGGCTCCAGAGAGAGAGCGAAAGCAGAGAGAGAAAAACTCAAGTCGTCAGGCCACGAGAAAGAAAAAGTCATCCCAAGAATGCAACTGTAGGCAAGAGTAGATGGAAACGGACAATCCTGGTGCTCTGCGATGATCTCAACCGTGCTCTTGACAAAGACCCAACCGGAGATGGGCAGCGGATTCAATCGGTCCTGCACAGGATTGAATACATCCTGGCTCACAAGTACACAGCCCAAACCGCTGGGGCGGAATGTTTTGAACCACTGGATGTCCAACTCGAACATCTGGATACGGACAATTTCGGAGGGGTCAATTTTGATGACTGGATTTTTAGCCAACTGGAGGGTGACCCTGTCAAAGAGCCGACAGTCAAGGCGGGCGGTGAATCCAGTATTCAAGCCCTAAGGAGAGCCGTCGAAGACCTGAATACGGACGACCTTGAAGGGATTGATTTTGACGATTGGGACATTAAAGAACCGGAGGAAGATTTTGTCAAAGAGCCGGTGGTTGAGGTGAACAACAAGGACAATGGTGTGACCCAAAGGAGAACTGTCAAAGATCAGGACTCTGACAATCTCGAAGGGTCCGATTTCGACGACTGGGATCTCGATGAGATGGAGGAAGAACTAGAAAACGAATTAGGGGATTCTCCCGCTAAAGAGCCAACAAGAGCGATCATATTGTCTTTGAGGAGACTTCTTCGTATGCTCCTAGAGTCACCCCGAATCGAGAAGGAAATCGACAACAACTGGGTCAGAAAGTCAGCACACGGCGGAATGGATATCACCGAGGAGCAATGCAGTGTTGTAGCCAAGCTGGCCAACGCACTTCGACCCTATGTTGCAAAACGTCGAGTTAGCCGAGAGACGAGACCCCAAAAGGTGGAACGAGGGCGCCCTTGGCCCACGCTACTTTGCTTGCACCTATGGCCATCATTGCCAACGCAATTCAAAGAGCGGCTGGGTATCCTCAGCACACTCGGCTTTTTGTCACCGCAGATATCACCTTCTTCCAGTCATGCATTGATTCTTGGAGCGAAGGGGTTATACGAGGTGTTGTGTGCCAAGACGCCAGGCCACTTTGATATCAAGAACTCTGAAGGCACTCCTCTAATAGCCGGAGAAAGAGTCCCACATCACAAGGACGCAGTCTTTGGGGCATTCTTCGACTTGGAGAAAGTTCAAAGGCTGTGTCGCAAGCATGGCCTCAGATTTGCGGACAGAATGATGTTCGTCGATAGGTACACAGTCCGGATTTTGGGTGAAGTGATTCCACAGGGAGCCGAGCGTGGAGGTCGCCCGTTGTTCAGCCACTACGAGAGGCGGGTCAAGGCCAAGGTCAGGACTGATACTATGGACTGGACCAAAGAGATAGAGTATCAAAAGATGGAAGTGGAAACAATTGCTGAAGAGATCAAGAGAGTAGAGAGCAATATCAAAGACCTTGAGAGTAGAATCAAGCGAGGCCGAAAGGAACTCAAGGTGCTCGAGACGGATCAAAGCCTGACAGCCAAGAACCACCGCACAGCAGTCAGAAAAAGAGAATGAGAAGGCAAACAAGGAAGGCATCGGGGGCGTAGACACGAATGAGGGCAATATTCAGAGTGTAGAGGACGGAAGAGGGAGTGAGCAAAAAGACATATCGCGTTCTTCAAGAAGCAAGGAGAAAGGTGCGAGCTCTTCGAGCAACTGTACAGCCACAGGAGAGTCAGTTGCGACGCCTGCGGAAAAAAGAGGAGTTACTGGAATGGGCTCCGCAGGGTAGTTACAGCAAAGACCCCAAAGAGCAAGGATGGCTCAAAGGCGGTGGAGTACACCACACCTACTGTGAAGGATTTTACAGTCGAGGATTCAACGAGGCGGCTCGATATTTCCAAGTTGCCAGAGGACAGAATTGTCTTTGCAGGGACAGATCCAGGGATTCGAACGATGAGTGTAACATGTGCACAGACCCTGGGCGAGATCAAGACGCATATCAACCGATATGCTGTACTTTTATGGTAAGTTGAATGGGCAAGATGTAAGGAATAATGTCGGTCATCTGTCAAGCTCAGCGCATCTAATAGCTTTTTTAATGATGAATAGGCACAGAAGAGGATGCGGAGGAAACCTTTGGGAGCTCTAATCCTGAGCCATGGCCACCACCTCCGGATGAGGAGTCATCAGGAGAGGCAACTGCCTCTAGAGAACAATGGACACCCCAGAGTCGTCCATTCAAGATCACGGCACCTCAGCTCAATGAAGCTTCAGGGATGCGACGGGTAGCCAAGAGGCGAGAGATGCGACTTAAGAGACCGGAGAATAGTGATGTACGCGAAGCACTGGAGAAGCTCTCAGACAAGGAACAAGTTTTGAAGACAGCACAGACGATGGAGGAGATTGACAGGGCGCATGAGCTGCATCGAGAGTCACGCAAAGCATTGAAGGGATTTGAGAAATCCAAGGCAAGGTTGAAGGATCTGCACAACCAGCGACTTCGCACAAGAAGGGTGTGGGGGAAGGTGGCGGCAGCAGAGAGGGAGTATGTGAAGAATCACGCATTGGAAACGTTTGGGTCAGAGAGCCCATCAGGTACAGTTGAGCAGAACAAAATGTCCTTTTTTTTTTTTTTATTTTTTATTTTTTACTGAGTCTTCTTCTTTTAATGTTCTAGAGGTATCCCCGTCAGATGGACGGTGTGGTGGTTGCCAACGGCACCATATAGCGTGTACCTGGGGTAACTACCAGCACCTGGCTCGGTGTCGCAAGAATGGTCCATCACTCATCCCAGTGATGCTGGTGGGGTCGGGAGGAACGGGAGTAGGAAGCAGAATTGGAGGGCACGCTAGACGGGGAGGAGGAAAGATGAGAGAGCAGCATATGCGGTACGGAGTGGTTGGACTTACTGATGAATTCAGGACGAGCCAGACGTGTGCCGAGTGTTTTGGTCAATTGAGGAAGGCACGGTCGCGTCGGATTGTGGATGGCAAGGAGAAGATGGTTCAGGTGAATGGAGCAATGGAGTGTACGAACAGCCAGTGCGGGTCAGTCCAGCGAGGACATACGATCAGGTCCCGGGATGTGAACGCAGCCGTTTGTATTGCGATAGCAGGAGGGTCGACTCTACTCTCACTGGAGAGACATACACTGGAGCCATTTACAAGGACAATCCGTCCCACCAAACATACCTGTTCATATTCACAGGAGATAGCTCAACTTACTATGCCTCCAACATCAGTTAGAGATGCAATGGGGGATCCCTGCGGTACGCAGGGCAAACTAGGCTAGTTTAATCACCATTAAAATTCTTTGATTAGATCAAGTCGATACTGACGTGCCCTCCACAGAGTCGCCAACCCAAGCGGGCTCTTCTGTTGTTGCAACTGCCACAAAACGGTCGTTCACTCAGCAGATGGAGTTGGAGAAACTCCGGTTGCCACGGTCCCACAGAATCACTGCGAAACAGATTAACGACATTTCGCATTCCGAAAGGTCGACAAGAAAGCGAAATCGTCGACTCAGACGTCCTGAAAATAATAGCACACGCGAGGCTATCGAACAGCTGTCTGATAAGCAAAACGTCCTAAAGACAGCCAACAGTTTGGGAGCCATAGACTCTGCCCGTCGCTTCCATCGATCTGTTGAGGATGACTTGAAGGCATTCGAAGCTTCTACCGTGCGGCAGCGAGATTTACGGAATCAACGCCTCAGGACAGCTAAGGCATGGGCAAAACTTGGTGCAGCAGAACGCACACATGTCCGAGAGCATGTCAGACAACACGATGTGAAGAATGATGGAGCACGTAAGTACCATGAAAATGAGCACATTGCCTATCAAAAAAACATGGGGCTCAAATCAATTTCTTTTTTTACGTTCTAGCCGTAGGTACAGTAGCTTACGGAGACGGCTGGTGCTCTTCATGCTTAGCCCACCATATTCCTCGAAACTCGGGCGGACGTTTTAGACACATTTTGCAGTGCCCCAAGGAAGAAAAGAAGTATTTCAAAGTCATGCTCATCGGAGATGCAGGAACTGGAGTAGGCAGCCGCATTAAAGGCCACGCACGACGAGGAGGTGGAAAGATGAGAAAGGAGCATCGACAGCACTGCACTGTCGGCATTACCAGCGAACATCGCAGCTCCAAAACATGCATTTTTTGCTTCCAAGAAGTCAGGTTAGCCTGTGCTCGACGAGTTATCCGAGGCGAGGTAAAGACGGTGAAGGTGCATGGCGCTGTAGAGTGCGTGAATCCCAAGTGCCCGTCTCTCAAGTGTGGATACTCAATCCGGCCCCGAGATACTCACTCGGCGGTAGCAATTGCGACCGCAGGGGCATCCAACCTCCCCTCTCCAGAGCGTGCCACCTTAAACCATTCAGCCGGCAACTGAGACCCTTGGGAGTCAATCCCACCACCAAAAACACCAGTCAGACACTGGAACCACTTTCAAGCTCTTCCTCATCCAGGCGGATTCCAGGAGAGCCCCTCGCAGATCGAGGCGTACTTGTAAGTTCTCTCTTTTTTTTTGATTGGTCAAATGAACACACGTGATGGTTCTAAAATGGACATTTCTCATTTTTCTTCATTAGTGATACAGACCTGCAAACTAGAACTTAAACAATAGAAGAGCCACTAGGCATATAAGGTGTTGATGGCATGCAGGGCTGAGTTGCCCTAATGGCAAACTATCTACTAAAGTCTAGTAATCGATTCAATGGACATTTTTGGAGTCTGGGGGTCTTGCCTTGGTGCTCAGCGGCACGAGATTGGTGCCTTTCACTATTTGGCCTTGAGTCCATCAGGATGGTACAGCACTAGTCGCCAATGATTTCAGATTGACTATCCTGACACATTGTTGACAACTTTTCCCGAGAGAGAACCAAAAGAGAAAGGTCATTTAGAACAGCCATTACCATGAAGCCAGCTTTTCCACTGTCATACTCTCCTTGGACACGGAGAGGCATTGGGCTATGAGAGAAGAGTAAAAAGCTACACATTCCTCAAGAATCTAGAGTTTCTGTTTTGTTTTAGGTCAGGGCTGATAGCGAAGGCCCTGAGTCAGTGTGGGAAAGAAAAGGCGGGAGGGCCATCTCACCAGAAGGGAAGCGCCACAATCAGTTTTCATTGGCCATCAACTGCACGCCACCAAATTTTCCCTTGCCACCAAAACTATTCCAAGGTCCTTTCTCATATGGTCATTGATTCTCCCAGATCTCATCTCACCAACATCATAACCATCTTTCCCGAGACTTGATGACTACCAACTCATGATCCTGAGGCTTTTCTCGAACGGTTGGCGCCATTGGTTCGGATGACTTTCATCCCCATCTCATCCGTCGATTGCCAAGGTCAAAGACCGAAAAAAAAAAAAAAAAAACATTTGGTCACTCCTCCAATAGTTGGGCCATCCTGCCATCATCCTGCGCAACTTTTCCAGCATCAGATAACCGTCAATTCTTGGTTCCTATTACCATCTCATTGGCTACCGGCCCAAGTCAAAAATCAAAAGAAACTATTTGCCTATCCCTCCAATCCCATCTCATCCTGTTATCATTGTAATCACATCTCTCAACGCCTCCTAAGTATCTACGCACGATCCCCAGACTGCCCTCGATCAATTGGTGCCATTGTCTTGCGGAGTGTCCATTGCTATCGAAATCCTTTTGCAGGCGATATGGTTAGAAGAACCATCGGGTCTTCATTTCAATTGGCCCTTCGGAAGGATACGATGTCATTCTCCTGTTTGCCTATTCATCCAATCGATGATCAACATCCGCGTTTATTGAAATTATAGTAAGGGTGTCAAGTATTAGAGGGAGAGAAAGAGAAAGAAAAAAAGAAAGAGAAGATGGACTGACCGGCAGGGTATATCGTTCACATAGACATTAGCGTGGTTGGGCATAAATTTGCATTGCAGAGGGTACATGTTGGGGAGTGGTCATTAAATGAAAGCAATAATCGGACGACCAAGCAGACAGTGAACTTTTAAACCTGAGCATGTTAAAGGCTCGCAGGTTTGACAAGAGTATCTGTGGCTACTGTGTCGAATATAGCCTTTTCGTTAGCGCTGGCATGAAGGGTGTTGTTCGTTGTCATAGTGTCCTGATTTGACTCTCTGATAGGAGAGCTGACTTCACGAGCCGGGGCGAGCGCAATAGCTGGTTCAGAGGGTTTAGACAGAGTCAGAATTCTTTGCGCTGTGCAAATTGTCGTTCCTGGTGAAGGCATGTTCTCTTCTACAGGCGTCGTACGATTTCGTTGCCTCACCACCGGTTCAGAGGATAGGTCGAGTGGCCGAGGAATTGTTGCTATGTGAAGATAAGTACGCGCGCTCTCACGCTTGGGCGGCTTCACTTCATCTCCTGTCACAATACCCACACCACAACGTGCCAGAAACATTCCCATCCGAATTCTTAGAAAATCAAGATACAGTTTCTCGGGTGTAGTACTGCTCGAGATAATGCGCTTAGAGATCATCCGGAGGACACTGTAGAATGTGCAGACGGACGTCAGTCGGGTTCGACAATACGGGCATATCACTCTTAAATCGGTTGCTGCGTCCGTCAACCGATATTGGTAATAGAGGGGCGTGTTGATTCCATGTCCACAAAGAGCGCAGCTGGGCTTAGTGGAGGTAGATGTTCCATTGTTTGTAGGCGAGGCTGAGAGCTTTTGATCCGGTAGACGATTGCCACTAACAGTGGAGGCCTGGTTATCCCTCGCCGTAGAGATTGGCCCAGCCTCGACGACAAGTGTATTCTCTGTGACGGCATTCATAAGTCGCTTCCTCTGGGTCCACGAAAGCAAGTTACCGGGCTCAAACTTGAGTGTCGCTTCCACATCTTCGGAAGATATCTTTTTCAACAAACGACAGTTGGACAGGAGAGTATTGATTGGGATCACATTATTGACATTCGGGAGTGTTGCTGGGTTCGATTTACCCATGAGGCCGAACGAGTACATCGAGGTGATTGCTGAGGAGGCCATGGGTGATGTAACTGGGGGTTGACCTAGTTTGGGAGACGCCTCTTGTCCGGTGCCTCCTGATTTGGTCGGAGTACTAAGGACACCCTCGATATAGGTCTTGAATTCAATGAAACATGGGTCCCAGAGATGAAAGCCAAGGCTAGGGATCTTATCTTCGTTGTTGTCGTTGAGCAGATGTGATCCAGGATGGTCGCCATCCGAGAAGTAACAAGAATCTGTCTTGGATTTAATTGAAGAAGCTGAACTGCGATACTGGACTTGCTGTTTCCTAGTTCCTGCTTCTAGCGGACCACTCATTGAGCCGAGAGAGGCTCCTGGAATACTACGACGTGCTGCTGACACTGAGATATGATGTTGCATCATGGCTGGTGAAGTTGAGCTGAGTAACTGGCTGTGTTGCTGCGCCTGCTGTTGTTGAAGTTGAGCAAAAGCAAACTCGAGTGTATCGCGTTCACGCTGAACGGCGTCCTTCTCTTCTGAAAGCTTTTCCATTCTGACCTTGAGTTCAACCAACTGATCGCGTTCTGACTTGCAAAGGTCCAGGACTTCGTCTAGCTGTTTCTCTAGGCCTTCAATCCTTTTGTTGGCAATATAGTTGACTTGTCGTTCTTCATTGACCATCCTGTTAGCCTCCTCAAATAGGCTCCTGCTTAAATCTTCAAGCTCCAGCTCTAGTTTCAGTTTTGAAGTCTCGACTTGTGACCGTCGCTGAGATTCATAGGCAAGATTCTCGATAACGGGCTGGACATCCTTCTTTTCGATTAACTGACCGCTTGAGATCATACCGAGTAGCTGCTCATAGTGTTTTTGGTTCTCCTTGAGAGTCTTAAGTTCACTCTGGGCGGCCTGGAGCTCCATTTGGGCTATAGTGAGCTGTTGATCCAGCTCCATCCTTCCCTCCGTGGACTCGACCAGTTTGCTCGAAAGCGAGTCATTCTCTGCAACAAGCGTCAAGTTTTGTGTTGTGAGGCTGTCTATTTGGGCCTTGACAAAGGGGATCAGAGGATCGTTTGGGAGCTGGAGTTGTTGGTGGCTGAGGCTAGTGGGCAACTGCACTGCAGCCCCACAGTTGCTGCAGGTTGCCGACATCGGTTGATTGGGCCAAAGATCGGTCGTAGAAAATTCCTCGATTGAGAGACGAAGGGGACGTATGCAGACGCTAGACGTATCAGTGGGGCGTTGTATCGGGAGCATGTAAGGGATAAGGTGAGCAATCAAAACCGTTAAGTTGATACGATCAAGGGGTAGCCAGGCACACGAAACAGGGGTCGACGTCAAATAGTTTGACCAAGGAGCAATAGAGAGGAGAGGGGAGGGGGAAGAAAAAGTGCAGAGGATGGATCAAGGAGCAGAAGAAGGAATTCAAGAAATGCAGGTGAGGCGTTGGACGCTGTGGTTGAACTGTGTGGTAGAGGCAATGCGTGCTCAGTACGTGAAGGTGTGCGAGAGAGAGATGCAAGTTGGTAAGGATAGCATTGGTATTGGAGATGAATCAAGGATTGTCAAGACTGCAACATGCAACATGCATTGCCCTTCGACTCTTTGCTGTTCTTTTATTTCTGAGAGATCAGACATATGCATCAGCGAAAGTATCCTTGTACAGAATGGGAGGTAATAAGTGTGGCGGGGAGCCGACAAGATGGTGGTTGCAGGCAATATAGGATAGAGCGGGGGATAGCAAACGACGGGGTGGGATCAAGATGGTGTTTGCGCGTGTAAAGTGAACCAATAACGGGATCAGCTCGGGGATGGCAGAGTGATCCAAAGTAAGAGAGCAGGCAGTGCAGGAGTGGCCCACTCTGGACAACGTCGCACTTGTGATGTAGTCAAGGAGGCAGGGCAGTATCCTCGA
Source organism: Mortierella sp. BCC40632 (assembly GCA_011634665.1). Classification (NCBI taxonomy): domain Eukaryota; kingdom Fungi; phylum Mortierellomycota; class Mortierellomycetes; order Mortierellales; family Mortierellaceae; genus Mortierella; species Mortierella sp. BCC40632. The sequence goes on from WAEK01000006.1 coordinate 529,231, forward strand.
TGGACAAGCAAGGGATCGACTGTCAGTGAAAGAGAGACGAAGAGAAAGAGAGAGCGAGAGCGCAGCTCAGAATCAAGGGGAGAAGAGCGATGGAGTCGGCGGCAAAGGATGGCCATGCAAGGAGAGTGCTGAATTGAATCATTGGAGGGTAAGCAGGCTGGTATTCAAGACATGGGGGATCTGTAGGTGATGAAAGGTAGAGTGAGGTCATGATCGGCGAAGACCATTGAGAGTAATGCAATACCTTGGGACAGAAGAGTGATACGATCGGATCGGCGGAATGGAGTGATGGAGACTGAACAAATGGAGGGTGGAGGTGCAAGAATTAAGTCAAAGAGTTCGGTTGGGGCAGAGGATGCAAGGAATGAGGATGGGAGCGAGAATGAAGAAGGGTAAACGAGAGAGAAGAGAGAGGGAGAGTGGGAGAGTAAGTGAATAAAGGCAGAGAACAGAAAGAAAGAAAGAAAGAAAGAAAGAAAGAAAGAAAGAAAAAGAAAGAGAGAGAGAGAGAGAGAGAGAGAGAGAGAGAGAGAGAGAGAGAGAGAGCTGAGAGACTGAACAAACTGAAAAGCGAGACAATGATGACCCACAGAGGGGCGCACACGCCGTCCCGTTGGCTGAAGACAGCCGGACGTCGCGAGTTCAAAGGTACCGATCGTTCTCTCCTCTCTTTTCTTTTCCCTTCTCTTTTCTTCTCTCTCTCTCTCTCTCTTTTTTTTTTTTTTCTCGTATTTTCTCACTTCTTTTTTTATCTCACGTATCATGTTTGGTCACGTCAAACAATGTTGGGCATGCGGTACCACAAGCCCCAGCGCCAGTGCCAGCGCCTTGGTATATGTGATATGGCCAAAGCATCCGTTACGAACTGCAGCTAGGCCACGCCTGCATTCGCACCTGCACCTGTGCCTGGCCTTGCCTTCTTTCTCTCCATCCACACCTACACTCTGCGGCGCTTTCCACGGAGAAGCGATGATACACGGACCCAGTGCTCCGGTAATAGCTCAACGACGGAAAGACAATCAAAGGGGTTGGGAACCTTGCCATGTGCGCCCTGCAAAGACCACATGCATCCGGACCGGTCGTTGTCGTATTCAGGTCGGAGTTTGGCAATTGCAATACTTTGCAATCGCCTGAAAGCGTTCAAGGGGCGGGGGACCCCGTCCCTATGTCATGTATCTCTCGACTCTGTTCGCATCATGTTCTCGAGCAGATGGACAGTGCCGCCAAACCTTATTGCAATTGCATTAGTGGCGGCCCACGCCTCTCTCTTCTTTTTTTTACTTTCCACTTTCGCAGAGACTAGGGGTGAGCCCAGTTTGTTGTGTGGTCTGTTGCATTCGCTTACATTGTATCCATGCTTCGCGTCCGTTCTGTTCTGTAGAGCGCAGAGCACTTTCCCCCTTGCGCCCCTGTTGCCTCCGTGTTAACCTTGGACCTGCATCAGAGATCTACTGTCGTCGGTGAGTTGGCAGATGGTCATAGGACCTGTTCCTGTGAGCAAACAGGGCCCAACCACGGCTGGGCTGAGGATGGTCAAGGCAACTATTAGGGCATTTCTCCCTTTCTATTTCTCTAAACTCTGAGAGGACGGAGAGAGGGTAACCGGTAGGCCACCATCCAGGCTAATTCCCATCTTGACTGTGCTGACTGTGGTAGAGACCAGAACATAAGAAAGAAAGAAAAAAGAAAGAAAAATAATCACGTGAATGTGACTTGCAAAAGAGCACAACCCTGCGCGCGAAGAAGACACGCCCATGGTGCCAAGTCTAACTGTGATCCAATTCGTCAGTTGCACGAGCAGCAGTTTCTCGATTACGCAAAGCATATTCTTCGAGACCCTGTTCGCCCTATACTTGTTCATCTCAAGCAGGACACGCTTAGCTTCTCATCGAAAAAGAGTTAGAATCTCTCGGAAGAAAATCGTCACCCACTTTAGTCAACATAATGAACATCGTCTTTACGGCGCGCAAGTCCAGCGCAGTCTTCGAGTCCATCAAAGGCAACTTCACTGGGCCTGATGACCAAAATCTCATTCTCGGGTAATTTCCTCAGCAATTGGATTGGGATTAGCTCTTGATGACCGGCTCCTGGCTCTAGTCTACACTGAAATGGAGAGCTCTAACATGTTTTCCATGCCTTGGTGATTCTCTTAGCAAGGGCACCCGAGTCGAAGTCTACCTCATCAACAGCGAGGGCCTCAAGCTCGTCAAGGAGTTTGGCATATATGGCGAGATTGCATGTCTTATGTCCTTCCGCCCAGCGGTATGAAAGAAATCCTGCCTTGAGTGTTTCTTTGTGAGCAGCTTGGTGTTAATAGAAAGTAGTTCATGACTAACACGCGCTAGGAATGTTCTTTTTCCTAATAGGGGCACTCGACGGACATGCTCCTACTAACTACGACACATTATCAAATGCTCACCCTATCTCTCAGATTGTCTTCGCCCGACGAGTCTCCTTTGGGTAGCCTGGATGGGTCCACGCCCGCTTTCAGCATTATTTCAGACTCGTTGATTGACATCCAGGATCGGCACGCCCGACCTTCAGACACAGGCCAGATGGTGGTGGTAGATCCTACGTCATCAATCATTTGCTGTAGGCTTTACCAGGGTCTCCTAAAGTGTGTCACTATCAACCTAAACTCCATGTCGGGTCAGCAACCTCTACCAGTCAAACTTGGTAGTAGCAGTAGTAGTAGTGGCAGTAACAATAATGCGCACGGACTCCGAAACTCAGGAAAGACTACAGACAAAACTTTCTTGGACACGTTTGTCTTACCGATTGAGGAGCTGAATATCATCTCGATAGCATTTTTACACGGTTGTATGCGACCAACACTTGCGGTTCTGTATCAGGATAACAAAGAGATTCGTCATGTCAAGACATATGAGTTCAACCTCAAGACGAAAGAGAAATCCGAGACTGGATGGATCCAGAGCGACCTCAGCGGTGCGGGTTTCTGTATCCCTGTGCCAACGCCCATTGGTGAGTCTTCTGTAATATTCAACCACTCTCCTGTTTCTCAACAACAGGTGTAACAAAAGCACCTTGGATATGGCCTAACCCAGTATAATACCTTTCTTGGAATGTCGTGTTTTTTTAATAGGAGGTCTTCTTGTGGTTGGAGAGTACTCTATCTCGTACCTCAATCCTGGACAGAGATCGGCACCTCGCTCTATTACTTTCCCAGCTACCATCATGCGACGCTACGATAGCGTAGATGAAGATGGCACTCGCTATCTCCTCGGTGATCACACAGGAATGCTCTATATCCTTGTGCTAATCCTTGACAGTCCCTCAAGTCCCTCACAACTAAGCCAAGCGGTTCAGGTTGTGGATCTCAAACTCGAGTGCCTTGGAACAACCTCTATCCCTGAGTCAATCGTTTATCTCGACAAGAGATATGTTTTTGTTGGATCACACCATGGTGATTCCCAGTTGATTCAGTTACACACTGAGCCGGACCAGCAGGGCGAGTATCTCGAGGTACTAGAGACCTTCACAAACATCGGACCAATAACCGATTTTGAGGTGGTAGATCTTGAAGGGCAGGGGCAAGTATGTTGGCAGAAAAAAGCATCTTGTTTACGTCCGACTGATTTGACTGTTGACATTCAAGAAAGCTTCACAGTCTCCCTAACTCAGAGCCCGTATTTGAATTGTTCACAGGGCCAAATTGTCGCTTGCTCAGGAGCTTTCAAGGATGGCTCCTTGAGAATCGTCAGAAATGGCGTAGGAATCAACGACAGAGCTTTTCTGAGCCAGCCAGGGATCACGGATGTTTGGAGCCTAAAAGAAGACCTCGACTCACTGTAAAGTATCGACGAGGACATGGCTAAATTATGTGTCGCACCATTCTAATGTCGACTCAATCTGCTTACCATGCCCACTTACCAATTGTATATATAGGGGGGAAAACACGTTGGTAATGAGCTTTCTAAATTCGACCCGAGTCGTACGAGTGACGCTTGATGGTGAAATGATCCAGGAAGAGGTTGATGGCTTTGTGAGCAATTCTACCACTTTGGTATGTGGAAACGTCAAGTCAAAACTCATTCTCCAGGTGACACCATCATCTATACGGCTGGTAGCCCCCAGAAGACATATCCAAGCAGGGCTTGTCTCGGAATGGAACCCCCCGGCTGGACAAACTATATCACTTGCTTCAATGAATGGAACGCAGTGTGTGGTTGCCATTGGAGGAAAAACACTTGTGTATCTGGATGTTGGAACAGAGGCTGTGAAGGAGATCAGGTACGCCACCAGGATATCTTGTACCTTTTGACTAGTAAACTAATGTTGTCGTGATACCCTAACCTTTAGTTGGCACTATTACTCCTGAAATAGCCGCGCGTCATTTGAGAACGAGATTGCATGTATTGATGTGAGCTCTGTCGACCCGGCAAATCGCCATGCCTCACAAGTGTGCGCAGTAGGATTCTGGACAGATGTCAAAATAACTCTACTTCGACTGCCGCTCTTAGAGACCGTAGCCAGCCATTCACTTGAAGGTGGGATCCTTCCCCGCTCGCTGCTACTCTCAAGGTTTGAAAATATCCCTTACCTCCTTGCAGGTCTTGGTAAGCGCCTTACCTCCTTTCACTAGAGCCATTTGCCAAAGATGTTTCTCGATTTAAAAAAGATACCCTAACACCACACCACCTTTTTTTTTTAAAAAAAAAAAAAAAAAACAGGTGACGGGCAGCTTTTGGCATTTGTATTGGACGGCTCACTATCAGCCCTTGGCAACCCCAAGTGTATTACACTTGGCACCCAACCGATCATGCTGCGACAAATTTCATCCGCACAAGGACCAAATATTACGGGCCACGTCTTTGCTTGTAGCGACCAGCCTACGGTGATTTATAGCTCCAATCGCAAGCTCCTCTATTCGAACGTGAACTTGAAGCAAGTCACTGCTGTGACCTCCTTCAACAGCTTGGCATTCCCGAATGCACTTGCAATCGTTAGCTCGGACGAAGGAAGCAATCTACGTATCGGAACTATTGATGAATTTCAGGAGCTACATGTACAGACAATCCCAATCCACGAGAGCGCACGCAGAATTGCCTACATACCTTCGAAGAAGTGCTTCGCAGTCCTCTCGTTACAAGTCATCAATGGGGCCCCAGAAGTAGTTGGAGGTACCAACATCTTGAGCTGCGAGGAAGAAGAGATTGGGTTCGTACGACTTCATGACGACCAAACTTTTGACTGTAAGTACTACTTTAAGAGACTGGAGAGCGTTTTGATGTATTGGAATATGATGACTGATCAGACTGTGAATTGACAGACTGCTAATCGACTCATGTACTCAAACCTCGCTCTCGGGGCTCGGATAGTGTTACATACATTTGAACTGAAAAAGGACGAGGCGCCTCATTCCATCACCGCTGTCACATTTTCAGGAGACCCAACAACTTACTTCGCTGTCGGAACAGTGCAGAATATCCCAGAAGAAGATGTGCCCAAGAGGGGTCGTATTCTGATTTTGGAAGTTTCAGAAGGCAGTCAGCTCAAACTTGTTTCCGAGGCTGAAGCTAAAGGCGGTGTACTGACCATCAAGGAGTTTAATGGGAAGATTCTCTGCGGCATCAACGACCGACTGAGTCTCTATTCCTGGAAGCCGACGAACAGCTCCCGTGACTTTAGTCTTTCACTTGAGTGCACACATCGAGGTTTTATCTTGATCCTTTCCGTTGCTGTGTATGGCGACTTTATTGTAGTAGGCGACTTCATGAGAAGTATGACATTGTTGCGGTATATCGCTGGAACAGATGAAAACAATGCTGCAACAGCCTCGAGGATCGAAGAGATTGCAAGGGACACAACCATGGACATGCTCATGGCTGTGGAAGTGATTGACGACGAGACGTTTATTGCCGCCAACAACTCGAACTGCATTTTCACGCTTGTGAAGGATACAGAGACAACCAATGAGAATGAAGCCAGGCGACTCAAATGGTCCGGAGGCTGGCATCTTGGCGATCAGATCAATCGATTCAAGCATGGTAGGACATCATTGAACTCAATTGAGGGCTGTTGATTAATATGAACCAAATTATATTGACTACTACTCAACACGGCACGTTTCTTCTTTCCTTTCGCTCTCCCCTCCCTTCCTTTTACTTACCATTTCAGGGTCCTTAGTATCACCTAGTCAAGAGTCAGATGCACCTGCCGTTCCAAAGTTACTTTTTGGTACTGTGAGCGGAGCCATTGGGGTGATAGCAACTCTTTCCCCAGAAAAGTATGCAATCCTACATCAATTGGAGAACAACATGTCTAAGGTGATCAAGGGAGTTGGAGGACTAGATCATGCGTCGTAAGTGAACTTTTTTTTTTTTTTTTTTGTAATTGCACTTTTTTTTTTTACCCTTCTTATTTATGTGCGTCGCTCTAATGAATGTGCCCTTGAATCTCTGATAGATGGAGGAGGTTCAGGAGTGAGGCTAGGAAGCTACCAACGTCCAATTTTGTGGATGGCGACTTGATTGAATTGTTTCTCGACCTGAGTCAAGACGAGATCAACGATGTGATGGAGGGCGTCGATGGTGGACAGCAGATCACCATCCCGGTAGCAGAAGTGACGAGGATGGTGGAAGAGTTGTCGCGACTCCACTAGACTACTCTCTTACTCTCTGGTCCATATCCACTTTGAACAACCTGGAAAGGAACTCTCTAGCTCTTTTTGCAGGAGCGGTGGCGTTTCGTTACACTATGTTGTAGAGATAGGTCAATACCATCCAGCACCAGTACCACCAACAACAACAGCAACAACAGATAACTCCAAATGACGCGGAGGACGACCCCCTTGAGACTCTTTTATTTCTTTCACTTTTTAGTTATTGGGAGCATAGTACCGGAAAGCGCCCGTATTGCGGATCGTAAAGCCCAAAGACTCGTAGAGTCTTCTGGCCTGGATGCGGTCTGGTTTAGAAGTGAGATCCACCATTGAACAAGAATGGACTTGAACAGCCTCATCTAGTGCGCGGACCATTAGGGCTCGACCAAGGCCCAGACCTCGAGCGTCAGAGGAAACAATCAGATCCTCAATATGAGCGCGCGAGGCTTTGAGAAGGGTTAGGGTGACAAGAGTGAGAACACCGAGGATTGCTTCTGAGGGTGTAGAAGGGATGGAGGCAGTTGTGGAAGTGGATGGGTGCTTTGTTGAGTCGATGGCGAGGAAAAGGGTGTATGTTGAAGGGTTTGAGAGACATTGGCGGATTTGGTCAGCAGTTGGGCCTGTTGGATAAGAAGTGGAGAGCTGAGGAAAGAGGGTGTCTAAAGCCCTAACGAGGGTTTCTTCTGGAAGAAGGATGGAAGTAGTAGATGGCTGATCTTTGAAAAGAGCTACGCGCCAGATGAGGACAGGAGATGGAGTAAGTGCATGGGGGTCATTGAAGGGCGAGCCATCGATGTACTTTGGCTCGATGAGGTAGAATTGAGTGGCCATGACTGAATTGTTGATGGAGTAGAGATGAGAACGATCCAAGTTTGAAATTTCTCAGGAGCGCGGAGACTATTGGTGAGAGGGATCTCTGCGTCTGCGTCTAACTGAAGGCTGGTGGGGATATTTTCAGTTGAACACGACACTCCAAGACTAGCGCGTTGTTGCAACAACCACATGCGTGGGTAATCTCTGGGGGCTTTTCTGGTGCTCACAAAAACAGATAAATGTGTCAATGCCTCCTCTGTTAGTACTAACTTCTGGTGCTATAGCTCTACTTCTCCGTTTGGAGTACTGCTCAAAGACACAAGCGCAGGTCATTCTCGTAACCTTTCGGTCCTCAAAGTCTTTGACAAAAGGATGATTAGGGTATATGTATATTAGATAAGTTAGGCTGTGCCAACGGCTAGATTCGATGCTTTTCGTTGGACTTAAGCGTACGCTCTTCCTCCATCTGTCGATGAGCTACATAGGTGGTCCATGCCTGCTGCTCCTGTTCCTTGCTAGCACGATGAACACCAAACCGACCAAAGCGTACAATACGTCCAAAGATACGGGCATGGAAATATTCTCCAGGAAGATTTGGCAAAAGTCGATCTGGCATGTCAATCCTGACAAAGACAGCCACCAGGATCCCCACACAGACACAACCCAACATCCAGTATAGATTCACAGCATAGATGAAGCTGTCATGAATTGTGTAGCCATTCTCAAGCAGGTAATTGTACACACCTGTAAAGAGAAGACCGGCACCGACACTTGAAAGGGACCATGAAGTCAAAATAACACCATGCAAAGGCCCAATATTTGAGGGTCCAAACATATCGCAGAGAAATGCAGGAATACAACCGAACCCTCCACCATAACAGGCTGTCAAGGCCCAGATCGTCACAAGGAAGGCACTGTCGATAGATTCTTGCATGATCACCGGCAAAGTGGCAAGGGCAACTGCCTGACAACCTAGCATAAGCAAGTATGCACTTTTACGACCAATCTTGTCTGATATGGAAGCAAACAGTAACCGACCCAGCAGGTTGAACCCACCATTGATGGAGACGATGGTAGAAGCACTGTTTTTGCTGTGACCAAAGATGTCAGTTGCAATATTGGCCAGGCGAGAGATGATTACCACACCTGCCATGGTGTTCCCCAAGAACATAATGTACATTAGGCGGAACTCGCGTGAATAGAGGCCCTCCATGAGGTTCATAGAGATACTAGGGTCAAGACTTGCTTGCATAGCCGCCGTATGAGTTGAACTCCTACGAGAGTTGCTGGCAGAGTTCAATACTGAAGGGAGGACAGTCGTGGTGTTTGAGACAGGAGACATTGGAGGGACCAAAAAGTCGTCCATCATACTCTTTTGAGGATTCAGAGATTGCTGAAGCGGATGCAACGTGTGGAACCCTGATGAATTAGTTGGCACTCCGCCCTTCTCAGTGGAAATGCGACCACTATTTCTGCTGTTAGGGCGGCTGTTGTTCTGACGTTCATCAATGGTGATTTCGGAGAGATCTTGGTCACGGTCTCCACGAGGATGAACTTCATCGTCAATGCCAACTCGGATCGCCCACACATTCATGCCATTGACGATATAACCCGGTGGAGGCACACGGAAGACGAACGCACAGGCCACCATCACCAAAAAGTAGGCCAATCCCAAGATCACGAATGTGAATGGCAATCCTACGGCAGCCGAGAGTGGATCTGGGACCTTAGCCATCACGATGGAACCGGCGCCAAACCCGCTCACAGCCAAACCTGCGGCAACACCTCTTCGATCCGGGAACCATTTCTGAAGGGCCGAGACGGGAGAGATATACGAGATTCCCAAACCAAGTCCACCGAAGATGCCATAACCGATGTAGACAAGACTCATTTGCTTTAGGTAGATCCCCAGAGCCGTGGTGAGGTTGCCAAGGAGAAATAGCGCAGCCCCGAGAAGACCAGCTTTTCTAGGACCATGACGCTCCAGCCAGGGACCCATAACAGACGACGACACGCCAAAACAGCCTAAAGAGGTGAGAAGGAGATGGAAGGAGACGAAAAAATAAGGAGGTGAGATCAATCCAGCCATGAGTGTGAGTGGCACGCATATACGTTGCAATGGCTTACCAAGAGCGATATAAAAGGTGATAGCCGCCTTGTGTATCTTGGCTGGAGTGCCATCGGCATTGCCGTATAGCTCATTGTCGATCAATGTATTGAAGACAGACCCTTTATGAGTAGGAAGAGTAACGATGTTGATATCATGGTTGATTTTTTAAAAAAAAAAAAAAAAAAAAAAAAAAAAAAAGAGAGAGAGAGAGAGAGAGAGAGAGAGAGAGAGAGAGAGAGAGAGAGAGACCGGGCCAACAAGAATGTAAGTGCATCTGTTTAAAAAAAAAAAAAAAAAAAAAAAAAATATGCAGCCCCAATGCGAAATGGAAAAAAAAAAGAATAAGGGCAAAAGGGGGCTTGCTTTTTTAAATACGTGTCTTACATGCATAGAGCGTTCCACAGACAGCTTGGAAACCAAAGGCTGCTGGCAGGAAAAGCCAACGACTGAAAGGGATTTTGCCAATTAGGTACTTTTCATCCTCCAACTGTTTCTCTGACCGGATGTAATCGACATGACTGTAGTGTCGATGAATTCGTTTCGAGATGCCCAAGAGGCTAGTACAGCTCTGGGGCTTGATGGTCGAGCAGGCTGAAGCGGATAAGGCATTGTCACTCGGAAGTCTTCTACGTGGGTTCGAGGATGCGTTTTCTTGAGCTCGGAGGAGAGTTGTGTTAGCGTTAGGGCTGCTGTCGTCACTGGCCGCACTGATAGGAGTTGCCGATGAGGCCTCGTTGGCTGGTGCATTGGTCAGAATCTGGGGCGTGGAGATAGTAGGATTGGGTATATGAAGACGGTCCAGACTAGGGTGGCTCCGAAGCCGTTTGGTAACACCATTAGAATCACTAGCATGAGCATCCGTTGAGCTAGAGTCGTCAGTTTGATCGCTCGGGGGCTGATCATGGAAACAAAGGGAATCGTTGCCTGGCATGTTTTTAGATCCTGGGTAATATGCTAAGTGAGTGTGGAGTGTGATACTTGTGAAAAGGTGAGGGGAGCAATTGCTGAAGTGAACTGAAACTGTGGATAGGGTAAAAAAGATGTGGTGAAAAGGGAAAGCTCAGTCGCTCTGGGAGGCGGGAATATTAATGGAGAGTATTGGTGGAGCAATTGTAAGGCATTAGTGTGTGCTCATTAGTGTGAAATTTATGTGCCGGTTTCCTCTTCTTTATTTTGTTCGTCTGGCAGGAGCGAGATTGAGATTTAAAAACAGCGAGCCAGGAACAAAAGAGGATGAGGAAGAAAAGAGATGGGCAGGAGCTAATGGATAGAGTGAGAAAGACGAGAAGCAGCCTTTGACAGGACACAAAGGTAACAAGACGGAAATCCTCTGATTTTATATGACAGCCTCTGCTACAATGACGAGCAGTACCTTTGAATAAGGGACACAAAACTCTCCACACGTCGGGCGTGCCCATGCTAGCAAGCGACGTATCTCCACTTTAATGAGCGGACAGGAAGAATCCTCATTTTGCTTGATACTTTTTTTTACTCTCTATTCGGTCGGGTAGTCCATCGAGCTTATATTTTTTGTGAGAATAGGTCAAATCAATAGCACAAGACATGTGGGCGCACGCTAGTCTGTCTGCATGCGGTAGAGAGCTGCCGCATCACCTCCTTCCGGAAAAAACACGTCAAATTTGACGCTTGAATGTAAAACTCGACATTAGCAACGATACAACAGCGGTATCAATATCAATAACGAGACTTAGGTTACAAGCCATTCTCGGCTTATCCAGTAGGTGAAGCCTGGATACGAAAAGTAGAGCTATACTGTCACTCAATTAAACAAGGACAAAAAATAGACAAAAGACAGAAACGAGGAGAGACATGTTTGAGTTACCAGAGACTGCTAGGTGATGCACCCGTCTCTCTGACTGGGCGTAGCTGCGAGAATCAAGGATAGCAAGATCGGAGCAGAGGCCAGTCTGTGAGTTGAGCCCAAGATTAGCAACAAGAAGGACGAGGAGTTGAGGAGGGTGAGGGGGAAGAGGAGGAGGAGACACAAAAGGAGACGCAGCTTTGATGTGACGATGCCAAGGAAGATGAGGGACGAGCAACTCAGAATCCAAATAGGAAAAGGAACAGCAATTGGGTTAAAGGAGTGGAGGGGGGATTCTCTTGAAGTAAGGTCTAGGGTACCTGTGTGCTGGAAAGTATGGAGCTCTCTTTTCATTGTATGCTCATGACCCTTACATGGGAATACGTCTCATCGCAGCTACTTGTCTACAGAGAGTTTAAAAGGAGGTCAGAAAAAGAGTCGTAACAAGAATAGATGCACATCGTAAAGAAGGCTCTGGTCTGTTGCTTCTCCGAAGAGCTTGGATGACTTATACCCAAAGTCACCCACCGATGAAGCAAATAAGACATTGTCAAGACAGTCGCAAGGCGTGAAGGGTTCAGACTGTTCATATCGGATCGTCCAAGGCTCATTGCTTCATATTTATGGTGATTATGAATAGGAAGGGAGGACTGTCCTAAAACGACAAATCTCTTTCTTAGAACAAGAAAGCGAACTGCTAACCACCAATCCGAGAAAAGATAAAGTCGAAGCATGTCAGAAACTACAACCGTGATGCTTCTGCAGCAAAAGTGCTCAAACAATACCCCCAAGTTTCTCTATTGTCATCTATAGCACCTACCGAAGGTGTCGCAGTTAGGTCACTATTAGCTTCACTAGTTTGCTTTAGAGAGGAAGAGGGAAAAGGACCGGATGAAAGGAAGAAATCAAGATCGGGAGCCCCAGCACCGACGCAATGTAAGATAATGCATTTGGCGGAATAACCGAGACAAGGAAAAGAGGGGAAGGAAAGCGGACACGGAGAGAGAAGGATAAACTGGGCAGAAAGAAGGAGAGAGACAGCATGAAGCATGGCGTCCTGTGTTGATTTAAGGGCCTTCTTCTGGGAATTCTGGTTACCTTTTGTGCTGACAACCAAATGGAGAGTCGAGGTGAAATTCTTGGATCAGCTCCAGTAACAGCAGAATGCATCTGCCCTCCGTGCGAAAAGAAGAGAAAAGAAAAGAAAAGAAAAAAGGGTTAGTGGATCCCCCATGGCCTTGTTGTACACGAATTTTAATACCCTGCTCATTTAAACGAACGGATTATGGGCATTACATATCAAATGTAAGTTTAGGCCGAGGATTCGAATGGCAGACTGTCTCAGCCGATGAAGACAGATCTGTTATGATGAGTACCCTAGCTGGTGTGGGGCAAAGCAGGATCTGTGCCAGCTGCTGGCATTTCCACTCGATTACTATCCAATTCTCACTTTGCGTTTGACTACCTGGGCTTGCCAGCGAATATCCAAGTTGAATGGCTTGTGACTCAACAAAAGATAAAAGAGCTAGACCTAATAGGTCCCAGACTATAGCGCTCCATCAGCAAGGTCACAACAGGACGCTGCAGTTTAATAGAGGAAAACTACCCATCTGTTGGAAGACATTCCTAAGTTGTCCGCTGGAATTGGAGAGTCCTGACTGAGGTTTAGTGTTTGCTGCTTGTTGACAAAATTACACTAGTGTATAGACTGTTATGTGCGTTGCTTACAAACTAAATTAATGACACTTGCTCAGAATGACCATCTGTTTAAACTCCCCATTCAAGAACTTGGTATCCGCCATATGCATGAAGGTCAGGCCAGTTTTTGCAAGGCGAGCAAAGAAGAAGAGGTGATGCTTTACTTCGATCTGGCCCTTTGGACAACAAACTCAGCTACGAGTATTCCTAAGTTCCGAGCATTAGTCCGCGTGTTGTCACAATTTGGTTGGCCCATCCTTGCCGCTGTGCCCAGCTCCTTGTGGTCTTAGATGAGCCGGACTTTGGCCCAGTTGATCTGTGAATCAGCTCTACCATCTCTTCGAACGCCCTGGATCCATGCCCAGATTGTTAGCTCTTCCTCCCCCTGGCTAAATCTGTTAGGTATAAGAGGGATTTCAAAATCGATCATACGGTATCGACCTGTGAATGATGTCCCAACAAAGTGAGGATTACTGGCCTGAGTTCCGCACTCAACATTCCCAGATCCTTGACCCTTTGTTCCATCCAGCCGCCTTCCTGCCAACTCGAACGAAACGTACACACAGAAATAACTATAATCTGTGCTTGCTATCCCGGTGTTATGCTCTTGATTGTTAGTACCCAGTTTGGGTGCAGGGATAGTTGCTAGGTATCCCAAGCCCCATGTTAACGTTGCAGTGATTTTTATGACAAGAGGCAAGGAGTCATTTCCAAGACACTCGAGGTTTGACCTCCAACGCGCTTGCTTGTCACTCCATTCCTGTTGAGTGAGTGTCACTCGAGTGTTCTGATCTTGCTGACCATGCACATTCGGTTCTTTGATGACAAACCCTAGCTCCGAGGCCAATAATCCCTGAGTCGACGATGCCCTGTAGTTAATGGTTTGGGTAGGAACGGCAGCCACCGAGCCTAAGGTGACAAGGGATCGTCCACTGCCCTGTTTTGGCAGAGAATACTGAGGGGGCAATGGTAGCGTGTCTTGATCGACCTCCTCTATAAATGCAGTTTCTTCATAGCTTATGGTTAAGCCTATCCCGGCTAGGCGGATTTCTGGTATCTCTGTCTCTTGGTTGCCAGCTTCCTCTCCAGACAAATCAGGCAATAGAAATAGATTATTCACGTCGAGAGTCAACCTTTGCCATCCATCCCCCAATGCTTCTGTCCTATACATACATTCGTGATGCTGTGGCAGAAGAATTACGTTCAAGATGTCGCTGCCGGAATTTGTGAAGGCCCTTTGGCTGCTCTGGAAAGCTAAACCCAACGGAGACTGTGTTTGTTGTTGTACTTTTCCCGCAGGCATGGCTGAGTCACGCGCATACTGTTCTGGGGTTCCCGACCCGCCGTCTGTAATTGGCTCGAGTCCCATCAACTCGTTCAAGAACTCATACACTCTCTTCTTCAGTTTGAGCCACAGCGCATCCTTGGTCTCGGCACGCTCTGGGCCACACTGAGTCGGCCCAGGGACCTTCTGGAGACTAATATTCAAGCCTATACGTACGTCGGGACTACTCGGCTTGTAAGTAAGAGTGACCGTTGACCACTGAGTGCTCGAGAGGATGATCTGGGTGTCAAACAGGGGTACAAGAAGCGTCTTGATTGAGGGTCCTGGTTCCGTTCGAGGACCTGGATTATGGATTGGGCTTGTAGGAAGTTGATCGGGTGGAGATGCAAGTGGAGGATAAACTTTGACAACCAAGGATGTTCCGCCATGATACGCATCCTCAGGGGACACCAACCATCGCACAGCTAAATCTTCTCTCATCTGGAGCGAGTCCTGGTCAATCGAAAACACATTCTTGACCATCGATGGAGCAAGTGACTGATGCGAGAGATTTGACCAAGGCTTGCTCGAGACTTTCTGTTAGATAAATAAACCAATGACTGGAGTCAGTAGAAGAATGAAAACGTTGATCGAGAACCAAACAAAACCTAGTACACCTCATAGATATTACCTTTCCATCGATCCAATAACCACTCCCAAACCCTCGGTCGAAATTTGAGTAGAACCAATTGGTGCACCCAGATGGACGTGCAAGAATATAGTCGGATATTGGTCTGAACTCGTCATAAAAAAGTGACACCATCCGCTCGATAACTGGGTCGGCAACTGGCCGTTGACTCTCCGCATGAATGCCTGCTCCAGGAAATCCAATCCAGAAGAGACGGTCATTAGTCATAAAGCTATCCTTGCCAAGGTGCTCGTAGGTCCATCCTGGAGCGAAAAGAGCTACAGACGTCTGACCCTTCTGAATGACATCTAAGGCCCTAAATGTCGTAAACCCTCCACCGCCATAAGTGCCTCCTATCAAAGCCCAGGATGAATAGGCCAGAACTGGTTAGACTCGCCTAGCCTCGTCTCGCGATCCATTCAACATAGGCAGTCCTGCTAGAAAAACATGTAAGTTTTAAACAACATACGACCCCAGATATCAATGCCTGTATATACATCCTGCTTCCGTGGTCCTGCTAATTCAGCTGAAAGCCTAACTTGGAAGTCTTTCCAATGGTAATTTGTGAAGATCCCTATAGTAGCTCGAGCGTCCAGATGTTGAGATGGTCAGTAGCAATTGCAATCAGACTGTAAAAGATGCTATTGAACTAAATTGTGGCGCCTACCATCGCTTTGTTGAAAGAAGCGGTAATTCTCGGGACTCAGCTGGTTTTGATAATTAATCATGCCTTTACTGGCTGTGACGCTATCATACCATATGAGCTGCCCGCCAGGAATGCGCTCCTGGACCTGGGCTTGGAGATAGGCCAAGAAGGCGAGAGTCTGATTGACTTGCTGAACTTTTCCTCTTAGATTAGACTCGATGTTGATAAACCACCTAGTGTAGCCAGGAGGGAACAGTAATGGCTATCGGTAAAGGGCAACGACTGGTGGAGGAGAAAAGATATCATCATACTAAAACTAGTGCACCTCATTGCTAATCTTAGCCCAATGATCCTTACCCATCAAACCCATAATAGACGGCAATATCCACTATAAATAAAAGGCATTAGTCCCTTATGACAAGAGCACTGACATGCATGATAGATAGACTTATCTCTCAAAGGATTAACAATCGTTGCAACACACCTAATTTATCCGCGTAGACTTTGCTAAACCATTGACGATTTATATGGTCATTCTGATCGAGAGAATACGGCAACCCAGGACCGCTCACAAGTTCATCCACTTCCAAAATACCCTTTGTCCATTCGGTGATGATTGTCCCAAGACAGCGGACGCCATTTCTATGAGTAGCGTTTGTCCAAGAAGGCGGTGGAATAGTGAAAAGAGAATGCGAAAAATAAATGAAAATATCCACGTAATTCCAGTATTGGATGCTGTATATTCGATCGTAGTCATTTCCTTGGGGTAACGCATCCTCCACATATCCTAAATTCGAGGTGTAAAAGACATGTAGGTGCCTAGTAAATAACACTAATCGCAACAGGCATCAGTCTAACATCATGAAGTGATCGCTATTGTTTTACCTCCGGCCATATCATGGCACACGATAACTTTGAGGTCGCTTGGCCTTGGGTTCTTTAGGTCTACTGGACGCGGGTGGAAAGGCGTATGGGAGACGGAATATTCATCTTGACCTGGCTCCCAGGCGAGTAATTCCTCGAGGCTTTTCAAAGGTCGACATCTTGGCACTGATGCATCATTGGGAGTGGCCATCATGAGCAAAAAAATGAGAGTAAATCGGAAAGACCCAAGAAAATTGAATCTTGGAAAGGAGCAAAAAAAAGTGGAGAGCAATGCTGCAGCGTGTGAAATTTTGTCAGGAATCCCGTTCTGAACCTTTCGAATTCCTCTCCACGGTTACATCTTTCTCCTCTCCGTCCTTCGGCTTTTAGAAGAAGATTTTGTACTGTTATTGCTATGAAATCACTTGACTCAGACCTAGGTTTCACGGGGGATTATATCTATCTCAGCGTTGAAACTATGGGGACCCTGAGCTTTTTGACATTGTCAGTTTGGTCCTAGTTAAGTTCTCACGATGAATCACGCACTCGGCATCAGCATAGCCAAGGCGGTCAATAATCTGTCGACTATGACACCCCATAATCCTAAGGATTTCATGACTTGCGTAGTTGACCAGTCCCTTGCCAACCTCAATTTCCTCCTCCTCTGCGAGTGTTCCTTCCAGGCCAACATCTGTCGCCTGGGAACCCTGGTCATCCTTTTTGACCTTGTCGCCGACTCTGTATACGACTCGGACACTCTGCTGTGCTACAAAGCTACCCTTGCAATCTACAATCCCTGCCGCAAACAGAGATGACTTTTGGGTCGCATTTGTGATGGCCATGTAGGCTCCATGGTCAATATAAATTGTTCCTGCAGCATGGAGTCCATGCAAGATCCACCACTTGCGATCCACTAGAGGGTTGTCTTTTGCCAGGAATCGTGTGTGGAGCGGCATCGCTGGAATAGGAGTTGCTACACTAGCATCTACTACCGTCTTTGTAGAAGACAAGGAAATATCAGTCTCCTTGGAGGCCCTCTCTACTTGTGGAGAAGCAGATCCGGTATGCAGGATAGGCTGGGAAATAATCTGGAAGATACGTTGGGGAGTTGATCCACGGGATATAACGGTTGTTACGCCTGCAGCTGTGGCAAGTTCTGCCGCAATCAACTTTGTGATCATGCCGCCGGTTCCCAAGGATGATCCGGCTGTCGCCACAGAGACTAAAATGAAGGCCGAGCAAATAATAGAGTAAATACCATGTCAAATACTGGATTGCATTAACAAGGATGTCTACTATCACCATATTTCACCTCTGTTCTACAAGCTCACCTTGCTCCTTTAATGCTGCAATGTCATCTACTACTAATACAGGCTTGGCATCAGCGTTGATCCGAGGATTATCCGTGTAAAGGCAGTCGACATCGGTCATCAAAAAGAGGTAGTCAGCATGGATCATTCCAGCCGTGATTGCTGAGAGTGTGTCATTGTCACCGAACCGAATCTCCGATACACTAATGGTGTCGTTCTCGTTTACAATGGGCACGACACCCATCTCCAGTAGTGCGTTGAAGGTGTTGCATGCATTAAGGTATTGTGTTCTCTATATTGGGCCATCCATTCACCACCAAAAATAAATCGAAATCGCGTATAGTCAGCGATGGTGGAAAGATCCGTGAGATATTGATCTTGCTTTGAGTCATCGAAAGATTAGAGTACTGGGTACCAGTCATCAATCCAGCGAGTACATTGGCTTACATCCGCAAGGTCGTTCTTTGTCAGTAAAATTTGAGCAATTGGCTGGTTAAACTGGCTAAACAAGTCATCATAAAGGCTCATCAGGCGCCCTTGTCCTACAGCAGCAATAGCCTAACATTGATCGATATGAAAGGTAAGTAGCTTACTCCATTGGGTCCATTGCCATGACTGAGGCAACCTACTTTTAAATACATACAATATATCCGATACAATGCTTCAGCTTACCTGGATTTGAGCCAGATCCTTTGGCTTGGATGGTAGATTGAGTCGTCGCAGGCCGACTCCAATAGCTCCACTGGTGACAAGGACCACTCTGTGGCCTTGTTCTTTGAGCTTTAAGATGGTCTCAACGATGAGCGAAAGTGTGGATAGAAGTGGAAAATGGGTGACTTCGTCGCAGATTGAGGATGTGCCTAGCTTGATGACGATTGTTAGAGAGTCGTTTGACAAGAACCGGGGGGAGACACCTTTCTTGCGACTACCGTGAGGGCTACTCGTCTTTTCGCTAATATGCTTCGAGGTTGCCATGGTGGAAACGGACATGTAAAAAAAAAAAAAAAAAAAAAAAAGAGTGCGTGAAGAAGGAATGCGATGGATGACAACTAAAAAGTAGGCAAATGCAAATTGAATGGCGGCAAGAGAGATGAGCTGGAAGCTGTTGGAGGAGAGGAGAGAAAGCGAGCGTGATACAGCAAGGAGAGAGCTATGGATCAAGACCCAGAAAGCAGTCCTCAAGGCCATCTAGCCACGGTTTCTCATTCTGACCAGACGGGTGTGCCTGTTTTTTTACCCCGCAGTTGGCCGGTCGCAGCGTGGGTGTTGACTCATCTCGCACCAGTCTTACAAAACCCAAATTGGCTTTAGTAAATTTCATTATTGAGATACTTGGATTAATAGAGTCTACATGGAGAAGCGCTCTGTATACAAGTTAACTCGACACCTCGACAGGTGTTCTTCTGCTGCGACAGTATTGTGAAGCTGAGCTAGCATTTGAGGAGGCCCACATCCTACAACTTCCAGCACCCCATCCTTTGGTGTTTCATCGATCTGTCGCCTCAGATATGCAACCACGTCTAGTCTGGATCCGATCCATGTCACGCGTGTATCTCCTGCGAACGGCCCATTAGGCGTGATGGCTGCCTCCAAACTGCTCTCACCATCAACACTCTCGCTAGTGTTCATAGCTGAAGCTGGCACAATGGCTGATTCATCTCCATATCTTGATTTAGTGAAATGGATGATGACTCGAAGCGGTGTTGCCTGTGCATCAGCCTTAATTAGTCCCATATCTTCTTTATCCTTCTCTACATCAAGGTGTCCATGCGCCATATCAAGAATTATCTCTAATTCCTCTTGGAACCACTGCACTTCGCCTGGACAAGCAATTTGGTAAGTAGTTAGTGATTTGGTCATCATCGACAAGAACGCAACCTTCCAAAATATAATATTTTAGAGGAAAAGATCGTCTTACCTGGATCGCGAACACACCAGACAACCTCGACCTGCGCTGCGCCTTTATCACTTTCATCCCCATTTTCATCATCGCCATCGTCGTCAGCATCTGTTTGGGACCATGGCCTTTGCCACCGCTGCCGAGTCTGGATAAGATCCTGCAGGATTGGGACTATATACGCAAGTCCTGACCCAGCCGCTACAAACACGACCTTGGCACAGTCAGCGCCTAAACCCACTCGGATAGGCTTTCCATAAGGCCCAGAGACAATGACCCGTCGCTGAGTATTCTCCGGCCATCGATTAAGTGCCTTTGTGAACCCACCAACAACCCTTGAATGAATTGTAATCGGTTCCTCTCCGTGCCTCTGCCTCTGTCCGGCTGAGACAGTTGTCACCGTGAATGGATGCCACTGGATGAGGGAGATAGATGGTACACAGACATAGATGTGTTGGCCTGGTGCAGGCTGGAACCGGCTCTGGATATGAACCCGGGTCAGGCGGTTCTGGAACCCCGTCGCTTGAGCGATGGCCAGCTCGGTTCGAATGCACCAACCTGTTAACACATTTAACAGGTAGAGTACGATGCCGGCGACGGTGAACCTCATTGCATATGGTGTATGCAGACTAACCGTGACCAAAAAAATCAGGAACAACAACGAGTGGCTGATAACAAAGACCTCGTAGGCCCACCGTCGCACAGGCCATGAAGATAGCAATAAGATCAAGCCTAGAGCCGTGTAGGTGGTCAAGCCATATCGCACCTTGGGCGTCGCCAGCTGATCCGCCAAAAGCTTCTTCCATGGCCACCAGACATGGAACATGCAACCCATGTGGACCGAGATCAAAATAAAGAGACAAACCCCTAAAAACCGGTGAACTTGATTCAAGCGGTGGTGCGGGATTCCTGTGAGAGAACTGATGAACGAGTTCTTGCCTGTGAAGGCAAGTAGGAAAGGAATGCAGGCGAGACCAAGGTATCCAGCCCTGTTGGAATTGAGCATGAGATCGACATTGTTCAGTGTGAGGACAGCCAAGACTCCAAGAAAGACAAGGCCGATCACGGTCGCGCCAGCAACGAACTGTAAAAATGGCCCTAGGTAAAGTGTCGCCGACGCCTTGTTTATAATCCAATTTTCGAGGCGGCTATAAGCCCATCTTTTTGACCTTGAGCAAGGAATTGAGAAGAGGGGTCGTCAACACAAATATTCAGGTCGCAAAACATTAAGGATTGGGTTCATACCAGATGCCAGGGAGAGAGAGTCTACTCTGTGTACATCCCAACTACCACACCAATACACAGATTTTCTTTCATGTTCTCGCCCGTTTTTTTTTTTTTTTCATTTCTTTAAATTTCATCCTCACTCTTTATCTCTCTAATAGAATCCAGGATTAAGTGAAGAGAGAACTAGAGTAACACCCATACCTCGATCGCTGTTGTGGTAGTTGAACCCCATGACAGTCGAGCTCGTGCTGAGGAATGCCCGCGTCACCGTCGCTGCGGAGAGCATGGGTCCGACGCTTATTCCAGATAGCCGAAACTCGAAGGACAAAGAGGCGAACAAGATGCCTGGCTGAGAGAAGGACTATGGGCATGACAAGGACAATGCTCCAAGCTACTGCATAGCCAAGATGCACATTCCATGGCGTTGAAGAGGATTGGCTGTGCGAATGATCCATCGAAATGTGGATTGGACTGGACAGGATCAGGTTGAGATGATGAAAAACAAAAAAAAAAAAGGAGTCAAGTCGATGAAGAAGCCGATGATAATAATAGACGATGGAGAGGAAGAAGCTAAGAGTAGGGAAAAGGAGGAGAAGGAAAAGAAAATAGAGGACTGTACAATTTCAGTTGAAGATGAGGGTCATGGAGGTGCGAGCAATAGTTCAGAGTAGTGAAGAAGAAACAAGAAAAAAAAAACACCACAAATGAGATTAAAGTACCTCAATGGCACGTCAAAGGGCTCTCGCTACTGCAAGTCTAGCTGCCGCACACTTGACAGGTTGATGACAGTCGTCTAAATTTTGGAAAGGAACATTGTTTTTTTCTTTTTTTTTCTCACACTCAGTCATGTCTTCTCCGACCTCTATCGTTGCCAAAACGTGTCCCTGCTAAACTACAAAACAGATATGCAACAAGCCAGAGACTCCCATTCTGACCCACTCTTTGGACTTAACAGACATTCGGCCCCTACGCCAATAAGAATTCAGAATATGTCACTGACGGATACCTCGGTGTTGAGCTAGCAAATGGTGCCTTTTTTACTTTTTTTTTTTTTTTTTTTTTTTGTTGCTTCTGCATTACTATCCAAATGATTCAAGAAGGCCACTTCACGCTGTAGAGATAATTGGCGCTTCCACCACTTCAGCTCCCTCTGCAGCGTTAGTATCCGCCTCAACAAGACTGTCAAGCCATGGGCTACCTCCAACTGAAATTTCACCAAAGCTCTGTTCCTGCTCAACCTTGACAACGTCCTTGGTGGACAACACGAGTAACTCGAAAAACAGCTTGGCTGCATCCTCGCGGCTCCGCTTCTTCTTGGGCGCCTCTGCCGCCTTCGCCTCTTGAGACTCACGGTCAGCGCGAGTATCAGCTGACAGGATCTCAGAAAATTTTACACGGGTACGATCCTTGTTTAATGACGAGCTAGCCATAGCCATTGACGAATGTCGGGTTGATCGTGCAGGCCTTGTACTCTCCGCTTCTTCGGTCACACTCTTGTTTGCCTCAAGTCCTTGGTGGATAAGCCTCATGGTTTGGACAGTCGAGTAGCTGAACACTGTTCCATATAGCTCCTTCGTCTTGGATACAGGTCCACTAGCGTCATCAATATCCTGGAAAATTGAACTTATCGCAGTCTCCTTCGTAGCACCTGTCGATGCCTGTTCTTCGGAGAGCGCCGCTCCTCCTTTTGGAGGCGACTCAAGACGGACTCCAAACATATCAGGAGCAGGTGGAGGTGTCGTCTCCTCGACTCCAAATGCATCGCCGCCAGCACCTCTCCTCAGTAGTCCCGCCCAGTCATCAGCAGGGCTATCGTGCTGCCAGTCAGCCCCAACGTTGGCAGCCTGTCTAATTTCAGGGACAGCCGGCTCTGGCTGATGAAGCTGAAGTTGACGTGAGAAAATTCTAGCGAGCTCAGGAACCAACGCTCCTCCCATAACACGGGGGCTGATAGAATGATCGAGTAAATAACCGGCAAGACCTCCATGAGCAGTGTCCTGTTCAATTTGCTGCAATCTCAGCAGCTTGCGGGATCTGGGGAGCATCTCATGAGTCATCAAAAGGCCCTCAGTAAAGGGATCGGTACTCGGAGCCAAAAGCTCTGTTTCCTCATCTACGATGAGTTTGCGTTTCTTGATAGCTGCTACGTGTAGCGTATGTTGCTGCGGGTATTGTTCCTGACCTCGTCCTTCGCCCAGTCTCTCCTCAAAGTCCAGACGCAATGGCGAACGGTTGCCATCTACAGCTGCAAAGCCAAAGTCTGGCTCATCAGGCGCACCGTGAACTGAGACGTCGATACTAAGCTCACGTCCATGCTCTCCTCCATCGAGCGGCAAAGCTCCATATTTACCCATATCCCCAAGAACTGCAAACGGATCGATACTAGCTGAGCGTCTCTGCACAACCTCACGACGACCAACCTCGATCTCAAGGTCATCGCGGCGATGGGGTCTCCTTAAAAAATTGAAGTCGCCTGCAGAAGCGATATCATCTCCAAACATGTCGAGGTCCAGTGCATCATCTGGACCACCTAGATCGAAATCCATGGTATTGTATCCGCCACCGCCACTGATGCGGCTCAAATTATTTCTGCCAACCTCAATATCCACGCCATGAAGGCGACGACCGCGGTCCAGATTTCCAACTGAGGCAAAGAGACCATTTGTACCACCAACACCTGAACCATCTTCCTGGATGGCATCTGAGCCATCTGACTTTGACTGGAAGCTCCAGGCGTCAAGGTCAATTGTCTGGGCTGGTAGCAAAAGGTCATATTCGGTCATATTGTCCTGCACAGTGATAGCATTAAAGGCGGCTCGAGAGTGTTCGGTAGGGAGATCTGAGGCACCATCGAGCATCAGTAGGTTGTCACCCATGGTGTTGGCATCACTTCGAAAGGCAACTTTGATCTTGATCAAAGCCTCATTACAATCCTCGAGCAAATATCTAGTTTTGCGGGAATAGATCCTAGTGACACCAAGCAAGAGCTGACCAGAGAGACGCAGGGCCATGGGCGCCTGGTCAACTCCAATGATGGCATCTATTCAGAAGAAGAGAAAGTGCGTGTGTGTGTGTGTGTGTGTGTGTGTGTAAATCAATAAATGAATCGTCAACTGAAACTGACGCCCTTGCCGCCACCAGTCATTGTCTGAAGGTGAAGATGGCAGGAAGAAAAGATCCAACAATTATGACCACCACCGAATCGTTTGCAGGATGGGAAATCTGATAACAGTAGTATTCACCATCATCCAAGCTTCAATTCCAATCCCATCAGGTAGCTCGACAAGTGCGGGAATACTGGGAGTAAAAGATGAAAAGACATACCGACAGAGTTGTTGAGGTTTGTCTGAAGGAGCTGGTTCTTGGACAGTTTGCGTTCCCAATGGGCTGCAAGCCAAACTTTGGCCAGAGGTCCCTTCTTGGACAGGATTGCCTCTGAGTAGAACATGGTAGAGTTGGTTAAGATGTGGATGGGCGCTCTGCTTGCTCAATCACTCGTTCTTTCTTTTCTCCCTCTTTCTCTCTCTCTCTCTCTATGAATACTTGAGGCAATGGATGCAGCCGCGGTAGAGAATAAGTCAGAGAGAAGGCTAAAGGAAGTAGTGGATGCGCACTACAATAGATGGAAAGGGGTTGAAGTGCGATGCAATGCAAAGTAATCGAAGCAATCAATGCAGACAGCGCCAGTGATGCTAGAAGTAGAAGAACGCGAAGAGAGGACTCGCATAAAAACATCACAAAAGATTTTTGTGGTAGAGCAGCCAACAGTGGCTCAGGACAGGACTTTTTTTTTTACTTTCCCAGCAGAGAAAGAAATGCCATTTCCATTGCAAAAAAAAAAAGCAAGCTCTCTAGCAAGCTCTCTCTCTCTCTCTCTGATCACTTGCCTGAATACATACCGCCTTGCTGTCATCCAACCATCAAGCAATTCTTTCTCTCTTTCTCTTTCTCTCTTTCTTTCTTTCTTTCTTTTCTTTCTTTCTCTTTCTCTCTCGGTCTTCTTAATATTCAGACTGCCAAGATAATATGTAAGAGGACAAAAATGACAACCCTTCGTTTGACCACTGTAATTTTTATCTCTGTCTGCAAGGGAAACACATCACTGCCCAGCCTGCCCAACCGTCATGGAGTTCAACTGTTGATTGACACCGCACTGTCAGAAGAGGGTGCTAAAGCCATTGTCTTTTCGTTCGCCAAGTCTTCCTTCATAAGGCTAAGGCCTGCATCCCGAAGTGAGTTCAAGAAACCTATTGTCCACACGAGAGAAGGATGGTAGAGTTGGGTGAGTCACGATAGTTCTTTCTGCTCGCATAGACTCCGATTTGGACCCAATGTTTCACTCTTGCAAACTTGCCTGGCACTCCTGACTTAGCTGCCCAGTTAATGATACTCGAAGGGATATTGCCCTATGGGTTGTGCATCAACAGTAGCAACATAAGATGTATTAAAAACTTCGTCACCGAAACACTTAGTAACTAGGCAATATAGAATGGCGATCAACCTAGCTCCAACCTTCGGATCGTCAAAATATCCGAACCAGATGTTGCATCCATTTCCCGTCGCAGTTGGCTGGATCACTACATCCTGTCGAAACTCATCCACGCGAACAGTGCCGGATTTTTCAGGCATGGTTTCATCTACGACACTCTTGCCGTTGATACAAAACACGCCGCCTCTAAATTCCTGAACATTGAGCTCGTACACGTAGTCGCGTGGGGAGAGTGGCCAAGGGAACTTGGTTACAAAGTGAAGCCGATTGTCATCCAATAGCTTCCAGCCACCCATATATTTATCCCAAGTCTTGCGGTAATCGAGATTCGTATATGCCTTCAACAGGTACTTTACTGGTAGACCAGGGAATGTGCCAAGGACTTTGTACTCCTTGAGTGCACTGTTGGCCACTGATCGTCTGTATACCTTGAACTCGGCCACTTCTGTGAAGAGCTCCCACGAGGCAACATCGGGTACCTGGATCTCGGTCAGGGCTACTTCAACCTGTTCTTCTGTAAACATTCTTTGGATGCAAACGACCTTGATAGTTCGGGTTTTTGATACACTTGGCTAAGGTGCTTCCCAGATTCAACTTTGTGATCGGTTGTATCTACTGTTGTAAGTCGCTCTATTTCCCAATATCTGGTTATATTGCACCTGTGTTTGCGGTGAGAGAAGGGCAATGTGGAGAATCGGATGAGTGTATGAACTGTAGGCAGTGCAAGGGAGGGGAGGGGTGAGTGTGAGTGGTGTGCGAGTAAGAGAACAAAGGAAAGAAAGAAAAGGAGTGACGACCTTATGAAATTGCAGATTTGTATCGCTCTCACAACTCGTATGATTATATCCTCTGAGCGAGGGTGGCAAAGCGCACGATCCCGAACTGTAGTATTTTACTCGCTGGCAGGGACGTGCAGAAATGTCACGTTGGTTCGGTGTCCAGTACATCTGAACAAGCTCTTACATCTCCCCCCTTCCCGAAGCTGTTTCAATCCAACATTGCGTGGAGTCTCTCTGCTCATCAAGGCTCACCAAAAAAAAAAAAAAAAAAAAAAAAAGGGCGAACGGTGCACTACTAGCTACTCTCCCCGTGTTACTATCCTTCAGTCAATTTCGTGAAGTGGTCAATCGGCTTCACAGGAGAAGTCAGTCCACAGTAAAAAATTAAAAATGAGTCCGGTTTTTCTAATCAATACAACAACTTCTTTTTTTTTTTTTATGGGCCCCGTTAGGGGTTTTATTCGTCGGCGCGCACTCATACCACGGTCTGCGGACGTGGCCAGCTAGTTCACAAAAACTACACTATCCTACAACAGAAGAGTAGAGAGAAGAAGGAAAAGGTGGAGGGTGACCCAGAAACGATATAGCTACTAGAAATACAAATGCAGAGAAAGGGAAAAAGACCAGGTACAAAGAGCACCCGCAGAGGGGGCAAGTCAAAAGGCAGGATCTACAACTAGGGCAAAGGGTCCGAGGGGTCCAGGAGCTGCGAGAGCGGCTCCCAATATATAACCACCTTTTTTGCCGATTAAAGTGGGTTGGGTGCCTCAACTTGCGATTTTTTTGAAATCATCTGGTAGGGATGATCGCTCGACGCCTCCTGACGAATTTCCAGGAGATGGGGCCTTGGGTTTGTGCGTCAGGAGCCCAAAGACCAAATTCCAAAATGGTCTTACTAACTCCATGTAATTTTCCAGCTCACAATTTGACTTCTAGACCCCTCTGAATTTTCTGCACTCAGCTCAGTGCAAAAATTTCCGTACTAACTCCGTGCAAAAGTGGATGTGTGTGAAATTAAGACGCTCACACATATGTGATTTTTGCGGTCCACAAGACACGAACACCAGGGCCCATAAAAAAAAAAAAAAAAAAAAAAAAAGACACGAACACCGGTTATCATTGGCTGGGGCGGCTACACGTCTTCAACTTCTGGCAGCTGAGGTTATGGACTCTTCCAGTTTGGGATATCGCAAGGTTTGTGTTCTATTTGCGAAGCGTGGAGCAGTCTGCCTGACAACTGCATGCTGGGATGGCCAGAAATTGAGAAACTGCCCCCTATCGCAGTACACATCCACTCGTTGGTCCTGTACAGCATTTGGAGGACTTTTGTTGCCATCCACAAGCTACTCCCGGGACAACCCCCGAGAGATGGCACAGCGGACGACCTCCTCTGGCTCACCGTCAACAGCCTCAAGCTCCGTGCACACACAGCACTCCAACAAGCTCTCCTCAAGGACAACAAACAGCAAGCAACGAACCCAAACCCAGCAGCAACTTCAGATGCCAATTACAAGCGAATGCACAAGACTTGGAATCACCCTCCGTATATTGTGGTGTCCAAAGAGGAGGTGACATTTGGTTGGATGTGGCCCACCCCTGGCTATGGTCCCTTTTTAGACATGCCAGGGGAGTACACTCCTCCAGCTTCGCGCGCAAGACCGAAGCCGCCTGACATCAGGCGAGCAAACGTCGCTGACGTTGACCTGCTTGATTGGGAGCCGCTCTCGCAGCTCCTGGACCCCTCGGACCCTTTGCCCTAGTTGTAGATCCTGCCTTTTGACTTGCCCCCCCTCTGCGGGTGCTCTTTGTACCTGGTCTTTTTCCCTTTCTCTGCATTTGTATTTCTAGTAGCTATATCGTTTCTGGGTCACCCTCCACCTTTTCCTTCTTCTCTCTACTCTTCTGTTGTAGGATAGTGTAGTTTTTGTGAACTAGCTGGCCACGTCCGCAGACCGTGGTATGAGTGCGCGCCGACGAATAAAACCCCTAACGGGGCCCAAAAAAAAAAAAAAAAAAAAGGCAGTACAGTACTGCCGTTAGACACATCCAAAAAAAAAAGGCAATCGAAATCAGAGATAAAAGAAAGTGGAGAACCTGGGCATCGATCCCAGTGCCTCTCGCATGCTAAGCGAGCGCTCTACCATTTGAGCTAGATCCCCGTCTCGATATTGTTGTCGGGAGGTCGAGTGCGTGTCGTCCGTAAGCCGCATCGACTCCATGACGTCACCGTATCCTAGACGCAGACCTAGGCCAGCCTCGACCACGTCTAGTGTCGCCGCCCCGGTACCCAACCCCTAGCCCCTACAGTCCCCGCACCACCCCAATAGCCCCGAAGACTGTTAAAAAAAAAAAAACCCAATAGCCCCGAAGACATCCTGACCATGGCACCACACGATATTCCCCTAACCAATACACTCCCCTAGCCCAGACCCATCCATGTCCACCTGTCAAAGAGTATGCTACCTTGGTGCGTCTCTTTGAGAATGTCCTTGCTGGAATGTTTCGATCTGTACGGACGGACACGAATTTTCTTCCCCCATTGCCGCGCTCCATGGAAAGGGTTCACCCCTTTTTCTACATATCTTCTCTAGTATTTATTTCCTCTCTTTCTTTCTCAATAAACGTCAGTTAGTAACTCACTTCTTGTCCCTAGCCTTTGTCCTAGTCCCTGTCCTTGTTTGTTCTTCTCCTTCCCTATTCCTCTTGCCTTGTTACATGGTAGCAAAAGGAAGTTCCCTTCCACCACCTCCATTATGCCTAACCACTTCGATACCTTTGTTAAAAATGTCCATCTCCATGAATTCAAAGGCCTTCCAAACGAAAACGTTTCCAACTGGATCAAGGATATTGAAGAGTATAGCGATGCTCTCAGTCTCAACGCGAGTCAACGGATCCAAGGGTGCCGTCTTCTTTCTCCAAGGCAACGCGCGCAACTGGGTCCGGACCCTTACGTTTCCAGCTGTCCTCAATGATAACGATTGGATCAGTTTCAAGGCTGCGTTGGAAAAACGCTACTCGAGCCCCAACACCAAATTGTTCGCTCGTAGCAAATTGTACAACCTAAAACAGAAAGGGTCTGTCACGGATTACATCAATGAGTTCGAAACCCTACGCTCTGTCCTCACTGACATGAGTGAGGCAGAAGCGATCCAGGTCTTCCTCCAAGGGCTTGGACAAAGACTTCAAGAACATTTCGCCGGTAATCCAAGCCTTCGACAAGACCTGTACACGATTGTTCAAGTGTCTGAGAGCCTCGACCGAGTGTACCAACGTGGGAAGCAACATTCTTGGGAACCACAACCCAAACATGAACCAGCAAGGCCTGAGTCCTCGAATAGCCAAGCAGAACCGATGGAGCTAGACGCTATGAACATGCACAAGATGAGTCCTCAAAAACAAGCGGACTGGAAAAATCGTGCATGCTTCTATTGTCACCAACCTGGCCATCAAGCCAAGAACTGTGAGGCAAAGAAAAAGAATGCGTCGGGAAAAGCCCCGTCTGCGACAGTGTCCTCTTCAAGCTGCGCCCTTTGCCACTATTTGTGACTGTCCAGTTGCCACCACTGCCGCGCCCCCTTCCATTTGCCACCAAACCACTTGTATAAATAGTTAGCTTTCTCATTACTTTAATCTTTAGCAATAAACTGCCCAAACCAAAGACTCCCTGGCCTCTGACTGTTGCATGGCAGCAAAGGTACAATCTCTTTCCACCGACCCCTCTGACACCGACTCCCCCCTCGAACCCTGCCACCCCTCGGACCCCCACGACTCCAACCCAAGTACCCCAAGATCAAGACCCCCTTTCCGATTATTTTTCTTCCCTTTCCATCATGAGCCAAGAAGCCGACGCCTCCGCCTCCATTCTTCAAGGATTGGCCGCGAATGATCAAGCAAGAACCCTTGCCGCCGTCCTCAAACCGCCCAAGCCCGAGCCCTTTAGTGGCATTATCGATGCTGAAGAGTGTCTAAATTTTGCCGATAGCTATGAAGAGTATTTCACTGTCTTACAGCTCTCCAAGAATCTTTGGGTTCGGTACTTTGTACTTGCCCTCACAAAAGACGCACGCTCTTGGTGGCGCACATCTGAGATCAAGATTGACACCCCTGGGAGAATTTCCGCGCTTCGTTTATCGCAAGGTTCACGCCTCCTGATGCTGTCCACGCTGCTCGTTTAAAGTTGGAAAATCTGATCCAAGGAAAAAAGAGGCGTCGCTGAATATACAAATGAGTTCAGAAGATACCTTCGTCTCATCCCAAAGGAAGACAAGGACGCTTCACTTTTCCGGTTTTCTTCGTGGCCTCGATCCAGAAACTTCTAAACAGGTTCGACTACGCCAACCCAAGACCCCTTGAAAAGCAATCACCGAGGCAACAATCGTCCACGATATCCTCTACCCCTCCAGTTATTTCTCCCACGATAATCACCATGGTCCCTCTTCCCCTCCGGTTCCAACAGTACTCAAAAAGACCCGATGGCTATGGAAATTGATAACCTCAGGACCGAACTTAACGCCCTTCGTCGACAGTTCTCTTCGCGCCCCTCATCAACACCCAAACTATCGCCACAAGAACGCGAGCGACTCCGCCAACGAGGAGCTTGCTTCCGCTGCCGCAAGGATGGACATATGGCTAACGAATGTCGCAGTGGAAAACGTTTCAACAACATAGAATCCGAAGAGACCTCTCCCCTCAGCCCGAGCAGGGAAAAGGCCCCAGCAATTAAGATCAGTCCAGGGCTTAGTTGCTGAAACCCCTCTCCTATCCACCTGGATCAGGGGAGTGTTCCAAGACCAGAGTTAAGTTCTCAAGCGAATAAAAATAAAAAAGTATTCAACTCTACTTCGTCCACTCCTCAGAAAAATAATGACAATAATACTCACGACCCAACCAAGGCCCACACAAACATCCATGAACCAATGCCAACGTCGTCAAAGACTGAGGAGAAGGCTTGTATTAGTGACAAAGTGGACCTGGACCCACTTGCTCCTGAATTACAGCTAGACCCATCGCCAGAGTCAACACACAATGCAACAGTCAGAGGCCAGGGAGTCCTTGGTTTGGGCAGTTTATTGCTAAAGATTAAAGTAATGAGAAAGCTAACTATTTATACAAGTGGTTTGGTGGCAAATGGAAGGGGGCGCGGCAGTGGTGGCAACTGGACAGTCACAAATAGTGGCAAAGGGCGCAGCTTGAAGAGGACACTGTCGCACCTTCCCCTTTTAAAAATTTAGGTCGTGTTTCTGCTTGTACTCGTCCACAGTTTCCTGGCAATGTGTAAGATCCTTTACTTTTTCCCATGTTGCCTCGTCTCGAGAGTAGCCCTTCCATAAAATAAGGAACTGATGCTGCCGTCGATAGTACCGATAGTCCAGAATACTGTCTACTTCAAACTCTTCTTCTCCATCGATGATTTCAGGCTCTGGTTCTGAATGTACTGTTGTCCGAGGGCCGAGTGATTCTGGCGACTCTTCATAGTGTCGGAAACGATCCACATGGAACACGTCGTGTATTTTCATTGTCGGAGGTAATTCAACTTTGAAGGTGACAGGGGACAATTGCTGAAGGAGTGTGTAGGGTCCAATGAATCTCGGCTTCAGTTTATCTGATGGTCTGTTTTGGTCTGCTGGGATAGTGATATGTTCCGCGTTGAGCAAGACTTTGTCGCCTTCTTTGAAGCTGTGCTCGATCCTATGTTTGTCTGCGTTCCAAGTCTGCCTTTCCTGTGCGAGTCGAATAGAATCCTGGGCCTCCTTGAGTATCCTGCTCTGGTCGCTTACAAAACTTTCAACCTTGGGAGCTTTTAGACGGTTGGGGTTGGAGTAGAGCGGATGGGATACGGGGATGGTAGCCCATGTTCAAAAAGAAGGGAGAGTAACCAGTTGTTGGGTTGACCGAGTTGTTGTATCCAAATTCGAGTGAAGGTAATGAAAGATCCCAGTTTGTCTGTTGTTGATCTATGACAGACCGGAGCATCGTTGTGAGAGTTTGGATTGCGCGTTCTGATTGTCCATCTGTTTGGGGGTGGTGTGCAGTTGACATGGCTAGTCTTGTGTCCATTAGTCGATGTAACTCCTGCCAGAACTGACTAGTAAACTTTGTATCCCGATCTGACACAATAGTTGTTGGCATTCCATGAAGTCGGAAGACATTTTTGAAGAAGCAATGGGCCACGTCAACAGCTGTGTCAGTTGTTCTACTTGGTGCAAAGTGGGCCTGCTTTTGATAGTTTGTCGACAAAAACTGTGATTGCATCGAATCTCTCTCTGTTCGTGGTAATTGAACGACAAAATCCATTGTTACTGTTTCCCATCGCTGATCTGGGATTGGAAGTGGATGGAGGAGTCCTGTTGGTGCACGATTGCTATGTTTGTTCCTTTGGCAACTCTCACAAGTTCTGACGTACGTCCTGATATCATTGACTATCTGTGGCCAGAATGCAAAGCGTCTCAAGTTGTCGTAGGTTTTATCGAATCCCAAGTGTCCTGCTATGGCTGAGTCGTGTGCATCATGGATAAGTGAGTGGCGGATGTCAGCATTCCTGGGGATACAAATTACTGATTTGCCTCGTCGTAGTACGTGGAGTAGGCCATCGAATATAGCATATCCTTGAGGTGGTTGTCCTTTCATGCAGCTGTAATAAATAGGCCATAAACGGCTGTCGTCTCTGTAGCTAAGGATGAGTCGTTTTCGAAGATCGCGGTCCAGAGCTATTTCCATGGAATTAAAATCGACAGGTTGGGGTAGGGAGTGGTCAGGTCGGCGGGGGGAGAGAGCGTCTGATACGATGTTTTCCGATCCTTTCTTGTACTTGAAGGTGAAGTCGTACTCCTGAAGGAGTTCCATCCAACGAGCTTGGCGACGGGTGAGCTTCGGTTGTGTAGGAAAGTGTCGTAGGGTAGCATGATCGGTGTATACAATGAAATGTGTTCCATCGAGATAGTATCGCCATGTTTTCAGGGCATGTACAACTGCCAACAGTTCCTGCTCATGTGTTGGATAGTTCCTTTCTGCTGAGTTCATTTTGCGAGACGTGAAGGCGACTGGTCGTGACTCTCCATTTTTGTCTATCTGAAATAGGACAGCTCCCACAGCAAATCCAGATGCATCTGTCTCCACGGATGTAGTCAATTCAGGGTCAAATATCCTGAGGACTGGTGCTTCACTAACAGCTTTTTTTTGAGGGCGATAAAGGCTGACTCATGGCTGTCATTCCATTCGAAGGGGACGTCGTCTCCTAAAGAGATGTCAGGGGCAGAGCTATCTGAGCAAAGTTGTTGACATAGTTATGGTAGAACTGAGCGAGGCCGATGAACTGTTGAACTTCCTTTTGCTTTGTTGGTCGAGGCCATTCTCTGATAGCTTTGACGAGTCCAGCGTTTGTTTGAATGCCATCCTTGGTGAGAATGTGTCCCAAAAACTCCGTTTGTTGTTGTAGAAATGAACATTTGCTGAGCTTTGCGTAGAGGCCGTGCTTCCTGAAGAGAGAGAGAACTGTTCGTAGATGGTCCAGGTGTTCTTTCTTGGATTTAGAGTAGATTAGCACGTCGTCTAAGTAAGCTACAACAATTTCGTCCAAGACAGGGTTCAAGACGGTGCGCATCATTGAAGAGAAGGAAGCTGGGGCGTTTTGTCAGACCAAAAAAGGAACAACATTAAATTCATAATGTCCATATCGGCAACGGAAGGCTGTTTTGTGGGTATGCGGTTCGTAGACTCGTTGTTGATGGTATCCTGATAAGAGGTCGAGTTTCGAGAAATACTTGGCACCTCTGAATCTGTCAATCAACTCGTCAATTCGAGGCAGAGGGTGGCGGTTCTTTTTGGTGATTCGGTTGAGACCTCTGTAGTCCACACACATTCTGAGGGTTCCTTCCTTTTTGCGAACGAATAGGACGGGAGCGCCATAGGGTGATGTGCTAGGCTTAATGAACCCTTTTTTTCAACAGGTCGTCTAACTGCTTTTTTAGTTCATCAAGTTCAGCGATTGAAAGTCGAATGACAGGTCGGACAGGTGGATCGGCGGTAGGGTCGGTCTCAATTCGCATTGCATCTCCTCTGTCTGGTGGGAGTCCATCAGGGAGAGAGTCGGGAAATACATCAGGGAACTCTTCCATAACTATTTTTCGGATTTCAGGGTCAGCATTTTCCAAGGGGTTGGTGACAGGCTTGACATTTCCTTCTTTGAGTAGGGCAATAAAGACTTCACTACCAGGAAGGGCGGCGATGGTGTTGAAGTGCATGTGGCTAAGGAGGAGTCCACCAGAGGTTGTCGTTACTGAAGTGGGTTTGAAGCCGCGACATGTCCAGTGAACTGTCTTTCCGTTGTGATCAAAGACTAGTTTGTTCGTCTGCCAGTTGATATTCGGGTTGATGTCAGTGAGCCAGGGTTTACCGAGGATGATGTCGTATTTTTGGAGGTCATAAGCGATAGTGTCTACCGTGTCAGTGTAATTATCGCGTGCAAGTGTAATGGTTGCCGTGTGGGATGTCGTAGATGAAGAGCCGTTAGGGGGAGGAGGACTGGGATGGGGTTGCACGACTTTACGGGGATCGAGTGTTGGGATAAAAATCGTTTGCTGATAACATTCATTTCAGCCCCGCCATCGATTAAAATCTTTGCAGGGTGGTTGTTGACTGCGCCGATGAAAGTAAGGAGTCGTTGTTGAGCCTTTGCAATAGTGAAGCTATGAAGACCCAATCCTTCTTTTTTCTTCGGTTTGTGTGTTGACTCTGGCGATGGGTCTAGCTGTAATTCAGGAGCAGGTGGGTCCAGGTCCACTTTGTCACTAATACAAGCCTTCTCCTCAGTCTTTGACGACGTTGGCATTGGTTCATGGATGTTTGTGTGGGCCTTGGTTGGGTCGTGAGTATTATTGTCATTATTTTTCTGAGGAGTGGACGAAGTAGAGTTGAATACTTTTTTATTTTTATTCGCTTGAGAACTTAACTCTGGTCTTGGAACACTCCCCTGATCCAGGTGGATAGGAGAGGGGTTTCAGCAACTAAGCCCTGGACTGATCTTAATTGCTGGGGCCTTTTCCCTGCTCGGGCTGAGGGGGGGAGAGGTCTCTTCGGATTCTATGTTGTTGAAACGTTTTCCACTGCGACATTCGTTAGCCATATGTCCATCCTTGCGGCAGCAGCGGAAGCAAGCTCCTCGTTGGCGGAGTCGCTCGCGTTCTTGTGGCGATAGTTTGGGTGTTGATGAGGGGCGGGAAGAGAACTGTCGACGAAGGGCGTTAAGTTCGGTCCTGAGGTTATCAATTTCCATAGCCATCGGGTCTTTTTGAGTACTGTTGGAACCGGAGGGGAAGAGGGACCATGGTGATTATCGTGGGAGAAATAACTGGAGGGGTAGAGGATATCGTGGACGATTGTTGCCTCGGTGATTGCTTTTTCAAGGGTCTTGGGTTGGCGTAGTCGAACCTGTTTAGAAGTTTCTGGATCGAGGCCACGAAGAAAACCGGAAAAGTGAAGCGTCCTTGTCTTCCTTTGGGATGAGACGAAGGTATCTTCTGAACTCATTTGTATATTCAGCGACGCCTCTTTTTCCTTGGATCAGATTTTCCAACTTTAAACGAGCAGCGTGGACAGCATCAGGAGGCGTGAACCTTGCGATAAACGAAGCGCGGAAATTCTCCCAGGGGTGTCAATCTTGATCTCAGATGTGCGCCACCAAGAGCGTGCGTCTTTTGTGAGGGCAAGTACAAAGTACCGAACCCAAAGATTCTTGGAGAGCTGTAAGACAGTGAAATACTCTTCATAGCTATCGGCAAAATTTAGACACTCTTCAGCATCGATAATGCCACTAAAGGGCTCGGGCTTGGGCGGTTTGAGGACGGCGGCAAGGGTTCTTGCTTGATCATTCGCGGCCAATCCTTGAAGAATGGAGGCGGAGGCGTCGGCTTCTTGGCTCATGATGGAAAGGGAAGAAAAATAATCGGAAAGGGGGTCTTGATCTTGGGGTACTTGGGTTGGAGTCGTGGGGGTCCGAGGGGTGGCAGGGTTCGAGGGGGGAGTCGGTGTCAGAGGGGTCGGTGGAAAGAGATTGTACCTTTGCTGCCATGCAACAGTCAGAGGCCAGGGAGTCTTTGGTTTGGGCAGTTTATTGCTAAAGATTAAAGTAATGAGAAAGCTAACTATTTATACAAGTGGTTTGGTGGCAAATGGAAGGGGGCGCGGCAGTGGTGGCAACTGGACAGTCACAAATAGTGGCAAAGGGCGCAGCTTGAAGAGGACACTGTCGCACTGGTCGACCGTTCTGCATTAACGCTGCACCAATAGCATATTTCGAGGAGTCGACATGGACTTCAACAGGGAGTTCGGGATTGAAGACAGCCAGGACTGGGGCGTTCATAATTGCCTTTTTCAATTTTTGAACGCACGTTTTTGTTCTTTCTTTCAACCATCGGAAGGTCACATCTTTTTTTTCAGTAGTAGTTCAGTGAGGGGAGCGGCAATCTTGGCGAGCTTGTGAATGAAGCGTCGGTAGTAGTTGACAAGTCCTAGAAACGATTGGATATCTAGGACACAGCGCAAGGCTGGCCACTCGGCTATTGCCTGGACTTTGGAGGGGTCGACCGATACGCCCTTGCTGGACACGATGTGTCCTAGGAAGCCAACTTCGCTCTTGGCAAATTCGCACTTGGACAGCTTGGCATACAGTCGATGTTCTCGTAATTTGCGCAAGATAATTTCCAAATGAACTAAATGTTGTTCCATGTTCTTGCTGAATATCAATAGATCGTCGAGGTATATGATCACACAACCATCCAGTTCGGTTCGGAAAACTTCGTTCATTAATGTCATGAAGGTGGCAGGAGCATTGGTCAATCCGAATGGCAGCACAAGGAACTCATATAGGCCGTATCTTGTGCGAAAAGCGGTCTTGTGTACGTCGTTTTCGTGAATTCGAACTTGGTGATAACCTGTTCGTAAATCCATTTTGCTAAACACTTCTGCGCCGTTCAGTCGATCAAGCAACTCATCAATTCTTGGTAACGGATAAGTATTCCTGATTGTTTGTTTGTTCAATGCTCTGTAGTCAATGCACATTCTCAAGTCGCCTTCTTTTTTCCGCACAAACAATACAGGAGCACCGTAAGGGGATTGACTAGGTCTAATGAACCCGTGTCGTAGCAGGTCATCAATTTGTTTTTTGAGCTCGTCCATTTCGGCCAAGGAAAGTTGATAGGTAGGCCTAGAGGGCGGCGTCGATCCAGGAATCAGGTCAATGTGATGGTCTACTGAACGCTCAGGAGGTAGTTCTTTCGGGAGTTCCTCTGGAAATACATCGCTGTATTTTTCTAGGAGAACTTCTACCTCCGGTGGCTGACTTTCGCTTTTCTTGTTATCCTCCTCGTTCGATCGCACAATGCACAAGTAGGCTTGGTGTTTTCCAAGGGAACGTTTGAATTGCATTGCGGACAATACTGGTTGGTGTGTCGGTCGGGTGTATCCTTGGATTACAATGTCAGGTTCGACTCGGATGACGTGGTTGGCAAGGTCTAATATTGGTTGCGGTTTACTATGTGCCAGCCAACGTTTGCCCAGGATTGCTTCGAATTTCATGTCGACAACATTGAATTGGATTACTGGGCAAAAATTGTCGGCAAGTCGGAGTCGGATGTGGCAATATTGGGTACAAAGTGTTGGTTGGCCATTGCCAAACGCAACTGTTGTTGGATTTCGCTTTTTTGACGTTGCGATATGAAGGCGCTTGACTACCTCGTAATTAATGTAACTTGCGGATGCGCCGCTATCTACCATAATGTCGATAGTATGATCCTTGAAACGACCGGCCACATACATGAGAGGTTCGTCTTCGATTTCTTCTGGTAATTCAGGGTTAACTTCCTGACTGTTGGAATCTGGACATGGACTAGCAGAAAACTTATTCTGGGGACTGGGAGTGAAGGTTGAGTCATCTGACTCACTACTGGATTCACGGGACACGGCACTACATTCTGCACTTGCAGGGAACTCGGGGCCAAGGCTACTATTGGTATCTTGAACAGGCAGCGGCTCACGTGAACCGACGACATTTAACGGGGTTGGACTGGGAATGGCACTCGCTGAGAACCGGAAACCAACTTTGGTCTCGGAACTGGGATCAATTGTTAACCCACTTGGATCGACAATTTTAGGCTGGGAGGAGATACGAAGCTCACTTGAGCTGGAGGGACATGATTCTGATTGTTTAGAAATGTCACTCGACGTTTCTGGACAATTTGTGGGTTTCGGGAACACTCCTTCTGGACAATCACCAATAACATTTACGACCGTAGTCCCATATAAAGATCCATAATTCTTTATTGGGACGGGGCTTTTCCCGACGAATTCTTTTTCTTTGCCTCACAGTTCTTGGCTTGATGGCCAGGTTGGTGACAATAGAAGCATGCACAGTTTTTCCAGTCCGCTTGTTTTTGAGGACTCATCTTGTGCATGTTCATAGCGTCTAGCTCCATCGGTTCTGCTTGGCTATTCGAGGACTCAGGCCTTGCTGGTTCATGTTTGGGTTGTGGTTCCCAAGAATGTTGCTTCCCACGTTGGTACACTCGGTCGAGGCTCTCAGACACTTGAACAATCGTGTACAGGTCTTGTCGAAGGCTTGGATTACCGGCGAAATGTTCTTGAAGTCTTTGTCCAAGCCCTTGGAGGAAGACCTGGATCGCTTCTGCCTCACTCATGTCAGTGAGGACAGAGCGTAGGGTTTCGAACTCATTGATGTAATCCGTGACAGACCCTTTCTGTTTTAGGTTGTACAATTTGCTACGAGCGAACAATTTGGTGTTGGGGCTCGAGTAGCGTTTTTCCAACGCAGCCTTGAAACTGATCCAATCGTTATCATTGAGGACAGCTGGAAACGTAAGGGTCCGGACCCAGTTGCGCGCGTTGCCTTGGAGAAGAAGACGGCACCCTTGGATCCGTTGACTCGTTGTTGAGACTGAGAGCATCGCTATACTCTTCAATATCCTTGATCCAGTTGGAAACGTTTTCGTTTGGAAGGCCTTTGAATTCATGGAGATGGACATTTTTAACAAAGGTATCGAAGTGGTTAGGCATAATGGAGGTGGTGGAAGGGAACTTCCTTTGCTACCATGTAACAAGGCAAGAGGAATAGGGAAGGAGAAGAACAAGGACAGGGACTAGGACAAAGGCTAGGGACAAGAAGTGAGTTACTAACTGACGTTTATTGAGAAAGAAAGAGAGGAAATAAATACTAGAGAAGATATGTAGAAAAAGGGGTGAACCCTTTCCATGGAGCGCGGCAATGGGGGAAGAAAATTCGTGTCCGTCCGTACAGATCGAAACATTCCAGCAAGGACATTCTCAAAGAGACGCACCAAGGTAGCATACTCTTTGACATTAGAGTTGTCGTGTCGCTCTTTCTCTCGGCTTCCAGGTGCTCTGGCAAAAGGTCAGGAAGGGCCGCAACTGGGAGCAAGGACAGGACAGTCTTGTCCCGAAACTCGAATCCTGCCGGAAAGACCGACTGGATGTCAAAGGCCATCTTGGTAGATGGATTGATGTAGTGAGTCCCTGATGCGAGCTAAAAAAAAAAAAAAAGAGGTGATATTCATTTGTCAGTAATAGAAAAAAATAATAAAATAAAATAAAATAAAATAAAAATGCAGAGCCATTACCTCATGAACCACCTTCGTAGCCAGCACCGAGATTTCCTCACAAACCACCGTCATAGCCTCTTGACTTTTCTCTAGGAGAATTCGGATTCTCTCTTTGTCCTCTGTACAAAGATCAGGCCGAAGAACTTGCTGAAGTGTGGCTGTGCAGGATCGGAGCTGTCTCTGATCGGGTCCAGTCTCTTCCTCCATCTCGTAATCACCATCGCTGCCACCATCATCGCCATCACCGTTTCTTCTTCCCTCTCCTCCTACTACTACTACTACCTCTTCCTCCTCCTCCACTTGTTGTTCTAGCTGCCGCATCGACTTTATCGTTCGAGTCGGCGCGACCCTTCCCTTTAGACAGCTTTTTGGTCTTGGCCTCTTCTTCTGCCTCCCATAGTGACTGAAAGTTTGCTTCGAGGGTAGTTGTTCCATTGGTTGACGGTGCCGTCCTTCCCCAATTTTTGTCCATAGTAGTCCTAGAAAGATCTCGGGCGGCCACGTTGGAGGCTCTTATGGTATCGAAGGCGGA
Source organism: Mortierella sp. BCC40632 (assembly GCA_011634665.1). Classification (NCBI taxonomy): domain Eukaryota; kingdom Fungi; phylum Mortierellomycota; class Mortierellomycetes; order Mortierellales; family Mortierellaceae; genus Mortierella; species Mortierella sp. BCC40632. The sequence goes on from WAEK01000006.1 coordinate 569,620, forward strand.
CTTTTTGATGCATAGAGGAAGTCTCTTTGTTGCAATAAGAGACTGGTAGGCTTCCCCTTTGTCTTTGCCCTTTAAGATGCTTCCTTTAATGCGGTTTGCTACGTAGTCATGCCTGCACAGTATCAAGTGGAGAAGCCATTAGATACACCATGCTTTATGAGGCTATTTCTGCTATCGAGTACTTGAAAAGTACATGTTTAAACATTTACCTTGCTTTTTTGAAGGCTTCCTGGATATCAGCGTCCGCAGGATCGTCTAACTTCCGTTTTTTAAAACCGCTATAGGTTCTTGGGCCTGTGCGGTAGACCGCCGGGGTCTAACAAAGAAGGGAGTGGCAGGAAAAGATGATCTTTATTGGTGGTAGGTGAAGGGACTATTTATACATGTGAGTGAGGTGGACCTTTTAAGTTATAGGGGTGGGAGTGGACATGACCTCAAAGGTTAAAGGGGTGGGTGCTGATGGTCGATACTGTGACACCTTCCCCCATTAAGTGAAGCAGGTCGTGATCCTTACAGTACTGTCTAAGGGTGTCTTCACAATGTGAAAGATTTTTGAGAGGCTCCCAGGTGGCATCTGAAGCAGCATCGTACCCGACCCATTTGACAAGAAAACTTGTCTTTTTCGTTTTGGGTGTCGTCCTGTGCGCTAAGATAGCCTCTACTTCATGTTCCTCATTACCCTCAATGATATCGGGTTCTGGAGGAGGTGAAGTCCGGCGGCCAAGCGACTCTGGAGATGGAACAAACGGTTTAAAACGGTCGACATGAAATACGTCATGTATTTTCAATGTAGGGGGTAGCTCGACCTTGAAGGAGACCGGGCTTCGTTGTTCGAGGAGTGTGAACGGGCCAAAGTATCGAGCCTGTAGTGATGCAGCTGGTCGGCTAGAGTCATACGCAGTTGTGATGTTTTCCGTACTGAGCAAGACTTGGTCTCCCACTTTGAATGAGTGTGGCCTCCGGTGAGCATCAGCATTCTTGATTTGCTGATTCTGAGCCGAGAGAAGGCTGTCTTGTGCCAGAGATAATGAGGTCTTCTGCAAGGCAACAAATTTGTCCATGTCTGTGGGACAAGCTTCTTCAGGGGGCCCGAGGAGGGAAGCAGGAACCCGTGGATGGAATCCATGATTGAGAAAAAATGGGGAGACTCCTGTGGATGAATTGGCGGCATTGTTGTATGCGAATTCTGCCGCAGGGAGGTATAGGTCCCAGTCATCCTGTTTGTGGTTCACTAGACTCCGAAGAACTGACTTAAGAGTTTGAATGGCTCGTTCGGATTGACCATCTGTCTGCGGATGAAATGCTGAGGACATGGCAAGCTTCGTTCCTAGTCGCTCGTGGAGGCGCTTCCAAAAGGAACTAGTGAACTTGCTATCCCGGTCGGAGACAATCGTGGAGGGCAACCCATGGAGGCGAAAGACATTTGCAAAGAAACAATTGGCAACGTCCTTTGCTGAATCTGTAGTCCGACTAGGGGCAAAATGGACCTGTTTCGACAATTTGTCTACGAAGACAGTGATTGCATCGAATTTGCGTGCTGTTTGTGGTAGTTTTACCACGAAATCCATTGATACTGTGTCCCAACGTTGTTCTGGAATGGCTAAAGGTTGAAGAAGTCCAGCTGGAAGGCGGCGGACTGCTTTGTTACGTTGGCAGCTCGAGCAGGATTCGACATACCGTCGGACATCATTTGACATCTTAGGCCAATAGGCAAACCGCCGTAAGGTGGCGTATGTCTTGTCAAAGCCGAAGTGGCCTGATATTGCAGCATCATGAACCTCGTGGAGTAGGATTAAACGCAGAGTGGACGACTTCGGGACGCAGAGTAATAGGTCACCCTTGCGCTCGACATACAATAGACCGTCCTGCAAAAAAAGTAGTGTGGTGGTGGTTGGCCTTGAAGACACCTCTCATAGACGGGAGCAAGACCAGGGTCATCAGCATACCCCTCTATAACGTGCTGTCTCCAACTTGTATCCGTCTGAAGGCTGAAAGAGTTGATGGACATAGGGACAGGATCTGGTTCAAGTTTATCAGGTTCGCGGTGGTCCGGACGACGAGAGAGAGCATCTGGTACGATGTTCTCAATTCCCCGCTTGAACTTGAACTCGAAATCATACTCTTGGAGGAGTTCCATCCATCTCGCCTGGCGCCTTGTCAGTTTGGGCTGGGTTGGAAAGTGTCTCAGCGTATCGTGATCGGTATATACAATAAAAGTGTGAACCGTCTAAGTAAAAGCGCCATGTTTTGAGGGCGTGGACAACAGCCAGGAGTTCCTGTTCATGGGTAGGGTAGTTCCGTTCAGCTGGGTTTAGTTTGCGGGATGTAAATGCGACAGGTCTGGATGATCCGTCAGCGTCTGTTTGGAAAAAGAACAGCACCTATGGCAAATCCAGAGGCATCAGTCTCCACTGTGGACGGCAGATCGGGGTCAAAGATTCGTAGGACTGGAGCGGAGCTGATTGCAGATTTGAGGCTAAGGAATGCTTGTTCGCTGTTTTCATCCCATACGAACTGATGGTTTTCGCCAAGGAGGGAGGTGAGGGAAGTGCGATGTCGGCAAAATTCTTGATATATTGGTGATAAAATTGCGCAAGACCAAGAAATTGCTGAACGTCGCGTTGTTTCTCCGGTCGTGGCCATTCACGAATCGCTTTAACAAGCCCAGCATTGGTGTGAACGCCATCTTTGGTTATTACATGGCCGAGAAACTCCGTTTCTTCTTTCATGAAAGAGCACTTGCTCAGCTTGGCGTACAGTCCATGTTTTCGGAGGAGGGCAAGGACACTTCGAATATGGCGGAGATGCTCGGTCTTGGTTTTGAATAAATCAAGATATCGTCGAGGTAGACGACAACCCACTTGTCCAGAACAGGATCGAGTACTTTCAGCATCATATTGGAAAAAAGGAAGCCGGTGCATTTGTGAGGCCAAATGGAACCACATTAAACTCAAAATGACCGTATCTGCAGCGAAAAGCGGTCTTGTGCGTGTGTGGTCCATAGATGCGCTGTTGGTGGTAACCAGAAATGAGGTCAAGCTTGGTAAAAAGTAGCGAGCGCCACGGAATCTGTCAATAAGCTCGTCTATTCTGGGCAGCGGGTGGCGATTCTTCCTTGTGATACTGTTGAGAGCACGATAATCGACGCACATTCGGAGAGTGCCATCAGCCTTCTTGACGAATAAAACAGGGGCACCATATGGAGACGTGCTTGGTTTGATGAACTTTTTGGAGAGTAGGTCGTCCAGTTGTTTCTTTAGCTCGTCAAGTTCAGCAACAGATAGTCGAATGACGGGGCGGGCGGGGGGGGTCTGCTGCTGGGTCAGTGTCGATACGCATAGCATCACCTCGGTCGGGGGGAAGGCCTGATGGGGGGGGGGGGGGGAAAATGTCTGGGAATTCGTCAAAACAATTGAGTGGATGTCGGGGTGTAAGGGAGGGGTTGGGGGAGGAGCGGAGGGAGGAGGGGGAGGAGAAGAGGGAGAGGAGGAAGGGGCAGAGGAAGGGAGAGGAGGAGGGGGGCAGAGGAAGGAGTGGAGGAAGGAGTGGATGAAGGAGGGAGGAGGAGGAGGGAGTGGAAGAGTGATTTGTTTGATCTGTGCTATCCTCATCGAGAGACCGAATAAGGGCTAAGTAGATCTCGCTTCCGATGTCTGTTGCCTCAGTGAAGAAATGTACGTGAGTGAGGAGAAGTCCCCGAGTGCGAGATGAGATAGATGACGATTTGAAACCAGTGCATTCCCAATCGATGGTGAGGCCGTTGTGTTGGAACCGTAGATTGTTTGTCCGCCAGTTGATGAGTGGGTTGATCTCAGCAAGCCAAGGCTTGCCAAGAATAAGGTCATATTTGTGGAGAGGGTAGACGATAGGGGTAAGAGTTGTGGAGTATTGGTGTCGTTGTAGGGAGATGTTGGATTTGAGTGCTGCAAAAGATTGGGAGCCATTTGGGAGGATGATAGGGATAGGGGGAGATGCAAGTGTAGGGATTGAATGTTTTTTGATGAAAGACTCGCTGACTACATTGCCTTGGGCTCCGCCGTCGATGAGGACCCGCGCTGGATGGCCGTCAACATTGCAAATAAATGTAAGGAGTGTCGACTTTACCTTCTCCACTGTGAAAGTAGAGACTCCAATGCCTTTTTTACGTAGGCGGCGAATCTTGCTTTTAGATAGAACTGAGGTAGAGCAGGGTTCGGAGATTGAGGATGATGGGGATGAACTGAATGCAGGGTAGGTGTTATCGTCCAATCCGGTCTCAGGTTGAGTAGGCAAGGGGAGAGTATAGTCATAGGCGGTGGAGTGAGGTAAATGATTGTGGGAAGGCGAACATGATGATGGAGAAGTATGTATTTTATCTGAAATAGCGATCGGTTTATTGGAAGTGACAGAAAACTTTTCAGAGGAAATAATATTTCTCCCATGGTCCAGAAGATCGGAGGAGGGAGTAGCAGCAACAAGAGTCTGGACCTTTTCTAGTTGCTGTTGGCTTTTCCCGACTGAGGTGGGGGAGGGGGAGTGGCTGTTTGCTGCGCCTGGGGGAGGGGAGTGGTTTCAATGTTGTTGAATTGTCGGGAGGGTTTCGCAGAAGGGGGAAAGGTGCGGCATTTGTCCGCCATGTGGCCTATTTTGCGACATTTGAAGCATCCCCTGTTCGCCTTTGAGGTATTCGCGTTCCTCGTTGGTGAGCTTAGCTGGGCGAGGGACGCTGCCTCGGTTATTCGAAAGGTTTGACAAATAATTGACTTGGGCAGAGATTATTGATCATCATCTGCATAGAGTCAATGTCCATGGCGTTAGGGTCCTTGACAGGGGTGGTCTTGGAGGTAAGGCCCTCAGGGAAGAGGATGGCATGCACGTTTGTAGCCTGTTGGATGGCCACATCCAAAGATTTGGGCTCACGAAGGCGAACCTCTTTGCTAGTATCATAGTGTAGGCCTTTCATGTACCAGTGTAAAGGCAGTTTCGTCGTCGAGTGTAGGGACGCGTCGTCTCAAGCGGCGGAACTCGTGAGTGTAGGCAGCAATGGTTCGTTTGCCTTGTTTCAGACCTTCGAGGGCCTCACGAGCGGCGGTCTTTGCATTAGGAGGAGTGTGGAAATCAAGGAATGCCTCTCGAAATTTTATCCATGGGCAGGTGATGTTGAGACCGCATGTTCTCCACCAGGATTTAGCGTCTCCAGTAAGGTTTAAGGCTGTATACTGCACCCAGTCGCATTCGTTGAGCTTGACGACCTGGTAATACTCCTCCTGGTTGTCGATGAAGTTGTTGCAGGCGTCCGCGTCGATGTCCCCAGAGGGGGCGGGGGTTTGAGGTTTGAGGATTTTATGCAAGGTACGCGCAACGTCGCGGTGAGCAGCCTCAATTTCAAGCTGGGATGGGGCGGGGGGAGCAGAGGAGGTGGTGATGGACGAGAGCAGAGAGCTGATCCTGTTTCTTTCCTCCTCTGGGAGGGAGGCGACGATGCTGAGGATTTCGTGCTGGGCCGACATGTTGGAAATAGGGGAAACAGAATAGGGGTGAGAAAAGAGAGAGGAAAAAAGAAAAAAGGGGGGAGGGCGGGAGGGTCAAAGGAAAAAGGGGTGGGGAAAAAAAGAAAAGAGAGGGAGGGTTCTAGGAACCGAGTGGAAAGGAAAGTAGAGGGGAAGAGTGAAAGTGAAGTGAATAAAAAAAAGTACTGCCAGGGAGCTGCCTAACGAGAGGAGGGAAAGATAATAGTCAGGGTAGAAGAGGCAGTGAATCGAGGTACCTTTGCTACCATCTAACAAAGAAGGGAGTGGCAGGAAAAAGAGGATCTTTATTGGTGGTAGGTGAAGGGACTATTTATACATGTGAGTGAGGTGGACCTTTTAAGTTATAGGGGTGGGAGTGGACATGACCTCAAAGGTTAAAGGGGTGGGTGCTGATGGTCGATACTGTGACATGAGGACGCAGCAGATGAGAACGCAGCAGATGAGGGCGCAACAAATGAGGACGTAACAGATGAGGACTTAGCAGACGAAAGACTACCGCCAGTGCCTTCATCATATTCGTTTCTTCTGTTCCATGGCTTCACTTTACTTTGTCTCTCTCTCTCTCTCTCTTTCTCTCTCTCTATCTCTTTTTTTTTTTTTTTTTTTTTTTCTTTTCGCGCGTCCCCCCTCTCTTTTCTCCCTCTCTCCTCTTTCTTTCACTACCTTTTCTTTTTCTTTCTTTCTTTCTTTCTTTCTTTCTTTCTTTCTTTCTTTCTTTCTTTCTTTCTTTCTTTCTTTCTTTCTTTCTTTCTCTCTCTCTCTATCGTAGCATTCCTTTTATTCTCATTCTAACTTTCAGAAGGGACGTTGTGCTGTAGCTCCTTGCTCCAAAGACACACGGGGGATGCTCAAAGGAGAGGAAGGCAAAGGGACGGTCATCTGGTCGAGGGCCAATGAATGAGAGTCATAGGATTGCTCAGGTGGGAACAACAGCCAGGAAGGAAGGAAAAGAATGAAGGGGGGATCGGAACGAGAAGAGTCTTACATCAGAAGCGCCATGCTACCAACGGGTCGCCAGGAGCTCTTCAATGGCATGAAACGAGCGGAAGGCAGCACAAAGCTAAATCAAGCTTCTACAAAAGAAAGGGGAAGGGTGGACGCATCTTACTTTCAAAATCAACAGGGAACAAAAACAAAAGGAAGAAACGACCAGGAGCAAACAAGAGCCTGCTCAAGTATTTATTCATCTACTATCTATTGAGGGGCATGCAGACCAGATGGCTCCGCAGCCCCAAGTTGTCCACCTCTTGGAAAGGGCTAAAATCGTAGCTACTGCGACCAGTGTCAGTTACTACACGACAACGTGGAGGAGCGAGAGCAATAAGGTCGAGTGTAATGGGGATATTAAGTCGGAGCAAGCACACTATAGACTATTGTCTATAGATCTATTGTCTATTTATCTTTTTTTTTTTTTTCTTTAATATTTCCCTTCATCGTTATAAGGATTGTCGCTGAGTCTGTTATAGAGCTCCTCCTCATATTCTTGGTCATATTCAAATTCCTCGCGCAAAGTATCCTCGTCAAGTTGGGAGTCTACTCCAAAGTAGCGCTCTCTCATTCGACACTCCCTACACCATTTTTTCTTTTTGCAGGTGCATAGAGATGTGTCGGAAAGGCAGTGGATGCATGTTGTTCCTGAGAAGCAAAGACATCGATATACTGAAGCGTCTTCAGGTATTTCAAAACCGATCAGGTCCTCGTGGTTGACAAAGGGGATATCTTTGTACCCAAATGGTTCCAACCATCTGGATAGGTCTTTGAATTGAAGAATAAATGGGTAAATTTGGCTGTCTGAGCTTATTATCACTCTTTTTTCATCGCAGGTTGATAGAGTGATGGAGCGAATCCTTTCAAGCCTTGATTGCCGGATGTTATTGTCTGCTGATCTGGGGTCCGGAGGAGGAGGGGACTCTAAGTCTGAGAAAAGGGGGACAATACTGACGTTGACCACTTCAAAAAGTTGCAGCTTCCTTTCTATTTCTGTTGGATCTAGAAGGATAGGTAGGTCATTGCAGCTGGCGCAGCGTGGATTATCTTGGCTGTAGTGATTTTCCTCAAGGCATCCTTCGCAGATCAAACCATAGCTGGAACCAAGGTAAACAAAATGAGAGGGCATATCTTTGAGGTGAGGAGAGAGAAGGCTTAATAGGATGATAGAGAAGAGAAGAGAAGGCAAGGACCCTGTGAAAGAGCACGCTCCGTCTCATAGCACTCCTTTTATCCTCCTTCGCCTTGAGTGGCATGAAGCGATGAAGGGGAGAAGGTGGTGGAAACAAAGGTGAAGTGGTGGACACAGAGAGTGTTAGTACAATAGGAGAGATTAGCCGTTACAGCATGTTGTTTAATCGCCTTTCCTCTTTTTCACTCTCTCTCTTCTGTGTTTGAGTGTGAAGGTGTGTATAATTGACATAGTCCTTTTGGTTGACACTAATGCAATCTCTTAGTTTGGTTGTTCGTTTGTTTGTTTGTTTGTTTGTTTGTTTGTTTGTTTTTTTTTTTTTTTTTTTTACTTGAATGCAACCTCTTAGTGTCTCCTGCTCCGCGTCTATCTCTCCCTCTCTTGGCAGCTCCTCCATCTCTATATCTCTCATATTCGCTTTGTGGTGTAGTTTCATTTTTATCGCTATGAATATATGCGAAAGAGAAGCTGGAGAAAAAGGAGGTCGACTATTAAAAGGCCTAACCGGAGAGAGGTTAGGCGGTACAGGTGTATCTCTCTGACAGTATGTGGTGTATTCTCCTTCTCCTTCTCCTTGTTCGTGCGTGCCGAATACTACTTCTTTTTTTGTTCTATTAGGCAGGTCTATCCCGATCATTATGCCTCCTATAATTTCTCTACAGTTGCTACTCCATTGAAATAGAAGAGAGTGAGGGTGACAGTGTAGAAAGGCTTGATGAGTTGACAGAAGGGAAAGATAAGGAGAAGGGATGGTGGTGCCACCCGCTCATTCCTTTTTCAGTTCGGCTTTTTTTTTCTTTCTTTCTTTCTTCCGTGATCTCTTTTTCTCCTTCTTTCCCAACCACATTCAGTGGTTACTCTTCTTTTTACAACAATCAAAGAACCTTTTTGTGATAAAAATATTTTATTTGAAGCTGTCAGTAATAATAGCGCAATTGCAGCGTGTTTTTGATGAACATGGTCTGTTCAAACAAAGTTGACAATGAGCCATCTCTGCAATTAGCTGTTTTTCAAGTAGCTCAAGACTTGATATTATATCTTCCCACTCGTCCTTTGTGAATTCCTCGTGTGGGAAGGGCGGAGGCTCCGAGGTGGGCTTGTGGTAGAGCGGTATTTCGACCGCTATTACTTTTTCACGTCTTTGCTTCTTGGCCACGGTAAAGTTCGATGAGGAATGAGGCCGAGCTGAAGGCTTTCGCCACTGACGGTGACAATGGCGATATGATGTCAGTCGTTTCATTAGATGAAAATGAGAAGAGAAGGGATGGAAAAGTGTGAGAATATCTCATCAGAGATTGTAGTTTTTTATAACCTCACATTTAATTGGGTTTACTCGAGATGTTTGATTCATCTCATAGTCAAACTGGGGCAATTATTGCAAAGACACAGGGCAAATCGTGTTGCTTCGTACTCAAGTTGTTAATATCTCTGTGTAAATGTGCTATGTGCGTGGGAAGACGTGAAAGAAAAAGAAAGTGTTGTGTGGGAAAGAAAGAAAAGGAGAGAAAGGTGTCTGTATGATAGGGATGCAATATCACTTTTACCCCTACTCTATCCAGGTTGGGCTCTATCTTGAAGAAGACCATGGAGCCATTAGTTACTGCTGAATCTGTCGTACACAGGAATGTAGATTCTTCACAGAGATACTTCCGAGTATGAGTTGGTTTGCAGATCAGTGAGCTTGTGTATGGATACTCCAATGATTAAGGTGGCCTTTTTTTTTTTTTTTTTTTTTTTTTTATTGTTTCCTATTCCTTTCGCTTTTTGAAGTAGTGTATGGAGGCCAATGCTCTCTAATCCTTGGCTCAGAAGGAGCCCCAGTAGGCTGGTTCTTATTTTAGGTAGGGATGGCACACTTTATTGAAGTGGTAATAGGGTAGTCTCCGTAATCCATAATGCTATCAACATTAGGCTTTTATGTTTCTTTTCAAACAACAATAGCTAATTCAATGGTTCACAGGAGGAAGACATTGTATTCATGTGAAAGGCAGCTTTGAATTGAAGAGAGAGATGGAGAGAGAGATTGAATGAATGTGTTCGTGTGTGAGAGAGAGGGAAAGAGTGTGGGAATTGACCATTTTATGTTGATGACTGAAAGTCAGCAGTATCAAAGCTCCCACGCTCTCTACGCAGATGCCATCAAACCCACTGCAGCTACAACCTCTTTCATGGAGCTGCTCCCAGTCTCTCTGTTGCAACAACTCCACTCAATTGCTCTGACCACCTTTCGCCTTATAGCTGCAACTGCTACATACATCTCTACAAAAAAAAAAAAAAAAAAAAAAAAAAAAAAAAAAGAACATACCTTCCCACGACTGAATCTTTGAGGAGCCTTATGCATGCCCTTCCTGCAAAAAAATAGAAGCAAAGAAAGCCAACTTATCGAGGTCAGCGGTGAGCAGTGAGCACACCCAAAGAAGACGTTAAGCTGCAACTGCTACATACATCTCTACAAAAAAAAACCTTCCCACGACTGTACCTTTGAGGGGCCACATGCATGCGCTTCCTGCAATAAAATAGAAGCAAAGAAAGCAAACTTATCGAGGTCAGTGGTAAGCACACGCAAGGAAGACGTTGAAATGAACTACGGTCAAAATGGTTCAGTTGATAATGAAATTGTCATGGACAAATACAGGACTCTCCTTTAGAGACAGGAAGGTAAGGGCAAGGAAAGATATTTATTGCAGACCGACGGAAATAGGATGCGCCTATTGCGCCCTTTTATACTAGATTTTTGTTCTTGCTCGAAAATAATAAACTTCATCCTTTCCGAGTGCTCGCGCACTTCGGAAAGTATAACACAACCTTTTTTCCTCCATCTGCCGATGGAGGATACTTGCCCGCGATCCTATAGTAAGAGGAGAGTTAATAGGACATGACAATCCCCTCCCTAGGCGCGAGCTCCGAGAGCGCCATCTGGTGGCCTTGGCTTGTCAGGATATCTTGCATGGAAATCTTGTACTAGGTCAGGGCAATTTTCGACGTCGGTCACGCTCTGCCACGTCTGCTCGTTGTGACCAAGCCACTTGACCAAATACTGTAGTCGGCGGTATCTCCATCTTGAATCGAGAATCTCTTCAACCTCCCATTCTGCTTCTCCATTCACATCAATTGCGGGGGGGGGGCAGCAATGCGTCCCGCAATGTCGTTCTCCAGGTAAGGCTCCAAGAGGGAAACATGGAAGACTGGATGCAGGCGTGACAACTCTGGTGGAAGCTCCAGACGGAATGACCGCGAGCCTACTGCCTCTGTGATCTTGAATGGACCCAATCTAACATTGTCCAACTTCGAGGAGGGGCGCTTGGTCTGGATGTTGGTTCGAAGCAACCACACCTGGTCATTGACCTGGAGAGGGGTTGATCTTGTGTGCGGTTGTTGTAATTTCTTTTCGTGGGCTTCGTTGGCGTACTCAATATGGAACTTGAGGTCTTCTTGCAACTCTTTTAATTCTTGGAGGCGGTGTTCGGCTCTGGGGTTGTTGACTGCGACTCTTGGGATGCTGACATTGAAGCGAGGGTGGTACCCAAGGCACGCATAGAAGGGTGTCGTGTGGATCGACGAATGGGACAGTATTATTGTAACAGAACTGTGCCATCGGCAAAAGGTCAGCCCAATTGTCTTGCTGGTAGTTGAGGAAGCAACGGAGGTATTGCTCTGGGGTGGAGTTGGTGCGTTCTGCTTGTCCGTTAGCCTGTTGGTGGTATGCTGTTGTCGTGTTTTGATTAATCCTAAGGGCGCTAAGGAAGTGACGTGTGTACTCGGCAGTGAAGACTGTTCCTCGGTCTGTCAAGATGTCGTCAGGTAGACCATGGCTGGACACGACATTGTTCAAAAAGAGGGTGGCGAGGGAGTCAGCATCCACATTACTTGTAGTGGGGACAAAATGCGCCATCTTGGTTAGGCGATCAACAGCGACCAGGATTGCTGTGAACCCCTTTGACAAAGGAAGCTGGGTAATGAAGTCCACAGAGATAGAAGACCATGGTACTTCGGGGGCAGGGACTGGGACATAGAGGCCGTAAGGTTTATGACGGGACTTCTTGTTGCGCTGGCAGATGTCACAGGTGCTCACAAATCTCTTGACAAACATCCTCATGGTTGGCCAATAATAGGTACGGCTGACTAGCTCATGAGTCTTGTACATGCCAAAGTGTCCTGCATTGGGCCTGTCATGGCATTCGGTCAGAATATCCCTCTGAATCTCTTCATCATCTGGTACGGCTATTTTGCCATCATAGAACAGGAGGCCGTTGTCATAGGACCATTCTGTGTATGCCTCTGGATCTTGCTGGACGCCTTCGATAATTTCTTGGAAGTCCTCATAATCCTGATAGGAATTCTTGAGGCGATCAGTGATGTCCGCTGGGGCTCGGTCGGGTTCTTCTCCGTCATTGGCCAGCTCTATTTCCTCATCATCGGCCATGATGGGGGCAATGGATGCAGTCGCTTGGAGGGTGGTCTCTGATTTAGGTAAGAGCGCGACATGAACGCGGTCCTCCCCCTTCAGGGAGGGTACATGCGGGAAAGAGCATCTGCGGCACCATTCAGGACTCCAGGGCGATACACTACACGGACGTTAAACTTGGACAAACGCTCGGCATAGCGGATTTGGCGATCACTCAAAGAACGCTTCTCAGAGAAGTACTCCAGATTCTTGTGATCGGTCAGGATCGTTGCAGGGAAGGGTGAATAGGCGAAGAAGTGGCGGAAGTGCTCCAAGCCTTCGATTGCAGCGAGGAGCTCGGTGTCATGGACATGGTAGTTCCTTTCAGGGCCGGATAGTGACCTGGAATGAAAGGCAATGGGGCGTAAGACTCCATTGTCATCTGGCTGGCTACAAATCATGCCAATGGCATCCTTGGAAGCATCGGGCTCGAGGAAACAGGGCTTGGCAGGGTCGAAATGTTGCAGGATTGGCTCTGATGTGAACAACCTTTTTAAATTATCAAAGGCTTCTTGCGCTTTAGCGTCCCACTCAAATGGGACTCCTTTCTTGAGCAGTCGAGTTATGGCGGACACGACCCCCGAAAAGAACTTGATGAATCGTCGATAGAAGTTGGCAAACCCGAGGAATGCTTGGATATCACGGACAGACGTGGGTGTGGGCCAGGAGAGGACTACAGCGACTTTCTTGGGGTCCATTGAGATGCCATCTGGCGAGATAACATAGCCAAGAATTCTACCTTGGTTACATTGAACTCACACTTTTCTGCGCTCACTTGTAGGTCGGCGTCCATCAGCAATTGCATGATCCTTCGTACATGGGTCCTGTGAGTCTCGGTGTCTGGCGAATAGATCAGGATGTCGTCCATATACGCAACGACATGTTCGTCAAGGGCTTCTCGCAGGACGTCGTTGATAAACGCTTGGAAGGTAGCAGGTGCATTGGTCAGGCCAAACGGCATCACGGTATACTCGAAGTGCCCATAACGAGTGCGAAAGGCTGTCTTCCACTCATCGCCTTTCGCAATTCTTATCAGGTTGTAGGCCCCTTTAAGGTCAAGCTTGGTAAATATGCGGGCCGAGCCAAGTCGTTCAAGGGTCTCTGATATCAGGGGTAATGGGCAACGATTCTTGACAGTGATCTTGTTTAGTGCTCGGTAGTCTACACAGAGACGTAACTTTCCACCTTTCTTAGGTACGAATAGGACAGGAGCTCCTGCAGGAGATTCTGATTTACGAATGAAGCCTTTTTCCAAGTTTTCATCAAGGTATTCTCGGAGAGCCTTCAGTTCCACCTGTGAGAGAGTGTAGAGGGGACCATAAGGGGTCTTGGCTTCAGGCTCTAAGGGGATGGCGTGATCACATTCTCTGTGGGGAGGCAATCTTCCTATTTCTCGATCTTTGAAGAGCGGGGCGAATTCGGAATATTCACTAGGCAGGAATGCAAGAGGATCAGGACTAGACTCGGACAGGCTTTCATCAGGGACATCTACACTGGATATTTGGCATAAGGAATAATGTTCAAGACTAGGACAAGGATCATCAACAACAATACAAGACAGGACAGAAGAGTCGAGTGACTCATGGGACAAGACAGGATACTGTTCAAAACAGTGTTTATTGCAATACAGGTCTCGGAAGAGAATGACGTGTTCTTTCCAATTGATAAAAGGGTTGTGTTTTTCGAGCCAGTCTATTCCAAGGATAACAGACTGGCGTTGGAGTTTGGTGACATGGAGGGTAACGATCTCATGATGGTTATCGATACTAAGAGGAAGTTGGGTGAACTGGGTAACAGGACCAGAGGCGCTACTCTGACCGTCAGCCATATTCAATTGGATGGGGTGGAGCAAGGGAGTGGTGGGGACTGAGTGCTTTTGGACAAGAGAATGATCAATGAAGGAGGTTTGAGCTCCGGAATAGACAAGTGCTTTGATATGGATAGGGTTTTGGTTGGGCAGTGCTAGAACAGCCTTAACAAGGAGACAGACTCTGGGTGGAGAGGGGTCAGAAGAGGCGAGGACTTGGCCTAGTGTCCAGTCTGTCGGTGGACCTAGGCCTCGTCGTTTTCCTGTACCTCAGCCATAATGGTGGCAATGCGGGACCTCTTGACAGGACATTCGTTGGCTATGTGACCTGAGCCACCGCAGTAAAGGCATAGGTTATTATCGCGACGGCGTTGTTTTTCGGCTTCGGAGATTCGACGGGCACGCAAGGCATCCAGGTCCATGGCCATAGGAGAGGGGCTTGGTGTATTGGTTGATTGGGGCCGAGGAGAGGGTGTGGGCTTCTTGGGGGCGGAGCCATTCGTGTGTCGAGAGGGACCGCGACTAAGGTTGTTGTACACCGTAGCTGCCTTGGACTGGATGTCTTTCAAAGATCGGAGTGTGTGCCAATACGGAACCATGGCGGTCTTGACCTCATGCGATAGTCCATTCTTGAATTTGGAGACCAGGGCAGACTCGTTCCATTTGAGCTTAGCTTGGAGGATCTTGAACTCTGATATATACTGGGTCATTGTCTTGCCGTGTTGCCTGAGACTGTTCATCTTGTCTTCTGCCTCATCAACTTCCAGCTGATCACCGAAAAGCTCATCAATGGAATCCAGGAACGCGCCATAATCTTCAAAGGAGGCCATCGACATCTTCAACTTCGTTGTTTAGATAGGGAGCGAACATCTTGAATGGGGCACCTTCCATTGACAGGAGAGCAAAGTGGATCTTGTGCTTGTCAAGTAGGAATGACTCGGGGAGAACGGGCAAAGGAACTGGCAAGCTTGGCTTTGAAATCGGAGAAGCTCATTTCAGAGTTGTCACCTTTGAACTTGGAGGAAAGAGGGGTGAGAAGACGTGAATTGGAAGAGGGGCCTGTGTGTCAAGGTTTCGACAATTTGTTGCATACTAGAGGCAACACTCTGGCTCATCAGTGCGGATTCATGAAGTCGATCGGCCAAGGCTGTAGTGAGGTTCGGGGTACCGGGGACTTGATTGGCTTGTGCATTGGCTAGTTCTTGCTGTAGGCTTGTCATTTGTTGTTGGAGGGACTCATATGTGTGCTGAATGTGCATCACAAACTGGGAGGGGTCAAGATTCCCTTGCTGGGCTTGGTCCAGCAGGGCATGGAAGGTGAAGAGACCTTGAGTGGTCTCGTTGGGATTGGACATGGAATAGTGGGAGTAGGGGATATGCTGGGGAAGGTGGCAGGATGTTGGTGAGTCTGCAATGTCATGGACAAATACAGGACTCTCCTTTAGAGACAGGAAGGTAAGGGCAAGGAAAGATATTTATTGCAGACTGACGGAAATAGGATGCGCCTATTGCGCCCTTTTATACTAGATTTTTGTTCTTGCTCGAAAATAATAAACTTCATCCTTTCCGAGTGCTCGCGCACTTCGGAAAGTATAACACAACCTTTTTTCCTCCATCTGCCGATGGAGGATACTTGCCCGCGATCCTATAGTAAGAGGAGAGTTAATAGGACATGACAGGTCCATTGGTTCGGGGGCGTGGGCAGGGGCAGGAACAGGGGCAGGGGCAGGAGGGGGCAGGTCGGGGGAAGGAGGATTGTCTCGGGGGCGGTCTGTTGTTGGGGGCGGAGGTTGGAAAATGTCTGGGGGGGAGGGGGGTTACGGTTCTTTTTGGTCATGGCACGGGCAAACTGCAGGTTATCGATCTCGATGGCTCGGGTGGAGAGTGTCTCAAAATCAGTGGCGAGGGTCTCGGTACTGAGGACATCCATGACGGAGTCCTTCAGACCGATAGTATATTGGGGAGATAAGGGCCGCGTCATTCCACTGAGTGAGGAGGGCGATCCTTTGGAAGTTCGTGGTGTAGTCGAGGCAGGAACCGACTTGCTTCAAGGCACGGAGTTGGGCCTCGGCGGTGACTTCCGCGTTGACCAAACCGAACATCTTGAGGAGGTGATCGGAAAACACTTGATAGTTCGTGACGAGGGTGTTGCGTTTGGCGAGGGGATATTAAACTGGGGGATGTAGGGCTCCATGTATTTGAAGGGAGTCCCTTCAAGGTACGAAATGGCGAAACCGATTTTTACTGCTGTCGTCGGGGAAGGAGGCGGGGTTGGCGTTGAAGTACAGGGCAAGGTGGGAAAGGAAGGTCCTGCAGTCGTCTCTTTTGCCAGAGAACTTGGAAGGCTCAGCGACCTTGGATTTGCTGGGGGGGGATTCGAGGGCGGGCAGGGTAGTCAGGGCAGGGCAGGGAGGGAGGACTTGAGGACGAACTTGTCTTCGCAATCCTCTCGCAGAGTTGCGAGATCTCTGGCTAGGTACTTGATGCTCGTGTCAACGTCATTGGAATTTCTTTCGA
Organism: Mortierella sp. BCC40632; assembly: GCA_011634665.1. Taxonomy (NCBI): domain Eukaryota; kingdom Fungi; phylum Mortierellomycota; class Mortierellomycetes; order Mortierellales; family Mortierellaceae; genus Mortierella; species Mortierella sp. BCC40632. Next base: position 586,077 of record WAEK01000006.1, read on the forward strand.
GAACTTTTTCAACGGTGTCGTGGACTTGTCCTTTGACACGGACGTCCAAAGAGCTGGTAAGACTGGTCAGGCTTTGTTCGATGAACTGGATTCGGGTGGGGATGGCTTGGAGGAACTGGAGTTGGGCATCGGTGAGGCAGCGGGCTTCGAGATTGGCGATGCGAGGGGCCAGTGAGTTGAGAAACTCGATCTGGTCGGCTTCGATGGACTGGGACATGGAAACAGGAATGGTTATGATCCAGAAATGTCAGGAACTGACACTGGGACCAAGGGGAAATGGATGGGGGGGAAGACAAGGCAGGTACTCAGGGAAGAAGATTTTATTTCTGGATGCTGGTTACTGGTGGGGGAGAAAGGAACTACTTATACTAGATGATTGGGCTGTGTTGCAGTGAGTCATACTGACTAACTACTGCGGGTGGCTTCTGTGGTGGCGAACAACAGTCAATCTCATTTGACCATTGGCTCTTGGTACGCGGTGGTTGTCGTGACACGAGGCAACTGGGCCTCCCCAAATACTTTCGACGTGTTTTACAGAAGATACAGGATGTCAGCAACCAACTTTACATCAATGCTTCTCACATAAAGATTAGGGCCTCTCTAGGATTATCACCTTTAGGAACATCTCGAGTATACGTTGTATACTCTAGGAATTGGACGAGCCTGCGATAGCAGGCGAAGTCTATTGTCCTTTTCACTTTTTTTTACTGTTCTTCGATTTATTCTCAGAGTAAATAGTGAAATAACAACATCTTTTCCGTAATAAGGAATAGGTTTGTTCAGCTTTGCGACTGTCAAATGTCTTTTAACAAATTGGCTCTCCAATTTTTACCACGTCGAACTTGGTAAAATCACACCTCGCTATTTTTTATTTTTTATTTTTTTTTCAACTCCACCTCTCTACTATGACGTTCTCAGAGGACCTGCGTCTGCGAGCTGTGATTCTCTACTCCTTTCATGGTGTCGCGTTAAACAGTCACGAACCTAGGTGCCCGTCACCTACGGGCTTCCCTTTTTATTTGGCGAAGCGTAGATTTTAATAAAACAACTTCTTGTCTCGTTACTCACTCGTCCAGACACCACCACATTTCACAATGGGCTTTCAAAGGATGTTGTTGCAGCCATTCTTGGAGTGTCAATGGCAAGTGTTGCCAAGTGGACAGAGCGGTTTAACAAGACTGGTTCAGTAATATCTTGCAGCCAAAGGACTCCAAAATTCCGATGGCCGGACTATCTCTTGTCGTTTGTGTGGAGCTATGTCAATTACCACCCCTGTTTCCTATTAGAGGAACTCTGTAACAAGGCAAGAGGAATAGGGAAGGAGAAGAACAAGGACAGGGACTAGGACAAAGGCTAGGGACAAGAAGTGAGTTACTAACTGACGTTTATTGAGAAAGAAAGAGAGGAAATAAATACTAGAGAAGATATGTAGAAAAAGGGGTGAACCCTTTCCATGGAGCGCGGCAATGGGGGAAGAAAATTCGTGTCCGTCCGTACAGATCGAAACATTCCAGCAAGGACATTCTCAAAGAGACGCACCAAGGTAGCATACTCTTTGACACTCCCCCTCTTAAAAGAGGTCCTTCTCCTTGAGAGTATCTCGGTAATCTTGAATAACATCCTGTGCGTTCTCGAGGTCTTCGAGCGTCTGCCAAGTGCTATCTTTTACCGGGAAACCAACCCATTTGACTAGGAATTTAATTAGACCTTCCTTTGTCTTCTTGTGCTTGACGATTCGCTCCACCTCATAGGGCTGTTCATAGTACTCATCGCTATCGTCAATGAGAGTTCCTTGTCAGGCCTCAGCTCTTCATTATCCGCAAACTCGTCACTCCTACGAGTAGTAGCCCTGAGCTTGGAGACGTGGAACACAGGATGCAGTCGACTTCTAGGAGGTAACTGCAACTTGTAGTTCAAGGGACTTGGTTGAGCAATAATTTTGTAAGGTCCTAGGAATGGTCTCCTCAGTTTGTTGACCTCCTTTGTCGCATTTTCCGTGGCGGTTTTGATATCGGTTGCGTCGATATAGACAAGATCGTCTATTTCAAATATGGCCTCGCGTCTGTGGGCATCGTACTGGTCAGAGTACTTTTTGTGACTGTCTTGGATAGCGTCATAAACAATTCGGAATCTCGCTTGGTGTTTCTCCATCTCTTCTTTTCACATTAGGTTGTTTGACCACATGAGCTTTTTCCGTCAAGAGTGTCGCTGGTGTTAACGGTACGTGTCCATACATCACTTCGAATGGGCTAAGTCCTGTAGCGGATGACTTGGCAGAATTATGCGGACTCGGCATGGATGAGGAATTCGTCCCAATCATCGTGAGCCTCATTCGTGTATAAGCGCAGATACTGTTCCAAGGACTGGATGATTCGCTCTGCTTGTCCGTTTGATTGTTGATGTTCAGCGGTTGACATGTTCAGACTCGTTCCAAGATGCTCGAAAAGGCTCTTCCAGAATGTACTGGTGAATCTGGTGTCTCGGTCCGACACGATTGACTTGGGAACTCCATAATGTCGGAACACTTGCTGGAAAAATATGTTGGCAACATCCTTGGCGGTGCAACTGGTTTTGTGGCGACAAACACAGCGGCTTTACTAAACCTGTCCACAAATACTACTATTGCATCATGTCCTGCTTTCGTTTTAGGTAGATGTGTCACCAGGTCCATTGCAATGTGCGTCCAAGGTTTCTCTGGAATGGGTAATGGCTGCAATAGCCCCAGTTCTTTTGTCGTTCTGTGCTTGCTAAGTCGACACTCGTGGCACGAGCTAACATAATTTTACGGATTGCCACATGCCCGGCCAATAGTAGTATCCTTCAGATAGCCGGACGTATGTCTTGTCAACACCAAGGTGTCCTGCTAACGACGAGTCATGGATTTCCTTCATGATCGTAGACTTTTCCTCTGGTAGGTTGGGTACACATAATCGCATGTCTTTCTTAAGGTAGAGGAGGTTGTCATGGAGCGTGAACTCGTACGGGTTATTCTTTTCCTTGAACTGCTCTAACTCGTTTCAACCAATCGCCAAAATCTTCATCCTCCTCGTAGGCCTCTCTGCAAGCTTCCAAGATTGTGGATCCGATTACTGGTTTTGACTCCATACTGGCTGCATCTTGGTAGTCCGGCCTTCTTGAAAGAGCATCAGGTACAACATTGAGTGGTCCTTTTTTGTATCGTATCACAAAATTATACTCTGCTAGTTTTTCCATCCAGCGAATTTGGCGAGGACTGAGCGTGTTCTTTTGTATCCAGATATTTTAGTGATTCATGATCGGTGAAAACAATATAAAGGGCTCGGCTGTCGAATGCAGATATACTCGCCATTTTTGGAGTGCATGGACGGCGGCAAGTTGTTCTTTTTTCATGGATTGGGTAATTAATCTCTGCAGCGGACAGTTTCCTTGATTCGAACGCGACTGGTCGACCGTTCTGCATTAACGCTGCACCAATAGCATATTTCGAGGAGTCGACATGGACTTCAACAGGGAGTTCGGGATTGAAGACAGCCAGGACTGGGGCGTTCATAATTGCCTTTTTCAATTTTTGAACGCACGTTTTTGTTCTTTCAACCATCGGAAGGTCACATCTTTTTTTCAGTAGTTCAGTGAGGGGAGCGGCAATCTTGGCGAGCTTGTGAATGAAGCGTCGGTAGTAGTTGACAAGTCCTAGAAACGATTGGATATCTAGGACACAGCGCAAGGCTGGCCACTCGGCTATTGCCTGGACTTTGGAGGGGTCGACCGATACGCCCTTGCTGGACACGATGTGTCCTAGGAAGCCAACTTCGCTCTTGGCAAATTCGCACTTGGACAGCTTGGCATACAGTCGATGTTCTCGTAATTTGCGCAAGATAATTTCCAAATGAACTAAATGTTGTTCCATGTTCTTGCTGAATATCAATAGATCGTCGAGGTATATGATCACACAACCATCCAGTTCGGTTCGGAAAACTTCGTTCATTAATGTCATGAAGGTGGCAGGAGCATTGGTCAATCCGAATGGCAGCACAAGGAACTCATATAGGCCGTATCTTGTGCGAAAAGCGGTCTTGTGTACGTCGTTTTCGTGAATTCGAACTTGGTGATAACCTGTTCGTAAATCCATTTTGCTAAACACTTCTGCGCCGTTCAGTCGATCAAGCAACTCATCAATTCTTGGTAACGGATAAGTATTCCTGATTGTTTGTTTGTTCAATGCTCTGTAGTCAATGCACATTCTCAAGTCGCCTTTTTTTCCGCACAAACAATACAGGAGCACCGTAAGGGGATTGACTAGGTCTAATGAACCCGTGTCGTAGCAGGTCATCAATTTGTTTTTTGAGCTCGTCCATTTCGGCCAAGGAAAGTTGATAGGTAGGCCTAGAGGGCGGCGTCGATCCAGGAATCAGGTCAATGTGATGGTCTACTGAACGCTCAGGGAGGTAGTTCTTTCGGGAGTTCCTCTGGAAATACATCGCTGTATTTTTCTAGGAGAACTTCTACCTCCGGTGGCTGACTTTCGCTTTTCTTGTTATCCTCCTCGTTCGATCGCACAATGCACAAGTAGGCTTGGTGTTTTCCAAGGGAACGTTTGAATTGCATTGCGGACAATACTGGTTGGTGTGTCGGTCGGGTGTATCCTTGGATTACAATGTCAGGTTCGACTCGGATGACGTGGTTGGCAAGGTCTAATATTGGTTGCGGTTTACTATGTGCCAGCCAACGTTTGCCCAGGATTGCTTCGAATTTCATGTCGACAACATTGAATTGGATTACTGGGCAAAAATTGTCGGCAAGTCGGAGTCGGATGTGGCAATATTGGGTACAAAGTGTTGGTTGGCCATTGCCAAACGCAACTGTTGTTGGATTTCGCTTTTTTGACGTTGCGATATGAAGGCGCTTGACTACCTCGTAATTAATGTAACTTGCGGATGCGCCGCTATCTACCATAATGTCGATAGTATGATCCTTGAAACGACCGGCCACATACATGAGAGGTTCGTCTTCGATTTCTTCTGGTAATTCAGGGTTAACTTCCTGACTGTTGGAATCTGGACATGGACTAGCAGAAAACTTATTCTGGGGACTGGGAGTGAAGGTTGAGTCATCTGACTCACTACTGGATTCACGGGACACGGCACTACATTCTGCACTTGCAGGGAACTCGGGGCCAAGGCTACTATTGGTATCTTGAACAGGCAGCGGCTCACGTGAACCGACGACATTTAACGGGGTTGGACTGGGAATGGCACTCGCTGAGAACCGGAAACCAACTTTTTGGTCTCGGAACTGGGATCAATGTTAACCCACTTGGATCGACAATTTTAGGCTGGGAGGAGATACGAAGCTCACTTGAGCTGGAGGGACATGATTCTGATTGTTTAGAAATGTCACTCGACGTTTCTGGACAATTTGTGGGTTTCGGGAACACTCCTTCTGGACAATCACCAATAACATTTACGACCGTAGTCCCATATAAAGATCCATAATTCTTTATTGGGACGGGCTTTTTCCCGACGAATTCTTTTTTTTTTGCCTCACAGTTCTTGGCTTGATGGCCAGGTTGGTGACAATAGAAGCATGCACAGTTTTTCCAGTCCGCTTGTTTTTGAGGACTCATCTTGTGCATGTTCATAGCGTCTAGCTCCATCGGTTCTGCTTGGCTATTCGAGGACTCAGGCCTTGCTGGTTCATGTTTGGGTTGTGGTTCCCAAGAATGTTGCTTCCCACGTTGGTACACTCGGTCGAGGCTCTCAGACACTTGAACAATCGTGTACAGGTCTTGTCGAAGGCTTGGATTACCGGCGAAATGTTCTTGAAGTCTTTGTCCAAGCCCTTGGAGGAAGACCTGGATCGCTTCTGCCTCACTCATGTCAGTGAGGACAGAGCGTAGGGTTTCGAACTCATTGATGTAATCCGTGACAGACCCTTTCTGTTTTAGGTTGTACAATTTGCTACGAGCGAACAATTTGGTGTTGGGGCTCGAGTAGCGTTTTTCCAACGCAGCCTTGAAACTGATCCAATCGTTATCATTGAGGACAGCTGGAAACGTAAGGGTCCGGACCCAGTTGCGCGCGTTGCCTTGGAGAAGAAGACGGCACCCTTGGATCCGTTGACTCGCGTTGAGACTGAGAGCATCGCTATACTCTTCAATATCCTTGATCCAGTTGGAAACGTTTTCGTTTGGAAGGCCTTTGAATTCATGGAGATGGACATTTTTAACAAAGGTATCGAAGTGGTTAGGCATAATGGAGGTGGTGGAAGGGAACTTCCTTTGCTACCATGTAACAAGGCAAGAGGAATAGGGAAGGAGAAGAACAAGGACAGGGACTAGGACAAAGGCTAGGGACAAGAAGTGAGTTACTAACTGACGTTTATTGAGAAAGAAAGAGAGGAAATAAATACTAGAGAAGATATGTAGAAAAAGGGGTGAACCCTTTCCATGGAGCGCGGCAATGGGGGAAGAAAATTCGTGTCCGTCCGTACAGATCGAAACATTCCAGCAAGGACATTCTCAAAGAGACGCACCAAGGTAGCATACTCTTTGACAAACTCCAGGACGAAATCAGAGATCGGTTCCCTGAGGTGCGGAATAATTCGCTGTCAACTATCTGCCGTACCCTTCGCCATGACCTTGGACTATCAAGAAAAAAACTGACCAAGCTAGCTCGGGAGGCTGTTCCAAGAGAAGTTGCCAATTACAAGTTTCGGCTCAGACTTTGGTACCGATACCCAGAACAGCTACTGTTTATCGATGAAACAAGCAAGGATGGCCGCGCTGCTCTTCGTACCCACGCTTGGTCACTGATTGGTACACCCGCTTTTGTGAGCCTTCCCTTTTGTTATGCAAAAAGGTTGTCTGCTTTTGCAGTCTACTCACACCGAGGATTCCTTGACTGGGATATAATCGATGACACTTTCACTGGCCCAAAGTTCTATCAAGCAGTCCTCTATCACCTACTACCTCACCTTCAGCCTTGGCCACTACCTAAAAGCATTGTTGTCATGGATAATGCTCGGGTGCACATGCATAAGGAAATTAGTGCTGCCATCAGTTCTTGAGGAGCCATTCTTATTTATCTTCCTCCATACTCCCCACAATTCAATCCCGTGGAGCTTGGATTCGCGCTGGTAAAGCGGTGGATTCAAAGACCTGTTAATGTTGCCTACCAATCAATGTCAAGACCCATGCTTGACCTTGCCTTCCGCGCCCATTCAGATATCAATAGCATTAATTCATTCACTCATTGCGGGTATTAAACACGCTTCATTGAAACTAGCAGTATCGCCTATAAAAGTATAAATATGGCATATGGCTCAACTAAACCTTCACCATGCTTCGAGTAACGCGACGCGTACTCACCAGTGTTTCTCAACGAGACGGATTTCGTTCGATAACTCGTTTCGTTTCGTTAACGTTTCGTTTCGATAACGGTCATTTACAGGGAATTAGTACGGGCTTAACGAAACGATTCCGCGGCTTAACGAGACGAGATCTTGACTTTTTCTGTTCGATAAGAAACACTGGTACTCACTGAAGCTTTTTTTGCCTTTTTCTGTGGGAAGATGATTGTGGTCTTCATTGGGTTCTCCTTTCCATGCACCTCCTTGCCTTTCCGAACCAGGGGTGTTCCCTCTGCAGACCATGGCGGTTCTTCCTCTATGTTTTCCTTGTCAGCGTGGGAAGGTGAGCTGCTCAAAATGCTGCTCACCATAGATGGATGGTGTGATTGCCGGCTGGGATAATTTTGCTTGTTGTTTTGATCACTAGACAGTGTCCTAGCGCCGAGTGGGAGACCTTTCGGTGGGGTGGAAGGGACAATATAGGGGTTTTCTGATGTATTGCCAAATAAATTAGATCATGGGTCTGTGCAAACAAAAAAAGAGGGGGACCGTGATTGCAGATAGGATGTGAAGGGGCTACTTTCAATGGGTGATGATGACAGTGAGTTGATCATAACCTGGCGCTGGTGACGAGGTGCAGGCTTATTATGCGGCTTTATCCAGGGAGCAGCTGTCAAGGGTGAGTAATCAAGGTAATCGAGGGAATCAAGACTGTCGAGAGCGAAAGTCGATGATTCCTCTTGAGGATATCGTTTGAGTTTGGGTGAAGGATGCGAATAGGGATGATGGTCACGAAACTTGCGGTTTTGACGACTAGAGCTACTGGATTCAAGGCGGCGGAGAAGCTGGTCTGCATCTTGCAATTTGCCGGGGTAACGAGTATCCTCACTCGCGCGGTTTGTGCCACGCGAGCGAGTATGTTCAAGAAGTGGGGGGTCAGGAAGAGGTAACTCAGAGCCATTCAAGATGCGGATGAGCTCCGCTCGGCTGGAAAAAGTGACTGTGAGGGTAATGGGCTCATCAGCACCTGTGCTTGGAGACAATGGTTGGGCCATCGCTCTATCAACATTTTTCATTTGTTGGCGGGTGATGTTGTTGGGGAGGATGGGGGCAGTACCGGGTTCTGAAATGTGCGCTCGGTCTTTCGATAGGGTATATGCTGCCCACTGTTTCTCATACAGCCCCATGGGCTCCAAATCGCCGTCTTTTATGGTCCGTGTGAGAGAGTTGTAGTGATCCCAGAAGTCGTCTTTCGTTCCGCGATGTAGGGCTGACGATCTTATGGCTGGCCTAGGGGGGACATACGCGAAGAGGTCAAGAATAACTTCTTCTCTGAGATCCCCTTTTTTATCTAGGTTATGCCGGAAATGGTACCAGGCTTCAAGCAAGACACTGCTGGTGTTGTCGAGGTTGGGAGTGCACATATCTCGATGGGGAGTGCTACTCCGTTGTTTGAGGCGAAGTGTTGGATCTTTGTTACCTGTGTATATGGGCGTCCCGTTCAGGGAAACACTTCTCAATGTATCTCTCACAGACGACAGCAAAGTGCTGTATCCACATGAAGACGAGATGTGGAAGATCGGGCTCTTGACTGGTATCCCTGATTCCTCTTTGATATCACGGCGAGTTATGCCGGCAGGCTCCCAGCGAACGTTCAGTCGGATTGTGTAATTGTTTGGGGGGGAACGAACTGGCAGCTTTCCTTTTCTACCATGTGTTGATTGGTAATGCCGGTGGGAAACATTGGAGTTGGGCTTCCAAGGGGGCGATAAGGAAGTGCGTGAGAGTGAGGAATAAGATGATGACATTGGAGCAAAATGTGGAGACAAATCGGAGAAAAAGGATAACAATCGACAATAGCATGCTGCTTTTTTTTATTTTGGTTTTCATCAGCAGTAGATACCACCTTAATAACTGAGGGGTCAAAACCTTTTTACCGTCAGTAAGAGAAGTAAAAAAAAGTGAAATGGACAATAATCACTGGTATATTAAAGTATACGAGAGATGAGAGTAAAGGTGACCCTCCCACCCGCTCAAAAAAAAAAAAAAAAAAAAAAAAAGGCAAGCACCAAACGACCAAAGGACAAGAATACACTGGATACACCTTTTAAAAAAAAAAAAAAAAAAAATATACTTATAGTCAAAAAAAAAAAAAAAAAAAATACTTATAGTCTAAAAAAAAAAAAAAAAAAAAACTCTAAACATGCTACAGTAGGCAATAAACAACGGCCGTATCACCTTTACTCTCATCTCTCGTATACTAATATACCAGTGATTAGACTTCGCCTGCTATCGCAGGCTCGTCCAATCCCTAGAATGGCTCGCACCGCTTGGCCGGCACGGTTGTTAAACCGGATTGGGAAAGGGGATAAGGGGGACAATCCAACCAATGCGCATCAACCGATCTCCTTGAAGAAGAGGGAAAGAAAGGAACAAAGTGATACAAAAGATCTGTGAACGAACAATATCTAGCTGCAGGGTCTCGCCTGTGGGGCGAATTAACAGGCGGACCTGATCTAGAAGGTAAGTGTTCAAACTAACGGATCGAGAAGAAGGAGGGAAAAAAAGAACTGTCCTTTATAAAATGCTGTAGGGGGGTGCTTTTTAAATACCCTCCTGGAAGATCTTCCTAATGCATTTACTACACTACAGTAGGTTGTTGAGAGGAGGAGGGGGGGAAGTAGGAGAGGATAAGAAAGAGGTTGAGGAGGAGTTTAGAGCTGGAGGATGGAAGAAAGAAAGAAAGGTGGAGTGTGATCAAGGAAAGGAAAGGAGTGCTTTAAAAAAAAAGTGGGGCATACCTCACATGCAGTGTTTCTGATATCAATCTTTCGGCTTGAAATTTCATAGTAAAGTTTGATGTTTGAGTTTGAGTTTGATCAAACTTTATTAAGAAATATCAAGTTTTCAAAGCTTTGATCAGAAACACTGTGTACCATGACCCTGTCGCAGAATACAGTGCATTCTGTAATCAGCCAGAAGACTCCTCGTGGGAAGATTTCTGGCCCACATGGACTGGAGTTTCCTCATTTAGACAGATCCTCTCGACCTTTTGTGCTTTTGCAAGGTTATGATGTCATGCGATGCATGGCCCTCTTTTGCTGAGGAGCAAGAACATAATCTACAGAATGAGATAAGCTGGTTTTTTCTCAAGAAATGATGCCAGCGTACATGAGTCCAGGGCAAGGGAGAGGTGAGCCTTGTCTATGGTCCTTTAGTAGGTTTCTGAGTAATCAGATTAGAGATGTTTGAGAGGACCCGACTACTCGGCGAAAGGAGCTCCTCTTTTAAGTCTGTGATACTTTTTTGGGATGTTCAAAAAAGTATAAAAAAAAGTCTACCCATCTACGCCATATGCAGGGTTTCTGATCAAAGCTTTGAAAACCGAGATTACTTGAAGTTTGAGTTTGAGTTTGATCAAACATTATCAAACTCAAGTACCTGGTACTTGATTTGTGTTTGACAAATACTTGAACTTGAAAATTATGAGGCTTGATATTGCTTGAAATTTTTTTCATGGTTTGATACTGTTACTTGAGTTGTTTGACTTTGTGATTGACTCAAATACTTGACCAGACTTGACCATCGCACAAGCTTGAGAGCCCTGTTTGATCAAACACTAATTCAAGCTTTTACTACTTGATCACCAACTTGAACCAAGTACTTGAGCTTTTATGATTTGATTTAAGGATTGAGTCAAACGCTTGATCGAACGTTTGACGTTTCTTTTCAAGCCTGAGATGATTGAGTCAAGTATCTGGTCAAACGTGTGAGAACGCTTTATCAAACCTAAGCTTGATATTCGCTTTAACTCAAAACACTTGAGGCTGTGCCTGGGACTTCCCTCGTTCCTTGTTTAGGCCAATGTCTATGGCACCTCACACATTTCATTCTTTTATTCTCGCAAAAAAAATATTTGGCCTTTGTGATAAAGTAATGCTGGTCTTTGCTATTGTATATTTCGAACGGCCAATCATCATGGTGACATAACATCGCGTGGGTTGAACTCTCACTCGATTTGTATTTGAATCAGGAACAAAGAGTGAAAAAGAACTAGCATTCTTTGGAGTGGATTTGCGAGGGGGAGACACTAATTATATTATGACAGATTCACCTCGACTCCAAGGGTTGACTCGCTCTTCGCTCCATGCTAAAAAAATAAAATAAAATGAAACCAACAACAGCAACAACAACAACAGCAAATTATCTTCTCTGCGTTTGTCCAAATAGCTTTTCTATCTGTATCACTGACCATATTCTTGTATGCCACTGACCTCTCTCTTGAATCAGGTAAGTGAGGTAACATAGAAAGGGAGATGAGGCTTACGCTGGTTGATCTCAGGGAGACTTTTTTTTTTTTTTTTTTTTTTTTTTTTTTTTTGGTCAGCACACTTCTCTCTCTGCCTAATGTCCTTTGCCCATCTTCCTCATCAACTCTTTCATCCCACTGTATGATTAGTTCTTTCCTCCAACAAGCACTTCAGTCCTTGTTTCCATTAGCCCCATCTGTTCATTTAGTTCCTTGCTAATTGTCCGTTTCTCCATTTAACCCATTTGCTTTTTTGATCTTTTTTTTTTTTTTTTTTTTTGGCTGTCTCTCTCTTCTTGTGTGCAGCACTGCCCTCTCTCGCTCAAAACAATCACTTTCTTTCTTTCTCATACATGCACTCGCACTCAACACGGGCATACCCTCTCTCTAGTTAGCTTGCAATAGCTGAGGTAAGTTTATAGATTGAGAGTGACGCGTAGACATTTTTTGTAGTCGAAATCCGCTTATCATGCTGGTCAGTGCAGGTGCGTTGAGTGTCAGCTCTAGAAAAATACCTCCTTTGTCTCTTACTTTTATCAACTTTTACTCGCACGCTTACTGTTGCGGTGTGATTATGACAATGACCTCTTGATATTAAAAGCCGCAAAATGTACATTTGTTACTCAACGGAGGCCACCAGGCTGTCCATGGGCTTTTAAGGAATAATTCAATTCAATGTGTACTCGCAGTATTCGGAATTCTAGATATACGTCCTCCAGTTTACTTGTCATTATTCATTACTTTTTTATGGGGTTAGGACCAAGTCCAGTATGGCGAGCAACTAGTAATCTTCATCGTAAATATCCTCCCCTTCCTCGGATGTCTCATACAATTCGTGTGACTCGTGCCATGGAGCTGTATCGATTTTAGTGGTGCTCTGAAGTTGTGAACGTTCACGTCTAAGATTTGTTAAGCGATCTTCGAGCTCCTCGATCTGTTTGTTGAGTGGTATACCACTTGCGCAGAAGTTTTTGACATGCAAGAGGATGAACTCTTTATCACATAGTTGGTCCTCTGACCACTCGTCTGACTCTTGGAAGAACGAACTTGTAATACTCTCAAGTCTATCAGACACTCTTCTACAGACTACATTGATTATCTCCATCTCATTGATGATTTTTTGCATAGTGCGAACTCTGCTATTATCGATCGTCAAGTCATTAATACGTGTGGTCAAGGTATCGGTAGAATCCATTAGCTCCTTGGGGTTTATGGTGGCCGTGGTAGTCATACTCCTAATGCAGCGTTCGAAAGGTAACGATGTGGTTGTTAGGAAATGGTGGTTGAAGCGAGGTATCGGCAGTGTAGTGGAATAGAATGCACGCGACATTCCGAGTCAGTATGAGAAAGGAGTTTTATAAGCGCGCCGGGACATCAGAAAAGGAACCGTGTATTCATGCAGTGATCCTCTACAAGATGCCAATGGTTACCTCAAGTCGTACATCTAGGCAGGTAATGCAGCCGAATTATCAAATGCCCGCAAGATTCCCGCAAAGAAATAGGGTTAGGGGATGTATAGTTGACACAGAAAAACGGAATGAGCGAAGAGAGCATCTATGTACCATTGATGCTAGACTACCAGTGGATCAAAAAGCAATAATGCAAACAGCAACAAACAGTAGACAAGCGACAGCGCAACAGACAATGCGAGCCGGCTCAACCCAATCTCCTGGTACGCTGTTCTTTGATGCAGAGATGGCGTAAAGATACTTGGGTGGTGTACTACCCAATGCATTTCTTTCCTGCTCAGATTAATATGAAATGGCGTCCATCTCGTACTCGATCACTTTTCTCCTTCAGGATCCTCAAGATTAGTTGTGTCTAACCATTGTATACAAGCCGTGCCTGAGACTCTCATCATGGAATGCGTTTGTACCCACGTTCCCACACTGCAGGTTTCAGCCGGGACCTCGGCTGTGTGTCGTTCTCCTGGTGGATCAGCATGGCGTGTGAAGTATAAAGAAAGATACCATGCCCCCATTACAGTCGAAAAAAGTTTTACTCAAACCATCCCAGAGCCAAAGTTTGCACTTTCAACCCGATGCAAGAATTTATCTTCAACCAACCTGACTCTTCACTGTCGAGTTTACCCACAAGCAGCCTCGCTTCGGCTTCTTCAAGCCAGCATGTTAACCAAGATGCTTACAATGCGAGCACTCTGGAATTGGAATTGCCTGTAAGATAATTCCCTCAAAGTATCATCCATAGTTAATAATCATCTTCATGAGGACATGTGCTAACTGGACTCCTCAATCCTATATTGTAAATTAGGAAATGCCATTTGAAGAAGGTTGTATAAGTGAGGCTTCGTTCGCTTCGTTGCACACAGTCTCGACCATCACGCCACTGGCATCCCCTGTCGTTGTAGCTCGGGCCTCAGGCAAAGAAGCAGAAATGGAAAGTGGCGCTGACAGTAAAGGGCGAGGCGGCAAGAACAATGGTGGCCCAAGCTATGTATGGCATTTTTTCATCAAAATCGGGGGCGAGATGGACAGGAAGACAGCCAAGTGCAAAAAATGTCAAATTGTGCTCAATGTTACCAATGGAGGTACCACTAGTTTAGGCAGGCATTTGCAATCCAAGCACGATATCACCAAAGATAATTTCAAGCAACATTTACCTGATAACTTGGGCCACGCGAAATCAACACATCAGGAAATCCCTCCGTTTTCTACGCAGGCTTAGGAAAGGCAGCTTTGTCGATTCTTGGTCAAACAGAAGCTGCCCTTCACTTTTGCCGAGCAGCCTGAGTTTAAAGTGCTTATTCGCCTAGCCCGTAGGGCACGTTCTGACGACGATGTTACCTTCCCTTCAAATGACACAATGGCTACCAGGGTATGTTCTCAGAGAGAGAATGAGGTGAAGAGTGACAGCTCTGATAAGCCCAGTGGAGTAGCGTCCAGTAGCCTAACTCCTCTTTTTTTGGACCGCAGGTGTCGCAAGAAAAAAAAAGATGCGAGGAAGTAGTCAGAGTCAAGTTAGCATCTGCGAACAAGGTCGCCATCACACTGGATACATGGAAAAGCCAGTATGATACCAGTATTATGGGCATCACGGCTCACTTCCTCAACACGGATATGATTCTGGAAGACTTGACAATTGGATTCGAGGAGCTAGTTGGCGCGCACACGGGAGAGAAACTTATGAAGACGTTCATTAGTGTCGCTGAGCGGATGAATTTGCAAAGGAAGATAGTGGCAATAGTCAGCGATAATGGCGCTGACGTAGTGAAAGCAATCAAAGAATTAGAGAAGTATACTAAGGAACACACTAGCACTTGGTACGAGTTCGTAAAATTCCTAAGAGGTAAAAAAGTTCAGAGAAGTCAAAAAATGTTTAAGACGCTTATGGTCTCTCTTTCTTTTAAGTCTAGGCCCCCATTCGATGCGGAAAAGCAACACGTGCGGTGTTTGGCTCACGTCATAAACCTTGGCGTTCAGGCGATGCTCGGATCTGGTGTCCCAGAGACTGCAGGCTCATTTGCGGATGAAAGTGACGACGAGGATGATGAGAGTGAAGACAACGCTGCAGTTGTTGCCAATGTTGAACAGCAAGTCCTAAAATCTGCATCAACTGTACCTGGAGATAAAAGGCCGGTTCAGTCATTGCTTGTGGCGCTCAGAAAAAGCGTTGTCAAGATTAGGTAGTGTGTTTGTCGGCGGCAAGAGCAAGCTTGATCTGTCTCCTGCAAGTCTGCCTATTAATGTATTAATGATAAGCTAACACCGAATTACCTCGTGCGTGTGCACGTCTTAGGAACTCTTATAGACTGCGTAATGAGTTCAAGAAGCTTTCCGTCAGTGTGGATTTTCCTAAAGGCCGAGTTCCTCTGCTGGATGTAGTGACGAGGTGGGGATCGACCTACAGGATGTTGCGGAGAGCCCTTGAATGCAGAGACATGCTCTCATCAACAATTCTCCATGATCACAATGAGCTCCTTTTGTCAAATGAAGAATGGGATCGACTTAGGGCTCTCTCCGAGATACTAGGCAAGTTTGACGAGGTGGCAGTCGTTATTCAGGGCAGTCGGTCGTATGCCACCATTGCTCTTACCATTCCAGTATACAACAGGCTCCTCAGTGTGCTAGAAAAGGTCATGAATAGCCCGTCAGCAAAGCATAGTATACCCGACATTGTTCAAGGAGTGGAGGCAGCCTATCAGAAAATGATAAGGTACTATGGGAAGACGGACAAATCGCCCATCTATTCCGTGGTTACTGCCCTCCACCCTGGTATGCGATACAGGTATTGGGATCAGCGTGGATGGGAGGAGTACAGAGTCATTCTGAGAAAGGCAGTGGAGGAGGTCTGGGTGAAATACAAACCTCAGCACAGCCTCATCGCCGCTTACTGTGATAATGATGAGCCAAGCTTCCTTTCCCAACTGGACGGAGAGGAAGACGACAGCGACCTAGATGCGGACCTCCTTGGTTTCGCAGGACTTGGGGGCCATCAGAAGAAAAGGAGAGTCAACGATCAGTTGGAGAGCTTTGCAGCGGGGACCCCAACTCCGATGACTGAAAGTTTAAAGACACCACTGGACTTTTGGCGACAAATTGATCCAAATGGCGAATACCAAGATCTCCGATTGATGGCGAAAGATTTTTTTTGCATTCCTGCTACTTCTGCGCCTGCTGAGCGCGTCTTTTCCCAAGCTCGAGTATACTTACCATACACTCGCAACAGGATGGGTACCGAAAAACTAAAGAATCAAATCCTTTTGAACTCTTGGTTTGACGCACCTTGATGTAGTTCGATCCTCTGAGTTTCATATCTATATCCTTTTTTTTTTTTTTTTTTTTTTTTTGACAATGAAAATAGCACCTGTTACATGAACCGAGTACGTTGGTGGAACGGAATATATTCGGTGAGGATATTCCATGCCTGGGTATTGGTCTCCGCTCTCTCTCCTTGTGGTTATTGTCGATTCATCTCCATCCTCTCCGTCCTCTCCAGACTTTTGTTGACCATGATGCTCCATATGTTGCAAAGATTAGTTTCGTGCCTTTGAATCAATTCCAAAGCCTCTCCTCTTTATTAGGTCCTTTTGCTGTACTGCTTCTATCAGCTTTCTTTTGAAGAGAGTGGTCACAATGAGGTCCAGCAACACCTTTGCTTATCATTTCTATCGCCATAGCTAGTGTTCTTCATGAGTTCGAAATCTTGGACGCTGATTGGCTAGATTTAGAGTTTCAGCCAATCAGCGTCCAAGATTTCGAACTCATGAAGAACACTAGCCATAGCCATAGTCTTTAGTCAGTTACCAGGTACAACTTCGGATAAAAGCGCTATTTCTATGCTCTTTGCTGTCCATGTTGTTCATGCTGTCCATGCTGTCCATGCTAGCCTGTTGTCCGTGATGTCGCAGTTAGTCCTA
Source organism: Mortierella sp. BCC40632 (assembly GCA_011634665.1). Lineage (NCBI taxonomy): Eukaryota > Fungi > Mortierellomycota > Mortierellomycetes > Mortierellales > Mortierellaceae > Mortierella > Mortierella sp. BCC40632. The sequence continues at coordinate 603,089 of WAEK01000006.1, forward strand.
TTAGCACTTCTGTCTTTTCTAAAAAAAAAAAAAAAAAAAAAAAAAAAAAAAAAAAAAAAGATAAAAAAAAGATACCACAATCTATTCATCAGACCACAGGAGCTCTCGCAATAGCACTGGCTTTTACCATGGCTAGCAAATGACTCGTGTGAAGAGAGAATCCATGTTGGCTGCTGCATCTTGGACACTCTGGTTCTCCTCTCTGCCTTGAACAAGCCTTGAAAGCACAAGGTTTTAGAGTGGTACTCGGCTACTCCACTTCATCAAGACCACACTAGAGAGTACGTAAGGTAGCCCTTGCCGCAGCTGATGAGACTAAGGTAGGAGGGAAGAACCAAGTTGGACAAACTCAGTAAAGCAGTTCACATTTTGAGGAATGATCAACCTCTTTAACAGCCTTGATGCTTACCGCAATTCACTTGACCCATCACTGCAAACAGTGCAATGCGTCGATTCCGTGTGGTGTCCCTTAGGCTGAGGGCCTGCCTTTGATGGATGCTGCATGCTGACGTGTGAAATGGCGATTATGTGATGGGAGAACGGAAGAGAGAGATGAGCAAGAGAAGGAGTCATGTACTTGTTAAGAGAGTGGCGAGTGGCTTGGACGACGGCCACTTCCTCCTTTATCTCTCTCCCCACGAATACACTGTTCTGTTCTTCACCTTTTGTCTGATTGTCTCCTCCTCAGTCTCATCAAACATTCCTCCTCCTAACGCTGTCGACCATTCTTTTCCTAATCTCCTGCTAATCGAATGTAGACGCGTCGTCGGACTCTCCAGCTTAGATGAGAAAAGGTAATCACTGGTGCCATATTGCATTTCTGCTTGGCCTTTTTTTTTGTGTACTATCTGCGAGGAGGAGCACGCTTATTGCTAGCTGTCAACAAGTGGTCTCATCTATCTGTTTATATGAAAGTGATTACATGCTAGTTAAATCTAGGATCCAGGAACCAGTCTGGAACCGGACTGGAGCTTGGAGCAAGTGCCATACTGATACAGCACCCCATAAACAAAACCTTTAGCAACCTTTACACTTTCTTCCACACTCTATCTGGTTCAGTATTCATTCTCTCGCGCATGCTGTCACCTGGACTGTCTTGAGCTAGCCTTGACCCTCTTGAGTCCATTCTGCCCATTACTCTACCTCTCTGTCTACCTCTATCTCTTAGATTTTTTCTAGGCAGCTCATTTGGCATAGGACTAGGTTCTAGAATGATTGAAGCTGGATATGGGAGGCATAGCACAGGAACTCAGAGTAAGATACACTGCGAGGGATATTTTTACTGGATATCTGGATGCAGGACCTCAGGTCTGATGCTGAACTGTTGAACCCACTATATCGACCAAACGGCATTTCGTCCTTTAAAAAAAAAAAAAAACTGTAACTGTAACTGTAACTGTAAGTATTCATTAGCAATTTCTAGAAAACGTCAACAACCAACAATAACACCATGAAATCATTATGGAGTATAATAAACAGGATCATAGCCAAGACACAGCAATCAGCGCCTTTTTATTGTTATTTTTTATTTAAGAAAAAGGCACTGTCTCCTCTATCTCGGTGGTTGTCATGGAGAAGGTGATAGAGCTAAAATAGATCTTGCGAGTGATGGAGCTAGACAACTCTCTCATCTCTCTCTTCTCTAGGATCTCATTTAGAAAAACTAGGAGTATCAAGGATCTCAGCGATGCAACAAATTTGAAGTTCAGCCTTGCTATCTGGACGGGACGTACTCGAGAAACAGGAATGAAACAACATGGATAGTCCAAACGAAAGCAAGAGGAGTGACAGGGACTAGACTCATGGATTTCCAGGGAATCATTAATAAGAAACCACGGGCCTGAAGCTTTAGAAGACCTGGACTCATGGAGCCTGTACCCTGACCCTGACTTTTGAGCATTGCATACATTAAGCAAGAAACCGCAGACCATGTCGTTGTTGAGGCCGATCAAGCGGGGAAGCATCACTGCCTTCAGAGATCCTGACACTCTTGTGACTACAGACTACATTGTAACTTAATAAAGCCATCTTCAAAGGTCTGATCAGTCCATGTTGTCATATCAAGTGTTCGATTTCAAACTTTGGATCAAACTGGGCTGAAGTCAAACGTTTGATCAAGTGTTCGATTTCAAACTTTGTATCAAACTGGGCTGAAGTCAAACGTTTGATCAAGCGTTTGATCAAACATGCAGGTCAAACAATTCAAAAATCAAACCTTTGATCAAGTATTTGATCACGTGTATGATTAAACATTTGATCAAGTTTTTTCAAATCAAGTAGTAGTCAAGCAGTAGTCAAGTCGTGTCAAGTAGCAGTCAAGTAGTAGTCAAGTAGTAGTCAAGTAGAGTCAAACGTTTGATCAAGTATTACCCACCAAGCTCATCAAACTCTTCGCTCAAATCGCACTACTTGATGTCAAGCTCAAGTAACTTTCAAGTCAAGTTCCATTCAAGTCAAGTATTTTTCAAGTCAAGTACCTGCAGCTTGATGCCAAGTCAAGCTTGAGCTTGAGATACTTGACTTGAGTTTGACTTTTAGAAACCCTGGCCATATGCAATAAGGATACGATTATGTTTTCGAGTTTTTCTCGAGGGTTCATGAATGAAAAATGACCTTTCAATGGATGAAAGTTATTCATTTTCAAAGGAGCATTTGCTCATTCACTTTGATGAGGACATGGGGTCGATTCAGAAGGGGCATCTTAAGGGCGGGCGAGCCCTCAGCTTAGCTGTAAAGCTTCCACCTCTCAATCTAGAGGTCCTCGGTTCATGCCCGAGGTAGCACATGTGTTTTTCGTGCATGATGACCCCTTTATGGGCCGTGGGCGGGAGAGTGGGCCTCCCCCTACAATCGAGACTTAGTGTTTCGGACTGTGTCCGATGTGTAGGTTTAACCCACAATAACAGTGGCAGACCGGCAGGCACAAACTAGTCTCTAGATAGTGTTTGTTTGGCTAGGTCGTGGACTATTGGCCGAGGTCTCATTGTATAAAGCAAAAAAAAAAAAAAAAAAAAAAAAAAAAAGGGGCATCTTAAGGAATTCTCCTTCTTTGGGCATCGATACCTTTTTAGGCTGTTTCAGTTACGTGCGTCACTGGTACCAAGAATTTACTAGTGAGTGGTGGAAGAGAGGGGGAGGAATGGGTACTGGGTTGCCAAGGTGGAGAATGTGGGTGTTGGGGTTCGATCCGGGGGTAGAGCACACGTGACCCAGGAATACTCAAAGAGACGCATAAAGTCAGTGTACTCTTTGACAGTAATGCTCTCAGAGAACATCACACGCTTCCAGCCATCTACTGTCCAGCCTTTGTACTCCTTAGCGAATTTGTACCAAGCCTTGGTATGGTGTGACCACAGATATAGCTTCTTCTACTTCACGCGAGCCTTGACTCCAATTTTCTACGAACTGCTTCTACCCCAGTAGAAACCCCATCTGTCTATAGAATGAGCCGTTGGCCCTCACGGAGTGTTGTAATTTCACCCGATTTAAGTTGACGTACTATTTACCGTATACAACGTATACTCGAGATGTTCCTAAAGGTGATACGGCCGTTGTTTATTGCCTACTGTAGCATGTTTAGAGTTTTTTTTTTTTTTTTTTTGCTAGACTATAAGTATATTTTTTTTTTTTTTTTTTTTATAAAGGTGTATCCAGTGTATTCTTGTCCTTTGGCCGTTTTTCTTGCTTGCTGGTGAATACCGCTTCTTACGTTCCCACTATGGACTCTAGTTCCCCCGCACCCCTCGACAATGACCTCCTCAGGCAAATCCTTCAACAACTACAACGTTCAAACCCTCCCCCCCAACAAGACGACGCGATGAGCATCGACAAAGACGATACCGACACTTTCGCTCGTGACCGTCGCGAATGGGTCCCCTCCGACGCATTCTTGGACGACTATTCTCCCCCACCCCTTCACGACGTTGAATGGATCCTCCCCCGCGAGGATAAGACCGCTATATGGGATGCTGCTCCCAAGAGACGTGGAACCACTTTTGATGCCCCTGACATACCTCCCGTCCTATACCAAAAGCTCTCGAAGAAGAGTAAGCTTGCCGATAAAGATCTGGCAAAGATCGGCACTCGAGTATCTATGATCTCTCGCCCCCTGGACTACCTAGCTTCTAGAATATGGAAACTCCAAGACAAACTCGATGATGACTCGTACCAAGAGTTGCTTCTGCTGGCAACCATGACTAGAACCCTGATCAGTGACGCCACATCGCACATTATGCAGACCCGCCTGGAGGAAGCCTACAGGACCTACTCTCCATCAGCCACAGTCCTTCTCAATCGCGACGACAAGCAGTCTGCTTTTTGAGCGACGAAAAGCTCAAGGAAGATATGAAAGCCCTGAAGAAGTTCAAGGAGTTCTCATCTGACCGACGACGACATGATAATAATAAGCAACATGGTCCCAAGCAGTTCAACCAACAATCCAATTTCAAGAGAGGATTCAATAACTTCAACAACCACAACAACAACAACAACAATAACCGACCAAAAACTCGAATGGCTCCGGCGGCCAGGAACGCCGGACAGATGCGTAAAAGGTATCGCCTCTCCAGCCCGAAAAATCCGCCTTGGCGGGCCTGGGGAGGATCGCACGACAATTCCAAGCGTGGCGGGGACTGACGGACAGTTCCTGGGTCCTCGACATAGTTCGGGAGGGCTACAAACTAACCTTTTCCGACCCACCTCCGACAACAACAACCTTCCGACGATCCCGAACCTTCACCTCCTCCGAATCAGCTCTCATAGAATCGGAACTAACAAACCTTTTACTCACGGACGCGATAGAGGAAGTAGACCCCCCCAAGAGGGTTTTACCTCCGACATTTTTCTGGTCCCAAAGAAAAACGGGAAACTACGCCCCGTCATCGACTTACGGAAACTCAACCTACACATTCCCCACCGGACTTTCAAGATGGAATCGCTGAACATCGTAGTGGCAGGAGTTCAACAAAACGACTTCATGACCAGCATCGACCTGAGCGACGCTTTCTTTCATATCAACATCCACCAAGAGAGTCGAAGATATCTCCAGTTTACTTGGAAAGACAAAAAGTACCGATTCAAAGTTCTACCCTTCGGTCTAACCTCTTCGCCGATCGTCTTTTCAAAGGTCCTAAGACCTCTTCTAACGTGGGCCAGGAGCCAGGGCATACGGATGTACGGTTACTTAGACGATTTCATAATCCTCTCCCGATCACAAGAGGAAGCGACTCGCAACACAACACTGATCCTCAACAAGATGGCACAGCTAGGCCTCAAGGTAAACCCGGAGAAGTCCTCGTTAGAACCCTCGCAGACGATGCAGCATCTTGGATATATCATCAACACCCGAACAATGGAGATCCGCCTACCGCGAGACAAGATCCGGAACGTGATCCGATCTGCACAACGCCTTCTAGACGCGGGCAAAGCGACAACCCGACAACTAGCGTCCCTAATCGGTCTCCTACACTCCACAACATGCGCCATATTCCCCGCTCAACTCCGCACGCGTTCCCTACTTTTCACGAAAATACAGAGCTTACGACAATCCAGGAATTGGGACCACCAAACTCTACTCTCGGAACCTTCTCGGGAGGAACTCCGATGGTGGATAGACAACCTACTACGATGGAACGGGCGATCCTTCCTACCCTCGGACCCCTCGGAGACGATAACGACAGATGCTTCCGACACGGGTTGGGGAGCTCATTACCGGGACCTTCAGTTCGGAGGCCACTGGCGCAACAGCGAAACCAACCTCCATATCAACCACAAGGAGCTATTGGCAGTACACCTCACCCTCCAGTCTCTCCCCCACTTGAAGGACGTCACCATCAGGATTCGATCGGACAACACCACAGCCATTGCATACATCAACCATATGGGGGGGACACGCTCTCAGACTCTCTCCAACATGGCTACGGAACTTTGGGACTGGGCTCTCACGAGACGAATAAAAATCGTAGCGGAACACATCCCCGGACAAGACAACCAGATCGCAGACCGACAGTCTCGGATGTCTCCGGAGAAGCACCAGTGGAAATTACACAGGAGATAGTTCAACACCCTCGAGAACCGATGGGGACCCCACGACATCGACCTCTTTGCGGACCGAGTCAACCATCAGCTCCCCCTTTACTACTCTTGGCGCCCGGACCCAACAGCAGTCGCAACAAACGCTCTTACGCAGAAATGGCGACAATGGAAAAACCCATATGCGAACCCACCGTGGGCTCTCATTCTCCGACCATCCTCCGAAAGCTAAGAAGAGAGCGTACAACCGTAACACTAATCACACCGGACTGGCCATCTGCTCCATGGTACCCTACGATACTCAAAATGAGCTGCGACCATCCACTCAGCATTCCCCGATACGCGGCGATCCCCAGGTCATTGCAATCTCACCCACTCCGGAACCACAAATGGAATTTGACCGCGTGGCGCATCTCAGGTATCAGTTCCAAGAGTTGGGCATGGCATCAACGACTCAAGATTTAATCATCAACCCGTCACTAAACACGAGTCGGAACAAGAATTACCAGTCAGCTCAGAAAGCTTGGGTCACCTGGGCACGTGCCAACAACATCAACCCTTTTGACGCTCCAGAAATCGAAATTGCCAATTACCTCTCCAACCGCTCCATCCAAGGATCCGCAGCAAACTCGATCAAGCTCTACCTCTCTGCCATCAAGGAGTTGCAACCCAAGGCTAGATCAGCACAGGCCATCCTATCGAAGGTCATAGCTTCCGCTAAGTCTCAAGCCCCTCCAAGAGATTTAGCCTCCGAACCTCTAGACATATCTCCAGTCCTGAAAACACTATCGGAATGGGGTCCCAACGATACTCTGTCTGATTACAATTTACGGCGCAAACTTGTTTGGCTCTTGGCAATCACGACCTTTTCTCGATCCTCTGATCTACACCGAATAGACCCCTCCTCTTTGGTTATCTCCAAGAACACATTATTGGGAAAGATCAACGCACCTAAGGAACGCCGAGGCGGTAGACCGATCATCAAACCTCTCAATGTTCACGCCCACAATGATCCTTTCCTATGTCCCGTCGCCTGCTTCATTGAATTCCAGAAGAGGGAGTACGCCAGAGGAGCACCACTCGATAAACGCGACTTCATGTTCACCATCTCGGACCCTCCATACACCAAGGCCTCAGAGCAAACGATCGCACGATGGATCAAGACCCTGATGACTACTTCTGGCATCAAAGCAACTGCCCACACTACTCGATCTGCCGGTCCGTCCACTGCCCTCATGAGAGGTGCCTCTCTAGAGGACGTTATTACACGAGGCAACTGGGCCTCCCCAAATACTTTCGACGTGTTTTACAGAAGATACAGGATGTCAGCAACCAACTTTACAACAATGCTTCTCACATAAAGATTAGGGCCTCTCTAGGATTATCACCTTTAGGAACATCTCGAGTATACGTTGTATACTCTAGGGATTGGACGAGCCTGCGATAGCAGGCGAAGTCTAATCACTGGTATATTAGTATACGAGAGATGAGAGTAAAGGTGACCCTCCCAAAAAAAAAAAAAAAAAAAAAAAAAAAGGCAAGCACCAAACGACCAAAGGACAAGAATACACTGGATACACCTTTATAAAAAAAAAAAAAAAAAAAAAAAAAATATACTTATAGTCTAAAAAAAAAAAAAAAAAAAAAAAAACTCTAAACATGCTACAGTAGGCAATAAACAACGGCCGTATCACCTTTACTCTCATCTCTCGTATACTAATATACCAGTGATTAGACTTCGCCTGCTATCGCAGGCTCGTCCAATCCCTAGAATGTCCAATATCCTCGAAGAGATCTTGGAATGAGACTCTCTTTTGAATAGAAGGATGCTTTCCTTGTGCTTACTGTGGATGTTTACAGCTGATCCGATGATGATTCCAACAGATCTTGTCACTTGTTGAACTGATTTTCCCTGAATAAGCTGGTGTTTAAATTAGCATTTATTCTTATATTTGGAGGAATCCTCCTGGATTCCTCTTGAATATTTTGCTCCGCATTCAGCATTGCGCTAAATGATGAGAGAAAATATATGACTAAAAAAAAAATGAGAAGAGAGAAAGGAGTATGGAGAGAGCTAATGGTCATTCAACTTGTCATATTCCTTTAATAGAGGGCCACAAGGTCAATGCACTCTACTGGGAACTACTTTTCTAAAAATTTATGTTCTCTTTCGTCTAGATAAAGGAACGTAAAGAAGAAGGGCAGGCAGATATCTGAAAGAGTATTTGAGGTGAGGTGCGAAGATGGGAGATGAGAGACGAAAGCGACTAGCTTATATCGCGATTTGGTTTAACATTTAAGTGGAGGACTTTAGTACGGAAAGATGAAGTGTTAGCAATAAGCAAAAGAAATGAACGGGCTCCTGTCTTGGACCGTACGCTCATGACCGATGCCGCTTGACTGAGTGAATGCTTGGAGTGATTTACTTTGTTTTTTTTGAACCGTGATGATGAAGTGTCGTCTCTATTTCTTTAGGAGGAAATGGAAGGAGGGGAGACTGGGTCTGAACCTCCCCAAAGTATCTGGAATATCTAGAGCCAAGTTAAGAGTCAACCGATACTCTCAACTATGAGTATCAACTGACTGGATACTTTTGGGTGTAGAAGGATCACTGCAGCCTTATTGAATCTGAGCCCGTCGGACACAGCAGTGATTTAAGTTACTTGAATGAGGCGTTGAGAACACAGGGTTTCTCGAGAATGACAGAAAATCCCTCGCCTGCATGCATCACCTTGCTAAGCCTCACCACTGATTTAAGTTCTGAGATAAAATTGCAGTGTCTACTGTAGATAGTCCTTCACCAATCATATCCTCACAGTATCCTCAATGGAAAATTATGCCAAGGATATCGTGTTTTCTGTCCTCAGTTCAATATGGCGTCCAACCTATATTGTTGTCCCGAACTCGCTCAATCCTAGATTAATAGGGTTTGCGCTAGGTTAACTCTTTTCTTGGGTATGTGTTTACTGCCTCTTACCCGATTCACTTCTACCGTGCCATACATCAAGCATTCCACAAGAACTTCTAGCTTGCCTTTTCGGATCGTGACACAAGTACAGATTAGTGTATCAAAACGTGGTGGGCAGTTTGAATGGTAAACAACAGAGCTGATTTTTTTTTTTTTTTATTTTTTTTTTCTTCGAATGGAAGAATGCAGAATCAGATTGTTGCGGCCACAGTAAAATAAACATCGAAGTGTACAACAAAGAGAACGCAGAATGATGCACCGCCGAAGCAAACCCAAGCAACTGTATAAATACCTCCCAGATTTGCATACCAGCTTCGATATCCAAGGCACTCAAGTCTTTCCAAGAGCTTCCACCCTAACAACCCTTTACTTTCAGTAAGTCACACTATCAATCTTCTACATTGTTGAGAGAATGGAACCTTTGGTCACCTGCTGGAAGCAATTTTGCCTAAAACAATAGCATCCCACTCCTTTCTATGTGAAATTTTTTTCTCTTTTCTTTAGATATGCACCTCAAATTCTCAACTTTGGCTGCTCTTGCTCTCCTGACGGGTTCAAATGCAGTCTTGACGTGCGACGTTGTATGCACGGGAATGAAGAATGTTATCACCTGGGGAGCTGGCGAAGAGCGCCTTGATTGCAAGGTGTCCAGATCTGATGGATTCAAGTCCTATCCTAGTGGTGCTGCCAAGGGCGATTTCCCAAGCGTTTGCAATGCAGACTACTGTCTGACTCAGAGGTGGTCTGATTGCAGTTACCTGGATCTTTCAGTCAACGGAAAGGTTTACTATGGCAAAGGCCGGTGTGAAAAGTGGTCTACGTCGCCGCAAGAAGATGTTACCCAGCATTTCAGAAGATCGACAGTGACTCTCCCCTGCCAATATTAGCAAACAGATTGAGCTTAGTTGATTGTACCATATCAGAAGAGTATAGTCATCCTAATGTTTGGGATAATGTGATTAAAAAAATCTCAACCCTTTTCTTCTATTAGGGCCCTGAAACCACCAATGCGACTTGTTTTCACTTATTGTTAGTTGAAACTCTAAACTATTTCGGCTCTGTCTTTGATCTTGAAGTAACGAAAATTAGGCTGTTTACGGTGTACATCTCTTGACTCTCTGGTGATGATGTCAGGGACCCCTTGGTAATGACCCCGAGGATCCCATGGAGGCAGTTTCAGGGACCCACCAAGGTACTGGCTGCTGCAGCTGCTGGTTCATGGGTTCCAATGATAATGCCAGGTATCCTATGATAATGTCAGGGACCTCATGGTGATGGCTGTGGGGGAAAGGAAATTAATGAACGATAAATGGGACTATCTAACCTATGGACTATCTGGCCATCAACCACAGCTCGACATCACCCATGGACCATTTGGTCCACCATTACCCATTCTCCACAGCCTCCATACCCCATCGCCATAAAAAAAATGCCATCAACATGACTGTGCCCGCCGGACTCCAACATTCTAGTGCTGATGATGACGCTAGCGATTTTGCTTACGATGATGGTGAGAAGCCTGGTATTTCTCCTGTGTTGGGCTCAAACCGCCACCAGCTGGCCTCAACTACTCTACTAATCACATCAGCCCAGGTGCGCAAAAAGGTATCGACACGATCCCCTCTTCCCGGGCGAATCTATTTGACAACCGGGTTGCTATTTAATGACTAGCCAAGTCGAATATCATGAAGACTTTAGCCTATTATCCGAGGGGCCAGGACCATACATGTGTAACCTTCTTTACTCGAAATCCAGAAAAATACCCGTTAAATAAATTCAGCCATCCACACTACAGAGTACTACATCTTCAAAGGGGGAGACAGGAAAGTAACTGAAAAGAAAACTAAGGGTGGAAATAACGAGAGTGGGAGCTAAATGGTCCTGGCCCCTCGGATAATAGGCTAAAGTCTTCATGATATTCGACTTTGCTAGCCATTATCCATTTGGGGCCAGGAGCCCAGCGTTTATCAAAAGTTGGATATCAGCCGACTTTTGAGAAACAGGCTCAGGACCATATATGTGGATCCAGAGCGGAATTTATGACAAAACCATCGACGTTAAATTGGCTGAAGTAGCTGTGTTCAGCCGATAGAACTTGTCGAAAAGTACAGAGGACGACCAATTCCTGTGTACAACAACGTCGTCCACTCTAGCACCCTGTCTGATTGCGGCCGTGGAGCCAATTGCTCTTGCTTTAGGGAACTTGGCATTCTTGAAAAGATTTAGCTTGCGTGTAATCGAAGCGATGTGGTTGCTGATGCGCTCAGAACCGACTGGTTTGTCTGGGTCTATGACATCTCGGATCAATGGGAGATACGATAATGAGGGGTCCTTTGGGTGAGGGACATCTACCTCATGACCTTGAATACGCGATAGGTACTCGGCAAGCGTCTTGGTAGGGCACAACAAAGGGTCGTCATGGCATTTGACAGTGGCTTATTTGCAGATACGACTACCTCTCCTAGTTTCCTTTGGTAAGAGGATTGGTAATACCACAGCGAACTGGTCTATATGAAACTTGTCATTGGAGAGATCAATGCACATTATATCGCTGGGTCGGAAGAAACCGCAGGTACCAAGGAGCCAATAAAGCTTTTGGATGAGGAAAAGATCAGTGAGGGACGTGTTCTGCCCCTGCTGTCGGAAGTGTTCCACGATTGGACTGATATCGATGTTTAACTCTTTTGTGTGTTCGATCTCTCGTCTGCGAAGAGAGCGAAAGAATTGTTGGGAATCCTCATCTCCGAATGAGGACTTGTCATCATACATTTGAATTATGGTTGACTTGTAAATGTCAACTGTATTTGCTGCTCATCCGTGGATAGAGACTCCCAAAGCTAACCAGTTGAGGAACTGAGCTGGTTGAGGTATCATCGCATCAACGTTGCGTGCTGTGCCCCAAGCTATGTACCTGTCTTGAATGCTGGAATACGCTTTTTGCCTGTGTTGTATCTCTGGGCTGTTGATGATGATGGACGCTGTGCCTGCATCCCATCCCTTGGCCATTAAGCGTCGCCTCTTATCCTCCAAGCGCATAAAGACCAGTGGGGATTCTTCTCCAGAATACCCGGAGCGTCTCCTGGTGCTGGGACCACTCTGTGTCGTGGGATCGGGATCGGCTGGGTCGTCGCCATCGCGCTCACAGTCGGAAACCATGCTGCTGTCGGCCAGTATGGAGTCACTATGATCCTCTCTTTGCGTACTTTCTGAAGGATGAGAGGGATTAAATTCCAGGGTGGGCATAGACAGACATTGCCCAGATCCCGCCAGTCGTGCTTCATGGCGTCGTAATCGATGGCGTTTGTCGACGGCTTCCAGGTCATTTACCGTAGCAGTTAGTGGTTGGTTAGAGAGGCGAAGAGATCAGCGTGGTGAGGTCCCCAACACCGATCTAGTTTGGCGAAAAACCGTTTGTTGATAGACCACTCTAGTTGACCTACGAGCTGCCGTGACGACGCGTATGCAGGGTTGAAGGCTGAGGGGACGTATGTCGTCTTGATCCTCGTGTCTGTCTTCAAGCACCATTCCCATATCTTAGTCGCTAGTTGCATCAACTTCGGGAATTTGGTTCCCTCAAATCTGTTGATGTAGGCTATCGTCGTGGTGTTGTCTGATATCACGTTGACAACTCTTCCTGTTGCTTCTGGTTGCCGAAAGCCGATCTGCACTGTCATCAACTCCTTGTAATTGATATGTTTGTGAAGAAGTCGAGGGGACCAACTCCCTTTGATGGTCCTGTCGTTTATCACCACGCCCCACCCTGAGTCCGAGGCGTCCATGTAAATGTCTGTTTGTGGTGTCGATATGATCCATGACCAGCCATTCCACTTCTCGAGCCGAGTTCTCCACTGGAGGAGTTCCTTGAGCGTCGCTGGAGAAAGAGATATCGAGCTCTCCCATGAGGACTCTGATTTGAGAGCTCGAATCTTCTCCGCCATTAGATGTTGAACCTTGAGTCTGGCTGGGAATACTGCAGCCGTCATGGCCACGGTCTTGCCGATGAAAGAGGACAACTGCTGAACAGTGCACTCCTTCTTGTTCATCATCTTGCTCGCCATCCTGCGAATGTCGCGGATCTTCTTGCCTGGCAGGCGTAAGGTCATTGACGTTGTGTTGATCTCAAAGCCCAAGTGTTCGAGAGTCTTGGATGGTTTGAGGCTCGATTTGGACTCTTTGGTCAAGAACCCGATGCTCTTGAGTTTCTGCAGTATCATCTTGGTGGCTATTTCCGATTCCTTCTTGGATGTCGCTGCAATGATCAGGTCGTCCAGGTACGCCGAGATTCGTATGCCTCTCTTCCGTGCCCAGAGGAGTAGGGGCTTCAAAATCTTCGTGAACACTAGCGGCGCTAGAGGCAGGCCGAACAGTAGTACCTTGAATTGGTACAACTGCTCTTTCCATACGAACTGTTGGTACTTCCTTGACGAAGGATTGATGGGTTCATGTAGGAAAGCATCGCTTAAGTGGATCGATGTAAGGTAATCGTCTTTCTTTATTAAGTTGCAAACGTATTGAATAGTCTCCATCTTGAAGTGTTTTGTAGGGAGGAACTTTTTCAACGGCCTTAGGTTCAAGACAAGACGAAGATCCCCTGTCTTCTTTGGAATTGTGAATAGCTGACTTGTAAAGCCCTCGCCACTCATGCATTCGATCGCTCCTATCGACAGCAAAGCGGACACTTATGCATCGATGCTCTTCGTCTCCTCTTTTGGTAAGGGCCGAGGCGGGGATGGACCTCTGAGGTCGGAGGAGGAGACAGGAATGGGATCTTGTACCCATCCTTGATAATTCGGAGAATGGTAGGGTCGTCTGTAACATGCTGCCATTGTTCTAAGAAGAGTCTGAGTCTTCCTCCGACTTTCGTTTTGTCGTCGGCTTTCGAATCTGGCTGCGTCCTCTCCGGTGACTTGAACTCCAGTACTTGTTGTTGCGTCCCGCTCTCTGAATGTATTGTCCCGGTGAAAATTGGAATGGTCATTGTCACCATTGTTGTTTCGACGACAGCTCGAGGAGCTGTTCTGTCTGTAGCCTTGACTGTCGTCATTGTCGCGATGGGAGTTCTTGAGGCCACCGAAGCTGTTGTTCTTGGGTTTGTCTTTGGACTTGAAAGCCTTTTCCAAAGATTGTTGGCTATTGAGCTCTTCCTTGAGCTGCTCAGGACTCATGATGTCCCTAGCATCAGCCTTGTAGGTAGTGTTTCTCAAAAAAAGCCCGAGCCAAAAAAGCCAGTCCCACACAATGTAAATTTTCGAGCCGAGTCGGGTGAGCTTTCACCGAGAAATTTTACATTGTGTGGGACTAGCTTTTTTGGCTCGGGCTTTTTTTGAGAAACACTACTTGTAGGTGATGCCCTTGGATTGGCGGATGACTTCAAGTCGCATGTTCTGAATTTTGCCTGCTGTGCCTGCGAGGTGATCGCGCATGAGAGTGGCAAAGTTTGAGCAGATCTCCACCATGTCCTCAGTATCGATGGAGTCGCTTCCTTCCATACTCCAAACTTGGTGAAGGAAGAGGTCAATGGGCCTTGTGAGGCTGACCAATCTCTTTTGAATAGCTCGTAGGTTGGACTCATGACTCTTTTGGAAGGGGTTGAGCTTGGCAGTGGAAGCGGGTTTGGGGGGCTCGTACTGCATCTTGGAGTTCTTTGGGTAAGGCTGGAACTGTTCCCAAAAATTGTCATCGGTGATCTCTTCTTGGTAGAAGGAGTCAGGGTCGGTGGGCCAGATAGAGGGGTAGCGATCGCGTTCGTCTTCTGAGGGGTTGAAGGTGCGAACCTGAATTGGATCCTTGATTTGGGGATCATCATCATTTGTAGAGCTTTGTTTGAGCTTAGCAAGTTCTTCGGCCATTGTGGCCAACTGTTGTTGGAGGGCAGCAATAGTTTCATCAGTGTTGGACATGAAGGGGAAAAATTTGGATCAGTTGAGTGCGGATATGTTCCTGGCGAAACAAAAGAAGATGTAGTACTCTGTAGTGTGGAGAGCTGAATTTTATTTAGCGGATATTTTTCTGGATTTTCGAGTAAAGAAGGTTACACATGTATGGTCCCAGCCCCAAAGGATATTGACTGATAGAACCAAAAACGATTTTACTCTTTGATGCAGCCAACAACATTAGATCCAACCGAGTCAATAAACAAAGCAAAAGCAAATATTGGCCCTCATCATGTCGCTGCTCCCCCTCGACCTTGTTGCTAATATCCTTCGGCGTCGTCGCCATTCTCCCCTATGTACTTTCTTTCCAAAGTTGATCCTCTCACTCACACACTGTTCTAACACATCACCCCTCCTGCAGCTGTTTCGCCACCTTCGCTTTCACAGAACTCTCTGATTCTTCCTCCTCTCTGATCACTCATATGCAACACATCGTCGAGACTGAGAAAATAACCAACCAAAGAAAAAAAAAAAAAAAAAAAAGGCACTTATCCGTCTTCATCCGCCTCACCGCCGCATACAATAATAGTAGCTCCTTTAAGAATCTGAAAAGATTGCTTAGGGAGATGCGAAGTCTTTGATATTCAGTAAAAAAGATATCCATCAAGCTAAATAGATGCAAAGTGCTATCGGTCAGAAGAGTTGAAAGATTGATTGCGAACGCAAGGTATGACAACAAAGGGTATGAGCATTCGATGGAGAAAAACAAGCTAGTCAAGGAAAGAAATAATAAGAGTGCCAACTAGGCTGAGGAAGGAGCAGTGATGACCTAGCTCCTCTGCTTCTTGGAGCAATCCTCGTCATTACTATACTCATCGTTAGCAGGGCGCTTTTATGCGTTCTTGAGACGATCGATGAACTCCACATGATCCTTGGGGAAGATATCGCCGAAATTGTAATCACTGGTGTTGATCACGACTTGTTGAATACCACTGGGATCCTTTGGGAGATTGGGTGCTGCTGGCAGTTTGTCCGTCCACTTGGTAGGATATGCAACGATCATGCTGATGTAGACGTTGTCAGGACAATACCTGCGAAAGTCTTTGCGTGACCTTCAATTTTAGGAGCTGATACTGTGCTGAGTGCTTCGCTCCAATCATTCTCCAAGAAGTTAGATGACCCTTGATAAACAGGAACCAGCCGAACGCCATCGATCCGAATGAAGAAAACCAAGTCTGGTCCCGACGGTTTCGACTTGGGGAAGAAAAATGAGGCCACAGGCAATCTGTTGCGAGTTGACTGGTGGTTAACATGGGCGTCCATGTAATCTTCAATTGATAGAGTCGCATGAGTCGTGCCTTGTTCGAGTCCAGGCTTTCTCCACCCATTAATTTCCACCTTGCCGATGAGAGCTAGACACATGTCAGCGATGAAGGGTTCGTGTGGCCAATCCAAGAGAGGCTGTTTTTTGAATGTCTCGCTAAAAAACATTCATTCATCATGAACCTCTCAAACACACATCCTTGATCAGAGGCTGTCGCTTTCACTATCCGTTTCCGGACCTCCTTCTTGAAGTATGGATCTGTGGCCTTGAAATAATTCTCCGCAGCCTTGGAAACGAAGGGCTTGTCCAAAACGGTAGTAGCCTTACCCAAGATGCTTTTGATCCGACCAAACGCATGCTCTACCGACTGAGGACCTACCTCCTTGAGGACAAGGTCGTGACTCCCAATCATGCAACGCTGGTACATCAGGAGGCTAAGCATGTTATCGATAGAGTCCACAAGCTGCTCCTTGTATTTGATGTATTTGTCGTGGAGGCGAGATATCTTGTAGCACAGATTGCCTTTGATGTGCCGGTGCGCCCAAGACACCGGCCTATCCTCAGCATCATCGATGGTCTTCTTCCATGTACCAGGGTCATTGGATTCGACAATCCTCTCTATAGACAGGGAGATGACAATGCTACATTTGTTGAGCGTATTGGACACGGAATCATTTTGTTGCACCCTCCCTTCATATTCATCTCAAGTTAACATACCAATTGCTGCTATAGCCGGTCGGTAGCGGCCCACGAATTTTTGGAATAGCATGTCGACTGCTTCCTGGGAGAGAAATTTGTCCCATTCCTGTTTTGATTGATAATCGCGCAAAGATTCTCTAACTCGGGAAATGTACGTGCGTATTGACTCTTTGTCTGTCTAGCAAGGAAACTTGAGATTTTTTTTTTTTTTTTTTTTTTTTTTTTGTGGTGGTAGTGGTGGTGGTGTAGATGGAAGGTAAGAAGCCAAATGTTAGTTGATCTCTGAGCTCAAACGTGATTGTCAGATGAGCCAGCGTCAAAAGAGGAGAACTGCTCACCTCAAAAGTAGTGGAACTGTCCTTCAGACCAGAACTCGAGCCTGAACCCAAAAAAAGAGTAATGATCGAAAGACCAGTTCCGCAGGTAACCAGAGTGAGCTAGTGCTCGCCAATGTCTCGGAACACATGCAAAATAGGGGAGAGAAGTGGTCGTGGGGACTCTGTTGAGGTTGTCGACTGGAAGGAACCACTGAATGCATCACTAAGAACCTGAGCTTCATAGTGAATCACTAAGAGTTTGGTGTTGCTCTTGATCCTTGGTAGGCATCTATACTCGATAAGCCATCCTTTGGTATCCTCATACACACTGCGCACAAAGTCCCAAAGATCAGTTTTACGGTAATGTCGAAGTTGGAGAAGCTGAAGGAAGAGCATGTTGAAAAAGTCCTGTTCGAAGAGCACATGCGAGCACACTTGTAGAAGAGTCCACCTTGCGCTGGTCAATGACTCGCTGCTGCCGGGGATGGTCAAACAGCGCTTGAAGATGATAATTCGAGTGAGAAAGAGTAAGAGTGTAGTCTCTCTTGCATATCCGTTGTCCGCCTCAAGGTCTATATCGGAGAATTGCGTCGGTCACTCAAGTACTTTTGGATGACAGATCAAAGGGGTATCATATCTGCAGATCCCCAGTCATCACTGGAAGCATCGAAGTAAAAACCCCAGTGTTGAAAAGAGGAACTCGATTACAGCACGAGTCTTGCCGCACTCTATTGTGGACATGAAGGGATGTGAAGGAGAATTAGTATCATGTAGACCACTAATCTTGATATTTGCCAACCAAGCACTGCCTCAAGAGACCTACCAGAAACACCAAAGATATGAACGCCCTGTTCTTCTCCCTCACCAAGTCCAGAATAGAACTCGCGACGAGATTCCTTGACGCTGAATCATGTACCGAAGGACTGGGAAGATCCATGAATAATAAGTCGGGTCGGGTCTCAGCAGGATAGCCAAACTGTCGACGTCAAGCTCCAGACAGTCCTCGAATATGTCCAGTTGTAGTTGGGAGATGTTCCATGCCTTTCACAAGCGCGTCAAGGAAGTTGGCAAAAGGTCCTGGTGCAAAGGACTTTTCGGTGATTGTTTTGATGTCGGCATGGAAGTTGCCTTGAATGAGAAGAAGGGGTGCCATGTTAGAACCACGAAAGAAAAAAAAAAGGCCGACAAGAGGCAAGAGAGCACGAGTAAACTCATACCAGACAGCGGCGAACTGGGACGAGAGTCATCCGAATGGTAGCTTGGAAGTGGGGTCAATGAGCGAGATGGTGCTGGTGCATGGGCTATGAGTGGAACAATAGAGTTAGACAGTGGACTATCATGCTAGCGGAGATCAATCAACAAGGCGCGTCTCATTACCTTAAGGAGGGCGCTGGACAATAATGTGGATTGTCTTTTTGGGAGGTGCCTCTGGAAAGGCATCAGTAATGTCGCCTGTCTCATCAAGCTCTTCTTTTGATGGAACATCAGCAAGGCAGACCTCCTTGCGGTCCTTCTTGGGCAGAACAGGAACAGAGACTCGCCAGAGAGAGGTCCTTGGGATCAACTCCGTTGAATGTGTCTGTAATCTCGGCCTTGATGAGCTTCTTTAGGTCGTCAATAGTGTCAATCAGAGGAATCTTGATGGAGAATGCATTAGCCTCACCATCAACAAGGCAGAACAAAGTCAAGTGTTTATCAATCATGCAGTTGCGAAGCATGAGTGAGAGAAGGTGTGGGTTGCAGAGAAAGAGAGGATAAAAGAAAAAGGAGAAAAGGGTAGAATTAAACAGGGTAACAGATTTGCTCGAGGTTATCGCCCCGAGTTTTTTTTTTTTTTTTTTTTCTTGGTGAAACACAACATTGCGGGTGTATGTGCCATCTCGGTTATTGATGGCACTACCAGCTACATAAACCTTTAAGTTATCAGGGTTGGAACAGCGGGAAAGCGCGACATACTACTGGCCATGTGAGAAAGCACTCTGAGATAAAAAGACCCCCACAGTGCTAAGAGTGTTAATGGTCATTG
Source organism: Mortierella sp. BCC40632 (assembly GCA_011634665.1). Classification (NCBI taxonomy): domain Eukaryota; kingdom Fungi; phylum Mortierellomycota; class Mortierellomycetes; order Mortierellales; family Mortierellaceae; genus Mortierella; species Mortierella sp. BCC40632. The sequence continues at coordinate 622,326 of WAEK01000006.1, forward strand.
CGAAAGTAGGCTTGATAGGGAACTGCAACTGCGTTATTGGGGCAGGTGTTGAGCCGCCCTCCAGTGTTGTGTGATAATTGGGGCAGAGAATGACATGTTTTCCAACTCTCTCCCCAGTTGCAAAAGTGGCGAGGACAGTGTGCGTGTGCGTTTCCTTGACGATTAGCTTCGTTCCATTACAGAGGCCACTCATCGTATCATGTTGCGGATACACATGATTGGCATTCCTAGCTTCAGCCGGAGTTCAAATGGCGGGAAGTCTGGGGGAACAAAACTCTTAAGATCGTTCTGGTTTAGACGCGGCTAGCTTCTCCATCGTCATCGTACGAGATGCTGTCCGTTGCCATATACACTGCTACATCGTAGTCTGGACAAAACAACTCTGTTGTAATGTTGTTGAGGTGTTCAGCTTGGACATTGCGGACCGTGAGGATGACTGAGTCGGTAAAATTGGGTGTATGCTAGGGTAGCACACTTTAATTATTTGCTTCTCGACAAGGTCCCTGCCTTGTACTGGGCTGAAAAGCAACGCATCAGGAATTCGGATCAAGTCTTTTTGTAATACAGGAGCCGCGCCATTGCCGACATCCATGATTAAGTCGATGAACCACTTGTGTCGTTGGTCCTCTTGAACTCTCACGTTCTTTGTCAAGGAGAGACGACACACTTGATCCCAAAAATGAAGCCTACCGCAAGCAGTACTTTTCAACTCGCTCAGGTGATATTCCTTTGCCTTTGGTAACCAGTAAAATCTGTCTGAAATCGACTCCAAAAACGACTACCTTGCGATCAAAAGAGCAGCTATCACACATTAGGTCCTGACAGGATCTGGGATACAGCTTCAAACGTCAGATGATCCATCATGGGAGACACATAACTGAAAATGACAGGGGTATCGTGGGCGATAGTCGCAATTGAATCTTGCTTTCCAAAGTTACAAGAGTTGCCGTCATCGATAGGCATTGGTATCTTGAAGGTTGAGTGCTAATGTTAGTTAGGGCACTTGGATGGGACGCCGTTTGCGCCAGCGCTCGAGTTGTCACTCGTCAGTTGGTAGTATCAGTGTGGAGTTTCATAATTAGTGTTTGCCGGGTGAAATTTTTGTGCGCGAATGTATCTTTTTTTTTTTTTTACCTTCATCCCACCCATCCTCATCTTCATCACGTGCCCCCTCTCAAAATGTCATGTTCACATATTTTCGCCTCGGTCTCCTTTTCATCTGACGCCTAGGTCAGCTTGGTCATCATGTAGCCCCCTCCCAGTTAGTTTTATGTACTATTACAGTACAAGAAACTTTGGAGGTTCAGAATTGAAATTGTTATAGATAGATAGAAAGGCGTGAGAACGGTGGCAAAGACGATGCAAATGGCTCTATTCAAATATCTCCTATGAAATTATAACATTAAACGATTTTAGATGTATGGTCTGGTCACGGATTAAGGGTAATACGCGGTAATGCTAAATGATGGCGCTCACTGCCAAATTCCACGCTCAAACCCCACATACACCCACCCACACAGCACCCGACATCAGACCAAGACGACGATGACCCTGAAACGAGCCTCTGACAATGACCAAGCGACACGATCAGCTGGGAAGAAGAGGAAGACTGAGGTCCACCGCTTCAGCTACGCACAACTTGGAATCCTAATCGAGTTTATGGAGGTCCCATGTAATTTTCAGCTGATTTATGATCATGGACGCTCAAGAAACAACCCACAAAAGCCGATGGGTGTTTCCAAGGCCCAGGGCTTCCAGAGGATGGCGGATTTCCTCAAGGAGAAGCTTGCTGAGAGACCATCATTAATAGGCAATCTCGACATGGATTGTATTGACAGCGCAATGGTCGAAAAGCGATGGCTGGCTTTAGTGCGGAAGTTCGTCCTAACCAAAGACTCCCGTTCCTCGACAGGCCGAGGAACCACCGATGATGTCTCAACACTAAAGGAGACTGACCAAAAAGCTTGCCCACACTTCGACCTCCTCCACTCACTTTTCATCGGCAGTCCCCAGCATGATCCTGTTGTTCAGATGAGTCTTGGAGCTACAAGGTATCGTACTTGATTTCTTGATTAGCCTTCCCGATGACATGGTGAATATGATGGAGACTCATCGGATGTGGTCATGCAATGGTAGTAGTGGCGAGGACTCCTCACAACAAGAGGAGCAAGAAGAAGCAAGCACCCAACCCGGCCCCTCAACAAGAACTCAGCACCCTAGCCATGAGCTTGAGACTGCGGACCAGGATGAAGAACAATTCACACCAGTGCCACAAGACACTCAAGGATCAACGGGCCACCCTTCGGTCCCGACGCCTGGTGGTCCTCAGATTCCCTACTTCAGGAGAGGGAATTCGCGTAGCGATTTCTCGGACGGCTCTTTCACATCATATGCGTCTTTCAATCGTGCGGGAACGCTGGTTGAGGATACAAGGATTCAGCAACAGAGGCAAGCGTCTTCGGATGTAAGAACCCGATCGTTAAATATCAAAGAGCGTGCACTGGCTCTAAAGGAGAGAGAGTTTGAGGAGCGCAACAAGGATCGGGAGACGATGACCAACCTACTACTTCAGGAAATTAAGAAGAACAGGGAGACGCAGAAGGATATGCAAAAGAACATGGTAGAGTCACAAAAGGAGATCATGAGCAGCTTTATGACTATCGTGGCAAAAATAATCGACAGAAAAAAGAAGAGAAAGCATCGCAGAAAGAACAAAAACAAAGACGATGTCAGCGGAGACCAAAGTGATAAGAGTGGCAGCAGTGGCAGCAGTGGCAGCAGTGGCAGCAGTGGCAGCAGTGGCAGCAGTGGCAGCAGTGGCAGCAGTGGCAAGAGCAGCAGCTGCGATGATAGCGATAGTGGCCCAAAGAGCGGCGATGGCCATCCACTTCTAATAAAAAACTAATTGCGGTTTATGAATTCCACTATCCCATTTTCACTGCGCCCGACTGCAAGAGCGCTATCCATGACAAGCTTCCTGAACTCTTCTCCTCGAACACGCTCGTTATCGATCTCTTGACTGACCGCCGGATCCAGATAGTGACCGGATGTTGGAGAGGTGCCTCGAGATTGAGAACTTGGGGCTGGATCCTCCTCAGCAAGAAAGTTGTGAAGAATAACACAGGCATTAATGATTGACAGTGCCCTCTTCATGTCTTCCTTGTATGTAAATAGTATCTCGGATATGGACCGGTAGGTTACGTAGACACTGCCAACGCTGCTTTAAAATACCAATAGTATGCTCGTTGCATGCTCGTACATGAGAGACACACCGATTAAATTCGGTTTTATCAAGGCTTAGATTAGAACCCTTGTAAGGAGGGACGGTGACGAGAGAGATTGAATATGCGGAATCAGCAATGAGGTATTCGCCAGGCCTGAAGAATCGACTCTTTTGTTTCCAGAGCTTTGACCGCACGAAGACATAGTTGTCATGGCATCGTCCTACATGATAAAGGCATGGTTGAGTAGAGCATTGGATACGGAGAATTATGGTCAATACAATAACCACACTTACCAGAGTAGCCTGTGTAGGAAAAGATTATCTTTTTTTTCATGTTGCAAACCACTTGAATGTTGAGCGAGTAATTGCCATGACGGTCGTAGAAGAAGTCCCCTTTATGGGATGGACGCTGTGTCAATGGGATCGTAGTTCCATCAATAAACTCGATGCACCCTGGAAACCCCTGTTCATTCATTGCAAAAGAATGGAAGTCTCGTTCCTCCAAAGTCGGCCACGATACGAAGCGTTTCCTCAACGAGAGAATGGCAGTGAGCCCTCTGGCGAAGTAGTTATGACAGGAGCCAGGGCTTCTCTCCCAGAGCAATTTTTGCCGCTTTAATTCCATCCCGTTCCCGAAGTGACCAAGTCGATCCAGAGTGTATGCAAGCTGTACTGCAACCTCTTCCTGTTTCTTGTAGCTCTTGTTTTGAAATACAGGATGATCAGAAACCATTATTGCGAGTTTGATGAAGCTACATTTGGACATTCTCATTATGGTTTTGCAGTCTGTCTCTGAGAAGTCGTTCAGCCAAGCAACAAGGTCAGTCTTCGAGGTCCGGTATTTGAGTGAGCGATGGATGTACCGGAACATACGACTCTGGCTCCGCTCCTCTAATATTTGGTCGATGAAGCCTTCATTTTCGCCACTGATAACAAACATAAAGTTCGTTTCTTGAAAGTCCTCGTCCAGGTCCGAATCTGTCCAGTTATCCGAAGAGTAGCTGCTGTCACTGTATTCCACAGAATCGACCAGATAGCGATCGAACTCCTGCTCAAGGTGTAGAGCTTCATCCAAGGCGGCACGAAAGCGTCGTTCAAGTGCGCGTCGAGTCATAGCTGCTAGTCAAGTTGTGGATTGTGCAAGATGAAGGGCCGTTGCATCTCTTGTTGGGGACGCCAACAATGTTTCCTTTTCTGCATCATCCTGCACCTCTCCAACATCATCTGATTTGCTCCTTCATCTTCCCACACACATGTCGTCCGCATGTTCCTGAATGCTGTGGGCGCACAAAAACCTTTGTGGCACACACTCAAAACTGGGTACTGCTTGAAACCCCGTGATTATATTTTAGTATCATACGCTATAATTTTTTAGAGTGTTGATTTCGGCCATTGGCCGAAATAGTGGCAAAAAGAAAAGATTTTAGATACAAACAAATAAGTAAGGTCAAACGAGAGCTTGGGAGCGGTAATGGCAATGGAGTAGAGAAATGGATATGAGTGAGGAGGGTGAAATTGCAAAGAGACGCGATTGAAAGTGCATGGTAGTGACAGATGGCGTGGGGTGAGCAGAGGCTCAATCCAGTTGTACACCCGCCCTCTTCAATCCAGCTGTCCACTTCCTCTCATCTCAATCCTACGCAAAAACTGGACGAGGTTCTTGTACAGCCTATTGAGTCATCACAAGAGCCGTCATCTTTGCGACGATCCCGGCAATCTCAAGATAACACTGAGAAAGCTCCAGTTCAGCAGCTTATCCGTAGGGCAACAAAGCACAGGGCCACCGTACTAGATGTCTGAGACAAGCGCCATTCAATTGAGAGTGAATACGGCGAGGAAGCCATTAAAAAGAACAAAACACTGAAAAATAGAAAATGTATTGTGCGAGCTATCCAGCAAATGATGTCGGAACAAGGCATGTCGCAGTACGATGCGATATCCACACTGCTAGGAAAAATCAGTAAGGGTGAAGAAGGGGTAAATAGCATCAACAAGCTCATAGATGTCCTCCGACCCGACCTTGGTCGAATGTGAATGGTGTTCCAGAAAGCGTAGAAGATAGGCGTGTCTGTGAATAAAGATAGAGATTTCATGCATTTGTGGTCAGACAGAGGAGAGAGCTGCTTCGCCCAGGCAATCAAATGGCCCAGTCCCCAATGCGAGGGCGAGGTAACTTGAGGTTTCGCGTAGAAACCGCCCAATCAAAACATGACTAAAAACGGAAACCTCTAGGGCAAACCCACACTCTATCTATACAGTAAACCCCCAACCAAATGACTGCGCCTTTGTCCTCCTCTCCTTTGAGCATCCCCAGTATGTTAGTGTCAGTACAGACAGCTACATCACAGGGTCTAGAGTTCTATATCAATGTTATCCTGAACTTGTTTACAGCTCTTTTGAAACTCTATGAGGACATATTGTTGACTCATGTAGCAATTGGAACATCGTTGTGAGTAAATGAGATTCCGGCCAATCAGGACGCAAAGGATGAATTGCACGTTGTACTCTGTGTGAAGGAAGTCCAGAGGAATGTGCCTAACGAAAAGACCACAACTGAGCACCTTTTCGATTTCACTGTCGATTAGTTCTTTCCAAAAATGTACTTGAGAAAATAGCCTCAGATTATTGGCACATTTCAAGCTTCCAGGAAGGTGTATCCCTTTCTTGAGTTGCGTTGGCTAAGCGATTTGCGATTTCATTTCCATGAACTCCAAAGTGGCATTTAACCCACCACACCTGCGTGTTTCCAAAATAGCGGTAAGAGTGATTCGACCATTCCTTGTAGAAATCCTCCCTTAATCTCTCTTTGTTATGAGATTTCGGAACTGATCCACCGCCGCTTTGTAGATCAAAAAACATTTTTTTTTTTTTTTTTTTTTTTTTTTCCTAGCTGGGTAGAACCAATAGGAACAAAAGTAGAGAGTCAAGAGAGAGACGTATTTATGCCGTCTGCAGCGAGAACTGCGGACAGGACCGGTGTAATCACCGACCTTCGCCTATGAATAAACTGCACTTCATACCGCCATCTTTTCGGATTCTATCTTCAACAACTGTATCAAGGACAGTTTGAGCGGTCAAGAGTGACAATGACAAAAAAAAAAAAAAGTTGTCGAACCGAATGAACAAGCCTGAGAAGGAACTACAGGATGTCAAACAACAGCCAAGCTCAATGTAGTCCCTCATCTGTCTCAATGGTCTGTCCAAGATAGCTCAAACACTTGGTGGTTAGCAAAGTTCTTATGGTGCTATCCCCTTGCTCCTTAACAAGCGAAGGTTAAATGGGAGGATTGAGATGAGGGAAGGAAGACAGGGGAGGGCTGTGACAGGAAGGAGGTATGACATTAACAGATGATGCGGGCGCACTGCCCTCATGCGCTCTCATGCGGCCTCGAGAGTCGGGCTGCTTTTACCCTTGTCAAGATTGAGCTTGTAGCCGGATAGGGTCTCGCCCTCTCATTACTCACGCCTTTGTCTCAATCTCTTGCAGAGGAGAGAGATGAAAACTGCGCTAGAGTTAGACTGGTTAGATTTACTAGCACGTATAGGGGTTTGTCTGGTGTGGTATTAGGAGTTTTTACCATAGTTACGGAGAAAAGTTGATTGTCAAAGATCAAAGGATCTTGGAGTCTGGGCGTGTTGTTCTTGAGATCAGCCGTTGTGAGGTAAAGGATATTCAGAGCTTTGAGGCGAAAAACATTGGTATGCCTGATTTCTGAAGTGTTGTCTTCTCTCCTTTGATAGATAGAGTTGGAGCTAGACCTTTTCCATCGACTAAGAAGGGTTTACCGAGTAGCACAAGGTAGTTCAATGACCAATCACACTAAATCCCAGACCTCAGAAATTTAGGATTGCTCACGATATCGAGTTAGGCCGGATATTGAGTATTAAAGATCGCGTCCATAGGAGGTACTTAGCTTTTTTCTGTGTAGTGGCGGTGCAAGCGAAGGATAGTTTGGGTATTCTATCGTTTACCAGGTTTTCTGGTGGCTTCAAATTGCAGGGCTACCGATTATTCTGTGGCCTCCAAGGGGTATTCTAGCACCTGATCGGCGGAGTTCTGATATCTCATATGGGAACTAAAAAGGGGTGTATATTACCCTGCATAATAGATTGGTTAATATATCCTCCCAAATATGCATACTTGTGTCCCTCTTTCTGCTGGTGCCTCTGCTGGTGCCTCTACTCGCTGTCCTGTCTTGAGACACGAAGTTGGCGAAATGGCTTAATATATCTTAAAAGAGTACCATGTGCTCCTTTCAAAGACAAGGACAGTGCTCATTCCGTGTTTATCACCATTTGCTGATTAATGTACCTCTAACCCCGTGTATTTTAGGGTCGTAAACGAATACTTGAGCTTTTCCCAACGGCCATTGAGATTTGTGTATCATCCATGCCTGGAATTTATGGTACAGGCTAGTCTTCTTCTACCAGCTAGATTCCCATCATGTGTACCCTTCCCACGCAACACCTACCTCTACTCATAGAAGATATCTTGCTAAGACCCCGGAATGTACAGGATGGTTGATCTATAAAAGCTGGCCACAACTCCTTCTTTTTCTCATCAAATCACCTCGACCAACAGTCTCTCCTTCACTACAGCTACTCGCCCTCACCACAACTTCTCTTCTAAATTACATCTGCTCTTCTTCAGTCGCATTTTTCGTCTGTCCCGCTAGAACACTCAAGGTTATCAATGTGAGTGATCACAATTCTTGGATGCTGGACTCTTTGTTGTGCCTGTACAAGAAGCTATGATACAACAACGCCTTGTTTCAAAAAGCTAACTAGACATCTTAATATCTCCTCCTCTTCCCGCTATGGTCCTGTCACTACCAACTACTGTCGCCTCCCAATCGTCCAATATTACAGTACTTCAGTTTGCTTTCACGCCATCCATGATGTTTGCAAAACTTCTGCTTGTCTGCGCGTTTGCTGGCCTTTCTGCAGCGCAAGGTGTGCTCAACGAGAACTTGCGTTGGAACTTCAACGGAGTTCGTCGAATGGCGTACAGCTTCGATCCGAATTATCCTCAGCAAGCACGTCAGACTGTAATGCGCGGCATTCAGAGATGGAACCAGGTTTTGGGCGACTGTCTCCCGCTTCAGCCAAGACAAGCGAACGATCGTGACTTTGTCAATGTTTTTAATGGCAATGGCTGCTTCAGCATGATCGGCAGGGTTGGCGGCCGTCAAGCCTTGTCGCTCCAACTCAACAACTGCGTTTATCAAGGAACCGTGATCCACGAATTCCTCCATGCTGCAGGACTCATTCATACTCAGAAACGACCAGATCGCGACAACTACATCACCATGCACTGGGAAAACATCGCGAACAGCTGGAGAAGCCAGTTTACAAAGGAGACCGGAGGCATCGGAAAATATACAGAGTATGACATTTACTCGATCATGCATTACCCTAACCGTCATCCAAGCTGGTCCATCGGCAACCGACCCAGCTTCACATCGAGGAACCCTAATGTCGACTACCGCAGGATTGGAACAGGAAACGACTTTGCCGAGAGCGATGTGGTTGCTATCAGAAAAATGTATGGTTGCCCAATGCGCAAATTCAACGCCCTCCCCAAGAGCGGCCGCAACAACGGCCGCAATGGATCCAAGGCTGCTAAGCCCATTTTCTGTGCCAACGTGTAGAGCGTCACGAATCTTGACAGGGCTGAAGCAGGGCTTGCCTTTTCCCAAGTTCTGGGCAGGATGAATGCATGCGGGTGGAGGATAAGGAGATAGATTTCAGAATGTGATTTTTCAGAGTGATATTAGAATACTCTATCCTTCATAGGGACTGGAACCCTATTGTGTAGTTTCTCTTTTATTCCAATCGAATCTTTCGAAAAAAATAAAATAAAATGAAGATAGAACTACCTTCCCAAGCCGACTCTGAACCCATATTTCTCTCGCTCACTTACACAGGAACATGTCCACTCGAGCAGCTTATGAAATGGAAACGATCGATGACCCTATTTCACTCGAATATTCCAAGAGTGGTAAACTCTTTTACCAACTGTCGAATGGTAACCACCATTCAATATTCTTCAGGTGGCAAGCCCTACCAGTCACACACAGCCCTCCTGTCTTTGCCCTCCATCCCTCACTCCTGGAAGTATCAAAAGCCTAAGAAGCAGTACAGGCCCCAACCCTTCGATAGGCCTACGCTACACCTCCAACAAATGTTATTAAGGATCTTCACCTTAGGATCAACCCAAACGTTCCAATCCTCTAACTCTATAAGACTGGAGAAGTATCTCCCAGCTCCCCCATCGATAAGAACCCCATGCTCAGCCCAAATGGGACGAGCGTGACGATTACACGGACACACCCAAGAAGAAGAGCTCGACATCTTCCGTTGTCTACGAACCAGCGACCAGTGTGTGTAACCTTCTTTTATTACTAATGGGCTCCCCCCCCCCGGTTTTTTTCTTTTTTTTTTCTTTGGTGGGAGGAGGGCTCTTTCACTAGGAGAGTGGGTGGGAAGTCATTTTACAAAGGTGCGACTGTTCACTTTCTGGGGACACCACACCTAATTATATCTTTTTTGTGTCTACTTTCCACTTGTTCCCAGTCGGTAATAAGGTTGGGAATTATTTTTTTTTTTGCAATTGGCGAATGGATTTGTTTCAGAAATGCACTTGGTGCTTCACACTAAGCGGAGAAAGTTGACAGCCAACCTTCAAGATACATCCCCCCCTGCCTGCTTTGTTGTTAACTTCTCTGCGAAAAAAAAGAAAAAAGACGATCCGATCTTTGAACCCTCTTCTTCCATCCACTCCTCCTTTACTTCCATGCATGCTGAGCCACCTGAGTCCACATAGCCTCCCTCGAACGAGCATTAACGGGGTCATAATCCAGTCTATAGTCGGTTGCAAACTGGGCTCCATCAAACTCAAGGGGGAGGTTACTACTAGGGACAATGAGCTCCGCAAGCGTAATTGCGTAAACTGCCGCATAGGGAGCTGGCTTGACGGGGCTCGACATGTTCGCAAATTTGAACAAACTAATAAAGCTATCAATATTGATAGCACCAGCAGCTGCATATTGATACTTGGACAAAGGTTCCTTGTGGGTACCACCGATTCCGTATGTGAGAACCTTGTACTGGTTGGCAAGAAAGTAAACAATGTTGGCGCAGGCCGAGAGACATCGTCCATCGGTAACAATTCGAATACGCTCGGCATTGTTAGTCCAAGGGTACTTGGCTTGGTTAGGGTCAGATCGGTAGGTGGCGGGTCTGTAGGCAGTCAACTTCGTATAGGTCGCCTTGCGACCGTTTCGGACCTCTGTCACACCATCAGTATAGAGCGAATTGTCGATATAGTTGCGGTTGTTCTTAAAGTCAAAGAATCGCGAGGCGTCATAGTATCCGCCTCCCATGAGACTCAGCATATTTCCAACCTTCGAGAATCCTCCATCAGTAGAGTTGAAAACCTTGGCACTCAGCTCTCGGATTGCAGGGGTGATACGAAGGTTCAATTTCGCGGCCTTTTCGAGAAGAGTTTTGCTGGGGAAGAAGAGCTGAGCGACGTCAGGTCCGATGTTGGCATATCCTCCATCACCACTGACAACGTCAATGATAAGGTCAGTAACCCCCTTGGAGTAAAGGGTTTCAAGGGCTTGTTGCAAATGTTCAATTTCGCGAAAGTCAATCAACCCGGCAACGATGACGACCACACCCACGGTAGGGCGATCCTTGAGCTGGTAGATGGCTGAATTAATAGTTGCTGAGATTTTGATGGCCTCAGGGTAGACTGGAGGTGTTTGGGGCTTGACGGTTGAGGTGTTTGTAGCAGCGGCGGTAGCACCATTAAGAGCACGCTTGACAATGGTATGAATCTCGTCGTTTTGGTGAGACAAAGTCGAGAGCTGCTGATCACGCTTGGTCAAAGCATTGGCCGCAGGGCCATTGCTGGGCTGAGCAGCAGGAGGAAGACAGACGTTCTTGATATAGGACTCGGTGTCCTTGAACTCAAATGGTACTTGCGGGCCAATTGTCCATTGATCTTCAACCACCACGGGTCTCTTCTGACCAGGGCACTGAAGCTCATAGCGCATGGTTGGTTTCTTGGGCAAAAAAATGCGCAAAGCAAACTGGCCAGGGAACATTTCGAAGTTGCCCGTCTGGGAGTTAAACTTCATGGAAGCCAAGGCCTCGTTCAGGCGAACGTTGGGATCTTTGGAGTTATTTAGCAGACTGGCGCGCTTTTTGACCTGGTGCATGGCATTCTTGCCGTCAATCGTGAGCACTGTGCAGTCTTCGTAGCCACGATTCTTGCTGTCCTTGTACACCTTCAGACCTTTTTTTTTTTTTTTCGAGGTAGAAGATAGAGATTGAAAAGAAAGTGTGAGGGATGGGTCAAGAACACACTGATTTGAGTAACAAGCGAAAAAATATAATTTTGAGAAGACGTACTTGCTTGCCATTAGTAACAGGGGCATATAAGGAAATTGGCTGCAAAAACAGGTGAGAGATATAACAATGAGCTAAAACAATAATAATAATAATAATAAATAAGTTGTTCACAGAATATGTTAATCTGTCAAAAAAAAAAAAAACGCGCAGGCGTTTTATCAAGCATGCTACAAACCACCAAACACACACATATATATAATGAATAAGAACTTACGAGCGTAGATAGCATGTCCATCATGCAAAGACTCGACGGCATCAGAAACGTCAGTATGGAATTGTCTGTCGCTAGTATACTTTCTTTTCCCAATCTTCTTCAGCTTAGCTACAATATCGACAGGGTCACTCTCGAGGGGTTTCGCGAGGCGAGGAGTGAGAGATGAGTCGCGCGAAACGTAGTAGTCATCAAAGAATGTAATCAGCGACTCAAGTGTCTCCTGAGCCGCGACTTTGTTGAAGGGAATAGAGTCGTAGCAATTGACAATATCGGAGTAGGTAACATTGATACCCCGTTTTGCACCAAGGTCAGAGCATCCAGAAGCGGGCGGTGGGACAGGAGCCGAGGAGGGTGCCGAGAAGGCAAGGGATGCGACCGACAACGACAGGATGACGGCCTTGTAGGAGAATGAGACCATCGTAGGCTAAATGGAGGTTAGAGGGAGGTTTTTTTTCTTTTGAAGTGAGGAGTATGGGATATGTAGAGACGAACCAACGGGTGATCGCAAGTTCGTCGTTTCTAGAGTTGTTTAGGTAAGGCGATCAGAGGAAATGTTGACCAAGGGAAATGTGGGAGCAAGGCATGTCCTTTATATGTATCCATGTGTTTTGGACCTAAAACCAATCGAATGGCGTTTGCGCAACAATGCAGCGCCACTTTCTTTCCATTCGTCTTTCGATGCGGCGGTATTTGTCTGCTGTGACAAAGACAATTTAATCCGATCTCAAAGATTGAGAGCACATCACGGTTATCACCAAAAGAGAGTTTGTCCATTCAGGCATTTTTTTTAGTTTTCTTTCACTCACATTCCTCACTTTCTCTTTGTGGCATCGATTGTATGAAAGAGCACAAAAAACCTAAAGTTCTGCCGGCTTAAGAATTTTTATCCTCCTGTGGCAAGAAGTATCCTAAATGTGGAGCCTTCTTATCTCCTGTGCTTTTTACTCTACTACGTTGAAGGCCCCATACGTGGAACCTTCTTTTTAAAAAAACTAAACCAAAGTGGAGAGCAATGTGTTTGAACTTGACCAGAGCCTTACTAGATCTCTATCTTCGAATGCGTGAGCAATGACCGAGAGAGAGAGAGAGAGAGAGACAAAAGGTGGGCAAAGCGGTAGAGCATGTGGAGTTCCCGCCGTGGTCGAATAATAAGCATCAGCCTTCATGGCTGTTCGGCTTGGCAGGAGATACTAGCGCCCATTATGCAAGACAGGGGGTTATTCTTGTGCTGACATCCAAGTGAAAAAATAAAATAATATAAAAGGAGCCAAGAGCCAAATAGTCTCTCGCCATCACTCCGAGAGTGGAGGGTAGCCGTGGGTGGGACAGATGGTGTCCTTCATACCTTGAATAATAAGCTTTTGTCTTCGAAATGCTAGCCTTTTTATAATCCGGGGGACATGTGAGGAGTGCAGAATCCCGCGCATTGTCTTCTGATATCGGTATGTCGTTCTATGAATGACTGTGTCGATAGGTGCCATGTGGGCTAACGTGGTGTAGAAGCTCACACCGACACTAACACGCCGGGGTTGCTCAAAGGAAGGGAGGACAAAAGCACAGTCATTTGGCCGAGGGAAAGAAATAGTGTGGGGAGGTAATCGGAATAAGAAAAGCCTTATGTCAATAACAACGCATCGTATACTCACAGCAACAAAAGGAAGAGGAGACCTTTGCCTGCCTGACTATTTATTTGCATACTAACTATTGCGAGGGTGAACAAACAGAACGGATCTGCTGTCCATCTCTGAAATGAAGCGACTACGTTGCCATGGACCCTGACGAATGGGAGCCCACTAGGACCTGTGGTAGTCTCAGTTCTACGCCTCCATGGATAAATATCACGCTGCAGTACACACAGGATACCATTTCATGGAGAAGTCCATTGTGCAAGCAAACGAGAGACTAATGTCTCCTCCGCAAGAGACGACGCCAGTGTCTGTGAAAGAACGGTCGCTCCTCTCCAAAGCTAGTGCCAAGGATAGACATGGTATCACAGAGTAAAATGCTCAGTCCATTGTGAAGTTAATGGGAAAGAGAACGCATGACTCGAGTATCAAGAAATGACTGAAGAGATGCATGAACAAATGAGGAATTACTTTGCTGAATGGCGTGATAGATGGCGCGATTTGGACTCTGAACTGATGAGTAGGAATAAGAGAAAAGGCTCTCCATTCAGGTTGACATTCCCGCTTCTCATTTCAAACCATCAACTCATTCCACGACAAGTGCCACCATTGCTAATGCTTTCACAGCACCACATGTCATGTCGAAAACACGCCCATGCCATTCTCAAGCAACCTGAACCTAGACAAGGTGCACAGATTGGACTGTACTACATCATCTCCAAAGGAAGTAGAGAGGACGGGTCAAAGGTGGTGTCCTCTGTCGAGCCTTTCAAAGAAGAAGAGAAGACAGGCGAGCGAGTGCCTGAAATGCCAAAGTACGAACAGAACACCGCATTGCTTCTCATCAGCCCAGGAGAGGGGCTGTGTTTCAACAAAACGACCAGCACCAACCCGAGCGCGTCGAAAGGGCGTCGTCCCCATATCGGAGGACCACGAGGAGGTGAGAGTCGGATCCAAGCATCGTCGTAAATGTCGAAGAGAACGTTGTGAGCAAGTGTTGGTGCATGGAGCAGTCTCGATTACTTTTGGGCTCTGTCCTTGATAAAATCAACCTGCAGGGCGTGGGATCACCGGATTGATACTCACTCATGTGATACTTGTGACAAAGCCTCTGAAGTGGTGCTTGTCAGAGAGAGAGAGAGAGAGAGAATCCACTTTTCCTTCGCGCTCACCCAATGCCGCTGTGCTGTGTGCCGCGTCGAGAGGGCAGGGCGGAGTCAGCTTGTGACAGAAAGAACAGACTGGCCGTGCAGGAAAGCAAAAGGGAAAGGGATCATCGATCATCGATGCCTTAACAGCCATCTCTCAATGGTCGTTTTTTTCTCATTCCAGCATCGCACATCGAATATGATTTAATGATGAGGGCACTGAGATGCAGGATATCTACACGGGCGTCCAGTCGTTCTACCAATGGCACCGCAGTAATACGACTTTGACTCTTGCCTCGGGCTATCACGGTGGTGTGGGCACTCAGATGCCAGGAAACTACACGGGTGTCCAGTTGTTCTGCCAATGACATTGCAGTAAATCAGCTCTCGCCCCCGACTATCGCGATGGTGAGGGCACTCAGATGCCAGGAAATTACATGGGCGCCCAGTCGTTCTTCCAATGACATTACAGAAACCAGTCTCCACTTCCTCTTCCTCGTCCTCGAGCTTGTCCTCCTCCACTACCACGGCTGCCTTCTCTTTAGCAATCTCCTTTTCCTTCGATTCCTCTTTCACTTCCTCCTTTGTCACCTTATCCTTCACCGACATCTCCTTGACCAACTTCGTCATCTCTTCCACCGGCACCTCCTCCTCCTCCTTTGCTACCTCTTTCTTTGTCACTTTTTCCTTCACCAAACTCGTCATCTCTCCGACCTTTTCCACCTTTTCTATCTTTTCTATCTTTTCTATCTCCTCCTTCTCCTCCTTCTCCTCCTTCTCTTTCTCCTCCACTTCCTTCGTTGTCTTTTCCTTCACCGTCATCTCTTTCACCAACTTCGTCATCTCCTTCACTACCTCCTCTTCCTCCTCTGCATTGACGCTGGCAAGACCATCCTTTTTAATGGACTCCTGCTGTTGGGGACAGCTGGTAACAGGGTCGTCAATAGTTGCGCCGCTGACTTTCTCCTCGTGAACCACAGAGCTGGAGTTTTGGCTGTTCTCGTGAGTGATATGTTGTCCACCGGGAACAGGGCTGTCATCTCCAGTAATTTCAACCTTGTCATCGTTGCCTGGATGATTGGCGGTCAAGGAACCGTGGGAAATCTCGGCTTCGTTCTCAATCGTCACTTTTGGATCAGAAGGCATCTGATTTTTCAGGTTTTCCTCTCGGACCAGAGGCTTCTCTGAACATTCACCGACTTGATCTTGAAGTGGGGCTTGATCCTCAGACTCTGTTTTAGATTCAGTGTTGGCATTCTCAGCTGAACCGGATCCGGAACCAGCATCTCTAGAATGGCTAGTCTTGGGACTGGCGAGCAGTTCTTCAGGTGCCGAAGGAGCCGCTCCTCGCAATTCCTCCAGATTTTCTTGAGGAGACTTCTTGACCTCAGCTCCACCCTGCAGTGGAGTTTGTGGAGGATTCTGAGATTCAGGTGAGGTTGTCATCGTGAATGGCGGTAGTCTAGGGCAAGAAAGGGCGGAGGAAGGTATGAGTGATAGGCAGAGAATCGAAGGAAAGAATCTCTGGCAAAAGAAGCCTTTTAAAGAGATGGACACAAAAAGGTCGCTTCATATTTTAATCTCCGGAGTGCTCCGCCCATTGTTGCACAGACAAACACAGCACAGTCGAGTTTTCTTCAGGTCCCTGGAAATTTTCTTCGCTTGACAGAGTCAGATGGCGGCCAAGTGCTCTCTCTGTTACTACCTTTCACCCACCACCTCAACTCCAGTGGTTAACAAACAAGGTAGGCAAATTGATTGAACCGAAGAAGTTGTCGCCACTCTAACTTCTAAGTCCACCCGTTTAGAAACCATAACCAGAAGGTACAAGGAATCTAACTCCGTGAAAAACGCCAAGTCGAAAAGTTGTGCGAATGAGTCGATTTTAAGTGAGAGCCTAGTCTTTGCCCATCATGAAAGTAAGGTCAAGAAAAAAAAACATTACTCAATGCCCCTTCTCGCTTTCTTCACTCTCTGTAGAAAATGCTTACAAAGACTATCTAAGTTGGACACCTTTTGACATGCTGCTTCATCAGGCTACTCAAATTATAGTATCTCAAACAGGCTAGCCACCCTTGGCGCCCGAGGCGATATCAGACTCCATCAAAAGTCTCTCCTGACATACCTTGACCATTTTATGTTGAGGCTAGTCTGATCAAGTACACCATAAGGGCCCGCCCCACCACTAATTGCTTCTATCGAAGAGGGAAACAGCACTGCTTTTTGCTCAAAAAAAACCCCCCCAGGTAGTCTCACAAGGTATGCAAGTGGTGAGGCGACTGACCTAAGGGCGCACACACCGCGGAGCTATCGAGAATAATCTATGGATGAAATCTCGGCGTTCAAGGAGTCATCCGATAATCAGTTCTTTGGGGATCGGGTAACCTCCAACCACACCCTCTTCATGGGTGAAGAATACAATGTGCAGCCACCAGTAATGGTTTGGTCATTACGAGACTAGGCAGCGCATCTTCAGCAGAAACTAACTGACAATTCTGCAAATCTCCAACAGCCCTCACAGAAATCTGAACAGCAGCTTCAACAGCAATTTTAGCAGCATCAGACCGATACTACAGTCATCCTCTATTGGATTGTTCAGTGGCTGGAGACGCCTGGTGCCCAATGGTATTCCTCAGCAGCAACAGCAGCAGCCCCAATTGATCCAGAACCAACATCAACGGTCAAGTCAGCTCTCTGTTGCAAGTACTACAACCACTGATCAACAGCAAGGACAGGTAGTACAGTCTCGTCAGCCGATCTCCATTAAAGAGGAATACAAGCAATGGCGCTTTGGTATACCTTCACATGGCCTTCTCATTCCCCTGAAAGACTGGTCTCCAAGTATGCGTAGTAGCGCAATCTCTTCTCTCGAGAAACTGATGCTCTGAATTTTTGAACGCCATACCTAAAATATGGAATCTATCAGGAACACGTAGGGGACACAGTGATGAGTCTTAGAGAGCTTAGAATGTTAGATCAAAGGAAAAAAAAAAGAGATGCAGGCACAACAGGAGGACGGTGAGGATGAGGAGGACGAGGAGTGGGATGATGACTGAGGAAGCGCTAAGAGAGATGGATATATCCTAAGAGAAGGGCAACGTAGCCTCATTTTTTTCTTTCTACACAGTTAAATCTCTATTAAGCGAGACTCTGTCTAAAGAAGTTCTCTTTACAATGAGGGTTTTAAGAGGTCCCGAATTCGCGTATTTTGTTTTTTTTTTTTTTTTTTTTTTTTTTTTTTTGACTGGATTTCATTTTAAGAAAAGTCACTGGGTCAGTTGCATCCTATCCTCTTTTCAGATACTATGGT
This sequence comes from Mortierella sp. BCC40632, assembly GCA_011634665.1. Lineage (NCBI taxonomy): Eukaryota > Fungi > Mortierellomycota > Mortierellomycetes > Mortierellales > Mortierellaceae > Mortierella > Mortierella sp. BCC40632. The sequence continues at coordinate 640,267 of WAEK01000006.1, forward strand.
TTATTCTCATGTCTTAATGAGGACCAAAGTAGCCGTGTCTTAAAGAAGGAAAAAGAGGGGAGGGGAAGGGGAGACTGTATACACAATGGAACTCAGTGGGGATGGCATTGTTGGGGAGACGGAATAGAGTCAGGGGAGGATTGGATTGTTGCCTTGGAGATCAGATGGGGCAAACGAGGAAAGGAAAAAAAAAAAAAAAAAAAAAAAAAAAAGAGGAGTAGTCGGGCTGAGTGTTCAATGCCCACTCTTTTCTCGCTCTGTATCAATTGGGGGTGTGTCCAGTCAAATGGGTTACGGTTGCAGAGTTTGCATGATTGCAGCAAGGGCTTGTGATGGAAAGGAAAGAGGGAGGGAGGGGGAGGGAGGGTGATGTGAAGAGGTAGGGGAGGGAATGCAGAGAGGGAGGAGCGAGGGAATCATTTGAGGGATAGAGATGCAGGGTGTATCAAAATGGATAGTGAGGTAGGATGCATTCAAGAGGTCAACGGAAGGAGTGGGGGGGGGGGAGAGAGGGGATGGTGCAACAAACATTCCTTAGGGCAGTGTACTGACTTGAGCAGGACCAAGGATGACAATTTTGGTATCACACCTGCCCTCAAGCTGCTGCATTAGTGGCGGCCATGATAAACCAAAAAGATTCTCCAATAGTTTTGATGCTATGACATTTGGAGATACACGCGCACATGCCTAGTGAATAGTGCCCAACATAGCTAGAGAAATCTAAAATTGACATGATGTCCACCAGGTCCTCTCTCTCTCTCGAATCCGCCACATTGGAGCGCATAATTTGGAAGACGCTGGAGATGTGTTGACGCATTTGTCAATAGTGTGTCCCCACGCTAAAAAACTAAGAACCGTCATTGGATTGGCTGATCTTCCTAGTCTTGAATCGTTGTAAAAATAGCCTCTGCACTGCGCTGTAGCGCCTACACTGCGCTGTAGCGCCTTCGCTTCGGTCTCTCTGTCTGGGCGTCTCAGCACGATATCCCTATCAAAGAAAGGAGAGAGAACAAGGGGCGAGCAGACTTTAATTTTTAGGTGTAACGAGCACCAGCCAAGAAAAGAAGACTACTTGGGGTCAGTTGCTCACTCTCCTCGCTCTTTCTCAGCCAACTGCTGACTGGCATAATTCTCATGCGAATATTTTGCTAGTTCCGTATTTGGAACTCTTCGCATTTTCGCATTTTCCGCCGTGAATACCTCTCACGGTATCCTCAGTCTCTTCGATATGACAAGAGTTGGTCGAGGCGGATGACTCGGTTTTACAAACAGACAATTAAGGCTAGAACTTGGAACTGCTCGGAGTGGCACGTCCTTTTTGAAAAAGGCGGTGGTGAGGTTGAGAGCGAAGGCTCAATTGCAGCGAGCAAGGGGTCTAAAAAAAAAAAAGGGAGCGAATGAGCTGAAAGGATGACTGCATCAGAATAAAAGTGATCATGTTGCCCATGCGCAATCACTTCCATGCTCATCTCCATCCTTTGCTTTCAACACATACCACTCTCCAGCACTGTTCCTCTCTTGTTGTGAAAATGTATGCCCAATGGATACCACTGGCGATAGTCTCATCTATCATCGCTTCCATATTCTTGGACACCACAAAGGCACTTCCATCGGCACTGATACCTTGTCTCCAGAGCATCAAGGACAGCGGTATGTCGAACCTGACAACCCCAGACTCTCCAACCTACAACACTGACAGACTGGGCTACAACATCAATTTCAACTACAAACCTGACGCCATATTTCATCCTGCCACCGAGGCTGATGCTTCTGCAGCCATCCTATGCGCTGCTACCCATAAGGTTGCTATCGCCCCTCGCTCCGGTGGTCACTCTTTTGAGGGCTACGGTCAAGGTGGCAAGGACGGATCGCTAGTTATTGATCTCAGTCAATTTCAACGGTTTTCCATGAACACCAAGACTGGCATCGCAACTGTTGGCGCAGGAGTTCGTCTCGGTCCACTCTACTCCAAGTTGTGGGCTGCGGGACAGTACTTGATTCCCGCTGGCACCTGCCCCTCAGTCGGTATTGGCGGACACGCGCTTGGTGGAGGCTTGGGTATGGTGGGCCGTAAGTACGGCATATTATCTGACAGCGTTGTTGGTATGACCTTCATTGATGCGAAGGGCGCTACTCTCAAGGTTAGCGCACAATCTAAACCAGACCTATTCTGGGCACTGCGTGGAGCTGGTGGTGGATCCTTTGGCTTGGTGACCGAATTCCAGATCCAGGCGTACAAGGCTCCTCCTCAAGTAACGGTCATGGTTTATACTTTTCCCCTGAAAAGTTACCGAGAAGTCATTGACGGTTACGGCAAGTGGGGTAAGAATATTCCTGAGGAGATCTTTGGCGCAATGTCTGTCCGCAATAGTGGCATCGAGCTTCGATTAAACTACCTCGGCACTAAGTCCCAAGCCCAGAAGATAGTCGATCATTTGTTCAAGATGACTGGTAGCCCTGCCACGACTAACGTTTCAGAGGGTTCCTGGTACCAAGCAGCAACCAAGTGGGCCGGCAGCGGCAACCTCGAGAACCCCAACCTTAGCGCCCACAGGTATCACCGTGGTGGATCGCTTGTCTATCGCAGGATGATGACTACCGCAGAAGTAGACGTCCTTTACAAGTATCTCAGCAAACTTCCCGAAAGTGCATCCAGTGCGTATCTCATTATCGATATTTGGGGTGGCAAGATTGACAGGCCCAGCTCGCCCTCTGCCTTTGACAACCACCGCCATGTCTTTTACGGGTTTGATTTTGGCATCACTTGGAAAGATTCGAGCAACAAACCAGGAATCGACTGTGCTGCCTGCTTGCAATGGAGCTCCGCCTTTAGGAAGGAGCTGTATGGGCTCTATGGTGGTCCTCTCGAGGCCTATCAAAACTACATTGAGCGCGACTTGCCTAAATCGCTCCAGGCATACTACGGTAGCTCACTCCCTCGTCTCAAGCAGGTCAAGAGCAAGATTGACCCAAGCAATCTCTTTAGCTTCCCACAGTCTATCCCTCTCCTCTAGTCTTCCTCCCTTTTATGCGGGAGAGTTTAAACCATATTCCTCTCTAGGGCAGGGATAAATAAGCTCGTGCTAATAGAGATCAATCAACAAACGCGCGCGCATTCATGGAGAAAAGAGAGAGAGAGAGAGAGAAGAGAGAGAAAAGCCACACAGAGCTGTACTCTTTCTCCACCGTTCTGCTCTTCCTTTTTCCACACTTTCATCATCCTTTCTCTCTGTCTCTCTCTCACTTTCTCTCTTTATCAATAAACAGCAGCCTAAACTGGTACATCCATTCTGTATTCCTTTTGTTTGTCCTAGTGATGCATCAGCTATTTATTTTGGTGGGCTCGCTACCTGTATGGGGTTCAGAGGAGAATCCAGACAAAAAATGTAGACACTCCCATGCACATGCCATTTGCTCTCAAGATCATCATCAATTCCACCAACTCTACTTCAAAACTCTTTTTTTTTTTTTTTTTTTTTTTCTCTTTCTTGTTGTGAATGCCAAGTGTTGATCGGCTAGTTCTGCATCGATCTATTAAGGCCATAGCAGCCTCGAGTTATTTGTTGCAATGGGGTGCGATAAGGAAAAAAAAAAAAAAAAAAAAAAGCGTTATAGGAAAAGATGGCCAAGCGACTCAACAGGCACTTTCTCTTGGGCTTTTACTCTATCAGCTGGGTCAAATATTTGTACTGAATGGACCTGGCCTCGGTATTTGGATTGTGGACTTGTCTGTCGTTCCATTCGCGCTTGAAAGTCTATCTCAGGTTCTTCAGATGACGAGATAGTCGTTGACCGCCATTGTCCAAATAGCTCTCGGTCATTCTCATTGTTGGGGTTCGTACCGCTACACCAGAACCCTCTCAAATGTCACTAGAGCCTTTCATATCGCCTGGAAATTGTCGACATGGACCCCGCAAAAGCGATCCTGACCCTCAGCAAGGATAACACCGACAGGGCCATCCTCTGTGATTGCATGGTGAGATACGAGCCAGTGCAGGGTCGTGGATCACTTGAGACGCTGCTCTACTAGAGATATTGACCGCTACTGGTACGTACCCATTCTCTCTTCGTCTTCTGAAGACTCGGCGAGATCTACAAGAGGCTCGTCTGGGATGATCATCAGCTGAGCTCGTGTTGGTTTGAGTACTTGGATAGTCCTCCTCGGTGCACGATCAACGAAAAGACCTTGGACTAAGAGTTCCAGACTTTAGGATGTGGCAGGCAGTGACGATGACCTCAGGAAACGACTACTGCGAAAACGTCAAGGGACATGGTATCAACAAGAACTAAAAAGTGCCTTTTTGAACTATGGGATCGATTGTTTACATGTCAACTAAGGCGCAACTATGTTGGCAGCAGTGGAGGAAAGTGTAGTGTTGAAAGCGTTCAGCTAGGCTGAGGTCCTCACGATTCTCAACCTCCATCTACTAGCTCTGGAGCGGATGAAATTAACCCCTATTGCTTGAGACATGACAGCCTTCCTCGCAGCCCCCGAGCAGTACCTTGTCTGCGCTCTCTTTCGACAGGACCATATCAACAAAGCAATATAAAGGACGATCAAGGAACTGCTGGGGGTCTTTACTCTGGCTAACACCCACACCACAAACATCGATTGCAAGGAACGATCGTTACAAACGGATATCAGTTCCAGTTACTTGCCTTTCGTCCACTGGATCCCATAGCCAAAATGATCCAAAGTCTCAAAGGCGATGCAGAGGCAACTGACCACGCTGCTTTACGCTCGGTTACTAACATAGACAGGGTCAAACCAGCAAAGCACTTGCACGTCTCTTCAGCGATGACATGTCACAGACGTGTTGACAATAATGAGACCGTTGATCGACTTGTTGGGAAAAGCGGCGTGATGACTGGGGAGAATCCTGGCATTGCCGAGCTCATCACAATTACGAATGTCGATAGTACTCGACCCGACCCGACCGGGTTTCTAACCACAACTTGTCTAAGGGAATATCCAACAGGCACACAACTTGAACGAGACACCTCATACAGCCTGTCAAAGAAACCGATAATGGTTGGTAAGAGAAAGACGTAGGACATGAATAGCTTTTTTGTCAAGAAGACTGTGGTTTTTAATACTGTGTCGCTGTTGCTAATGAACTGTATGATGGACGCAAGGGATACCAATGCAGTAGCAGCAATTTCATCACCCAGCACGCTACCGCGACATGAACGGCATGCCAAAAAAAAAAAGACAATGGCAATGGCAATGGTGGTGGTCCACCACTGACTGCCCAACATGGAGTGACCATGGCTCTTGTGTGTCGAGGCCATTAGGAACATTGGGGACTCCCCCCCTCAAAGTCGAGTGTGGAAGTCATTACTATTTAAGATATCCTGGTTCAGAAAGTGCCCCCCCAGTAGATGCAAACCTATCCTGTTTAAACCTAATGGTTTGAGGGATAGAAGGAATAGGATGCCACTCAAACAAAGTGATGAGGGCATTTTTTTTTTTTTTTTTTTTGAGATCCCTCAGAACAAGGGTGCGATCGTTATTTTATTTACTGTTTTTATTTCTGTAGATGCTTTCTCGAAATCATTGTGTGTTTATGTATGAAGAACGTGTGTGTGGAGAGAGAGAGAGAGAGAAAGAGAAAGAGAAAGAGATAGTGGGGAAAGAATCATCGCAAAAACGTTCAGAGTATTCATCTCAGTTTAAAAAGTCTTAAGTCTTGATCAGAGTACATCAATCGTCCCCAGGTCAGCTCTGATTTTTTTTCTTGGTTGTCCCTGAATAGGATGAGGGAGGTTTAAAAGCAAAAGGTTCTCTTGCAAAGACCAAATTTCTGGCAAATGTGGGAGATCTTGCAATGGATGAGGCCCTTGCAGGGGGGGCAAGTGGGGGGGGGGGGGGGTGGGGGTGGAGGAGGAGGAGGGGTCTCAGTGGGAGGAGGAGGTGGTGGGGTTTTGGTGGGAGGAGGAGGAGGAGGAGTTTCCTTGGGGGGGAGGGGGGGGAGGAGGGTTTTTGGGGGGGAGGGGGGGGGAGGGGTTTCCTTGGGAGGGGGAGGGGGAGGAGGAGGAGGGGTCTCCTTGCAAGGAGGAGGAGGGTTCTCTTTGCATGGGGGAGGAGGATTCTCTTTGCATGGAGGAGGAGGATTTTCCTTGCATGGAGGAGGAGGGTTTTCTTTGCATGGAGGAGTGTTCGTGTTGGAGGAACCTTCCTTGCAAGGAGGGGTTTTCTTGCAAGGTGGAGGGGGATTTTCCTTGCATGGAGGAGGAGGATTTTCCTTGCATGGGGGAGTATTCGTGTTTGAGGAACCTTCCTTGCACGGAGGGGTTTTCGAATGTAGAGATGATGCATTGCAAGGGGGAGGGTTTTCCTTGCAAGGTGGAGGAGGGTTCTCCTTGCAGGGAGGAGGAGGAGGAGGAGGAGTTTTCGTGTTTGCAGAGGCTCTCTTTTTATAAGAATACTTCTTATTTCCGAGCAAGTCCAGACGTCCCAAAGAGTGGTTCTTGCCATCCTTTCCAGGCAACACCGCGATCTGATTCTGGACATTTCCGAGCAATTGGAGTGGCCCAAGCTTGTTCTTGCAGCCAGCCTCGTCATAAGCCTTCTGCAACTCCTCGGTGGTGCGCGAGTCAAAGATACCTGCAATGCCACAGTCAATCAGTCTGCCGTGGAGGGCGTGGTCGTGGTTACCAGTGATGATGGCTTGGGGGCGTGTCACCAAGGTGGTGGTGTCTTGGACCAGGTTGTTGAGGTCGTAGCGCTTCTCGGCGATTGGAGCTCCGTGGACATTGGAGACAAGGAGACTTGCCACAACGGTGAGGATGACAGCAGCAGAGAATGACTTAGCCCTATGAGCAAAACCGATAAAGTTGGATAGGTTAGCGGCATTGCCGGCTTCAACGATCTGAGGCAGGATATGTTGTTTGGTAGCAACCCTACATTGAAACAAGGCTCGTTGGTAGGAAAGGGAGAACTGTTGTTGTTGGAACAGTTGAAGGTATGGTGGGTTGAGTGGGGCTTGTGGTTTAGAGTGAGTGGATCGAGTGATGATGAGAAGAAGAAAAAAAAAAAGACTTGGCCTCAGCGTATTTATGCTGTTTTTTGGATTCTCAGTCGCTACTAGAACCTTAGTCACCATTACTAGGCATAGCATATAGTATATCTCTTCTCCACGACACATTTTTTTGAGAGCTACCCCTAGTAGAGGAACTCACAGTCTCACCTCCGTTGAACCCTTGTGAAATCCTCGACCTGAGAAGGAACCATAAATTGAGTACAGTCAAGGTTTGTTTAAGGAACGACCTGCTAGTCAAATATTCCCGAAAAGCAAATTTTGACTGTACTTGCCTTCTATTTTTTTTTTTTTTTTTTTTTTTTTTTTTGAAGTATTATCATTGCCTCTGTACAAGTATGCATGTCAAATTTGTTATAGGGCTCCTGTGTACTCCCTCCTATTTTATGTGTATGACCCATGTTGGCATTATGTTGTCTTCCGCTATAGCTTCGTGGAGATGTGGGGTGGAGAATCAAGATTTTGGGTCACTTGTGTCAACCTGAGACAGGGCCTGAGAGCCACATCGGCAAATGCTCATTTTTGGTAGGATAAATGTATTCGCTCTCGTGCCCCCAAGTACATGTTCACCGTGCGTGGATCATCAACATGCCCTCTTTTAAAGCCATTTCTCAAGTCGGACAGCTAGCGTAGAGTTATGGCGAATGCACCTTGAGACAGGGTCTGGAAGAGGAGGCTTCCTCTCCCCCCTCCGCCCCCGCGAAACAAATGCCTATTAAGATAGCCAGAGGTGCCCCCATGGCGCCTTGGCTTGTTCGATCCCACTTGCTTCGCACCCTACCCTACCCCCCTTCACACTTTAAATAAGTAGTGGTCTCGAAAAAGTTCATAGATAGACCCCTCTCTAGCCTAATGTGACAAAAATATGTTAGTCATTTCATTAGGTTACACAAGAGGATAGCTTGTGCCAATTTTTTTTTCTAATTTTAACAGAGCAAGCGTATTTCATCCGTGCGGTACCATGCACGTTGGAGCCAAGGTGCCAGCCAGGGTATCGGAAGGGTGCTAATTCCATAAGCAGACACTCGTGTACATTGATAAGATTACTTTTTGGTGTAAGTTGAATCGTTTCGTGATACCCCCTTGAAATCAACATTTACAGGCATTTCCTATTGAGCACTAGGGATCCCTCTGGGGCAACAGAGTACATGCCTTTCTCAGAGTATTTGGCCATTCCGCACAAGAGGAATTGAGGGAAATAGGTGGAAATAGGTGTCTTGGACAACTGGAGGGATCTTCAACTAACTTGGTGTGATCTAGTGGGTATTTGTACAGGACTACAAGTACTTCCATTAAGAGAATGTGTCTGTCCGAACCACATGAGACAAAAAAGGGGTTTTGAAAAAAAAAAAAAAAAAAAAAAAAAAAAGGCGTCAATGGGCACAGGGCAATACCAAGGCAACGATTCAGATTGTGATGGAGTAGAAAAATCACGTTTATCAATAGATTGGGAGACATTCTTTGCTTGCGAAGTAGAGGAGAAAAGAAAGAGTAGATCTCTTTCGAAAAGCCGTTCTTGGTTGCATCCTACAATGATCAGTCAGTCTTTAGGGATCTTTGGTCACTATCGGTTAGTTGCGGGTGTCGTTTAGCAATCCTAAAGAGAGTTTGCTCAATCAGCAAAAGTAATGCAAGACTCGGTCAAGAAGGCCAGCTTCAGTACAATTTTTGTAAGCTGGCATTCAACCAGATCATCTAGTTTCATGTTATGCCTGCCGTAGGTGAATTTGGGAGGAACAGCCTATGGATAAATAAAGCTATCTGATCCTTTGCCCAATAGATAGCAACTAGCTACCAGTGTGGATTTGCTCTTATGATGTTGCAGGTCGGACATCATAAACCAGCTGCTATATACCAGTAAAAAAAACTTCACTCCGATCTGTTGGGTAGCGACGCTGCTGGTCTTGGGAGACATTGCTCCCTTTCGTTTAAAGTGCATCGACTTAGTCTGAGGTAGGTATTGTTGCTCCCTGTAATCTCGAGAAGCCTTTCGAGATCCCTCTCTTTGACCAGCATTGTCCTTTCCAACTCCAAAAGCAGCCCTTCTCTTGGTCGAAGGTAGCTCTTCCATACAAAGTCGCTATATCCATTTCAGCAAGGCGGGTTTCTGTAGAGAATTATGATGATCCGTCGTTCACCAGACCTTCTGTCTATTTTTGGTTGGAATATATGGAGGCTACTCGAGCGACTGAGTAATGTTTGTATCTTGCGCTCCTTCCTAGAGGTTCGTACTCTTTTATCAAGCTTTCAGTATTATCGTCTATTGCTGGCGTAGTAATGTCTGTCCGTGTGAGTCAGTAGTCTTGTCCAGCTCTTGAACCTGCATTGTCCACTTCATCCTCGTCCACTTTGTCAGAATTGGACAGGGTAGTATTGCCGCCATCAACTATTGAATAAACTTGAAGAGTCGTGCAAACGCCCCATGTAGAAGGCCTTACTGACCTCAAAAGGAATTAGGGGCCGTCTCATTATCACATCCCTCCAAGACATCTCTTCCGTGCCGGTAAGGTTGGCAAGACTCGAGGAATGACTAAACCAACGCACGAGCTTCATTTTCAGGACTACTTTGAAAATCTTGTACGTGTGCATATGAGAAAAAAGATGCACCCTCCTAAGACAACATCTAGCACCTGGTCTTCGGTTGTCTGTGCTTTCAGGAGTGCCATGGTATTAGGTACTATGAGCGACAAAGACGACAAAGGGAGTCTTTAGTTCATTATCCGAAGCCAGCGACCCTCTCCTATGTAATATGTCTTTCTTTAATTCCACTCGGAAATAAAGGAAATAAAGAAAATATCTAGCTCGATACTGAACCAAACCCGCATCTTTCTTTCGCGTGTACAGAAAAGGAGGAGAGTGGGACAGGAAAGGGTCGCTGGTTTCGGATACTGAACATAAGACTTCCGCTGTCATCTTCATTGCTCAAGCTATCTTTTGCTACCTGGGTCTCATTGCCAGCCGAAGCTGACATACTACAGCCTCATATTTTCCATTCGCAAGATCAACAACAAGAATGATCCTCTCTCTTCCTTACTCCCATGGAGTCTGGCTTTAACCTAGCGTCTGCCCACAAATATCATCTCTTCCCTGTAAGAAATCACTCGCTCTCCTTCATCCTATTTCTTATGTGCAGTTCCTCTTCCTCTTCCTCTTCCTCTACCATCTCCTGTTGATCTTGTTGCTTCTTGGTCGTTGCCGAGATAGGGCTCGGTCGACATGGAATCTATAGCCACATAGTTCAAGTCCAGTTTGACGATCGAGATCTAGTCAATGTTGGCGTCGAGCACAGATGTATCTTAGGAAATACCTATGAGCGCTCTCAGTTTCCTCTGGCCCTTGCCTGGGCAAGTGCCATTCACAAGTGTCAATCTCTTACACTCCCTAAAATTTGCATTTCTCTCCAAATTTATTCTGCCCTGGATTGCTCTATATTGTCATGAGTCTACTCCTACACCACTACGACATCAAGGTTACAGGATACACCTTTTACAACCTTTGAGAAATCCTTGCCCTTTGCCGGGTTGGACCCAGAAGTAGGAGAGCACTTGGACAAGAAGTCAGGGGAGCAGTGGAGAAAGACAGAAGCTCGCCTGTTCCCAAACAACAGGAGAACTGTAGTTCCTTTGCAAAATTTCCAAAACGATCAAGATGGCCCTTGGTGTGAGTTTTGTATCCCACTTTACGACGACAAAGGATTCCTTGCAGACCACGACCACGAGAGTCTACCGATTGGAGAACTACACGAGGCAATAAGGTACGATTCAGACTCGAACTCAGACTCGGACTTGGATGACCAAGATTTCGATTGAAGGCAAATAATCTTCTTGCTAGACTTGCTAGTACAGATAAAATGAGAAAAGAAGTAAAGTTGCTAGCTCATTCATTCCAATCAACGCAAACTGTTTAAAAAGCATTGGAGTGAGAATGGAGGCAGAAAAGAGACGAGAGGGCCCAACCTAATCTTCATCACCATTTGTGGCAAGATATAGGACCCAATTTTTACTAACACCAGCAAAGCCACGAGTGGTTGTTGGTCCTTATATAATCTGGGGAGATAAAATAATAAAAACCACATCTCTTTCTCCTAAAAGTAAGAAGCGGAGGAAATGTGGTCATATAGGGTCTCTATCGGAAAATGAAAATCTAGCCATACACACGCAGCAACCGTTTCTCTCTGGGCCCCATCGAACCTCTGATATATTGGGATGAGTTGACTGCAAGAAGTGTATTTCAAGCCAAGCAGTATGATAGCAGGTGGTTGCTTTATACCAGAAACGCATAAGGATAGCGAAATCACCAGCAAATGTAGACAATCAAATAGAGTGCCCGTACTCCTTTGTCATTAGGTTCATCTTCACCTATTCTTTATTGCAATTTGAACTTGCTGAAGGTTTAGTTGACCCGTAGTATCTTTTCCTTGTTGACAATGCTTATGGTATACGCTACAATGACGTCGGACAGGATGTCATAAGTAGGTAGGTCAAAGATACTCGTATCTGCTAAACCGCAACATGATACTTTGGCTTAGAGCGTGCAAGAGCCAGCACACTTCCAGTTAGGGTTGCATTCAGAATCCTGTGAGCATCGGACGTATTGGAAATCTTGGGAATATCCCTTGGTGGTGTAGCACCATGGGTTGCCTGGGAATCCATTCTCGCAATGGGACCAGCAGTAGTTCTTGTGGCAGCCCCAGCCAGCTTGACTGACACCCATGCAGGCGGCGAGGACAACGGTAACAGCGGCGATCGAGGTAAAAGTCTTCATGGTGAGATTGAGAGATACGGTCCGAATCTACAAAAATTTCAGAAAAGAAAAAAATAAGAAATAGTAAAGGTTTTAGTGAACCAGTCCTTGTTGCAATGGTTTGTGGCAAATGGAGAAAAGTGTGCATACCAGGTCGTTGGGATAGGAGATGTAGGAGTGAAGGATGATAACTTGATTTGCTTTCAGGATAGGCCGCGTATTTATATTCGTCTGGATCACCACCTTTTTACATTCGACAAGTAGGTGGAGCTAGGTAAACCAGCTTACCAAAGCTACCATAGTATAAGGAGTTATTTCAATCAATTGGAGCATACCACCGACTCACGAGGGGTGGATGCAACATTGCCTTTGTTTCTAGCACACAAACGCCTCCTCCGTTCTTTCATTAAAGTCAGCCGACTTCTCATCTTATCAATTGCATTTCCAAAAAGCAGCCGATATTCTCCCAAACATCCATGATCCCAAAGTTGATGTGGCTGTCCCTCTTCTTGTGCTCAGATCATAGATGCGATTGGTCAATGCTTAATATTGGAGAAAGGAACGAGTGCAGAAACGGCTATACAGCGCTCATCAAGCTCGTCTTCCTCTAGTGTTTATGCAAGTCGCATAAACTACATGTGTAGGCTGTGTGATGTACGCCGTGATGTACATTTTTACCTTCCAGGAATGGGTGTCCCACCTCTATAGAAAGTAAAGGAGAATGCGGAAGAGGAGGGAGGGAGGGAAGGAGCCAAAAAAAAAATGACATCCAAAAACGGCAAAGCTAGAAAAGATCAAGATGCTGATCTGCAAGGTAGGGCTAGTAGTAGCACAACGGATTCTATGGCATTTCTGCAAGTCGGGGCTAATAACACAAATTCCAAATTTAGAGCCAGTGTGCCTGGAATTTCAGGGAGAACTACTCCAGCTTTCCGTTATACTACAGATTCGTTGGAATATGTTATCTAGTCCTCCTTCCCCCTTGAATCCTCAAGTCGCTTGAACACCACAACAACATCTAGCCGTTCGATACCCAGTATATATATTTACAACACATGTGCTAAGGTAAGAGGGAGTCAGGCTCAGATACCCAGCCTGTCGCTTTTTGAACACAGACCGCCGACTTGCCCCCTGGGCCAACGTATTCCCTTATTCGGTAGTTTTCCTAGCCCATCTTGAGAACTACCGAATAAGGGAATACGTTGGCCCAGGGGGCAAGTCGGCGGTCTGTGTTCAAAATACGATGGGCTGGGTCTCCAAACTTAGGAAGGAGTCTTTTTGAGAGCAGGTGGGAAAGATAAGCCACAAAGGCTAGAAAGAGAGTATACGGCACCGGAGAAGTGGGAAAGATCATAGGGGCGTGCGATAACAAGAGTACATGGCAAAAAAAAAAAAAAAAAAAAAAAAGTAGATGCGTTCCGAGAGCACAAACATCAACAGAGAGGTATGCGAGCGTGATTTGGTGTGAGTGTAATACGGAGGGAAAAGTATGCAACACTTTGAGCCGACTATGAATGATAGGAGTCCTCCTCGCCAGAAAGGCCCTTTCGGCCAGAATTCTTAAGTTTACCACATTCAATTGAGGGCTAACTTTCTGTCAAATGCAGACTTGAGATCAATAAGCGCACGAAGTTTTGGTTCACAGAAGAAAACCGGTTGACTTGTACTACTCCAGTCTCCTAGGCTCATAACATTTGATAGACTGACATGATTATCTGGCAACAAGGACGTCTTCTAAACTTTCTAATTATCCAGCACGAACATAAATCCCTCCCCCCCCCCCGAGGGGTGTTCACGAACTGAAATTTTCTTTGGTGTTGTGATGTGTTCGCCCCATTCAACGACATTGGGACTTTGGGAGGAATTGCATTCAGCCAATAAGAGTTAAGCTCCGCTTGAGAGTTCGCGGACTTTACATGAGTTTGTGCAAAGAAACAGTCCCAAGGCCATTTTCCAATGCCTTTGAATGGGTATCTGGACTGACCCAAACCCTCGGGATCTCGAGGCAAGGCGTTCTACACCCCTTGTGCAATTGAGATCTCATCTCCTACGAGGACAATTGTGAACTTTATTACAGTGAGAGTGAGGGAGCGAAGGTGAAGGCGGGATACATATGCTCTCAGATCCCCTCCAAGAGATCACTTTACTGTAATAATGTGGTAGACCGGATCGGGGATGTTGAGTTTCTACTCTTAAAGACTTTGGAGTGGATCGAGGGTTGGGATAGATTCCATTTTGGACCTTTTCAACAAGGATGATATCCACCGAGACTGTGTGTACATGTACAGTGCTTTGCACGTAACAGACTGGTTGTCACCCGAAGGAATCGATGTGTCTGATTGACCATACAACACTGTGTCGTGGTAAAACTTTCATGAGTGACCCCCCTCAAAAAAATTCAGAAAGGATCAACGAGCCTTTCCGTCATCTCAGTTCAAACCCACTTCTGAACAAACTCCTCCTGTGGATCCGTGATAGGAAGCTGGCATTTTGTTGTGTCCTAAGGTAGCTCATCCTCGATATGGACGGTGAGAGCAGTCGCACTGGCCCTCCGTGAAAGAGGGGTTCCCATCCAATGCATTGATGTTAGGCTAGGGCATGTAAGATCTGTCATCACTGGGCTCTTTTGGGAGATTGCTCACTATTTTGCGTTGAAATTCTTGATATCTATTGGCCAGTCGTTAGAACGGTGGCAAGAATGGAAAGGAAGGATATGGTTAGGCGAAGCTCCTTCTCTCACTGTGTCGAGCGCCCCTCTCCCTTTCCCACTCCCACCACACCTGGGAAGGTGATTCGGGTTTGTTCTCACCACAGTCATCATCTTTTCCTTTCCCCTCTACTTTTTCTCATACTCCACCCACTCTTCCTTGAATAGCTCCTCTCCATGCAACTCCAAATGACCCTTTCCTGTTCCTGATATACCTCTGTGCAAACTGCTGATTCCCTATCCACTGGTCACTGTTTTCCTTCAATCCCTCTCTCGCGCATGCTCCTCATTCCCTCATTCCCTCATTCCCTCTCTCCCCCTCTCTCTTTCCAATCACTCTATAATCCACTTGCATTAAAAAAAATGCTACACAGAAATCTCTTAGACAAGTTTTCAGCACCCCATTTTCATAGCACCGAAGATTTTCTTGACAGTCCCCTTTTTTCTTTGCACTAAAAACCATGACACCAATAAACATTGCGCCGACAATCATGGCACCCAAAAGTGTACAAACTACACAGCGACAAAATGCGACCCACTACCCATGGAGTCCTGACTCTTTTCCTTTACACACACAAATACACATTCATCCATCTATCCCTGTACGTTTTCTCCTCACAATGAACTTCTACATTCCCTTCGACAATACCGCCTTGTTTGAAGAGCGTAAGCACCATTTTTCACACTCTAAATCAAGACTCTTCTCGACAACAGACCGTCGCCTTCACTCTTCCTTTTGTTCGTTCGTTCGGTCTTCAGATCAACAAGGACATCATACTAGCTCTTAAACGGCTCCGAGACCGAGGGTTGGTCGTGGACACCGCAGATACAGGTGCCTCCTCCTGCCCTCTCGCTACATTCCGCACTCGCTCTTAGTGGTTGATCAAGTCCATCATTTTCAATCGGTATCTACGACGGCCAGAGTCAAACTCGGACAACACTGCTAATCCCCTCAAGGAGCCCCTTTGGTCCTACAATTCCTTGCACAGGAATTTGAATATCAGTATTTATTTATTTTCATCAAGAAAAGGTAGTCGTTTTTAATGCTAGACAGTCGCCACTATCCATAGGACCTTTTGCGCCATATTGATTCCATTCTTGGGGTCAGTGATTTTTTTTTTTTTTTTTTTTTTTTTTTTTTTTTTAAAAAAAAAAAAAAAAAAAAAAAAAAGACTCTAGACGTGCTAACAGGCAACACACGGTCGTATCGCCTTCACTCCTATTCTCATGTAAATCTCGGATTTGATTTAGCCTACTTATGCAGGCCCATCCAATAAAGCAGAATTCAAAGCGAATAATCAAGTTTTGATGCGTGCTTTAATAGAAAGAGAGTATGGGTCATGCGCACCATGTAGGGCTGTGTGACGAGACCACGTTGATGGAACTTTAATCATCTACCGACGGAAACCGTACTTTTTAAATGCGGGCCGGCAGTGGTTTGGATCCGTTACTGGAAGTTTTTCGCAAGGCGGCTGTAAATGTTCAACGACCGCACTATTACTACCAAACTGCTTATAAAGCTCATAATAAACCAATGCCTGGGTAGGTCCAGGAGCTGAATCGTTGGGAACGAAAGGATCACAAAAATTTTTCGCCTCAGGATTCTCTGGACATTCGAGGAAGCACCTTCTTTTCTTGTAATCAAATTCTTGCATGCCCTCCGTGGTTGCGGTGCTTGGTTTGAGAGGCCCCTTCATATCCAGCACCAAGTTCTTTAACGCCATTGCAAACTCTTTTGGGTCGGTACAAATCACTTGTCGGGCTCTTTCATTGAAAGCCACACCTAATCCGTTGTCTGTTTTTGCGGCCTCTGGTTCAGTGCCTTCTGCTTCGCCAGTATGCAACAATGCTCTGGCTAAAGCATTTGGTTCATATCTTGAATAGTATTCGTGCATTCCTTGACAACACCCGATACAACTGTACCAGGCTGGAGGTCGCTCCACATCTTCTTTGCAAATCACATCGAAAATTGCTGCTACTTTTTTCGCCTGTTCAGCAGCAACATCATCTGCCTTGACTGCGATCATCAGAGTCGCAAGCAGAAGGGACTGTGCATAAATGAACTTCATCTAAAAGTAAGCGGGGGTAGCAGAGTGTCATTAGTATGCATTAAAAAAATTGCTGGGTCTCTTTGTATTGACAGACAGCGATGTAAAATAGACACCTTACCCTGTTTTTTGATACTTCAATAGGCGAAGGTCTCCTGATAGATGTTCTTGACTGGGTTTTCCGGAGCTCTTCCAAAAAAAAAAAAAAAAAAAAAAAAAAAAAAAAAAAAAAGGACCAAAAGCAGGAATTCCTGTGCGGTGGTGGAGACTTGTGATTGTGGAGAGATCTTGAGAGTCCACAGGGATGGTGTAGTGTTAGGTTTGAGGAATGGAATGTTGAGTGAGGACGACCTCTTTATATACGTGAGAAGAGTGATGTATGAAGGAAAAGATGCTGCACAGAATAAAATAGAACCGTTTCAGCGCATCAGTTCCAAGGGTATTGATGAGGGATAACAGCAGAGGAGGTGTTGCCCTGGGGTGCAGAGGGATGACAGCAAGGGAAAGGCATTACCAAGGGGTATACAACGTATACTCGAGATGTTCCTAAAGGTGATACGGCCGTTGTTTATTGCCTACTGTAGCATGTTTAGAGTTTTTTTTTTTTTTTTTTTTTTGCTAGACTATAAGTATATTTTTTTTTTTTTTTTTTATAAAGGTGTATCCAGTGTATTCTTGTCCTTTGGCCGTTTTTCTTGCTTGCTGGTGAATACCGCTTCTTACGTTCCCACTATGGACTCTAGTTCCCCCGCACCCCTCGACAATGACCTCCTCAGGCAAATCCTTCAACAACTACAACGTTCAAACCCTCCCCCCCAACAAGACGACGCGATGAGCATCGACAAAGACGATACCGACACTTTCGCTCGTGACCGTCGCGAATGGGTCCCCTCCGACGCATTCTTGGACGACTATTCTCCCCCACCCCTTCACGACGTTGAATGGATCCTCCCCCGCGAGGATAAGACCGCTATATGGGATGCTGCTCCCAAGAGACGTGGAACCACTTTTGATGCCCCTGACATACCTCCCGTCCTATACCAAAAGCTCTCGAAGAAGAGTAAGCTTGCCGATAAAAAGATCTGGCAAAGATCGGCACTCGAGTATCTATGATCTCTCGCCCCTGGACTACCTAGCTTCTAGAATATGGAAACTCCAAGACAAACTCGATGATGACTCGTACCAAGAGTTGCTTCTGCTGGCAACCATGACTAGAACCCTGATCAGTGACGCCACATCGCACATTATGCAGACCCGCCTGGAGGAAGCCTACAGGACCTACTCTCCATCAGCCACAGTCCTTCTCAATCGCGACGACAAGCAGTCTGCTTTTGAGCGACGAAAAGCTCAAGGAAGATATGAAAGCCCTGAAGAAGTTCAAGGAGTTCTCATCTGACCGACGACGACATGATAATAATAAGCAACATGGTCCCAAGCAGTTCAACCAACAATCCAATTTCAAGAGAGGATTCAATAACTTCAACAACCAACAACAACAACAACAACAATAACCGACCAAAAACTCGAATGGCTCCGGCGGCCAGGAACGCCGGACAGATGCGTAAAGGTATCGCCTCTCCAGCCCGAAAAATCCGCCTTGGCGGGCCTGGGGAGGATCGCACGACAATTCCAAGCGTGGCAGGGACTGACGGACAGTTCCTGGGTCCTCGACATAGTTCGGGAGGGCTACAAACTAACCTTTTCCGACCCACCTCCGACAACAACAACCTTCCGACGATCCCGAACCTTCACCTCCTCCGAATCAGCTCTCATAGAATCGGAACTAACAAACCTTTTACTCACGGACGCGATAGAGGAAGTAGACCCCCTCCAAGAGGGTTTTACCTCCGACATTTTTCTGGTCCCAAAGAAAAACGGGAAACTACGCCCCGTCATCGACTTACGGAAACTCAACCTACACATTCCCCACCGGACTTTCAAGATGGAATCGCTGAACATCGTAGTGGCAGGAGTTCAACAAAACGACTTCATGACCAGCATCGACCTGAGCGACGCTTTCTTTCATATCAACATCCACCAAGAGAGTCGAAGATATCTCCAGTTTACTTGGAAAAGAAAAAGTACCGATTCAAAGTTCTACCCTTCGGTCTAACCTCTTCGCCGATCGTCTCTTTTCAAAGGTCCTAAGACCTCTTCTAACGTGGGCCAGGAGCCAGGGCATACGGATGTACGGTTACTTAGACGATTTCATAATCCTCTCCCGATCACAAGAGGAAGCGACTCGCAACACAACACTGATCCTCAACAAGATGGCACAGCTAGGCCTCAAGGTAAACCCGGAGAAGTCCTCGTTAGAACCCTCGCAGACGATGCAGCATCTTGGATATATCATCAACACCCGAACAATGGAGATCCGCCTACCGCGAGACAAGATCCGGAACGTGATCCGATCTGCACAACGCCTTCTAGACGCGGGCAAAGCGACAACCCGACAACTAGCGTCCCTAATCGGTCTCCCTACACTCCACAACATGCGCCATATTCCCCGCTCAACTCCGCACGCGTTCCCTACTTTTCACGAAAATACAGAGCTTACGACAATCCAGGAATTGGGACCACCAAACTCTACTCTCGGAACCTTCTCGGGGGAGGAACTCCGATGGTGGATAGACAACCTACTACGATGGAACGGGCGATCCTTCCTACCCTCGGACCCCTCGGAGACGATAACGACAGATGCTTCCGACACGGGTTGGGGAGCTCATTACCGGGACCTTCAGTTCGGAGGCCACTGGCGCAACAGCGAAACCAACCTCCATATCAACCACAAGGAGCTATTGGCAGTACAGTACACCTCACCCTCCAGTCTCTCCCCACTTGAAGGACGTCACCATCAGGATTCGATCGGACAACACCACAGCCATTGCATACATCAACCATATGGGGGGGACACGCTCTCAGACTCTCTCCAACATGGCTACGGAACTTTGGGACTGGGCTCTCACGAGACGAATAAAAATCGTAGCGGAACACATCCCCGGACAAGACAACCAGATCGCAGACCGACAGTCTCGGATGTCTCCGGAGAAGCACCAGTGGAAATTACACAGGAGATAGTTCAACACCCTCGAGAACCGATGGGGACCCCACGACATCGACCTCTTTGCGGACCGAGTCAACCATCAGCTCCCCCTTTACTACTCTTGGCGCCCGGACCCAACAGCAGTCGCAACAAACGCTCTTACGCAGAAATGGCGACAATGGAAAAACCCATATGCGAACCCGAACCCACCGTGGGCTCTCATTCCGACCATCCTCCGAAAGCTAAGAAGAGAGCGTACAACCGTAACACTAATCACACCGGACTGGCCATCTGCTCCATGGTACCCTACGATACTCAAAATGAGCTGCGACCATCCACTCAGCATTCCCCGATACGCGGCGATCCCCAGGTCATTGCAATCTCACCCACTCCGGAACCACAAATGGAATTTGACCGCGTGGCGCATCTCAGGTATCAGTTCCAAGAGTTGGGCATGGCATCAACGACTCAAGATTTAATCATCAACCCGTCACTAAACACGAGTCGGAACAAGAATTACCAGTCAGCTCAGAAAGCTTGGGTCACCTGGGCACGTGCCAACAACATCAACCCTTTTGACGCTCCAGAAATCGAAATTGCCAATTACCTCTCCAACCGCTCCATCCAAGGATCCGCAGCAAACTCGATCAAGCTCTACCTCTCTGCCATCAAGGAGTTGCAACCCAAGGCTAGATCAGCACAGGCCATCCTATCGAAGGTCATAGCTTCCGCTAAGTCTCAAGCCCCTCCAAGAGATTTAGCCTCCGAACCTCTAGACATATCTCCAGTCCTGAAAACACTATCGGAATGGGGTCCCAACGATACTCTGTCTGATTACAATTTACGGCGCAAACTTGTTTGGCTCTTGGCAATCACGACCTTTTCTCGATCCTCTGATCTACACCGAATAGACCCCTCCTCTTTGGTTATCTCCAAGAACACATTATTGGGAAAGATCAACGCACCTAAGGAACGCCGAGGCGGTAGACCGATCATCAAACCTCTCAATGTTCACGCCCACAATGATCCTTTCCTATGTCCCGTCGCCTGCTTCATTGAATTCCAGAAGAGGGAGTACGCCAGAGGAGCACCACTCGATAAACGCGACTTCATGTTCACCATCTCGGACCCTCCATACACCAAGGCCTCAGAGCAAACGATCGCACGATGGATCAAGACCCTGATGACTACTTCTGGCATCAAAGCAACTGCCCACACTACTCGATCTGCCGGTCCGTCCACTGCCCTCATGAGAGGTGCCTCTCTAGAGGACGTTATTACACGAGGCAACTGGGCCTCCCCAAATACTTTCGACGTGTTTTACAGAAGATACAGGATGTCAGCAACCAACTTTACAACAATGCTTCTCACATAAAGATTAGGGGCCTCTCTAGGATTATCACCTTTAGGGAACATCTCGAGTATACGTTGTATACTCTAGGGATTGGACGAGCCTGCGATAGCAGGCGAAGTCTAATCACTGGTATATTAGTATACGAGAGATGAGAGTAAAGGTGACCCTCCCACCCGCAAAAAAAAAAAAAAAAAAAAAAAAAAGGCAAGCACCAAACGACCAAAGGACAAGAATACACTGGATACACCTTTATAAAAAAAAAAAAAAAAAAAAAAAATATACTTATAGTCTAGCAAAAAAAAAAAAAAAAAAAAACTCTAAACATGCTACAGTAGGCAATAAACAACGGCCGTATCACCTTTACTCTCATCTCTCGTATACTAATATACCAGTGATTAGACTTCGCCTGCTATCGCAGGCTCGTCCAATCCCTAGATAGCACGGAGGATAGCAGTGAGGGTGCTTGGTTGAAATTTATGCTTCGACAATGATGCAGGGATGAGGAGAAGGAAGACAGTCACTGGCCAGTTAGATCGCGTCCTTTCTTTTCTGTTGTTGCGTTTCCTATTTTCGTTCTTCCTACACTCGCCTCTCCTCGAATTTGAATCGCCATTTTTTGCTTGGCGTCCCTCTCCTTCTATTCAGTGTTCCTCCCCTCTTTTCTATGTCCCCTGCTTTTTTTTTTTTTTTTTAGTGCGGTAACCCTCTCCTCTCTTTTCTTTTGGTATACCTCTCTATTTTTCTCTGTATCCCTCCGCTTTGAGGTTTCTTTCTCTGTCTCTTCTCTCAGACCTTTGGTGAAGCAATGCCGGCAGCATCGGCAACAGGTGGAGGAGAATCTGACGAACTGTCAAACCTTATTTAGCTCAACCACTCTCGTCGTCTCTTGGCTTGTGATTGCAGGAAGCCACCCCCATCGCCAACGATGTCAAGAAGATGTCGATGCTTTATCAGCTTCCCTACTCTTTGTAAGTGTTGAATTGCACACACTGTAGTTCTCTCGATCATTGAGTTGAGGACTAATGTGCTCTTGTTCTTTCAGGGCTGCCAATTTTACTTGGGATATGACGTACCAATTGTCAAGAATATCAAGGGGGTGGTCAAGATGTTGGTAAGGTGTGAAGACAAACAAACTGGATGAGGAATGCTTAGTAACAGGTCTCTCAAAGCAGAATGCATATTTATTGAGCTGCAGTGAAAGCTTAGCTTCGTAGCTTTATGAAACTGTCATCTTCGCTGTTGTCGTCCTCGTCAATAGATCACTTTCGAGCATTCTTGAGTTGGTCAAAAAAAATCTACATACTCTTGGGGGATATGTTGCCGAAATTGTTATCGCCTACGTTGATCACGACTTGCCGAACACCGCTCGTGTCCTTTGGGAGATCTGAAGGTGCCAACAGCTTGTCACTCCACTTAGTAGGGTAAGCTACAATCATGCTGATGTAGACATTGTCTGGACAGTACTTGCGGAAAGACTTCACATGCGCCTCGATTTTAGATGCCGAGACTGTGCTGAGTACCTCATTCCAATCCCTCTCCGAAAAGTTGGACGACCCCTGATAGGGCTTCATCTGCATAAAAACAAGTACTAACCGAGCACCATCTATCCGAATAAGGAAAACCAGATCCAGTCCCGACGGTTTGGACTTCGTGGAAAAAAAAGTGGGGCAACAGGCATGTTGTTTCGAGTTGACTGATGAATGACATAGGCGTCCATGAGATCTTCCATTGATATCGTTGCATGAGTCGTACCTTGCTCGAGTCCAGGCTTTCTCCAGCCAACAGTTTCCACTTTGCCGGCGAGACTTTGACACATGTCAGTATTGGAGAAGGGGGGGTTCGTGTGGCCAATCCGATAGATGTTGTTTGTTGAACGCCTCACTGAGAACATTCATCATGAACATCTAAAACACATATCCTTGATCAGAAGCCGTCGCTCTCACCATCTGTTTCCGGACCTCTTTCCTGAAGTAGGGGTCTGTGGTCATGAAATAGTTCGCCACAGGCTTGGAAACGAAGGGCTCGACCATGATAGTGACAGCACGATCGCTGATGATTTTGATCCAATCAAACGCATGCTCCACCAACTGAGGGCCTACTTCTTTTAGGACAAGATCGTGGCTGCCAAACATGCAACGCCGGTACATGAGGAGGCCGAGCATACTGTCGAAGGATTCCACGAGCTGGTGCTTAAATTTGTTGTGTTTGTCGTGAAGGCGGGAGATCTCGTAGCACAGGTTGCCCTTGATGTGTCGAAGCGCCCAAGATACCAGCCTATCCTCCGCTTTCTCGATGGTCTTGCTCCATGTATCAAGCTCGTTCTTCTCGACAATATTCGCTGTAGCTGTAGATGGAAAGTGAGTAGAAGAGGAGAGAGGTTTGTTGAGTATTCCATCGCTTTGCTTCCTTGAGACCATTTCAATTGATGCAAGGGGATTTTACCAGCTATTGCTGGGCGAAGTGTCCCGCAAACTTGTCAAACAGCACGCCGACTGCTCATCCAAGACTTGATTTGACTGGTCGTCTGGCAGACACTTTTGCACCCAGGAAACGTATGTCTTGATCGATTCCTTTGCTGCACAACCTGGAGACTCAGGATACTGCCAGCAAGAAAAGCACAAAAGCCAAACATCAGTCTATCGTTGAGCTCTAGGAATTTGAAACACAAACCAGTGTGAAAAAAAAGTGAACTACCAACCTCAAAAGTAGTGGAACTGTCCTTGAGACCAGAACCAGAGCTTTGGATCCAGAAAAGAGTTGAAACGCTTAAGCCGGCTTCCGCAGGTAAACAGAGTTAGATGGTGCTCGCCGATATCTCGAAAAGCATAGAGAATTAGAGATAGAAGAGGTCTCAGAGACTCTACCGAAGTCGTTGTCTGGAAGGAACCATTGAACCCGTCGCCAAGGACTTGTGCCTCATCGCTGATGACAGGGAGCCTGGTGTCATTGCTGATCTTTGGCAGGCAGCCACGCTCAATAAGGCGATCCTTTACATCCTCGTACACATTACGGATCAGCAGTGAAAGAGAGAGTTCTCCGTGGTGCTGAAGGTTGCGTTTGAGGAGCAGTGCGTTGAAAATGTCTCTGAACGGAACATACGGGCACACCTGAAGGAAAGTCCAACGTGCACTGGTAAACGTCTCACTACTGCCAGCGACATCTACATAGTGCTTGAAGATGAGGAGCCGAGAGAGAAGGAGCAAAAGTTTCGTCTTTATCACGTATCCGTTGTTGGTCTCTAGATCGACGGATGAATATTCCCTTTTGTCATCGAGAAAACTATTGGACGGCAGATCGAAGGGTCATCATATCCGCAGATCCCCAGTCATCACTGGAAAGCATTGAAGTAAAAACCACAGTGTTGACAGAGGAGTCCGATCACAGCACGAGTCTTGTCGCATCCTGTTGTGAACATGGAAGGATATGAAGGAAAATTGATACCGTGTAGAAGCACCGCTCTTGATATTTGTAGATCAAGTTATGCTTCAAGAGACCTACCAGAAACACCGGAGATATGAACACCCTGTTGTTCTCCACCAAGTCCAGAATAGAACCCGCAGCGAAATTCCTTGACGCTGAATTGGGTACCAAGGGGCTGGGAAGATCCATGAGTAACAAAGTGGGTCGAGTCTCATTAGGATGGCTAGACTGTCGACGCTAAGCTCTAGGTAGTCCTCGAGTATGCCCATTTGTGGTTGGGAGATGTTCTATACCTTCCACAAACGCGTCAAGAAAGTTGATGACTGGTCCTGGCGCGAAGAACTTGTCTGTGATTGTTTTGATGTCGGCATGGAGGTCACCTTGCTTAAGAAGAAAGTATGCATGCAATGTTAGAGCCACAAAAAAAAAAAAAAAAAAAAAGCGGAGGCAGGAAAGTACGAGTGGTCTCATACCAGACAATGACGTATTGGGACGAGAGCGATCTGAGTGGTAGTCTAACCAGGAAGTGGGGTTAGTGAACGGAATAAACTCATACCGGCAGAGATCAATTCACAAATGGGTGCCCATTTGTGAAGAACGCGTATGCAGCATAACCTTGAGGAGGAGGGCGCTGGACAATGATGTGGATGGATCTCTTAGGAGGTTGATCCTCAAACACATCCGAGAGCTGGTGTGTTGCCCTGAGCTTCTTCTTCTCAGGGACCTTGTCAAGCAGGATAGGTTGTTCGTCGTCGACATCATCAGGAATCGACACGCGCCAAAGAGAGCTTGTCAGCAACGACATCGTCAAACTCAGGGGCCTTCTTAGCCTTGATGAGGTCTTTGAGCTCCCCAAATGTCGTTGAGGTCGATGCTGAGACAGGGGACGCGGTACTCACTGCATCAACAAGGCACAACAGAGTCAAGTGGTTGTTGGTCATTGTGTTGTGAAGCATCAGTGACAAAGAAAGGGAAGCGATGGCCGAAAAAAGAGCGAGTGCTGCTAGAAAGATGCGAGATGTAGAGAAAGCGAGGGATGAAAGAAAAGAAGAGAAAAGGGTGGGATTAAAATAGCAGAAAGAAGGGATGGAGAGGCGTGAGAGCGGTGGCAAAAACGGTGAAAGTGTGGAAATGGCGTCAAAAAGAGAGGGGTGTGGAGCAAAGGCAATGTGGAGGAGAATGTGAAAGGAAAGGGTTTGGGAACAGTAGGGCATCAGTTTGTGGCTTTGAGATCCCCAGACAGTCCCTCTTCATCTCATTACCCTACCAACATTGCCACCACACTCTCTCTCAGCTTTTCATCAATCACCACCCCTTTCTTTTTATTATCTCCATCACTCTTTTCCATGCAATCATTAGAGTCGGCGGTCAACACTTTTGATACTCCCTTTGGTTCGAGGTAGCATTGGGTCATCCGAACCAACTGGGCTTGGAACCGTGAAAAGGTTGCGCTCTCTACGCTCTTCCTTTACAGAATGGTATGACCGTCAAACAGCTTGTCGGTTGGGAGGTGGATGGCCTACAAGCGTTGGGCAACTCTCGAACCGGTCAGCGCCTGTTTCAAGCAGGATCCTCAAGACGAGGGTAGTGGAGGATCCGAGCCGACTGGATTTGGAATCATGCATTCCTTTACAGCTTGGTATGTCCGTCACACGATCCGTGGTCTATATGACTCTGCTACCTATCATCTAAGAAATAGAGGTGGATTCCTTTTTATATGTCGGACGACCCACAAATCGGTTAACGTCTGCTTGGGCAGTGTTTACCTCTTTCTTCATTATTTCCTCGATATTCTTTTTCATTATTCCTTTATTTTGCACGCGGTCTGCGTGATTTCATAGACTGAGCTGTTTTACACTGCTTTTTTTACTCGCCACTTGTAAAGAACTTCCTATCTTCCGCTCTATTGCTACTCATCCTCCAAGATGAATCGGGGTTCAAAAGCAAAATGGAAAGTTGACATTTATGACAGTAAACCCAGCGCCGACTTCTTCTTGACTAGGACACCCGCTGAGTATAATTTGGTGGCATACTTCAAGCATCGTGGAGCAACCTCCTCACGTTGAGAAGGCATTACATATGAATTATCAGAATGGGTCAAGTTCTTTTCCGCTTTGGACAAGCAGATTATTCGTAGTATCGCCAGCTCTTTTAGGTCTCAATGGAAATCAGTGCCGAAATTCTGGGATGAGGTTGTGGAGCGAGAAATCCCAGCAGCGGCAATTAGAGCAAGTCATGGAGCAGCAGAAAATTTATCTTCGCAGACAGAATGTTCACCAGTTCCGAATTGATGATGATGCCATGACCAGATAACTAGGTGAGGCACTGGGTAGTATGCCGGGAACTAATTCGTCATATTGCTGAATCTAGACATTAGGACTGGCACTATTCTCTGAATCGACCAGTCGTTGTGCAGAATTGAGGAAACTAATATGGCAAATACACACCGCTCTATGCCTCGTTTACTTGGGATCCAAATCAAAAATTCAGCCGACCTAAACGACCATCCGCAGACGCCGCCCTTGAGTTTGAAAGTGCGAACGCTCCAGACCAAGGGCGACCCACCAAAAAAGTAGCATTCCGGGATGCTATGTTTTCGTCTGAATATGGGAGAGATTACGTTGATTCTAATCCGTCCTCAGCAAGATCGTCACTCAACTTCATCGACTTCAAGTATATCGATCACTTGGTTGGGCCAGGCACAACGTCATCACAACTCAACACAAGCAGCCGACTTACTGTAGGAGAGACCAATGTCTCGGAGGTGGCGATGAACACTCGCTGCGACATTCTCAAGAAGCAAAGTGAAATTGTGGATGTGTCTGATCTCCTTTAGGTGGCTGTTATGTACCAATGACGATTTGAAAGGTCAACTTGCATTGTATTTTATTATAATATCTGTTCTATTTATTTGAACACTAGGACCATCAACTTCATCTTTAGTGCGGAGTTCTTGAGGAAGCGCCTCCCGGTGACCATCTCTGAATCTCTCCTGAATATAGCTGTGCTCAAACCGACGGCTAGCGAAATAGTGCTTCTCATGGAGCTTTCCATTTTTGTGGCAACCCATTCGTATCAAGAAGCAAGAAGACATCTAAGAAAAATGATCCAGCAATTGAGGATTGCGTCGTCGCTGCTGCTCTTCAACATTACAGTGAGAGGCCAAGTCTTTGGAAACAAGTTTCTTCGTACTCTGCCTCTCTGTCACCTATGAGCCAGAACGAAGATATTTACACCCAAGTTTAGTCAAAAGTATCATCTTTGGCAT
Organism: Mortierella sp. BCC40632; assembly: GCA_011634665.1. Lineage (NCBI taxonomy): Eukaryota > Fungi > Mortierellomycota > Mortierellomycetes > Mortierellales > Mortierellaceae > Mortierella > Mortierella sp. BCC40632. Next base: position 667,890 of record WAEK01000006.1, read on the forward strand.
TGTTGAAGATTTGGGTATTGTTGATCACTGGTATGATGGGAATGTATAAATAATGACGGCATCTTGCTTTGTATAACACCCATAGAGTGACTTTCTTTGATTTTGTTGGTCAGACTAGGAGCCGTGACTTACTGCCAACCCCCCATGTTTTTGAGGAACTATACTTTCCCGATTACTTTGCGGATTTCGACGGCCTGCCTCTGTTCGTCGTGGAGATTAAGAAACCTGGTGCGGTAGACGATGATCTTGAAGTAGACAAGCGAAGAGTGCCGTGCATGACGAAGCTGGTTCGGAATACCTTACTCAATGTTGGTGTTTCGGCTCCCTCTATGCTTGGGCTTCGGATCAGAGGTAAGGTACTTGTATTGAAGTCGTCTGATTTATTATCACTCCCACTGCGAGGTGTCCACGATCTCCTTGGACAGCGAAGCTCTCTACATCTATAGGATAATAAGAACATTTGAGTTGCCGAAAAACAATCCCCAGCTAGGCCTGCTCAGCCCCGCAATTGGCCCTCTGAAGTTTGCTCGCGTGAATCTTGTCACCTGTTTTTGACTTCAGTTTGCGCTGCTTATTTGAGGGTTAACAGCTCCCTTCGCAGTAACCCCATGCAACGAACCGTGCATAATCCACGAAAATAAGAGTGGAAAAAACAAAAACAGATGAAATGGAGAATATTACATATCGCTTTAACGTTTTTATTATTGATCATCTAATCTAACACGCTTTCATGTTTTCATCGTGAGCAGAATGTGGTTATGAAAACATCCAACTTTATTACTACCTACTGCGGCGATAAAAACCAAAAAGATAGATGGCGCCGACCGTCATATATGTCAAAGGTAGCCGCATTCTTATCCCAAAAGAAATAACGGAGCAAGGAAGTGCCACACAGGAGCAATCACCATGAATCCCTTTGTTCGGCTTGTAAGCCAAAACCTTGGTTTAAAAGCTTCCCCTCGCAATTGCGAAACCCGGGCACAGCCCCGTAGACAGACGGGTTAGTGTCTCTACCAGTTCCACAGGCACCGAACTATAAAAACCTTATGCCTGAAGGCACAACCGGAGGCCTTCTCTCCTACCCAAAGATGCCCTTGTTACAGGCGTCTGAGTTCATATTTTCATAATGGAACGAAAAACAGCCTCCCCCTCCCATCTTCCCCCTCCCCGCTGCCCGCTTCGAGTCACCCCTCGACAGAGAAAATTTGACTGTGGCCACAGTAAGAAATTAAGAGCCAAATGACACTATATAAAGATAGGGAGGGGCTGCAAAAAAAAAAAAAAAAAAAAAAAACATTGATTTAGGTCGAGAAACGCCAAACAAGTGAGTTTGATACCTCGCCTCCCTGTCAGTTGCTATAATTGTAGCCTCCGTAGCTAAATTGTGGCACCCCCGCCTTATTGTGATCATGGTCCTACTAATTCCTTGCCAGGTCTCATTATGGTGAGGATCCTACAATGCAATCAAAACCTATTAATCGCAACAGTATAAAAACCATCCGCTCATTTTTTTTTTCACTCATCGTGCTTCTAGACATAAACAAATATTCATACATATATTAGCAAATCAAGCTGTACACCCTCCTCCTTTACCTTAACAATGAGTTTCCAGGTTCCAACAGCATGGCTATCTCTTCTGGCTCACCAAATGACCCACCAGCTCAACAAAGATGGCAGCATTGACATTGGTGCAACCTTTCAATGGGACGGGCGAGATGTAACGCTCATACACGACTCGTCTTCAGGGGCGAACATCGACCGAGCATATTTGGCTCGCATCGAGGTTGGCGATCGGATTTTGGCAAAGGGATGGCTTACAGTTACACCACTCCTTGATGAACAGAACAAGCTTGTCACGCACTTGTCTCTGCTCATCCACAAGATGAAGACAGCATCCAAGCAAATAGAGGGCTCCAGCAGTGATGACGAGTCTAGCAGCAATGACGAGTCCAGCAGCAATGACGAGTCCAGTAGTGGTGTAGAGTCCAGCAGTGATGACGAGTCCAGCAGTGATGACGAGTCCAGCAGTGATCACGAGTCCAGCAGTGATGACGAGTCCAGCAGTGATGACGAGTCCAGCAGTAATGACGAGTCCAGCAGTGATGACGAGTCCAGTAGTGATGAAGAGTCCAGCAGTGACAAATCCATTAAATCCATTTCCGATAGATCTGGCAGAGACGACCCTGAAGAGGACATCGTACATGAGCGACCAAGCAAGCGATCTTGTACTACTATCATAGTTTGCCCCCAAAGACAAAGTAGAGGCAATGTTGATCTTCCTGTTTTTGACAGTGATAGCAGCCGCCAAGACGATGCTAGTGGTCGGAGTTATGAAGGGCATGGGTCTAAATCCATAACGCAATATACGGGATATCATGAATTCACTAATCGCAGGACACCGGGAGTCGGAATGGCAGGGGCAGTCCTGGGGGTGTACCCCCCAGGATTTTACACTGATGAAGGCAGCCAACAGGCGAGCGTCTCTGAGTTCAATGGCTTAGGTCAGCCTATGTCGAACCGTATGCCTATGCGGCGCATAAATGATCCCAACGTTGTCTATTCCTTCATCCAAAAATTCAGCGATGGCAGTACGCGGGAAATCTGCGTTTCGACTAGGATGGCCATTCAGGAGAGTATCGACAATCTTATTGTGTATGAGAACATCTCCGGCCCCTTAGGTACGGGCTTGCACTTTTTTGGAAGGCCCCTGTGGAGATTTGAGGACTTGTGATGGCAATAGAAGATTGGACAAAAGAGTCAAAATAAATATATTGGCGCCATTCATGTGTTTAGGCAATATTGGGAATCTCCGCCTTGCACTCTGGAGAATAATAACCAGGATGGTAATCAGTATCCTAAAGTTTCAATACGAAATTGGTAATGGAAGCAGCAAATGACAATCGAGGGTTTAGTCTTATGGAGACTACAGCCCAATATTCTTAAGGTCAAGAAGGACAACCATCTGTAATATTTTTTATTGAAGCTGCGCTGGACGTTCAAAATAATATTTCTACGTGTACGTCCGATAAAAGGGGAACCCAGACAAAAGTCCCTCGATATCAATCCAAGAGAAAGGGTAGCCATGAGTGGGACAGACGGTCTCTCTCTTGCTTCGAATAATGGGCTATATAATTTTGACTAGCCATATCAAGGGCGTGTGAGGTTGACCAATCGTTTATGAATAGATCTCAGATGAGTATCGTAAGTCCTTTGTGTTGGAAGCGGAAGTCCTTTTGGGTTCCTATTGCACGAGGGTGTTCTTTAGGCGCTGATTAATCTTCATCGTTGATATCATGTATCATGTTCAAAAAAGGATGAGGATATCGTTCTCCTTCAGTAGTAGAAGGCTAGAAGGACTGATGTGGGTTGGGTTTTACAGTTGAGGGTCCTTGTCAGAGTTAGATCTGTGATTAGACGGGCGATTTCTTCGGCCATTGCAGCCATTTACTGTTTAAACTTAACAATGTCATCTGAGGGTATCATGGAAGTGATGATCAGGTTCCGGTTGTCAAAAGTTTCCTGGTAAAACAAAAGAAGAGAGTTGTTCCTTTTGTAGAGTAAGGCTGAATTCATAGCGGTTTTATTTTATACTAATTGTTATCTGGCGGTGCTATAGCTGGAATGATCAGAGCACCAGGTGCATTGTTCTGAAAGTACTGTAGCGCGTCTTGATGATTGTGTGCTTCAACCATAGGATATGGGTCATATACGCCGTCACCACCGGTCAAACGGAGCTCTGTGACAATCAGGTACTGAACGACTGGCTGGCCCGGAGTAGTTATTTTCTCGAGTGATCCAGACACTTTGATTGAGGTACCCACAAGATAAGGGACTTGCGCACCATTTCGGCGCTGTAGGAGTCTAAATATATTCCTTCGGTAGTTGTCTCTACGAGCATCAAGGTCTGCCAAAAGGACGCGACCAAAATTCTCTCCGGTAACCTCTCTGATAAGGAGTCCGGCGTGGTTGGTGTAGGTATTTCGAATTATGGGGCTGACAACCATAAATTCCCTGTCAAGGATGAGCGTGCTAGCATGTCGGGCCATTGCGGTGGGATGTCTGAGACCTGGAGCACGATGTTGATGAGTTTTTGTGGATTGGGGTGCCAAAAGTAGAGCCGTATTAGGACTTTCAAGTCTTCAAAACAAAGTAACGAAGAGAGAAAAAGAGAGGTGCTGCTGTAGAGGAGAAAAAGAATAGGTCTCTAATTTATACCTCGCAAAAGATCGCTTTTGTGGTGTGGTAATCCTTTGTGGCCTCACTTCCCCTTCGCCCTGTCGACAACAAAGCAGAGATCCATTGTAAATAAAAGAACAGAAGTTTGCAGACTGTATCCTTGTTCAAGCCTTGCACACGGATCAAGACTGTGGAAAGGCGAGAAGCCACCAGTAGGATGCACTCCAGCGCCAACCTCACTCCATCACTCCCTCTCCCATTTCCATTTCGCCCTATCGCTCGCTCACCAGCTATACTCAACCACTTTCACCCCGACCATCTCATCTCTCTCTCTCCCATCCCTCTCCAACCCTCTCCCCTCTCCAACCTTTCCCTTCTCTATTTTTTTTTTTTTTTTTTTTTTTTTTTTTTTTTTTTTTTTTTTTTTTTTTTTTTTTTCACCACACTTTAGTCACACCCAGCAAGCAACGCGTCAGAAAGGAATAAAAAGAAGAATGGTATGTCGAAACATACAAATCTGTAGAACAATGGGCTAAATCTCAGCAGCTCGTAGCAACAAGGCTACTCGACTGCTTACAATACCCTGTTCAATTAAAGTCGTCTGCAATGGATTTATCTCTTCCAATATTTGAAATACAGGCCTTGTGCCCAGAAAAATAAAAAGACCGATCACCTCTCACCAACTTCACCTTCCCCGAGTTTACCTTTTTTCTCATTTATTCGGTGAAGAGTAGATTTTCTCTTTGTCTTTTCCTGGTTCCCTGTACCTTCATTTTTTTTTTTCTTTTTTTTTCATTTCTCTCGTTCATTATGTCCGACTCGTCTCCCAACTCTCTTCCCAATACCCCGTTCTCCAACTTGCTCCTAAATGTCCCGCAGGCCAGTCCTTCAGGGAACCTGTTTTCGAAGGCTGACGAGGAGGACATTCATATGTCGGAATCCTCCGTCGCAACTGACTCCCAGGGAGGGGAGAGAAGAGTGGGACCTCGGCCTATGCGTGAGGGGCAGTTGCTCCTAAACCAGAAGTTTTCTTCTCCGTCTGTCTCGGTTGTGACGAGCCTAGACAGATGGAGGGAGGCTCAGGCGAGGGTCGCTGTGGCAGCTGGCGCCGCTCTTGAGGCTTTGAGGTCGAGGAGCTCAGACACGAGTACTCTTTGGCGTTCTCGGCTTCCCTGGAGAGGTTAGAGCTAGCGGTCAGACAGGAAGTCATCCGTGAGGGCTTTCTAGCTGCTGAAGTGCTCCCTATGGGTGTTCTACCTGCTGAGAAGGTGTCTTCCAGCAACAGGGACACACTGACCCCGCAGGAGAAGAAGGCTTCGCCCTTTTACGAGATGGGTCAGGAGCGTGAGGATTTTCTTGACGTACTGTTTTCCGCGCTCCCGTTGAGTGATTGGAAGGACGAGAGTGCCATGCCTAAGAGGATGGTGAAGGCCGTTTGGCAACATGTACTCTCCAAGCTGCCGGATGACAGCTCGCCATTAAGACAGGAGATCCGAGGGGGTCCCACTTAGGACGAGGCTGTCAAGGCTCTTCGAGAATGGGCACACAGGGAGGCACCATTCGCGGCGACAGAGGCTCTATTGGCCTGCACCTGGAAGAAAGGCGAGAACTTTTCTCGCTACAACCTGGATATCAGGAGTGCAGCCAATAGGTGTGGACCTATTGATGACTCGCAGGAGTCGAAGAGACTGTGAGGGTATCGCTTCTCCGTCCCATGCTTGTCACAGGAATAATGCTTTTATTGAAGGTAAACCTGCTGCACATCATGGAGTAGGTTTCAACCATGCTGGTGTACATGTTATCAAGGCAGAAGTTTCGGAAATCCTTGGCATGATCTTGAGTGCGGGGTGCCGACACAGTGGATAGTGCCTTATCCCAAACACTTTTGTATAGTTGGGTTGAGCTCTAATGCAGCATCACCTAATTAAAAAAGCACGGTCAAGAGTCGTGTAGGTGAGGAGATTACAAAACAAACTGTTACTCACTATGCAAGACTTTTGTATCTTTAGACAATTACCTGAGTAAAGACGGGGACAACCTTGCGACAGTTGATACGGATAAAGAAGACTATGTCTGATTCCGGTAGATAAGAGTTATGGAAGAACGGAGGCACGGGTGTGCCGTTCCGCATCGATTGGTGGTTCACATGCGCGTCCATAAACTCAAGCTCGTTCATCGACATCTTTTTCATAGGCGGTGCTTGCAGAAAATAGAGATATCTTCAGACAACAATCCTCACCTCGCCGTCAAGATATGAATGACACAGCGCAGTGGACAACAGTGTACTGGGATAAAAGCAATCTGAATGGTAGCTAGGAAGTGATGTCAATGAGCAAGATGACACAGATGCCAAGACTAAAAGTGGAATGAAAATTAGCGGAGAATAGGATGGGTTGCTCACATAGTCGTCCTAATCTTGATTAGAAGCACGCCAATGAGAACATCTGCTTCAATACAAAAGCATATGGCCATCTTGTCAATGATGGGCATCTTGAGGCTGCCGATGGTCTTGGTTGACTCAATCTCGGCAGGGAACGGAAGTTGTTTCTTTGTAGACAAAACAGAACAGAGTCAAGTTGGTGTCGGTTATGGTGATATGAAGCATGGAAGCTGAGAGGGAAGGAAAAGAGGTGATGTCGAAAGAAAGAAAGTAGTTGTGGTGGGGTACCAAGTAGCCCCCTTCATGAGGCATACGACTCTGCGTATTGATCTGCGAGCGAACAGTCGCAGGCAGTTGGCGAAGAGGCGCCACCCGTTAGGGTTGAATCCGTGGGCTGCATCCTGCTGATGTGCTTTTGGTCGGGCTAGAATACTCTGTCTGGGATAGCAGCTCTTTCTGGGGTACAAAGACAAGCTTGACTGGAGCCAACCAAGTGTCTGTATCGTCCTGTCAAGAGCAGTGGAATTACCCACCCCCATAGAGACGCTGGAGATCTTTTGTATGCAAGGCGTGTAAAAGGCACGCAATAGGTTCCCTTCGCTGTGAGGCATCAAGAGGAACGACGCGCGCATGACAAGGTGCAAAGAGGTCTCCTTGTCAGTTGACAAACAGCGGCTCTTGTAGGAATGCAGCAACGCGTGTTCATTTAGGCTACTAACTAGAGCAGCCATCGCATGTCGCTCGAAGGCATATCGGATGAATGCTGTGCAGACCACCGTCAAAGGAAAGGAGAATAAAGAAGCAGAGGTGAAGAAAGAAAATGATGAGAGAGGCAATCGAGCGAGCGAATGTTCACTTAACTAAGATCTTTGAGTGTCAAACACACCGTCAAAAGAGGAAAAGCAGCGTAAAAAAAGGTCTTCAATGACAAGTGTAATGAGCTCTTGCACCCACATTTCAACCGCTGGTACCATAATGCAAGCGATTTCGACAATGCTGTGGTAACTGGAGGGCAGCATTTTCGTGGAGACTGTGTCTTCAATGTCGAGAATCAAATGCGGTAGCGAGCACGGTTTTACTCAAACGAGCATCAAGAAGCACACGACGTTGCCATTCTTCCAAGACAAAGCTGGCAGGCAAGGTAATGATGCTTTTCCCGCCAACGAACAAGGCTCAAAGCTTGGTCTTGCACTCACATTTCAGCCGCCGGTACTCTTGATCTTTGTGCGTACTAGCCAGGTCTTCCGAAGGCCAGATGCATCTGTCATAGTGCAAAGAGTAGCGAACACGATTTTACTCAAATGGGCATCAAGACGAAACATCTGCCTTCATCATTCCTCCCATTGCGCGCCTTGTTAGGATGACAGTTACTGAGATAGTGTTGCAAGAAGAGTGGATGCAACTGTAACGTGCCTCTTTCTTCTCTTTCTTGGTATTACTGCTCATTTTGCTTTCTCAGTCTCGGTTATCAGGGTGATCAACAGTAAAAACCACGTGGCATGGCTGGACTCACAGAAAGAGAGCTCTTTGCATCTCAATTTGACTTTGTTGATGAGGAGAATGCAGTTACTGAATGTTCAGCGCTTCTGCACCATCCTCAAGTCAAAGCTGAGAAAAGGAATGCTTCCACGAGAAACATTCTGGTCAAAAGCAAAAGGCACTGGTTGCAGCCAAGAATGAGTTCAAGCAAAGAAGCTTGTTAATTGGGACAGGAGATGTCACGCCTCGGACGATTAACGAGGCAACACTATTGCTCTCTAGCTCACAGCATTGTAAGCAGATGTAATTCAGTCAGCTCGGCATGTGCCCTTCTGGGTTCACCTTTCTTACTATCTGTACATCTGCTTTTCTTTTTTTTTTTTTTTTTTTTTGTAGCGCTCGCCGTCTCATCGCACCTCTCAAGCAACTCAAACTTGCAACTGGGCAAAGAGAAATTTGTCACATCAAAAACAACGAAGAGGCTGCTGTATGGTCAAAGTATTGCTCGCAGCGCATCTGCTGAAGATCGAAAAAGCTTTGTGATTTATCTACACCACGCTGCTATTAGTACATGACTCCAAGAATCCGACCCAAACCCAGAAGAGGGCCAAGAAGAGCGAAGCAGATTGTCAGCTTGTAGGACCTTCCATCAATTTGCAAGCGCATCTGCAACACCATCCGCGAGCAGGAGTTCATTATCAACGAAAGGACGAGAAAAGAAGGTAGTGTATCCATGTTTGCTTACACCAGAATGATCAGGCTGGGCCTGCCATTACACTAACTCACCATATCGTTTAAGGTGGATGGCAAGATTGATCGTAAAACTATCAAGGCACGAGAGGAAGTAAGTCTTACTTCACAACGCGATAGATATTGCTATCGTTTGCCACAAGCGCTCACAAACCTTCTATTTTTCTCTCATACAACGATAGCGATATGCTCGGATGGATCGAAGAAAATTCTGGTATCTTCAAGCAGGTGGATGTGTAGAAGATATCCTCATGAAGTTCAACTTCACAAATGGGGCTACTGTCAAGCAAGTCTCAGTATTTTATCTAGTCTCATTTGCTCCGCACCCTACTGTCTTTCGACGAGTTGCCTAACAAAAAGTTCGCTTATCACTCTTACCTGTCTATAACACTCTCGTTTGCGATAGATTTTAGGTGCTCGACTACGAAATGCCTTCCTTCAAAGGATCAATGGTAGGAAGATACTTTATGCCGCTTATTTGCGCTACCAACAATCCCTGAAGAAACTGAAAGTGCATCCTGCGTCTGGCCCATCGTTTTCAGATGCATCGACCAATGACTGACGTGAACATTCCTTTTGAAGATGTCTTTTCCTGTGAGCTTGTGTTAGACTCGTTTCGATCGTGGTAAGCTACTTTACAGGCTAAAAGGTCTCCACTCCACAATATTACATGAAAACATGTATTTAATGAAAGCCAGTTGAACACCCTATGTATGGCACGTCTGTACAGTCGCAACCCAAGTCCATTCAGGAGCTGTTAGATGATATTGATGACTTGTTCGAGATCGACGGCGAAAAGTATGGTATCGACTCGACACAGTGCAAGAATTCGGGTCGTTCCCTGAACAATGATCGCACACTTAAGCGGAAGCATATGGGAAAGAAGATGGACTAGGTGGCCCGCGATGCCACCCCCTTGTTTAGCTGGATGATAATGGGGCGACAGAAGTCGTTTGACCCACAGTCATCCAAATTTCTGCGAGTTTGGCGTCGATCTTCTGAGAGAGACGTCTACAATCGCGAAGAACAGAATCCAGGAGAAAGACGATGCCCGTTTCAACACACGCTCAAGATTCTTTGCGCTCTATGGCGGCGGTAAGAACTCTGTATCAATATCGCCTTCTGCAAATAGTTTTTAGCCTGGACTGGAAACTATATCCTACAAATAATATTGTCCATTCCATCCGGTTTGACCTTAGTTTGCGCTGCTTATCTGAGGATTAACAGCCCCCTTCGCAGTAGCCCCGTGCAACAGGCCGTGCGTAATCCATGAAAATAGGAAAAGAAAAACAAAACAGGTGAAGTGGACCATACGTATTCCCTTTTAGACCCCGGATACCAATCCTTCGACTTGCGCCCTGGATTGAGTAACCATCTAATCTCAATGAATGGGCATGGATGCTTTCGTCTCCCACCAACGACGGCCGATGTTCTCCCAATAGTGAGAGGGATCGTGCACTTGCTACAAACAAGAGTAAAGTTGTACTGTTTGTTTTTGCTATTTACGAAACCATATCCAACTTTAGCTCAGAGAAATTAAAACCCTACTGACCTCTTTCTAGATGTGCATGAAAGAGACAGTTAAGGTATACAGGGAGCTGTCGCTGCCTTTGCATGACGAACTGGTCACTTTCCATCAACCGACGATGATGACTTTGGACAAGACCGGTCGTGGATGTACCATGACGATCCTATCATTGACACCACCGATCATGTTGCCTCCTCCCTCTTGGATGGCCACACTCGACATCCAGCACTGATAGTGACCATGAAGAGTCTGAATAAATGAATGTTAGCAGCTGCTAGCGGCTCGTCGCGGAGATTTTCATTTCCATGTAGTTAGAATCTAGCTGAGCGTACTAGCATTTCTTCATTTGTGGATTAAACTGGAGGCATGTTGTTGGTATTCTCTGGAACAACCGTGATGAATATTTTTCTATGTCCGAAGGTGGTGCTAATACGTGTATTGAAACGACATAATGCTTTTACGTTCACGAGTTTCCCAAATGGAATAGAGTGTAAAATCGACGCATACTCACCTAATAATTTTTTGTTCTCATCTTTATCCTCTTTCATTTTCCCTACATGGTGGTGCCCACACACTATATTTTTACAGAACACTCTTGGTTCGAAGAGTGTCGGTGCTATCGCTGTACTCTCAACAAAGAATCCCTCCGGTAGCAGACTCACTGTAATAGATGGAACGAAGGACAGCTGAACAGCCGCCTCTGCTCTTCTTGTCCACTAGGCCCTGCTTGTCCGCCCCCCTGCTGCATAGATTTAAAGATCAAAAAATCGGAATTAAAGGGCATAATCATAAAAAATCGCCAAAAAGTTGATTGTTTTCCTCTTTTCTGCAGTACTATGTTCCAAGGGGTATCCAAAATGTCTTCAGAGCAGGACCGTAGTCAAGCAATATGGTTTACCCCTGTATCACGGACATGAAGCGTGGGCTTTCAAAAATTGACATGAGTAAAATGGTTGACAGCGAGTAGATCATTCTTCACAATCCTTGGCTATTGACAAAATACAATGCCTATATCATCGTGTAACAAGAGTGCGATCAGTAGGGGAAGAGGGTGATGAGACTAAGGGTGACTTGAACAGGAACAGGGACAAGAACTGTGAACTGTGAGGAAGAGCTGTTGTTTATCTAAAGAGAGGAGAGGGAAATTTGTACAAGGTCTCTAATTTGAGTAGAGCTGCTTCAGTCGGGTTTCGAACCCACTGCACAGGCACAGGCATGGGGCACGTGACCCTAGGAAGGAAGAAGGAAGGAAATACGAAGGATGCATTTTAGATAGTTTTCATTCGCAGGTATAATCTCGCTTCAGTACCAAGTGGTAAGAGGGCGGCATGAGCCGCCATGGTGTCCTATAAACTCTACATACCCATGTAGGATCTTTGTTAACAAAAAAAAAAAAAAAAAAAAAAAACCTGCCGAGAATAGGAAGTGACCCTGCACATAAACTACTAATCAACTACCTTCTTCGAGTTGGTATTGCTCGGGGTCCATCTTCACGGAAGGTAATCATGACGACTGCGTCAAAACAATAAGACACTATTGATTCCCACCTTTCTGGTGATAGCACAAACTACAACTATGAGAAGCAATTAATCTGATATCCGATCTTTTGGCACGGAATAATCCTTTCACGCTAAACCTCAATAAATGGCCTGGGCTATTAGTGAAAGACATATGAGAATTTCCCGAGTGCAATGAAGGATGTGGCGGGGATTGGAGAGCATTGTTTCAAGGTGAGTAGAGGGGGATTGCAGGTGATGCGAGAAGAGAAATTTTCTACATTTTTATTATGCTGCGAAAGGAAGGCGAAAAGACTGAGGATCAGCCGAGATTGACTGTAGTTGCCGCTGCTCTTGAGGTTCTTATGACAAAAGTGTCGAAAAAAAAATTTCTTGATAGAGAAAAGTTGCGAAAAAGATTTTTGTAGCCAAATTCCAATGACAGATACTTGAAATCAATTGAAAAAAGGGGCACTATTGTTGATGCTGTTTTATCCAGAAGCTTAGCCCTACAAAGTCAAGAGGAGCAGGCCACTGCCCATCACGAAGAAACCGCAATACAACACTGGACATATTCATGGCAGCATTGCGGTCCTGGTCGCGCTCCCAATTGCACTCATCGCAGACTACCGGCCGGTCCCTTACTCTTATCCGAAAGTGACACGAACAGCAAATAATCGATGTTCGGAACTCTGGGATCTTGACCAGCTTGATCACTGGTGTTTTCCTGCTCCTCGTTAAGGCCTTGACGAGATTTCGAGTCTATCAATACCAGGAGATAACAGGATAGTAGAGTTTTTTCAATTATCGCTAACTTCTCTCAGACGAACCTGAGATGCTTTTCCGTTGAATTAAATTCCAGGTAAAGCTGTTGCCGTCATGGCTCTGACGTTTCTAACAACGGAAATTACCATCACCTATGCCGATCACAAGTGGCGACTGCAGAATGACCTTACAATAAGTTGTCAACACAGTATTCAGCTTCAGAAATTCTCGTTTGTAGAGAGATCTGGCAAACTTCTTCTAGCAACTCGTTAACGACTCGGAATTTAGGAGCGCTCCGCATTCATTCTCTCGTAGCCTATTTACCTCGTCCCTGAGTTGCTGATATGGAGCCAAATTTTAATTTTTGATAACTCTAACGGAACTCTTAATATCCTCATCATGTTGGAAGAGTATTGCCTGAAGAGCTTAGTCTGATGGAGACCTATCATGGACATGCCTCCACATCCGTAAGATTGCAGCTGTAGCCTCATCAAGGCCATGCCGCAGGGCCTCCCGGTAATGGAACCGGTCTTACTTAAACCTAACACTGCCATAAAAGGGTCGGAGAATCGATGCCTCCTTTGCTACGTTGAATAGATACCAGAAGCCCCTTGGGTTTGTGCTACCTTTTCTTTATTTAATGCTGGACTTTCGAGTGGAAATAAAGAATAATTACATTGTAAAGGATCACTGCTCTCCTTGAAGAATAATGAATGAAGGCGATACTTTTTTTTTTCTTTTTCTTTTTCTTTTTTTCTAAGGGAGATGGCGGTACAATGAGCAATCTCTGGAAATGGGTAGGAGAATGCATTTTTCAACTTGAGGATTTTTTAAGCACTGCTAAACTGAGCGCACTTGTACTCCCTCCTTCCTCCCATCGGCAAATAGGTACACTGGCTAGGGACAGGGCATGGGGGTCCAGGGCAGACCAACTTTTCATTGCAAAAGTCCTTGCACTGTTGTCTCTTTACACTGTTACAATCAGGCATGCCAACTTGGCAGCTGACATCGGCAGTGCAAACACAGTAGTACATGTCAGCGTTTCCAAGCTGGAAGGTTCGGCAAAGACTCTCCTGTCTGGCAGTGCAAGGAAGAAGAGAACCTGCCATGCACGCTTGAGCAAAGGCAACAGCCGCAAGAGCAATATATGTGATCTTCATGGTGAAAAAAGTCTATGAGTAGCAAGAAGCGCTAGTGAGTGTTCGTGAAATGTTTGTTGCCCTTCCTTAAGTCCTCGATAAAAATTTGATATGGTTGAGAGTGCGTACTTACGGCGATTTGAGCAAAAAATAGGGGGGAGGGGAGGATTAGAGAAGTGTGCGCTAGTGACTCAGGTTGAAGAAGCATTCCCCTTTTATAACAGAGGGAATCAATCATGACTTCGCAACTTCGGGATATACCATGGTATGTAGAAATCTCATGCAACGGGACGAGAATAATCTCGCGGTAAACTCAAACGAGGCAACCCGGTGATTTATCAAAACGTCATGCAACAGGGCGGGATTTAATTCGCGGTAAACTTGAAGGAAGAAACCTTGTAATCTCTATTCTCAAAAGCAACCAGTAAGTGTTCAAAGCGAGTAACTTACGCCAACAGATTTGGCAACGCCTTGCGTTCACCAATGGACATCCGGAATTATGGGGTTGTCGAAAGTATCTTAGTTGTTCGTTTGAATGGCAGTAATGTGGTATGATCCAATACTTACATGGGTTACATGAATATCGTGTGAGTTGGTTGGGGGAAAAGCTTTGAGCATGACTTGATTGTATTATATTTCAAGCGGATCCTTTAATTTTCGGATATGGATAATACCGTATTCCGTCCAGGAGCCTATGGATTGGATTTGGATTTGACCAATTTGGCGAATGAGGAACTCAAGTAACACTTCTCTTGTCCATTAAACGAGGCAACGTGAGAAAAAAAAAAGGTTTATCGGAGTTCTGGCTACCCTTTTTAGATTCTTCCCGCAAGCATTCCGGTATTCTTTAATACCGTAGTGACGAAAATCTTCACAACTATTCGATCCACTGGGGCCTTTCGTTTGACACCCTCGGTCCAGAACCTGAAGGGGGGCAGGAGATGGAAGGTTTGGGTCTGGGATAGAAATTGGGGCCAGTTGACCAAGGGTAATGGCCGTCGGCATCTTTGGGTTGAAGGTACAGGAGGCGTCCCAGTCCAAGAAGGTATCCCTGCACAATGTTTCAAATGTTGTGTCGTACCATTACATCCCTATGCAAGTAAGTTTTGCACTTTGAACTCTTCGCATGTAGGTCACTTCTTGGAGCTGTAATGTCATTCACACCCACTAAGATGTATCCCAGTAACCATGCCTAGCAAAAATCTACAGTATTAGGGTCTGCTGAGTGAAAGGTAAAGAATTGAGCTTTTCCCTTAACAATCCCAATGACATCCCTGTGCAGTTATTGTCGCTCCTCTCGCCTCTGTCCGATAACCTTCAGTAAGTGATTGGAAATCATACCGTATTCTTCATTAGCAACTCTCTTTGCATTCCACAGACTAGCAGTATCTTCCCATAGTACCCATGGCGGCCTTCATGGCAGTCTTCTGGGGCCCTGGATGTTGAATATATGTGCTTTGACACCAGTTCAATTAGCTGGTTTTGGTGGAGTCGTTAAAATAAATGGTAATAAAGTTTGTCCTGCTGGTGATAAGACATGATGCTCCTGCAATCGTAAGACACTTTGCCACGCTCACATCCCATCCCTTGATCCTCCTCCGTGCCTTGAACAACTCACACTCCCGGATGTTACACTGCACCGCTCCATGTACCTCGACTGTGTTGATTCCCCCTCTAATAACTCTTCAGCCCCGCACCAACTGTACTGCCTAGAAGCAATATGCGCACATTTGAGATGACTGGCACTCATTGGTCATCCATACTACTCCGTATTGCAAATGCTGTTCTCGCATTTTTTGCCTCTCCATCTTTCATACCCGCCAATCCTGTTCCCCACTTCTGTTTCTGCCCCATTCAAAAATACCAGTATCTTTTTGTTTGGCTGATCCTTGGGCCACTAGCTAGATGATGATTTCTCTTTCCAGTGTGATTAGCCACATATTACTGTCGACATCTCATCCATCCACAATTTAAGAATGACATTGTAAAATCAGCTTTTACTGTGTTTTTTTTTGCTCGCAATCTTGACTGAGGAAAGGGATCGAGAAAGCGGGTGCTTAGATTTGTTCGGGGCAAGCATAAAGATAGCATTTAATAAAAGTGAGAGTAGAGAGAACAAAGCATTCTTGAGGCGAGTCCTGATCGCATTTCTCCCTGAGGATTCAGCAGTAAGAGACTTATGTACGAAACTTGGACCGAAGGTTAGGAATGAATAAGCTGCCTGTATTCTGACAGGAAGGATAGAAATCATATACCCCAGATTTCCTCCAAACGTAGAGGGAGTCCCTCCTTATTTTTTTTTTCTTTTTACACCACACAGGCCCAAAGACTATTGGGTCGCTTGCTCATGTTGCACTGAGGGCTCCTCTGGTGATCATAGCCAATGTAATTTTCAGAGCGATAGTACACCTGTATGAGTTCTCGCTGATCCGTTGTATTCATTTTTTTTTTTTTTTTTTTTTTTTTTTTTTGAAAGCTTCGATGAAGGTTTTATTCGTCCGCACGATCGGATCTGCGCTATCTGTAACACTATGGGGAGGAAATCGACTGGATGCTACTTAACCTCTGTGGTCCCGTTGCACAGCATTTGGAGAACTTTTGTGACGATCCACAGGCTTTCAACCAGGACAACTCCCGAGAGATAGCAAAGCGATGACCACCTCTAGCTCACCGTCAACAGCCTGAAGCTTTATGCACACACAGCACTCCAGCAATCCAAGCTCAAAGACAACGAAAAACAGCTAATGAATCCAAACGCATAGACAAAGGCGCAAATGGAGGTAAGCGAGAGCATGGTACGGTGGTAAGGGTACAGCGGATTCGCATCCGAAAAAAGGTATGTCTTCTGCGTACGGTGAAGAGTAAACATCTTACCGTACGGAAGATAGATTACGTAGGCAAGGACCGCCGGCTAAAAGAAGGGTAATGCTTAGCAACGCCTTCTTTTGCATGGTTTGAGCTCGTGACTACTAGTAAAAATATATCTCCAAGTGAGTGAAGTCAAGCATTTGTCAAGCTTGCCGTTAACTTCTCTAGTTTGACCACTTTGGGCTTGGATGGTGAGGCGATTGTGATTGAGGAGGACCTTTGAGATATATAGGCTATCCATTTCCCAATCTTTTGGTCACGAAAGGAAGAACCGGCAACACTTGTGAGTTTCTTTTCAAGATAGGTCAGGGTTTGGGAAAAGAGTTCAAAAACTTTGATTGGATTGTTGTAGGTCCTTGTGGGCCAGCTGTTCGTTCAAAAATCCATTTTTGCTTTCAGATCGACTCACTTTGGCAGGAAGAATGTCGAACACATCTGTTGGGGTCCATATAGGTGGGTGTGTCATTTTGAGTGTATCGAGCCAAATAGTAACGTGGGGTGTTAGTGAAAGTAGGAGGTAGTAAACCATGACAAAATTTTCAGTAGTGATATGTAAACAATAAACGCAGTTTTATGGTATAAAGATATGTAGTGACTACTTTTTTTTGAACGGTATGACTTGACTGAAAACTTCTGAGTGTCCAGTCTCGTTTACTCTACCATTCCAGACTCCCATTTGCCTCCAAAGGCTCCACACCTGTTAACGCCTATGTATGGGGCATTTGTACCCTTATCATTGAAGTAGTTCAAAAACCATGAAGGCATTTCAACAATCAGACTGGGATGGAGACCACCTTGGAAGAAAAGGAAGAGGAAAAGACCTGTAAAGGCAGCGCCGGTATCCAAGGCAGCCGAGAGGATGAAGGTATACTTGGACCACCAGTTCTTGTGGTACCTGAAGAGCCATCCTTGCCAGATGACGCAGACAGCCAAACCGCAAATAACACCAATGACCATTCCTGCGGGATACAGGGACATACCACCTGCAATAAGGGTAATATTAAGGGCCGACCATTTGACCTTGGGGAACTTCTTGCTGAGAGCCCACTGGATAATAGGGATGATTGCACCGATGAGGAAACCCCAGTAGATAAAGTGGTACTGTGACGACTTGCCGAACATTCGAGCAGGTCCTAGAGCACCATAGATAAGACCGGACCCCCAATAAACCTGGGGACTGGCTCCAGTCCAAAGACCAGTGGGATCATCCCTGGTTCCATCCAGGAAGGGTCGCTTGTTGTCAATGATGATGATCATGACGATATAGTTGAATATGGCACCAATGCATGCGCCCCAGAGCTGGGCAACGAACATGGCGCGTGGGGGGACCTTCATGTAGACACCGAGCTTGAGATCCTCGAGGAGCTTGTGGCACTGCCACATGGCCATGTAACCATAGCACTTGAAAGTCATATTAGCAATGACCTTGCCAGGGAACATGAAGCCGCAGAGCAACTGGGTGATAACGTTGAGACCGGGGCCGAGACCAGTGATGGCGACCATGGCTCCAATCGGGAGGGTCAAAGCCCAAGCAATTGCGGCAGCAAAGAGAAGACCATACCAGGGGAGCTGAAGGTCATAGAACTCAACGACAACCATCGAGAGAGCAAGCATGACAACGTAGAGAATAGCATACCATAGGTGGGGCACCTCGGGGTAGACTTTCATCATCTTTTGGTGAATATCTTCATCAGTGGGCTTGAGGGCAGCTTTCCAAGTCTTCCACATTGTAGAACCGTGGAAGCAAATAATGTGGGTGATGCAGCTGCCGAGGGCAATGAAAGAGTACAAGAAGATCAATGCGTACATAGGGGTCATTGTAACTGGACCGACTTCATTGTACTTTTCGTCGTTGAGGGTGAAGTCCTTGTTCAAAACGGCATTAATGTTGAAAGTCGTGCCGTTGTTATAGTGGAGGGTAGGGGTCAGACCGCGACCGAACTTTTTGGCATCATGAATGTTGTTCAACCAGATAATGGGAAAGATGATCCAGTAGGAAAGAATGATACCACCATATTGGAGGAGCTGAGTAGACAAAGGCATCCACATGGTGCTGCCACCAATCTGAGACCAATCGAAAGTGAGGGAGAAGATACCAACACCGCCTCTGGCCATGGAGGAGAAGAGGGCCCAGAAGTTATAGTCGAAGGGCTTGAACCAGCAGATCCAGTCAAAGTAAATCAACAAGGGGGCGAAGAAGTGAGGAATGAACTGGTACAGGAAAGTGCCACCACAGAAGACCCAGAAGTATTTCATGTAGGACCAGCCACGGATCATTTTTCTGTTCTTGAATTCGTCAGTGTTGTGGATGGCGTTGTAGAACACGACCTGGACCAGAGTAGGCCACCAAACCATCTCGGCGGGGTAGACAAGGTACTTGCGAAGCGCACCAGCCATACCGTAACCCAAGCACTGAGTGGTGATGATGAGAATCAAGGACCCCAAGGCATCGATGCGGTGTTTAAGCATGAGATCCACGACAGACAAGGTGTACATGGCGTAGGCGGAGCCGGCGGCGGCCGAGACACCAACACCGATCAAGGTATGCTCCTTGATGTTGAATGGGCCGGGGTTGAGGGAAAACGAGTAGCTGCCGATGGTCCACTTGGTGGTGGGGAGGGTACGAGCCATGAACGTACCCATTGCGTAGGAGGCCAAGTTGACGAAGTAGATGGAGAAGGCACCTTTGGCAGCGCGGAAAAAGTAGTACTGCTCAGTAGCCGCTCCGATGATGGAGAAAAAAGTGGTGAGGACCCAGAAACGGAAGGTCATGGCAATCAAGGAGGGGTCATCGGTGAGAGGTACAACTGTATTAGAAATAGAAAAGGTTGATTAGTGAAAGAAAAAAAAGTGATGGACATTTTTTGCAGCGGTGAGAAGAGCAAGCGAAGCATGGAACAAAACCAAGGCGAACAGCTTCAATCTTTGAGTTTTCTGGCTCGGCCTCCTCAAGAGAGATCTCGTCGGCAATATCTGCCTTCTCTGAGATCTCCACTCCGTTCTCGTAGTCGTGTTTTTCGCTCATTGTAACAAGCTGGGTGCTGTCAGAGGAATGTAGCGAGAGAGGGAGCAAAGGATGAAAGGAAGGAGGGAGGAACGAAGAATGGAGGAAGGGGGGGAGGTGAGGTGAGGAAGGTCTCAAGGAGGACAAGGAGACAGAATCGACGGAGAACCCGAGGATCTTATAGAAAATAGTGTGAGTTTATGTTGAATTGGCTTTGAGGGGAAAAGGTGGAAAGTTCTGCTAACGTCAACAAAAGAGTCGAAAACCAGTAACTCTATGTGCCTGTTGTTTGTCACTCTTTCCTATCACATCATGGCTTTTGGGAGAAAGCTCGCCTTTCATTCGTTCTCTCTTTTCTCACAATCTCTTTGTTTTTTGTTTTTCTCTCACGCACAACTGCTATGCGTGAGAAGTGTGATTCGCAGCGAGTGGCCAAGCCTTCTAGGTTTTCCGAGAAATGTGAGCAGAGAAGAGATTTTGTTGTTCCTGTTGTTTTGATTGGCCAAGAATGCTTATTAAGTCACGCGTCGTAGAATTCCAACCTGTTGTACTTTCGGTAATCGATCCGGGCGTTGTGTTTTGACCCAACTATGATGGCTCTTCCCATCAAATTGTAAAGGCAGTGTAATACACAACCTGCAATTCAATAGTCGACCAATATCTCTTATTCTAAATTTTGCACAACTGAAAAAAAAGCCTATGCACGTGATACTCCCCTGGATTTTTTTTGTACCATCTTTTCTAGGCCGAGCGCGCCATTCTTTTTTTTTTTTTTTTTTTTTTTTGGCCCGTTCCAGGCCTTTTCCCTACTTCTTCCCCCTCAGCCTTCCTTTCATCTTTACCTTTCCTCCAAGCCTTTCATGATCTTGCTGTTAACACGTACGCACACAGCACAAAGCTACAACATCATCCGGCAACAAGCATCAGTCGCTCCAGGGAAAACCATGGTAGATCTTAATTCAGCTTTTCAAAACTCTTTCTCCTCACCACACTCGCTTTGGTTTAAGCTACCTATCCACACCCATCAAAGGTTCAGCTGTTACGACAGCTTGAATATAAAAAGTCAAAGAGGGGAGTCTAGTTTAGGTGTCAGCTCCAATCCTAGGGCACGTCTTGTCAAATAGCCTCAATCAGCTCTTAGTCACGTCCACTATCAGTCACTCATCACTTGAGCTTCTTTGTCCCCTTGCTTGGCTTCGTGAGGTCGTTTTTAAGGATGTTGTCGCTCATGGATATCGACACAAAACAAACTGGCGACCATAGCAGACACCATTTTTTTTTTTTTTTTTTTCGCTACCGGTCTTTGGTGATCCTCTACTTCGCAATACCGCCTAGACTTGCGCCAATCTATCGCCTATTCGATTTCTCCACACTCTTTGAAACACGGCATGGTCACACCTCCAATTTCTCATAAGACTCGACCTGTCAATCGTAGGATGGCAGCTAGCATGGAGCGTCCCAATGGAACATTCGACAATGCGGAAACCACTGTGACTGATTCATCAAAGTGTCTGGTCGAGCTTTTTGTCGGATTCTGTAGGATGACAACTAAAGGAGCATGGTAAAAAGGGTACTTCAAAAAAAAAAGAAAAAAGAAAAAAGGTACAGCAACAGCCTTCGCTATTGTCATTGTGTCATCGTCTGGACTTACTGGCGTTGGACGCCTCAAAATTCGTGCCAATATATGACCATATGGTATCTTGCCTCATCCTCTCACCCACTTGTACTCCCAAAGATACCGACAGCCACCCGATCCACGATATTTCCTACGTCCAAAAGATGCAGGATGGCTTATCTTTAAACGAACTCTTCCTCTTACATCTGAAGCAACGCGAGTAAAACCAGTATCTCTTATCGAGTGGCTCTGTCAAAGAGTTGGAGAAATGTGAGCAGTCATCGTTGACAGTTGAGTATGAATGTGTTTCATCGCCTCAGTGAGATCCTGTAGAGCCTTTGGGCTCAATAATTTTGAGAATCTCTCGTAGGTTTGGGTGGAATCTCATCAGCCTTAAATCATCAAAACTCAGGGGAGATCCCAGGTATGTCTTTGTAATGAGGTCATTATTGCCTCAAAAACAACTAGTACCGATGTAGCCAATCAAGCCCAGGTAGCTCCTCCCACGGTCAGTAGTTGGCTCGAGGAGAATGCTATCGATTGCTCGTGTAGCGGCAGTCGTGACACTATCCACTATTGGAATGTTGCCAATTATTTTACCGCTCTTGATACCCGTTAACTCTTTATTGATAAGCTAGGCCTCGTCGCAAAGAGCATCTAAAACTGTGACACTACAGGGACTTGTCTCATCAGAGTTTGCGAAAGGAACCTCGCCTCCATCTTGCTGCCAATTGAATCCAACTCTCATCCCTTCATCTGTCGCAAGTCGCATAGTACACCCGCAAAAATTGAAAGCGAAAACGCTTCCAAAACAGATGAAGGGATAACAGTTAGGAGGTAGAGGTGAGTAGTGTCAAATTGAGCATTTTAAATTTCTGTTTGCCCACAGTGATGTTGCTTAAACATGCTGGCTCTAATGCTGCTCAGCGTTAAGCATCAGCCATGGGGGTAGGTCGTGGTGGGGACTGTGAGATTTGAGGTATGTTGGGAGGGGATTAGGGTCAGAGAAATGATTAAATGGTTTGCATAGGAGGGATGCTTGGTGTTTTTATGGAGGAGAGCAAGAGAGCAGAAAAATTGGGAATAGTAGTAAGGTACAAGGGACAGGGATAGGGATTAGAGCAGGAAACAAAAAGAAAAATAACTTATGAACTGTCGTTTATTAGAAGAGAGATGAGGGGAATATACACTGCTTGACAGACAGCCATGATTGTGCTCGTTCCACTTTCTTCGAAGTTTCTGTCCTATCGTCTTCTGCACAGTCGCCTGGGTCGTTTCAAAGTGTCCAGGAATTCGACATGTCGTTGAGAGAAAGATCTTTACAAAGTTCCTGTTGTCAATCGTGATTGACACACACTGAAGACCATCTAGATCTGACTTTGGTCTGGACGAACAGTCTGGAAGTCAACTACCTCTGCATGGAGGCAATCACCAGGTCAATGTAGGTCACTGTTGGACAGTAGACTTGTAGACGCCGAGGCTGCCATGGATCACTTGCGGAGGATGGCGAATAGGGGCCATGTTGCTTCACCTTGTGCTACCGCTTCTCTTGCTCCCGCTATTTATCCATTACTTATTGAACGACGCTGCTTCTGAAGTTTGTTTGAGCCTTCTCTGCGTCGCTCTTCTCGACGACGTGTCGTAGCTTGAGTTGTAGGAAGATTTGACTGTTGATTCAGGTGAGAGGAAATAATGTCGTGTTCAGAAAAGTACAGCACAGGAAAATAGAAAGGAAGAACATCCATCTCGCCATGCTCGGGGTTGTTTTCCACGTAATCCTGCATGAATTACTGCGTAGTCACGCTGTTGTGGGAAATGGCGAGTTTCAGCTTCAAGGTATCATATCCAATAATCGCCACGTCTCCAGTGAGCTGTTCTAGGAGTGTTGAGCTAGCCAACAATCACCATGAGGACAAGGGCAATAAAGATGGAGGGCTTGAGAGCCTCCCTTATGTTTCCTTGAACCAAGGAGTTGTCAGAGTGAAGTATTGCACGTTCTGCCATGGTGACAGTTGAAGGGTCCTTTTCTTGAAAGAAGCCTACAGGCATACAGTCACCTTCAGCGCTAAAGGCTCATTCAAAACAGTCCTTGAAGTGCCGTCGAAGAGCATGATACAATCAAACATTGCCTCTACCAGCTGGACATCGTTCTCGAGCACGGCTGATGTTGTATCCAGAACATGCAAGGAAAAATGTAGAGTCCAAGAGTCTCTCGTATCGAAGAGCATGAAGCAATAAAAAGCCCAGGGTGTGAAGCCATTCTTGCATCCAAGCTACAACAGGCATCAACGCAAAAGAAAAGAAGAAAGAAAGAAAAAAGTCAGTAAATGCCACCCAATGAATAAAAATACGCGCATTGATGCATGGTATGAACATCCACAGCTTACCACCTGAGCTCGCCACACAGGTTTCCTCGTCGTTGACAATCGGTCGAGGATGTAAGCATCGTGTCAGTATGGTCAACCGCAATGTCCTACCCTATTTGCCAGTCTCAAGAGTACCCTCGATTGCTGTATCGATGGGTCAAATCTGCCTGTAGGATGCTTGTACAGCATCTCGATCGCCGCTGGAGGAATGAGGTCGTCCACCTGTGCCTTTGACTCGCCGTTAGGCAGCAGATCTCTGAGATGGCTGACGTACGATTGGGAAGCCTCGGTGCCGTCCATCTAGGAAACTCGATATCTATTAGAGTAAAAGGCATAGCTCGCATGGGCAAATTAGAATCCAGGTTTGTGGACCATCATCAGAAGCCATAAAGTAATGAAGGCTACTTACATGGGAAAGAGTTGGCGCCATGCTCATTGACACTATCGCCATTGCTTACAGCCCAATGCAGCGTTCGTATTGACATTGACAATCCTGTCCCGCCGTAGGTGATTTTAAACTCATCTCGAAGACCAGCTCCTTGAAAACCATGTAGTACAGGTGAAAGCATTGGCCGAAGGTCGCCCAGGCTGGAAGACAATTAATGCTTTTGCTGTTGGCATGCAATTAACCTAAGGGTAGTGATGAGAGGTATAGAACGAACCATTAATCGGCAATGGTCCATCACAAAAGAGACATCAAGTATGTCTGTTACTAATTGAATTACCTGACAGTGGTATGTTGGGCTGGGATGCGTTCTGGCCGCTGCTTGGCGTCCATGAGCGCGTGGGAATTAGTGTGTGGATGTGGGCGGCTATTCAATTGCAGTGGCAAGGAGAATAGAGTTAGACTCAAGCTCACCTCTGTTCAAACCGCACGCACAACTGTGCTCATCCTTCCTCAAGCAAGCAACAAACGCACCTGCATTACCTTGAAGAGTGTGCTCGTCGGCCGCAACAGCAGAGTGGGAGACGCGCCACTGATCTGCATCCACATCGTGGAAATCGTCAACCTTCTTCGTCTTGATGGACTTTTTGAGACCCGTGATGGTCATGCTCTATTCAATCTTGACAAGGAACGTGCTCGGTGCTGCCTCTCCATCATCAAAGGCAAAAAAGAGTGAAAAGATTGGTCGACATGTTGCCAAGCATGGACGAGAAGGACCTGAAATAAAGACAGCAAGGATGGAATGTGAAGAGAAAGGCAAAGGATGTGAAGGACAAAGAGAGCGAGAGGGGAACACCAAGACAGGACAGTCTGCAAAAAGAATGGCTTGGGTGTGAGAACTGCATGTGGCGAGTTATAAAAGAAAGAGTGGCGCTGTGCTGTGGAAAACATCACTTCATCCACGCTCCCTTTCCATCTCTTCCATCACCCTCTTGCCCCCTCATCAATCGCTCCTTTTACTTCAATCGTTCCCCAATCGTTCCCCTTCTATCAATCACTCTTCTCTCTCTCTCTCTTCAGTCACTCGCTCTATTTCTCTGTTTTCGTAAGGTAAGGGATCCACTCCATCAACTGCTGTAGCAAACATAATTTGCAATGTGGCTGCCTCCTTCGGTCCAGCGTAGGATGGGTTAATTCTCTCAACGCCGATCGGGAGGAGCCATGGCAAAATTGGCAGTTAAGCGGAGCCGTTCGACCTAACAGGATGGGCGGTAGCCCCTCTTTGTTGGCAGATCATCAACATTCTGGGTGGGGAGGTGAAGGGCTCATTGTCGATTCTAACGACTTATCACATGTAGGTTTAGCATAGGAACGGGTGGACACTCTCTTTGCCAGTCGGGGTGGAGTTGTGACAGTGATGTTCAGTATGTAGTTTGCTCTGGAGCTCCTGGATTATTCCCGTTAGCTCGGATGCTGGAAATCTTACAAGACGTGAGGCTTGTAGAACTTTTGTGGGATGCATGGCTCACAAAAAGACATCGTGTTACAACCATGGCCCTCTGCATGATCATTTACTTTCAGTAATAGTCAATCTATCCCCTTCTTTCGTTTTACTTCATATAGAAACATGAAACTTCCACAACCAAGCTCACCCAGAACATAGTGCTGGAGCCAAACAAACAGTTCATCCCAGATTAATGGATAAGACCGTCCTTTACCAAACCATTGTACGAAAATGTCACCTTTTAAACCTCTATCAAAACCACTGCCACCTGTGTGACCCCTTTGCATACTGTAGGTCTTCGAACAAATGTCAATATACAATGTACAGAGAGGTTGCCTTTTCAGTACAAGTCAAGGTGCAGGTTAAGATAATGAGGAGTTTTGTTTGCAGCGCATGTAATGGACCAAGGCAGGATATGAGAGGACAAAGGAATGTGATATCGGAGACACACTCAGTGCAAAAGCACCATGGTGTCTCAATTGCCACACCTATTGCCAACTCTTGTTCTGTGCAACAAGAGCCTAAATCTCATCAACTCGTAGCAACAGGACTATTCGCGCGATTACATTAACTCGCTGCTTGAAAGTTGTCTGCAATGGATTTATAAATTATCATGTACAGGGACACAGGCAGTCCTTCCGCCACCCATACGATCCTGACTTGTATAGCTCAGGAGTAAAATCTCTATTCTTACTAATTATTGGAAAAGGCGGCAACCATCGGCATCTAGCCTAGATTCTGACTGATAGGCATTTAGCCATAATCCAACGGATGATAGCTTCGGGTCATTGCGTGCTCTAGCAGACCCAAATACCAATTACCTGAATAAAGCGTTCCTCTTGCACTCACTTCAATTGCTATTGCAACGACACTTCATTAGTAAAATAAAGCAAACTTGTCTCTTGATGGTCTAAACCCAGCTCACGCCCCCTAAAGTAGGTGAACAATCCAACGACTACTGAGCTCTAGTTCAGTATGATGGAAAGAACCAACATCGAAGGAGAAAAAAGAAGCGTAGCAAGGAACGCTTAGCAGCCACGGGTCAGCCATCAACAACCCATCCTAGTACCAAATACGAGTATGAAAAAGACCATACTTTGGTACACCCAGTTCTCCACTCATCATCATTGTAACAAATTTGCTCGTCCCTTCTCTACTTTTCCCTCTCATACCCGTTATCCTCACTTTCATTTCTTACTTCTCTTCTCTTCTTTCCCCCTTCTCCTTTCCTATGTTTGTTGGTTTAGATTGCCTGTTTTTTCCAGCCTCCCATTTCAATATTGATCTGATAAGGAGGGATTTGATATGTAGTTGCTCTAGTTTTGCCCGCACATACTTTAGTCTTCAACGGGGAAAACAAAACAAAACAAAACAAAACAAAAAAAAAAAAAAAAAAGAGAGAGAGAGAGAGAGAGAGAGAGAGAGAGAGAGAGAGAGAGAGAGAGAGAGAGAGAGAGAGAGAGAAAGAGATTGTTATGTTTTCCTTGACTTGGTCTTGTGTTTGGGGAGGAAAAGGGATGGTTAAAGAGGAAGTATCTATTCACCGTGGAGAGATCAAAGCTTGAGCCTATGAGTGCGCCCTTTGGTAGAATCCCACCACACCGCGGCGTGATGTGTGGTAAATGGAAAATATCTGATGGTCTAAAAGGACGGTCGAGACCCCATCAACTCAAGAGGACAAGCTTTGAGAAAGCGGCGTGAGTAACATGTCTAAACTCTAAAATATCCAGTGCGTCCTGCTTTGGTCACATCGGAGGCTGAAATGACTTCCAAATGCAGTTTAGTCACAGAAATTTTCTTCCTTTTCCATCTCTGTGACAAATACTGAGAGAGTACGCCTCGATCTCTTTTTGGCGCATGTTCAGCGCCCCTCCAAAAGCTATTGGACAATGACCAAGCTGATCTCCTTTCCCATAGCCACTATTTCTACCTACACCCCTTTGTTCGAGGTAAACGCTCCTGGAGACAACCTTTCTCGCCTTGCTTTCTGAATTCCTCAGTGTAAATCACAGTTTCTCCATGGAAAATAAGTCTGGAGAGCTGACTGACTGCACGATTTTACCTGGGTATGTTAAGGTTGTGGCCCGATTCAAGAACTCTAAACTTTAGCTCATCAGTTTTTGGAAGAGCGCCATGCAACCCTGCTCCTTGAGTATAAAGTGCAAAGCCCCCTCGCAAAAGGCGTTATCAGATCCTTTTTCTTCCTTCTATTTGCCCCTCTCTTTGAAGCCTTTCACCCCTCTCCTTTCCCCCCTGTATTCCCTCTCCCTCACCAGTACATCCCAGTCAAGTCTGGTGAAACGTTCAGTTTTATGGATACTCAAAAGAAAGACGTCGACCCCATGGCGTCCGAAATACCTCAATCTTCTGCTTCCAAAATCATCGATCGTTCGCTGCTCTCTCGCAAGGAATTAAGAATTTTGATTGTTGCGTGAGTACCACCATCCCACCAGTGACACCTTGAGCATCGGTGAGCATAGTCATTAATTCTCTCAGCAGTCTCTAATCATCCCGCTCCTTGTCAATCACTTTCATTTGTCCTGCAGTATCATGGTGCAGGCATTTATTCGTTCATTCGAAGTCAACCTGATGTATAGCACGATCGGCTTTGTGTCTGCTGTGTTCGAGTCCTCATCCATTGGCAACATTTTACCTATTATCCTCGAGATCACTTCCGCTGCTCTGGTTCCTTTCTATACTAAAATATCGGATGTGATCGGTCGTTCTCAGGCCATGACAATTGCTGCGTTTATGTACTTAGCTGGATATGCAGTCGAAGGAACATCAAATTCGTTCTTGCAGCTTGCTCTCGGCCAAATCGTCTATGGTATCGGGTCAACTGGACTAATGACGTTGGCTCAAGTACTGCTTGCAGGTAATTCTGGATAATCATCCTTGTTGATACTACGCTCGTGGAACAACAATAACCTGTCAATATCGGTCAATTTGGACCATAGTCTCTGACGCTTATTTATCAAACGTAGATGTGACTTCGCTTGTCAACCGTGGTATCTATTTTGCGGCTTGGGGTATGCCTTCCACGGTCAATGTCTTTATCGCCAATGCTTTGTTGGATCCATTGACTATTGCGCCGGGTGCCAATTGGAGGAACATCTATGCTATTATTGGCTCGCTGGCACTTGTCGGTTTTATTATCCTATTGGCTCCGTTGTGGTATTACCAGCGCACAGTCGAGGAGCGGTCAGCATCGAACGGTCAGCAGACACCTCGACGCTCCATTTCATGGCTATTCACAGAGTTTGATGCGATGGGCGCTTTGCTAATCACGCTGGCGATGAGTTTGACGCTCTTGCCTATCATTTTGGCACGCTCTTATGATGACAACTGGAGAAGCCCTAAGATTTTGGGTATGTTCTTCGCCGGCGTTTTGTCGTTTATCCTTCTGGTAGTCTGGGAAAGCAAATTCTCAGCACGTCCCATCATGCCCATGCGCATTTGGGCTAATCGCACTAGTTTTGGTGCTCTGGCTGTTGGTTTCTTCTTGGTTGTCATGAACGCTCTTAAGTAAGTGCCTTGTCATGAAATCAAACAGCTTGACGCCACCTGATAGGTTATGACAAAGTGGTAAGATTCTGACCGTATTGACCTCCTCCCGCTATCTCCTTCATTCGAATCCAATCTTGTCATAACAGCTATAATTACTTGACACTTTACCTCGTTGTTTCGCGTGATCTCTCGTACGGTGATGCCCTTTTACTTGAGCGTGGCTACCAAGTGATCTACCCCATTTGCGAGCTGGTTACAGGATTCGCCATGAAGCGCTTCAAGATTTGCCGTCCATTCATC
Organism: Mortierella sp. BCC40632; assembly: GCA_011634665.1. Taxonomy (NCBI): domain Eukaryota; kingdom Fungi; phylum Mortierellomycota; class Mortierellomycetes; order Mortierellales; family Mortierellaceae; genus Mortierella; species Mortierella sp. BCC40632. The sequence continues at coordinate 697,152 of WAEK01000006.1, forward strand.
TGGATCGGCCTTTTTATCCATGCTATTGGCCTTGGATTGCAGATTCCAGCTCGTCGTCCATCATCTTCTGCAGCATTCGTTGTAATCGCCCAGATCATTGCTGGCGGTGGTGCCGGTATCGCCAATAATGCCTCCTTGGTTGCTGTAACGGCCGCTGTTGTCAAAGACGACATTGCTACAGCTATCGGTGTTGTGCACATCTTGAGCTCGTTTGCATATGCCTTTGGTAGTGGAATTGCTGGTGGTGTCTGGACCCAGTAAGTCATTTTAAACCATTTCAACCTTAGGGTGTGAGCAATGAGGCAAAGAATGATGCTAAAAATACTACATATTTAATTTCAATGGATAGATACCTCCCTACGCGCTTGGCCAAGCATATTACTGGCCCTTACAACGAGAACTTAGCCATGAATGACCCCCTCAAGTACATCAAACAGCTCGAGCCCGTCACTAAGAGTCAACTTATTGAAGCATATGCCGACTCTCAGATGTTAATGCTGATCATTGCTATTGCTATGTCTGTGCCAGTGTGTATTTCAACAGCGTTCATGCGCCCCATTGACCTGTCAGTTGAAACAGATGAGCAACCCTCAGCCAATACCAAGGAGGATCTTGAGGTTAAACAGGAATGAGAGTTACAGACATGTAAAGAAACAAATGTCACCTCGACTTTCCGGACTAACCGGAGCGAGAGAGAAAAATTAGAGAGAGAGAGAGATAGAAGGATAGTGAAAAAAAAAAAAAAAAAAAAAAAAGTGCAACAGTGCAACGTTGGGTTTAATATGATATGCTTCTAGCCAGTATCTATGCTTCTCTACAATAGCTCCACAACAGGTAAACACAGAGGTCTGCCTTACTAGAACGGGGGAAAAGGAAATCTAGAGATAAGCCAGTACGAGTGCACGGTTATGTGGCTGATGGCTATAATTCTTCCTAAACGAATGATATGTGAAGTCTAGACTATCAATATCAATAAAGGAGCTTGAGGTCACAATCCAATGCAGGTCAAAACTGAGATGGGTACGTGAAGTCCACGTGAAGTCCACGCACCATGGCCAAAAGGATAATAGACCAAGAGGGGAATCCTCCTATTGGGAGCCTTTCTTGAAGATATCATCTCTCTAAACCGAATCTCATACGTACCAGCTACTCTGTCGTTAAAATATCTGAATTTACGTTCTCCTGCCGTCATGATGGCAAGGAATCGAATGGAGGTTTGAAGAGATCTGTCCAGGACGGTGTGGATATTTGAACTTTTATATGAGGGAGTTGAGAGGTGTAGTGAGGTTTCCAGTAAAGTCCTTAGCATTACCAGTATCCTAAGCCAAATATTCTTGTGCATAGTGTAAATAGGTGTGTGAGAGAGAAGCTGTATTGTTAAGAGGTGGAGGAGACATTGGTTTTTATACCATCTGTGTCAGAAGACTGCATATCGTGTTTGCTACACTGTAGAAGAGGATACTGGGAGTAGCACCTCGATGGACGGTCCTGCTTTGCCAATGCAAGAACAAAGGAGTATTAAGCAAAAACTTGGGTGCCATCTGGTAAAACAATGGAGTTAAACAACCTTAGTATTCATTTGTGTCTAATTCTATGACACAGGATTATGCTTATGGCGGTTAGACAAAAAATATGATGCTTGCAAGGCGACTTCAATTTGATCCGCGAAGAAAAACAAGGTCAGCACACGTTACTAGACCAGATCTCTTCGAAATGGCATTCACTTGGTTCTGCATGCATAAAACTGCTGGTTGCTTAGTGAAATGATGAGAAAAAGGAAAAAAAAATGTGAGGGATACTAATTTCTAGAAAGTTGAGGATACGCGAGAGAAGAGTCACGAGTAGAAAGAGCGAGGAGTGTGAAAACACAACATTAATTGAGCTACCCTGAGCATAAGGAGCCATTGACAGGAGAATAGGAAAAATATTTCCTTGCATTTGCAGGGCGCTCCCCTTCGTCTGTCGCAAGCCCATTGTACATCCGCATAAATTGGAAGCGAAAACGCTTCCATAACAGACGAAGGGATAAAAGGAACACAGTCTTAAGTTGATACTAAGACAACGCAGATTATAGCTTGGCCTTACAAAGTTCCAAGGTGATAATGGGTGGAAAGAAAGCCAGTTTTTCAGAAAAGATCTACATTAGTTTCTACAGCCAAGAGACTAAGGGTCCCAGAGAAAGGAAGTGATACATGTTGCCTCAAATGAAGAAGGACATGAGAGAGGGATGGGTTGAGGGAAACAAAAAACGTTGTTTGGGTCAACCGACTTCTTGGTCTGCTTGACATGCCGCAGGAAAGGGCTACTGTAGTGGGCCTGAAGGGAGATTGAGCAAGTCGTGCTTAATTTAAGTTTGTTTGGCTTCTTGAGGACCATAGGCGCTGTACAGCCCGTTCCTACAGTTGAAGCTCCATTGCATGTAAGCAGTGAAGTTGAAACCTGATTTTTTATCAAGTTTTCCTTGACTACGCATTAATCAAATCCGTGAAATACGCCGCGGTGGTTACAAAAGGTGACGGGCGAGCTGGACTGACCAAAATTGCCGCCCTAAATATCTATAATTAGATATGCACTAGACGCACCTCTGGAAGGCTACTCAAGTAGTTGTAGAGGACGTCTGTCCCTACTGTTTTCAGGGTCCTGTGATAGACAAGTGATCCACCGCGATGTTACCTGTCGGTGCAAAAGTTGGAATTTTCAAGAATATCACTGTCGGCTCACCTTTTGCTGCTTGGCGCCACGATTCATCCCTAGCTTTTGTCGTAGCGGGACCGCCAGCCATCTTGAACAGAGGGTTGGTGTCAAGGACGAAGCAGGGGTTTAAGGTGGGAGATACAGGGTAAGGACAAAGATAATATTTTATTGCAGACTGGGTTGGCAGAGGGCGTGTCCCTCTTGTCCTTTTATACTATAAAGAAATAAACTTAGTCTTCCCGAACGTGTCTTATCCGGAAAGTATACTTGAAGATACTTTCCTCTATCCGCCGGGGCGGATAGTTGCCCGCGCGTTCTATAGAGAAAAAGGTCAATCGATCGTGACAGTTGGTAACTTTCTGGGTTTAGGACTTAAACTGAGGTAGTTATCAATCAAGGCTCAATGTCGCTATTGTATATAGATATTGCACCAAATTTTTCTCTGGAATACCCATACCCTACTCATCAAAGCCGCTAGCGACCACTCAGTAATCTTTCAGGAAGTATTCACATCTACCATGAACTCCTTTTGCGCTTGAATCTGAGACTCCATGCAAAGTCCAAAATGGGTCTGGGCTAAATTTTACGCTAATTTGAGAATTGGCACCCTTGGCATCGAAAGTTTCATACCAGCAATACTGTCTGTCAGTCTGCCATACTTGTTACCTACGACGTCCAACTCACTTTCTTGCGCATTTCTGCCAATACCAACTGTAGGATTGGCGCTAGCAGGGATAAAACTGGACAGCAGTGCATAGCTTGGAACAGAGCAAGCCAAGACGGATCCCTGCACCGGTGGTTGCAACTCAGTATCTATAGGGAATTGCTAGAACTAGTTGAGACCAATGACTAGTGGGCCGTTCATGCCACCTTGACTGTAACCTTCAAAGGAGTGAGCACCGGAATGAGGAGCGACAGCGACTCTAATGGTGGCGGGAAATAGGCGGGAGTGTTGGCTGCAATTCTGTCAACATTGTAGTGAGAAAAATCTAGGATTGTCAGATTCGACCTGCAACTGCCCTGGAGACACGGCGCCAGCCCTACTGGATATGCCTGCATAGTATCCAAAAACATGAACACGGCGATCAACGAGACTATCGCTTGTAGGATGTACTAGACAAATATTTTCACAAGAAACAGCTCCAGAGTTGTATGCGGCGAAATGAAACAGATGGAGATGGGGCAAGAGGATGAATGAGCGTGGGTACCATGGATCTCTTTCATTCTAATGCTACCGCTCTTTACCTTCATTCGCCTTTTTTTTTTTTTTTTTTTTTTTTTTTTTTTTTGAGTCCGTGCTCGCTTCAGCTGAGCTCTCATTCACCATCAATTGGGTCTTTAATCCATAACACTACCTCTCCACCTCATTAAAGCTCCTAGCCCTGACCTGTCTGTTTCTGCAACCACATCGTCAGGCTCCACTCTCTTGCCGAGCCGAAGAGGCCGGGAAAACCTGCTGACCAGAATAGAACGAGATAGGGTGCAGCGAGTTACTGCATCTTTCCCATAAGACCGCAGAAAAGGGGGGGGGGCGTCCTGCATTTTTTTTTAGCACCATCTGTTCCAGTCAAATCCATCCTAACCACACATCATCAAAAGAAACTTGCCAAGCCCTCTTCTTATATCTCTTCGTCTTCCACTTTCTACTTTCAACAGTTGTCAATCGTCTCTTCTTTTCTCTCCTTTCAAACTTCTCGTAGTATGCAACCCAAATGGACACCGCCAGCACTTGTGACCTCCATAATAGCTCTGGCGATTATTGGTCCCATAAATGCACTGACATCCGGAATGATTGCCTGTCTTGAAAATATCAAGAGTGCCAGCAAGTCGAACTTAACCACACCATTTTCACCTACGTATAATGCGCAGAGGTTTGGCTATGACCGTAATTTTGACTACAAACCAGTGGCGATCTATTACCCTGCAACCAACGCCGATGCCGCTGCTGCAATCCAATGTGCAGCCTCTTTCAACATTTCGGTTGCACCTCGTTCTGGCGGTCACTCGTTCGAAGGATACAGTGTTGGTGGCAAAGATGGATCACTGGTAATCGACCTCAGTCTGTTCCAACAGTTCTCAATGGATCAAGAAACTGAGATCGTCACCGTAGGAGCAGGCACCCGTCTTGGCCCGTTGTATGTCAAGCTTTGGAACGCCGGGCAATACCTAATAGCGTCGGGTACTTGTCCTTTAGTTGGCATTGGAGGCATTGCTTTGGGAGGTGGTGTAGGCATGGCAGCACGGAAGTATGGCATGACCACTCAAAACGTTGTTGGAATGACACTGATCGATGCCAGAGGCAACATCCTGAAGGTCAGCTCAAAGTCACACTCAGACTTGTTCTGGGCACTTCGTGGTGCTGGCGGAGGATCTTTCGGATTGGTAACAGAGTTCCAGATTCAAGCATACAAGGCTCCCCCGATAGTGTCTAGCTTGAATCTAACTTATTCACTGGATCAGTATCGTGAAGCCATTCACGCCTTTAGTGTTTGGGGGAAAGATGTCGAGAACGATCTCTACTCTGGTTTACTTATCTATCGAGATAAAATCTCTTTCCTCGTCAGCTTCCTGGGCCCAAAAACGCAAGCCCTGAAAGCCATCGAGTGTTTTTTGACTCATGCTGGTCAACCGCTACAGATTCTCACAGCCGAAGCATCGTGGTACCAGGCTGTCGTTATAGCAGCTCGCGGCGTATCTCCCGAAAATCCAGACCTAACCACTCACCGCTATCACCGTGGCCGCTCGCTTGTCTACCGCAAGCCCATGTCTAAGATAGAAATGGATATCATATACAAATACCTCCACACAATCCCACTACCTAAGGGTGCCTCCGAAACTCACCTAACTTTTGAACTATGGGGTGGTAAGATCAACCATCCTAACCCGCCACATTCAGTCTTTGACTTCCATCGTGGCGTGATTCATAGTGTTCAATTCGGTGTCCAGTGGAATGAGAACGATATTCCCGCAGAAGTACCTGGTTGCCCAGATTGCCTCGACTGGAGTGCAAAGTTTGCGCGCGAGATGCAGGCGGCGTACAGCTCTGGTCCCTTTCTCGAGTCATATCAAAACTATATGGAGCGTGATATTCCATACAGTCTATGTGCTTACTATGGCCATTTCTTACCGTACCTCAAGATAATCAAACAGAGGGTTGATCCAAAAAACATCTTTAGTTTCCCGCAATCCATCCCATTACCAGGAGCTAGCAATACTTGTGGTTAAAATGGTCCTATACAAAAATCCCTATAAATCTATTGCCTATATTTTTTTCCCCGCATCTTTCGAGATGATTGCTTGAGAATACCCCATTGCGATAGATGGGATGCGCAATACGCTACTGAGGAATTTTTTGGGATACAGATCCAGTAAGGAAAGAATTGACCATTAATTTCGAACAATGGAGAGGTAGAGTAGCTTATGCTTCTCAGAAGCTGGGGCAATGCCAACCGCATCATCCCTTGTATTCTTCGTTTTCAAGTTGGACCGTTGTTCGTTCGTTCGTTCGTTCGTTTTTTTTTTTTGTAATTGCTTGTAGCATATGCCTCTATCAGCAAAGGTAATTGGTGGCATGATGAATAGCACCGCCTTTATGGTATCGTATCATCCCGAACTTTGCGTAGAGTCAGAGCATAGATTGACCGTATTCAGTACTGTCGCTCTTCTCTCTTAGCCCTGACACAGCGACCCCACCAGTCTGTTCCTGAATCTCCCCACCTTTCGTCAATCTCCCTCCCTGTCACTCATCTTTGCTCCTCATTCGCTCCCTTTTCACCTGTCTCCCTGTCGCAGTCGCAGATCTCCATCCTATACACCCTCAAATATCCCTCCTTCATACTGTCGTTGATATCCTCCAATCGTTTTCACCCACCCTGTTACTTATCAGACACATCGTTGATCTATCTATCCGCTCAGCGCTTTCAAATCTCTTGCCAGACGCACACATGCAGGGATAACTGGCTTTGCTTGTTGGATGGATCCTTGATCTTGTTCAGTCCAGTGCTCAAAGAAAGTGGATAGCCCGATCAATTCAGAGTGGACATCAATGTCAAGACAGTAGGATTAGTCCTTCCTCTAAACGACGAGCTGCGTTGGGCATGACTAGCAGCTTTCCAACTTCAATATAAAAAAGGACGTTATCCAGTTAGTCTGTAGATATAACTAGTTTCAAACCAACAGACCGACCACAGCCAAAGCACAACGCGTGTACAATCAGGATCAGCAGCTCCGCATTGCCAACGCTTTACGGGAATCAAAGTCCTTGTGCAGCATTTCCCATGGCCTTGGTTCGAAATTTGTCGTATCGAAGAGCACGAAGCAATAAAAAGCCCAGGGTGTGAAGCCATTCTTGCATCCAAGCTACAACAGGCATCAATGCAAAAGAAAAGAAGAAAGAAAAAAGTCAGTAAATGCCACCCAATGAATAAAAATACGCGCATTGATGCATGGTATGAACATCCACAGCTTACCACCTGAGCTCGCCACACAGGTTTCCTCGTCGTTGACAATCGGTCGAGGATGTAAGCATCGTGTCAGTATGGTCAACCGCAATGTCCTACCCTATTTGCCAGTCTCAAGAGTACCCTCGATTGCTGTCTCGATGGGTCAAATCTGCCTGTAGGATGCTTGTACAGCATCTCGATCGCCGCTGGAGGAATGAGGTCGTCCACCTGTGCCTTTGACTCGCCGTTAGGCAGCAGATCTCTGAGATGGCTGACGTACGATTGGGAAGCCTCGGTGCCGTCCATCTAGGAAACTCGATATCTATTAGAGTAAAAGGCATAGCTCGCATGGGCAAATTAGAATCCAGGTTTGTGGACCATCATCAGAAGCCATAAAGTAATGAAGGCTACTTACATGGGAAAGAGTTGGCGCCATGCTCATTGACACTATCGCCATTGCTTACAGCCCAATGCAGCGTTCGTATTGACATTGACAATCCTGTCCCGCCGTAGGTGATTTTAAACTCATCTCGAAGACCAGCTCCTTGAAAACCATGTAGTACAGGTGAAAGCATTGGCCGAAGGTCGCCCAGGCTGGAAGACAATTAATGCTTTTGCTGTTGGCATGCAATTAACCTAAGGGTAGTGATGAGAGGTATAGAACGAACCATTAATCGGCAATGGTCCATCACAAAAGAGACATCAAGTATGTCTGTTACTAATTGAATTACCTGACAGTGGTATGTTGGGCTGGGATGCGTTCTGGCCGCTGCTTGGCGTCCATGAGCGCGTGGGAATTAGTGTGTGGATGTGGGCGGCTATTCAATTGCAGTGGCAAGGAGAATAGAGTTAGACTCAAGCTCACCTCTGTTCAAACCGCACGCACAACTGTGCTCATCCTTCCTCAAGCAAGCAACAAACGCACCTGCATTACCTTGAAGAGTGTGCTCGTCGGCCGCAACAGCAGAGTGGGAGACGCGCCACTGATCTGCATCCACATCGTGGAAATCGTCAACCTTCTTCGTCTTGATGGACTTTTTGAGACCCGTGATGGTCATGCTCTATTCAATCTTGACAAGGAACGTGCTCGGTGCTGCCTCTCCATCATCAAAGGCAAAAAAGAGTGAAAAGATTGGTCGACATGTTGCCAAGCATGGACGAGAAGGACCTGAAATAAAGACAGCAAGGATGGAATGTGAAGAGAAAGGCAAAGGATGTGAAGGACAAGAGAGCGAGAGGGAACACCAAGACAGGACAGTCTGCAAAAGAATGGCTTGGGTGTGAGAACTGCATGTGGCGAGTTATAAAAGAAAGAGTGGCGCTGTGCTGTGGAAAACATCACTTCATCCACGCTCCCTTTCCATCTCTCTTCCATCACCCTCTTGCCCTCATCAATCGCTCCTTTTACTTCAATCGTTCCCCAATCGTTCCCCTTCTATCAATCACTCTTACTCTCTCTCTCTTCAGTCACTCGCTCTATTTCTCTGTTTTCGTAAGGTAAGGGATCCACTCCATCAACTGCTGTAGCAAACATAATTTGCAATGTGGCTGCCTCCTTCGGTCCAGCGTAGGATGGGTTAATTCTCTCAACGCCGATCGGGAGGAGCCATGGCAAAATTGGCAGTTAAGCGGAGCCGTTCGACCTAACAGGATGGGCGGTAGCCCCTCTTTGTTGGCAGATCATCAACATTCTGGGTGGGGAGGTGAAGGGCTCATTGTCGATTCTAACGACTTATCACATGTAGGTTTAGCATAGGAACGGGTGGACACTCTCTTTGCCAGTCGGGGTGGAGTTGTGACAGTGATGTTCAGTATGTAGTTTGCTCTGGAGCTCCTGGATTATTCCCGTTAGCTCGGATGCTGGAAATCTTACAAGACGTGAGGCTTGTAGAACTTTTGTGGGATGCATGGCTCACAAAAAGACATCGTGTTACAACCATGGCCCTCTGCATGATCATTTACTTTCAGTAATAGTCAATCTATCCCCTTTTCTTTCGTTTTACTTCATATAGAAACATGAAACTTCCACAACCAAGCTCACCCAGAACATAGTGCTGGAGCCAAACAAACAGTTCATCCCAGATTAATGGATAAGACCGTCCTTTACCAAACCATTGTACGAAAATGTCACCTTTTAAACCTCTATCAAAACCACTGCCACCTGTGTGACCCCTTTGCATACTGTAGGTCTTCGAACAAATGTCAATATACAATGTACAGAGAGGTTGCCTTTTCAGTACAAGTCAAGGTGCAGGTTAAGATAATGAGGAGTTTTGTTTGCAGCGCATGTAATGGACCAAGGCAGGATATGAGAGGACAAAGGAATGTGATATCGGAGACACACTCAGTGCAAAAGCACCATGGTGTCTCAATTGCCACACCTATTGCCAACTCTTGTTCTGTGCAACAAGAGCCTAAATCTCATCAACTCGTAGCAACAGGACTATTCGCGCGATTACATTAACTCGCTGCTTGAAAGTTGTCTGCAATGGATTTATAAATTATCATGTACAGGGGGACACAGGCAGTCCTTCCGCCACCCATACGATCCTGACTTGTATAGCTCAGGAGTAAAATCTCTATTCTTACTAATTATTGGAAAAGGCGGCAACCATCGGCATCTAGCCTAGATTCTGACTGATAGGCATTTAGCCATAATCCAACGGATGATAGCTTCGGGTCATTGCGTGCTCTAGCAGACCCAAATACCAATTACCTGAATAAAGCGTTCCTCTTGCACTCACTTCAATTGCTATTGCAACGACACTTCATTAGTAAAATAAAGCAAACTTGTCTCTTGATGGTCTAAACCCAGCTCACGCCCCCTAAAGTAGGTGAACAACCCAGCGCTTACTGAAGTCTCCTCCAGTAAATAGAAAGAGCCAACACCACATGATCAAAAGCATCACATCACTATGGACCCTGGCTACCACAAACCAGTTAATGACTCTTGCTTGGTAATTTTAAAGGGGAGGAGGGTGGTGGTCAAATTGTAAGGTTACCTATAGAAGACGACATTTAATCCATTCTCCTAGCGGGACCAGCGGTCGGGGATATGTGCGGCCTTGCTTTTTATACTGTTCATGAAAAGTAAATGTATAGGAATTTTCACTGGATACAAAACTTTTTGCAATGGTGACTCAATGTTAGTGTGGGGATACGAGCATTCTGTGTTCTGGAGCGGTGATGACAGGAAACAGTGAACAACCAGTAAGATAAGTAAAATAATTGAGCTTTAATAGTCTAAAAGTCTTGCAGTATCATGGAAGATTTGAATAAACACAGTTTTGAGACAGAATGGATAAAAGACTTGAAAAACAACTGTCCGGGAAATAAACAGCATACTAGAAGTGAAATATTCCTAGAATGCCCTACAACATGGCCATAATGGCCGAGTGTTGCCCTCCTTTCACGGGAGTAAAAATGATTTTGTTAATATCCGTAGCCGCCTTGTACTGCACAGCTGCCTTCCACTCCTCATCAATGGACACCGGGTCTTTCTCCTTCAACTTGTCAGCCCAGACCGACAGGAGCCTTTCCACGATGTAAACTGCACATCGTGCAGTGCCGACTCCAAGAGTCCATCCAGAACCTCCATGACCGTAGTTGTGCACCAAAGGGAACGTCGCCTTTTCGTCCGCCCTGACCTTGGCATTCTTTTTGCTGAAGGGGCGGAGTCCTTGCGCGAATGGGAACATGGGGGCCATCTTGGCGTGGTGGAGGCTTGGCATAAAATCTCCTGCACGATTCCACATGAACTGGACCTCTGGCGAGTCAGGAGTGAGATCCATATCGTAGTTGTTGGGCTGGATGATTGATCCGACGTAAAGGACATCGTCGTTGCGTGGCACAATGAAGATGGTCTTGGTGGGATGGCCCTTGTCGTCCTTCTGAGCTGGGACAAGATAAGCTTCATTAAGATGTTTGAAATGACCTGCGCGGCCGTTGTCAATTCGCTTGACTGCTCCACGGACAGGGTAAACATCTTCATCATCAGCCAGCTCTCTGGCACCAAGGCCAGTGGCATTCAAAATCAAATCGGCTCCGTAATCCTTTAAGAGCTGATCACCAAAGTCAAGGATTCTTCCGGTAAGCTTGCGAGTTTCCAGGTTGGCGCCCTTGACGGTCACGAGAGCCATAAGGTATCCCATTGCCTTATCAGTATTGATGATGGGGACGCGATGGGTGTAGGCACTCTCGAGGTACTGATCGCCGATCTTGGTATTGATGTTTTTGAAGTTATCCTCAAGTTCTTCCTGTCTGAGTGTCTCAACTTTCAGGCCAAGTTCTGGGCACTGCTTGTCGAGTTGCTGTAGTGCCTGGAGCTTTGTCGATTCTTCATCGTCTCCTCCCAACGTCACGTCTGTGTAGAAAAACTGGTTTAGCTTGGTCATCTGCAGACCAAACGAGTGACCAGTTCTCTCATTGGAGCTGCAAATCTTGTCATACTTGTTGTAGAAGTCGAAGCTCTGGGTCGCCCACTCCCGATAGTGGTCAATGTTGGACCAACCACTTCCAACCGACTCGATCTCAGTCAGTCCACAGCCCCCGGGGGGGTACTCCCATAAGGCTCCGGCAATCTGGGATGTCATTCGCGACTTTTCGAAATCTTTGAACCAGGCCCAATCATCGGCAATGATAGTGACGCGGTAGCCTTGATCAAGGAGCATCCATGCGGACAATAAACCGCTGACGCCGCCACCAAGGATGAGGATATGCTTAGAGCTTTGGGTGGGCTCTACTCTGGGCTTGTCTTCGGTTGAAAGTGTCATCTGGGGATAGGCGAAGCTGAGGTTGTGGGCTGGCTGCTCATCAAGATGAATGACGCTCGGGTCAAACTCAGATCCATAGGAAATGGCCATGGCGACTTTAAAACGTATGTGGGCTGATGGAGTAAGTAGAGAAAGGTGTGTTTTATTGATCCAAGGTTTATTTGGATCAATTGAAGTTGTTGGTTGAGTGGGGAGTTTAGATGTAAAAGGAGGAGAACGATAGCTGAGTGGGGAGTTCAGACGCAAAAGGAAGAGAATGATGGTTGTATTTATACTTGAATCTGTCGTGATGACGAGTCTCTGATCGTCTCTTATCTTCACCATGCTCCCACGCAGGCATCTAGTATTCTTGAGTCGCTGCAGTCCTCTCATTTGAAGCCTACGCCGCTTTTCCGAAGTAACACCAATTGCCGAGGAGACGCCTGGTTATTGGTACTTCAAAGAAACAACACTTGGTCCGCCATTGCATGGCGATGTCTTCACTAGGCATGCATCGATTTCAATGTGAATCCCTTCAGCCCATGCATCTACTATCCCGGTCCCGAATCGGTTCTATTGACTCCGACCATGAAGAGAATACATTTCCACGCCACAAATGGAAGCGACACCTGATTTTCCCTGCTTACACGCACAAAGGATCTCAGAACAATCCAGCCTTCTTTTTCTTTTCACACCAGAGAAGAAAACGTAGCGCCATCGAGCACAATGAGGAAAGGACCCTCTCTCTTCTGTTAACCATGCTGTGCAAACCTAATTTCTTCCCCTATGGCCCCTTTTTTCCCCTCCGCGCGGCGTCTAGGCGCCATTTGAGCCTGTATTCAAATCAAAGGGCAAGAGAGGCTGCGAATCTAGAAGAAAAAAAAAGTTGCATCTCAAAGCGCCCTCGAAGCACCCTTTTTGATGCACAACACAACTCAATGGTCTTTTTTCCCTCTTGTTGTACCAGTGAAAAAAAAAAAAAAAAAAAAAAAAATTAAAAGCGGGCTCAGATGACCTCCCCGATACTGTACGTCGAGAGCGTGTTGTGCATACTCTTCGCTTTCGTTTCCCAGATCTAGGCCTGTTCCCTCGTTTGATTCTTCAGTTATTCATGTCTCTGCCCTTTCCCGTGCCTCTTTTCTCTATTCATGCATCTTTTCTTATTCATAAGCCTTACATGCCCTCTCCCTCCCTCCTCTTTCGCTACTCGCTCCTTGCCACGTTCCCATGCGGCAGCGGCGGGGCTGATTCTCAACAGTTCACCACTATCGAGTTGACTCGACTCGACTTGAATCTGGCTCGACTTGAATTTTACTGAATAGAGTTTCACCAAAACAGCATCGTGAACCTTATGTCGCTACATTTTTCCTTTTCGAGTTAAAAATTTCAGGTCGAGTCGAGTGACCAATTCGACTCAGCTCAGTAGTTGAGAATGTCCAGTTCCTAAGCCCCGGTTTGCACTAGTACCCTTTTGCCCCTTAGCCCCCCTCTCTTTGTCTTTCTGTCCATGGGCTGGGTATGCATCCTTTCTACTTCGCAGCCCACGTCCTGACAGTCTCACTTGCCCCTCCACTGTTGCCCCTTCTCTGATCAGTTTCACATTGTTTGTTTCTCAAGCTCTAATAATAATATTAAAAAATGAAACTGCATGTACTGGGTTTGTGTCTTTTGTACAAGCTATTATACTGCGACGACTGCGGCCTACGCTAACAGGGAATCCTATGCGAGACATGCAAGACACATGTAAAACACATGTAAACCATGTGGACATGAGCACGTTGAATTGACTACGTTGACATAGTAACGTTGACATGGCAACGTTGACATTGTGGCGGGCACACGGTGATTATGGCGACTTAGAGAGGAAGTGGTCATCGCAGGAGATAGCGAAAAAGCTATAGTAACTGACAGAGTCGAAAATCATAACCACTCAGGCTTATCTATTATCCGGGAGAGCCAAGATCACGTATGTGTCTCCACAGCAGAATCCATCACGACAAAATTATCGAGGTGAGGTTTCCCCGCGGTAGATGCGTTCGGCTAATAGAACCTGTCAAAAAGAACTGATGACGACCAGTTGCCGTGGGCAACTATATTGTCAACTTGGGCACCTTGCTAGATGATAGCTGTGCAGCCGATCCCTCTTGATTTTGAAAGCTTAGTGCCTTCTGGCAACTGCGGCTTTCGACTGACGCTTGAGGTGAGGTTGCTGCTGATCCTCTCAGAACCTTTTGGATACTTAAGCTCTCTGACATCACGTAGGGGAGGTCGGCTATGATCGCAGTGAGTTGGTTCGGTGAATGTAATGGGTAAGAAAGGTAATGTTCACTATTTGCAACTTTCACTTCCCGCCCCTATTAGTGCATATTGGTGTTTGTTATCTGTCTATAGAGTGCTAGCCAGGAAACGTCAGCCCAAGGAACTTTTATTCAGTTCTCGATCAATAAGTCTAAAATGTCTATTTATTTTGGCACAATGGCCTGGGCTTAGATTGGACTTGGAATGTAATGTAAAAACTATTAGCAACGAACACGACAAAGAAAGTCTTGCGTTCATTATCTGAAGCTAGCGACCCTTTCCTGTCCCACCCTTTCATCCTGTTATTCGTTTTCTGTACTCGCGAAAGAAAGATGCGGGTTCATAGACAGCCAGGAGAGGGTATCTAGCTAGTTATTCTTCTTTATTTTCTGTATTTTCGAGTAGAATTAGAGAAAGAAGGATTGCACAGGAAGGGATCACTTGCTTCGGATATTGAACCTAAGACTTCCTTTGTCGCTTTTATTGCTCAAAATAACACTTCCTTTTTCCACTATGCCTCAGCGCAACCCCTCTCTTCCACAATCCATATCTGCCTTTTATCCGCCATTCCTCAGGCGAGTCCAAGGCTCCAAGGCTACTGAAAGAGGGAGTAGGAGACATCGACGGAGTGGTAGGGGGCATCAACAAAGTGAGTCGCTTTCGACCATTTGCGGAACATTTTATCAGCAGAGAACAGTACCGATTGAGTACAAATATATACCGATTGACTAGATGAAATGATCCAGCCATGGCTTAAAAAGTTTTCGCCAGCTCATCTCCTATCTCCAGGGAGAAACTGAGAACAGCAGAGTAAAAAAAAAAACACCGCTGCCATTTTTAGCCATTTCCTCATCTCCTCATGACCTCCCTTTCCGAGGAGTTGGAAATGGGGCAAGAAGAAGCTAGCTCTCATCCCAGCCCTTTCGTGTTCGTGTCCGCGCCTTGTCGCAGAGAGCCATCAAAAGCAGCATCGGCCAGAGCAAGAGCAAAGACATTTGTATTCGTACTCTCACCTTACTCCAGAGAGAGAGAGAGAGAGAGAGTCATTAACTACAACACCAGCGGCAGCCAAAAAGAGAGGACGGCCCAAATCAATGATCCTGTTGACGATAGCACAATCAACGGTCCCACTGTCATCAGCGCAGTGAACCACCCGCCCACTGTTAGCCAAACAGACCTCTATTTTGTTCTTGGACCAGGACGTGTCGATCGGTTTTACACTGATGGTTGTCTTTTTTGTTACGATTCTAATTACCTTGGAGAGCTGTCAACTGGAAATTCGCAGGACTGACTTCCTGGAGAAAATGAAAACGGAGTGATTGTAGAGGACGAACAAGAGTTTCAGGAAGAGCGCCTTCTATAAGAGGAGAGACTTCGGGTAAGGGAGATGAACCTCAATGGTCCAACTCCAGAGGATGACGAAGAAGAAAAAGAGTATCATGATGGACCGACACTCTTTGATGAGGCCAACTATCCCCTTCATTTTTTCTACGAGCGTTACTTCACTCAGTTTCCAATGGATAATACGACAAACGATACTTATAGCGACTACAGCGACAGTAGTGAGGACTAGTTTAGTCAGTCCTGCGTACCGCAGGGAGCCTCCATTGCATCTCTAACAGAAGTTGGAGGCGTACAATGTTGGATTTTCACCTGTGAATATGAACAGGTATGCTTGGTGAGACGCACAGTCCTGAAAAATAGCTCTAACGTTCTCCGCTCTACCGAGTGTAGATTCGGCCCTCCTGCTATCGCAATACAAACAGTCGTGTTCACATACCGGGACTTGATCGTATGTCCTCGCTGGACTGACCCGCACTGGCTGTTGGTGCGCTCTATTGCTCCATACACCTGAACCATCTTTTCCTTGCCATCAATGATATGACGCGACTGCGCCTTCCTCAGTTGTCCAAAGCACTCTGCGCGCGTCTGGCTCATCTTGAACTCGTCTGTAAGTTCAACTACTCCATACCGCATATGCTGCTCTCTCATCTTTACTCTTCCCGCCTAGCATGTCCTCCAATTCGGCTTCCTACTCCTTTCCCTCCCGACCCGACCAGCATCACTGGAATGAATGATGGAACAATACTGCGACACTGAGCTGGATGTTGATCGCCGCCCCAGGACCGGGCGATATGGTGCCGTTGGCAACCATCGCACCACCCATCCGACGGGGATACCTCAAGAACAATAAAATACGAAGAGTCAGTAAAAAAAAAAATACTTTGTTCTGCTCAGCTGTACCTGATGGACTCTCTGACCTAAACATCTCCGATGCTGTGATTATTGATATACTAGCAGATTTGCTCGGGGCTAACGCCCCGAGTTTTTTTTATTTTATTTTAACACTTGGTGAAACACAACATTGCGGGTGTATGTGCCATCTCGGTTATTGATGGCACCACCAGCTACATAAACCTTTAAGTTATCAGGGTTGGAACAGCGGGAAAGCGCGACATACAACTGGCCATATGAGCACTCTGAGATAAAAAGACTCCCACAGTGCTAAGAGTCTGTCCCTGACTCTTGTTAATGGCCATTGCGAAAGCAGGCTTGATAGGGAACTGCAACCGCGTTATTGGGGCAGGTGTTGAGCCGCCCTCCAGCGTTGTGTGAAAAATGGGGCAGAGAATGACATGTTCTCCAGCTCTCTCCCCAGCTGCAAAAGTGGCGAGGATAGTGTGCGTATGCGTTTCCTTGATGATTAGCTCCGTTCCATTACAGAGACCATTCATCGTATCAATGTTGCGGATGGCATTCCTAGCTTCAGTCGGAGTTCAAATGGCGGGAAGTCTTGGGGAACAAAATTCTTAAGATCGTCCTGGTTTATGACGCGGCTAGCTTCTCCATCGTCATTGTAAGAGACGCTGTCCGTTGCCATATACACCGCTACATCCTGATCTGGACAAAACAACTCTGTTGCAATGTTGTCGAGGTGATCAGCTTGGACATTGCAGACCATGAGGATGACGGAGTTGGTAAAATTGGGTGTGTTTTGTCATCAATGCTAGAGTAGCGCACTTTGATAAATTGCTTTTCGACAAGGTCTCCGCCTTGTACTGGGCTAAAAAGCAACGCATCAGGAATGTGGATCAAGTCTTTCTGTAATACAGGAGCCGCGCCATTGCCGACACCCATGATCAAGTTGATGAATCACTTGTGTCGTTGGTCCTCTTGAACTCTCGTGTTCTTGGTCAAGGAGAGGCGGCACACTTAATCCCAAAATGAAGCCTACCGCAATCAGAACTTTTCAACTCGCCCAAGTGATATTCCTTTGCCTTTGGTAACCAGCAAAATCTGTCTGAGATCGACGCCAAAAATGACTACCTTACCAACAAAAGAGCAACTATCACGCATTAGGTTCTGACAGGATCCGGGATACAGCTTCAAACGTCAGATGACCCATTATGGGAGACACATAACTGAAGACGACAGGGATATCTTGGGTGATAATCGCAATTGAGTCTTGCTTTCCAAAGTTACAAGAGTCACCGTCATCGATAAGCATTGGTATCTTGAAGGTTGAGTGCTAGTGTTAGTTAGGGCACTTGGATGGGACGCCGTTTGCGCCTGCGCTCGAGTTGTCACTCGTCAGTTGGTATTATCAGTGTGAAGTTTCATAATTAGCGTTTGCCGGGGTGAGATTTGTGTGCGCGTGTGTATTTTTTTTTTTTTTTTTTTTGTCGGGTACTTTATTCAGTCGTGACAAAGCGAACGTCTCGGTAAACTTATTTGTGATCGCTCCTCTCTATCCTACTGACACTGGTCTTCAACCTTTGCGCTGTCGCTGGTCCTCCATTGTTTGCTCTCCTTCACACTTGTCGCAACCATCCCTCCTGCCTGTCGCTGTTGCCCCTCTTCGCTGTTGTTCAAACACTCTTTCTAACACCTTTCTAACAAAACCTCTCTCTGCCCTCCCTCCATCCTGTCGCTCTTCTCTCTCTATCCTATTACTGACACACTGTTCTAACACTAAAACTGATACTGTTCTCATACTTCCATTATCCTCTTGCCAGTCATTCTACAACCCTCAAACACCTCTCCAACACGTTCCTCATGGCTGTCACTGTTCTCCTCTTACCCCCCTCAAGCCTGTCGCCATCTCCACCTCACATCGGTCACAAATGTGCCCTGCCATTTCTATTACCCACTCCAAATGACCATCACAGCACTCAGCAAGCAAAGGCCAGGATTGCTTATTGGATGGCCATCTGCGGCGCCGTTCTCTGTCAACACGACCCTCTGTGTCTGGCAATCTATACATACCTACATATTTTGCGCAATACACATTCTATGTCATTTTTCCCACTTTGCCGCATTAGTCTATAAAAAAGAAGTATATTTCAAGTGACACGATTGCGTAAATAAGGAAGTCCGCTCCGGAAAGTAAATGCGTTAAATAGGGTCTTTCAAAGACTTGGCCCGTTAATTTGATACCACCATTTCATGTTGCCACAGCAAAAAAAAAAAAAAAAAAAAAAAGTATAGAGTATAGAGTAGTTTCCCTCCTGCTTTCAAAAATGCAGCACGCTTTATTGAAAACTTTTTTGAAGAGCAAAAGCAATCAAACACCTGCGGTTTTTGTCGAGTAATAGGGCGCAATCCTCAGTATCCAACTCCCTGGTTCCAAGGATTGATTCATAGGCTGCTTACCGAGATGGTTAAAGTTGGTGTACTTAGTCAGGAGAGCCAACACCGTTGAGCCTAGTGCCTCTGTGAGATGAACAGGAGTGGCAGCAAAGGCAAAGCGAAAGGAAGAGAGAGAGAGAGAGAGAGAGAGAGAGAGAGAGAGAGAGAGAGAGAGAGAGAGTAGCTTATTACCTAAAAAAAAAAAAAAAAAAAAAAAAAAAGTCGTATTCTCCATTTCATCTGTTTTTGTTTTTTCCATTCTTATTTTCGAGGATTATGCACGGTCCGTTGCACGGGGTTACTGCGAAGGGGGGTGTTAATCTTCAAATAAGCAGCGCAATCTGAGGTCAAAAACATCTGAAATGGAGAATAGAGGCGTTCAGCCATAATCCAACAGTCGATAGCTTCGGGGCATTGCCTGCTCAGGCAGACCGAAATACCAATTATCCGAATGAAGTGTTACTCTCATTCTAACTTCAATTACTATTGCAACAACAATTCATCAGTATTCTCCATTTCAGATATTTTTGTTTTTTCCATTCTTATTTTCGAGGATTATGCACAGTCCGTTGCACGGGGCTACTGCGAAGGGGCATGTTATTCTACAAATAAGCAACGCTAAATGAGGTCAAAAACATCTGAAATGGAGAATAATGTAAAACTAGCCTGTCTCACGACGGTCTAAACCCAGCTCACGTTCCCTATTAGTGGGTGAACAATCCAACGCTTATTGGATTCTGCTTCATTATGATAGGAAGGGCCGACATCGAAGGATCAAAAGCAACGCCGCTATGGGCGCTTGGCTACCACAAGCCAGATACACACTCCTGTTTGTAAAGCTATGTCTTGTTTGGATGGAATAATTCGGACGAGAATAATTAGGATACGAAAGCTTTGAGCAGTCAGATACTGTGTTGCAAACTAACTTGCAGTGATTGGATTTCAAAGTAGTGCCCAGGTCATCTCATGAGTACTTGGAGTAAATCCTAGATTGGCATCAACTGATAGATATAAAATCAAGTGTCTGGATAGACAACCTGATACATCCTTTTGTGGAGACGTGGTCAGTTATTCTCCATTTCATCTGTTTTTGTTTTTTCCATTCTTATTTTCGAGGATTATGCACGGTCCGTTGCACGGGGTTACTGCGAAGGGGGGTGTTAATCTTCAAATAAGCAGCGCAATCTGAGGTCAAAAACATCTGAAATGGAGAATAGGCCAAACGCGCACTACCACGCTGAAAACAAGCACCGCACTGCAGAGTACCGCACTGCACATGCACCACACACTGAAAACAAGCGCCGCACTACAGAGTGCACTGCGCACGCAACACACACTCCACACGCACCACACGCCGCACACGCTAGAAATTATATAAAAGCCATGCGTCTTTTGCTGTTAAGAGACCCTATTGTATGTGTAGGGCGTGACTGCATCGCTCGAAACTGCTCGACCAGCAATTAAACTTTTTGTTGATAGCAACGGTAATCAACTTTTTTGGCCAGATCGGCATTCAAGGCGGAGCTGGTATTTTCGATGCGTTCAACCTCCTATAACGCACTGAGTGATTGCAGCAATAAGGCTTCAGGCCCTTATCGAATGTAGGATTGCGCTACCTTCCATGCGGCACTCTCCTTGGCTACTCTACAGTCACTTCTACTTATCGCTTCACAGATGCACTTGATTTAAATGAGACTCCATGGCGAGGTGCGCTAAAAGCCAAGATATGGATATTTTCTCAAGATGGGCCATTGAATATACAATGGCTTGAAGCCGCACGTCCGTAAATTCTTTGGTCGAGGATGCACAAGTGGAGGCTGTGGCAGCGTTACAAGATGAACCTGAACCAGGCTATGCATACTGTGGCGGGTTGAAGATACGTATTCAAGCTCCACCACCTCGAGGTTTACATCGGAAACTGCCAATCAAGGAGAGCATGCGCTTGCTATTGAGTCACATATGCCGAGCAATTGGACTGGCCATTATTTTCGGCTGGAAGGCAGCACTTGTACTACTGGAATGTGTCGTTTTATTTATACTGGCCAATTTTCTGTGTGGTCTATTCTCGACTCCTGGGTCTGTATATGTGGCGAGTGTGAACGCTGAGAGACTATATGCTGGTCCAACGGTCATTAAACCCGGCAGTGGATAGGTCATTTGTACATCCCAACGTTGCCCGACTCGTTTTCGTCGTCTATACAGTAGGAAATCGCACCACAAGTGACATAGTGAGCGTAAACTGGCCCTCTCGTAGGGTCCTCGTTAGGTCGAAGGCATGGTTATAAGTGAACCAATATCCGTCATCTCGTCCGTCTTAGTCGTATTTCCCGAGCTGCTCCAAAGTGTCCTACCGGTTTGCGCAATGACTATCAAACGACTGTTATATATGTACGGTGGCTACATGGCGTCTGCTGTCCTGCCTACTCAATGTGCCGGAATAGGTGCCTTTTATGTGTTGCTTTCCCTAGTTGCAATGAATGAAGACGGTGCAACAGATGACAAGGCCTATGCTTATAATAATCTCCTGCTAAGAATCTATAGTTTGCCTGATGTAGCAGGGAAGCCACGTCGATCAAACACTGGAAAAGCAGCATTGGTGAGATCATTCTCTCTCGAATCTCTTTTATTCCATAGTCAGTCATTCCTTCAGCTTGAACACAGGAAGCTTTCGCCTCGGCAGGTCCGCTGGACTCAACAAGGTAGTGGTGGCAAGATGATGATCTGGGATGAATTTCTTGCAATTGCCAGGCGACCTCAGCTGGATCGAAGAAGGAATGAATTCGGAAATTTACCTCCAGGTACTCTAGGATTATGTTACCAGCTCATTCGAATGGGGCGGCATGAACCCAGTAGAGTCCATCTTCTAACAAAACAACTCCAAATTGCACATGACGAACATAGTAAAGAGATGGATAGCAGAGCAGGAGTTTACTGTTGTGAAGTGGCCAGCGAAATCCCCGGACCTCAACATCATTGAACACATCTGGAGTATTCTCAACCGTCGTCTCAATCAGTACGAGAATGAGCCAAAGGACATGGATGAGCTCTGGGAATGAGTCCAAGACAAATAGGTGAATCTCTCGCCAGAGTTAATCCATCTATTGTACGAGAGCATGCCTCGGCGCATCGAGGCGGTGCTACGTAGCAAAGGAGGACACACTAAATACTAACCCTCCATGGAGAAGCAATCATCCGGGGAGGATCCATGAATCCAGTGATCGCTCAATGTGACAAGTAGAATTTAAAAAAGACATACCTCAGGTCTTGCCTACTGCGGGTCTGAGCGATAGAAGCAGAACAGAGACAAGCAGATGACCCATTCTACCACGGCGATCCCCAGTTTGAATGCAACATGGAAGAGTGAGCAATCTACCAGAATGCATTTCTAAAAAAAATCATAGATCGAGCTTTGGATTCACTTTACTATGAAATGGGATGATTTTTTTTTTCTATGAGAGAGGGTGACACAATGTCCAGACCCTGGGAATGGGTAGGACAATATATTTTTCTTCTAGGGGATTTAGGGTCTAACGTACTGTGAGCACTTGTAAACACTTCCGCCCCCCATCGGCTTGTTGGTGCACTGGCTGGGGACAGGGCATGGGCCAGAAGCGCAAGTAATCTTAGCAGCGCAGAAGTCCTTGCACTCTTGTTTCTTTTCACTGTTGCAATCAGGCATACCTACTTGGCAGCTGACATCGGCAGTGCAAACACAGATATGAAATCCACCGCCCTCACGCTGGAATTTTCGGCAAAGAGCTTCTTGTGTGCCGTCGCAATAAGGAAGTTCATATCCCGCAATGCACACTTGAGCAAAAGCAACAGCAGCAAGAGCAATGTATGCGATCTTCATGGCGAATAGGGTCTATAAGTATAAATATTCGTTGGATCGTGAGTACTTTTGAGTTGTTTGAAGTTGTTATCTGTATGGTTTTTACATTTCCAAGTCATCGATCGAAACTTGTGATGGTTGAGGGCGCGTACTTGTAGTGGTTTGAGCAGAAGTTTAGAGATGTGTGGGCTAGTGATCCAACATGAAGAAGTAACCCTCTTTTATAACAGAAGGGAGAAAAAATGGATTCAAGGATGGCTTCGCAATGACGGAATAAAACGTGCGGTATGTCGATACCTCATGCCACGGGACAATAATTATCTCACGATAAACTCGAAATAGGCAACCCGTATGTACATGTACTTTCTTTTCTCAAAAGCAAACAGTAAGTATTCAAAGCCTGTAGGTTACGCCACAACATTCGGTAGCACGTCTCTGGCCTATTGCAATGAGGCCCACGGAGTCAGAACCCTTACCGTGTTCATCGTCTGCTGCAAACATCCTTTGATGCGACGTGAACAAAAAAATTAAAGTTTGTCGGCGTTTCGGCAACCATTTTTAGTTTCTTCCCGCGAGTATAATGCAGGACTAAGACGACAAAGGAAGTCTTGAGTCCATTCTCCGAGCCAGCGAAACCCTAAGTTATCTCGCTCTCTCATTGGGGACTGCAGGGAGTGTGGGCCATTTTTGTTGCCTGGGCAAAGCGACTCTCTCCTCTGTCTGGCCACAAATGCATATTTATTCGCAGACACGTCTATCTTCTACGCTTTCTGGCACACCCTTCACATTCGATCGAGGTCGGGGTCGGAGAATATCACCTTTGTTGATTTCTCTTTGCAGTGTGGATATTGAATCGTGCTGCGACATGCCTTATTCAGACATCATTTGTTGGATAGCTCGCACAATTAACTTTTCTATTCTTCAGTGTTTTGAATGACTTCCTCGCCGTACTACCTCTCAATTGAATTATGCTCATGCCAGACATCTAGTAAGGTGACCTTGTGCTTTGTTTCCCTACGGATAAGCTGCTGAACTGGAAATTTCTCGGTGTGATCTTGAGATTGCTGGGATCGTAGCGAAGATGACGGCTCTTGTGATGACTCAATCGGCTGTACAGGAGTCTCGTTCAGTCTTTGCGTAGTATCCGCCATTGGTTGTGGAAGTGCGGCTCGTAAGCGAGAAAATGATGGCGTGTGTTGGAGCCATGGGCTTAAAGTAGACGGTGGTGTGGTACTTGATGGGGATTATGAGAAAGAACGATAAAGTGGTGAATGAGAATGATGCGGCATGATGACGGGAAGAGGGGAGCGATTCCTCAGATGTGGCGGTTGCACAGGTGTCATGGGTGTCGTAGAGTGATATCCTGGAGCTGGGTGCTGTTGTTCGCGTTGATGTTGATTACATGAATACAAAAGGCCCTCAGGCGGAGAGTAGAACAAATGGTCAACAGCGCGATTAAGGCTATCGGCAGTCTTGTCTTGCCAGAAATGGGCCTCCTGCAGCATTTGTGCTGTTGCTTTGCTTGAAGATTGTAGCAGCAAGTTCTGGTCTCCCTTAGCTTGTCGTTCTTGCATCATGAATAACTGTAATGACCCCACAAATTCCTTATGTTGTGGGCTAATTTAATATCCATGCTTTGTCGAATCAGCCTTGAACGCTTCAATGTCTCTTCCGAGAGTATGGATTGCCTCGTCTAAGCCCTCGAAGGCCTCTATTGCTGAGGGTGGCCAGTGATCCACCCTTGGCAGATCACGTCGTTCCAAAGACACCCGAACACGTTCTTTGAAGTCTTCAAATATCTTTGTTCCGAATGCACTCTTACTCCCTTTCCATCTGAAAATGGGGCTTTTGAGACTGTGGTGTCGTAACTGGTATTCGGCTGCATCCTGTAAAACGGCTCGTCGCAGCCTGACAAGTAGCAGCAGAATAATCCTCTGCTTAGCGAGGGCAGTCGTACTATCCGCCTCACGAGCCTCCGTCTTTTTATCCAAAAGTAGAAGGATCTCTTCTATGTAGGTTGGTCGAACTGTCTCACTCTCATCCTCCAGCATGGCTTCATCGCACCTTTTTTTTCCATTCGCTTTGCTCTTGTGAACCCTTTTCAAACAGGGCGTCTTCGACGAACGGGAAAACATGTCTCTGGAGATCCAAACTGGGCAATGCCTCATTCCTTTTGAGGTGAAACGCTTCGCCTTGAAAGTCTGCAAGTGCCCAGGCTGCATCGGCAGGGAAGGAATCAAGGTATGACTGGGTCATACGGTTGGAACCTGTCAGCCATCATCCAGCAGCTTGAAGGTAATGGTCTCTGACACCTTTTTTTTTTTTTTTTTTGAGCCTCGAGTGAACCACTGTGACGCGATGTGTGGGCAACATTGGAAACTTACACATTTTAGCGTAGGAAGGCTTTCAAGGCTTTGTCATGCTGGTATGGATAGGATATTGCCTCATATTCATTTGGACCGTGCAGCAGATGATGCGATGGCCAGTTAAGACTTTTGAAATCAGGTCAGTCCCGAGAGTCCTGAACGGAAGACAAAAAAAAATTTAGAAGTTTAGTGAAAATAGAAGGCAAAACATGAAGGATAGCAAGACGGGAAGACGGTCAACACCACCATCTGGTTACACTCGGTCAGTATTAGAATTTGAATAAGAAAGTAGAAGAAGCCCTGGAACAATGGGGATCATATCGCAAGGGGGGGAGGGAGAGAAACTGACTTTCGTGAAACGCAGTGAGCTTAATAAAGAAAAAAAGAAGAATGTTTATTAATCAAAGCGAAAAGCAATGGGGTTGATGCCGCAGGGAGAGAGTAGAGTAAGGTACACTTTAGGCACACACAACAAGCATCCTTTAAAAAGAAGAATGTTTAGAGAACAAATCTAAGAACAATGGGCTTAAATCTCAGCAACTCGTAGCAACAAGACTACTCGACTGCTTAAATCACTCTGATCAATTAAAGTCGTCTACAATGGATTTTTCTCCTCCAATAGTTGAGCCTACAGAGAATGCGGACCAAATTCCTTGAGGGTCTAGGAATCCACAGGAATCCTAGGAGCGAGGCCATGCGCTCGGTTTTTCTCTCTCTCTCTCCTTCTCTCTTCCCCTTTCCCTCTCTCGATCCCTCCCCCGCCTCTTCCCTACTATTTACTACTTTATTTTTTTTTTCCACTGCTACAACCTCTACCACTACACTCTAGTCATACCCAGCAAGTAACTCGTCAGAAAGGAGTAAAAAGAGGAACGGTATGTCGAATCCTGCGAATCTGTAAAACAATAGGCTTAATCTCAACAGCTCGTAGCAACAAGGCTGCCCGACTGCTTACAATACCCTGTTCATAAAAAGTCATCTGCAATGGATTTATCTCTTCCAATTTTTGAAATTAATATTAGTAGGTGTCTCGCAACGCCTTTCCGCACTGCAAGACCTCCCCACGTAATATGACTTAGGGCCCGGAGGCCTATTCGTATTCAACTAGATATCGGGAAAGGCGTTCTAACACGGATTCTGACTTAGAGGCGTTCAACTGTAATCCAGCGGATGATAGCTTCGGGTCATTGCCTGCTCAGGCAGACTCAATTACCAATTATCCGAACGAAGTGCTCTTCTCGTACTAACTTCAATTACTACTGTTGTAGTTCAAAGCACAACCATCCTACCTTTAGGTTTTGGCCCTGGTTAAGTGAGGCTTGCCTTGCCAGTCAGAGTCCTTTCGCCCTCTTTTTATTTCACAGAGCAAGATGCAATAAACGAACACCATTTTCCTTTCTCGTTAGCCTTTTTCGTGCCAGATATTTCACTACTAGCAGCCCAGGCCACCTGCCTGGGCCGTTTACTGAGGTTTAGTGTAAAGGGATTATTTCGTGCCGAAAGATCGGATATCGGATTAGTTGCTTCTCATCAGTGTTCCTTAATGAACGGGGTCCCCGTTCGATAACTTGTTTCGTTAGGGCCACTTACAGGGGTCTAGTGCAGCTTAAAGAAATGATATCAGAGTTCACTCCGTTCGATAAAAAAAAAAACACCACTTCTCATAGTTGGGGTTTGTGCTATCGCCGGAAAGGTAGGAAATAATAGTTTTGGGTATTTTGATGGAATCCTGAGCGCGTAGTGGGCGGTGTATCCTTGGCGGAAATGGATTGAGGCAATATCTGAGGAGGCAACAGTAATTGTGGTCTTGTGAATGCAGTTTTGGATGAACTCGCGCCTAAAAGAGCCGTGTTTCCATGTTCCTTGCTATTTGAGTCGACATCCTATGTATTTGCTTCCACTTTTGAACACCACGTCTAATATAAATCCCTATTTGGTATGCTTCCCTGATCGTGTGCGGTCTGCTCGCGTCACCCCCCTCTTGTCTTCAGTGTATTTGCAAATCAAGTTAACTGGACAATCGGTCATTCGGTTAACCCAGTCATTCGATCAAACGGTCAATCGGCTAACCTAGTCAACCGGTTAAATTTGACAGTTGTTTCAAAAAAAAAAAAAAAAAAAAAAAAAAAAAAAAAAAAAAAAAAAAGGTGAAATGGAATAAAAAACAGTGGTATTTATTTATTTTCGTGAGAAGGCTTACTTGCTCTCAACAGGGCCTTCAGTGCATTATTACTAAAAACAAGGTCGCTAACTCCCTCGCCGGTCAACCGGTTACGTTTGTTTGTAACAAAGTTTCCTGCAGTGCTGAACATTTTCTCCGATGCAGCGGATACTACAGGGATTGATAGATACTTACGAGCCAACTGCGCCATCGCAGGAAAGACTGCATCGTGTTGCCTCCACCAATCGAAAGGATTGATCTTGAAATCTTGGCATTGGCAACACTGGAAACATCGATCGATCTCACCTCTAGCTGCTTTAGTGCCTTGTCCTGCAAAAGCCGTTGGGTTCTGAATGTCAGTAAGCCGTTGCATCGCTCTTGCCAATTTGTCAGTTCGTATGTGCTTCTCCCCTTCTGGTTGGAGCGGAACATTAGTGGGTGACGCGATATCCTGTATCTCCCTGCGAAGTAGGTCCTTGTAGACTTCAAAGTTCGCCTCATCACATTGTTTGTAAAGCAAGCTGTATGCTGGATGAAAGAACGAGGCCTTGACCATGACCTCCGACTCCCTGACGCGGTCCCCAATCTCGCTCTGAATGTTTGCTCGAAGGCTATCCACTTCCCTGATTCCAGAAATACTCCCCTCCATCGCAAATAACAGCATGGTCTTCCAAGGGAACATGGATGCAGCTAGTCCGTAAATGGAAGAGCTGAACACCAGAGTCGCGTCCTCACAGATACTAAGAGCATCCATGATCAGAGAGACCGTTCTCCAATCATTATCTTTCGGGTAGATGTCATTCAGAGCTGCGAGGTTTTCTTGCTCGACTGGCATCTGGCGTAGCGCAGTGCGTACGGCTGCCATCGGTTCCTTGAGTTCAACCATCCGTCGTAACATGGCTAGGGTACTGTTCCACCGAGTCTCCACGTCCATTACGACTTTGAGTCGCGTTGTCCTGTTCAGTCTTAACTGCTCAAGCTCAAGAGCCTGCGCCATTTTGGGCCTGCGATGAAAGAACGAGGCAAGTTCAATATTGTTCAGTCCATCCTGCTTTGCGAGTGCTGCCTTGACCGAGTTGTGTATTATGTGACAAGCACAGGGCAGTCGCTCCAATCCTGCTCTTCCTGCTGCATTGACCATTGCTGATGCGTTGTCAGTTGTCAGCGCTGCAATTGAACCTTGAATCTTCCAGTGCTCGCCTGTCTCTCCTACCTCGCACGAAATTGAAAATTTTGATAATGATGGACAGCCTTGTGCACAACGAGTGGTAACATATAGCCATACTTGCTAATTACCTTGGCAATCGACTCGCCGTTGTGTGGATATGGGTGAGGGAAAGGATCCAATGTACATTCATAAGATCTGAATGTACTGTCAAGCCAATGCAGAGTCAGCCCCATAAAAGGTCGATTGCTATCCGAGGTCCATTCATCGACGGTCATCGATCCCACTTTGAATGTATTGGAGAGAAGCTGCTCGACTCTCTCCTGAAGATTAAGACGATAGTCATGCAGCCTGTCGCGGATCGTTGATGTACAGGGCACATTGATGATTGGGTTGATCAGGCTAATGAAGGCTCGAAACGAGTCTGAGTCAAAAGTTAAGAAAGGTATATATGCAGTAACAACCCAGGTAAGAGCAGCCTTGATGATAGCCTCTTTTTTTTTGAGAAGTGGTTGAGGATCCACTGAGGGTTGATTGTACAAGACCGCCACCAGAGCCTTGCTGTTCCGGGCCTCCTTCATCCATCGCTCTTCCTTTGCCTTTGTCGGCACGGTGTATAGAAATATGATACTTGAGTGTACAAGTCCCGTTGTTAATGGCTTGTTGCATCGACATACGAATTTGTGCTCAAATGCGCCATCTGAGTTTTTCACTGTCTGCTTTGAAGAATTTTCGATATTCCTCTATTAGATAGGAAAGAGACGGTGTAGTAGAGTCGAGGTAACGTTTGCACAAAGCTGCAACAGGACGTGTATATAGGTGAGTGCACACTTGGAACCTGTTTGAATAATCCAGATTGTTGGCTGATGTAAGTGGATGGAGTGAGTGATGTATCTGAGAGTAGGTCAACCTCCTCGCTCTGTAAAAGGCTATCTGCGTAGTCATCATCCCATTCATTTTCCTCTTCATCCAAGACAAGCCCTGAGAATGAAGGATCTGTCTGGGAACTGCGAATTGTCCTTGCTGCATCAGTGGCAGAATGGGAAATAATACTGATATCAGATGAAGGAGAAGTCGGAGGTCTAGCAGTGGAACTGGATGCTCCAGCAGAGAGCGACGAAAAGGGAGAAGACACCATTGAAGCTGCAGGAGAAAGAGATGAGAAATTGGATATTGATGATATGGAAGATGCTCCAGGCATCTGGCGCTTTTTCGACGAGGAAGACCCTCCATCAATTAATGATCGTTTACTGGTATTATCTGGTGGATCCATATTTCTGGAGGGTGAGGTGTTTGTGCTGATGGGTAAGACGGGCCTGTAAAAAAAAAAAAAAAAAAAAAAAGATGGACCAGTCATTTGGTTAACTCGGTCATTCGGTTAACTGGTCATTTGGTTAACTCAATCATTCGGTAATTTGACTGGCAGAAGGATTAGTTAACTTTTTGTTCAGTTAACCGGTTAACTGCTCAAAAAAAACATGGTCATTACTCTACTTTGAATAAACGACAGCTCTTTCTCACAATTCTTGTCTCCATCCCTGACACAGCTACCCCCATCCTCGTCAGCCTCTTCCCCCGCTGATTGCACCTTGTTAGACGCTAATGTGGGTATAGTGTTTTGTCGATAGACAAGGATTGTGAGGAATGATCCAATTGCTGCCAACCATTTTGTCATGTCAGTTTTTGAGAACCAGTCCCTCACGTCTGCAGGGGGAAACTATCTTTGCTCTTATCCTGAATGATTGGAATAGAGTTGGTCAGCCAATGTGATTAAGAGTAGGGTTGATGTCGTAAAAGTAAACAGCCTCCTCAGCTAAACCTTGAAAGTAGGTAGAGTATCCCATTGCGACGTTGAATTTGCTCTTCTCCATTTGAAACCGCGGCACAGTTCATACTTTCATACTTGAGCTTTTCCTGAGCGCGTGGTGCTGAGCGAGTATTTCCTGTGCCTACGAAGGTACAAAAGCAGCTCCTCTTCTTCCTCTTCTTCCTCTTCTTCCTTTCTTCCACCTCATCTTCAATTTGTTTCAACGGTTTTATCTCCGTTATCGCTGTACTCCATGCCTCCCACCTCTACTTCATCTTCGAGCTCGGGATTTTGTACCATGTCCATATACTCTAAGAGCCTAGCGAGAGATATACAAAGCACCTAGGCAGTTACCGACACAGTAATACTTTTTCCGTTTGAACCCATCAAGGGAAGGGTACGCGGACTCTGCATTCCTGGACTCAGTCGCATTGCGACTCTCTGTTGAGCTGAAGAACAGATCTCTTTGATAAAGAATGTTTATTCTGACTCAGCTAGCTGCTCGGCTTTCACCCAAAAGGATACTATTAAGGCACTTTTATTCGTTGTTGTTGCTGTTGTTGTTGTTATTGTTGTTGTTAATCGAGGTGACAAAAGAAAAAGGACTATAGCATCGGCAGCTGACACAATACATACCATTGATCCTCAGCGTTCGGCAGTCGTGAGTTTTAAGACTGTACAGTACTTGCAAAAATATGACGAAAGTTTGCTCAGCTATCCTCCTTTGGATGAAGGAACAATCCTGAAGTTACCTCAAACATACACCAAGGATTCTCTAGAACTCTCATGAAAAAACTCATCTTTTTGACCGACGACGTGATGTGGCTCTCGGGCTAAGGACTTGGTTACCCGATTACTATGAGAAGAGAGAGAGCAATGTAGTCCTGCAAATCTCAACTCCATAGATCCGCGACCCTTTGTTCAACACTTGCTCTTTTCTCCGTGCTGACCACCAGCACACCTTCACTTTACTCTAGGCTAAGTGACAAGGAGGGATATTTCTCTCTCAACAAGTGAATTGGTTTGGACCATTCTCAGTAGATTGGCTGCGAACATACCAGACTGGATACCACCCCAATTCAATATTTGAAAACTTCCCGTGCAAAGAGAGCAGTCTGATGATAGCAAGGATCAAAAGTCAACATCACTACGAACCTGACTACCACAAACCAGACCAGTCAGTATCCTCTAGGTCTTGGGCACTATGCAATTTACTTTATTTGCTCTTTTTTTTTTTCTGTAGTTTGCTTTGCCAAACGTTCTCTCTTTCATTACTAATTGAAAAGAATGCTGTCTTTATGTATTATTCAATGGATTAGATAGTAGGAGATCTGTGTAAGGGTTTTGATTCTATAAATTAGACTTGTCTGCCCAGCTGGCCAATTACAGTCGAAGCGCGACCTTTGATCCAGGGTCTAAGACCCTGATAGGTGCTCTTGACAGGGCCGTCCAGCGATTTTCGGAAGTCTTTAATGGTCCAACCGCGATTTCTGCCCGGCAGATGGGAGCGGTCAATTGCGTAATCCCAGGCAACGTCCTGCTCAATCTGCTTCACATAGGCGTTGATTCGCGCACCCAAGACGTCAGGATTAAACACCTCCTTGGTAACAGTAAGGAGGATTTGCTCAAACTTTTTGTTGATGTCCTTATTCTCGTAGATGAGTTTGTTCACCATTGGATAGTAGGGTCGTTCACCATTGGGGAGTCTCTGCCCGAAATCTCTGTACTTGGTGTTGATCTCTGGACGGTTGCCGTTGCCAAATGTGTAGTCGAAATCAGTGGGCATGAACTGCCAAACCTTGGTCTGCGGATTAAAATACATGAAGTAATTGTTGGCCCTCCACCAGAATGCGTCCGTTGCTCCGGTCAGGTATTCAACTGCCATCGAGCGCAGATAGCCTTCAAGATCGAGGCGCTTGTTCCAGTATTCGATGCCTCCAGCAGATGAAGAGCTCCAGTCTTGAAGATCTTTCATAAAGGAGATGAGCTGCTTCATAGGGTCATTCTGGGGGTTATTACCGAGAAGCTCGTTTTTGTAGAGGTTTTTATCGTAATTAGTGGTGCGAGGACCTTCGTAGCGCAAGGCTGCCTCACGGCCTGTGCCCGTTTTGCCAGAGTTAATCTTGTATAGCGAACCCAAGGCCGAAACGTCGTTGATCGTGCCACGATGGATAGTGGTCATCATAAAAGGCTCTTCAATGTCCTCGACCATCAGGAAGAGACCCAAAGGGTTGCCATTGGCATACACACGAACATAGCTGCCTTGGTATGTGGCTACTCCGACAGAGTTTAGGATATCGGTGTACAGCTTTTCACGGATCATGGATGGGTCATTGCGCTGCGCACGCAGCTTGACGATGGGTCGGTTGAAGAACGTGTCACCATTTCCGACGTCAAACTTGATGCCAAACGACACTTTGTCGTTCTTGCGCGTGGCTTGACCTGAGATCTTAAACTTCGTCTCTTTGACCGAGTAAACAGTATTGGCATTGATAAATTTGAAGCCAGCCTTGATGGCTTTACGCTTTTTATCTAGCGGGTTGTTCAGCATATCGGCTAGGGCAGTGGGATCAACAGTGAAATGGATTGTGGCAACCTGGGTGTCGTCAAAGGCTTTGGATGGGCTAGCGCGGATGTCCTTGTAAACCTGCTTGATTGGGCGAATATCTGAAATCGTAGTATCGCGCTCAAAAAACTCGTTCAGAGAGGCCTTCTTGCCCTTGAGGAGACGCTGGAAATTCTCGCGCTTGACCACAGTGCCCTTGCTGTTGACCTGAACATAGCGGTAGCTCTGTTGAGCAACTGAATCGGGAACCTGGCCGGTCCACAGAGGAAACGTATTGTTTGAACTCAAAGGGTAATACACCTTGTTGATCTCAACGCCAAACTTGTTGTCGGCAGCACTTGGGAAACCGATTACATTGAAGGTTGCTGCAGCAAATGAGGAAGAGGTTGCATAAAGGGAGAAATGGTCTGTGAGTATGGCGGTATTCAGGTACTGCAGTTGTTGTGTGCATTCAAAGGTGCTTCGTAAAGACGAGAAATGACATAGAGTCGATGAACCCAATTGCCGGACTAAAGTGATTCCAAGATGCGGTGGAGAAAAATTGGTGCGTTCACATAGGGAAAGTGGAGTAAAAATTCAAGATGGAAGCTCTTACCAGCGGTGACTCCGGAAGCCACGGCCAAGAGGGCCGGGAGAACGAGAAGTATCATAGCGTTGGAAAAGCGAATAGAAACCAAAAAAAATTACAAGACGGGGGGAAAAGGTCAAAAGGAAGAGGAGACGGAAAGGAATTCCTTCAATGAAATGAAAGGAAGAAAGAAGGATTAAGATTCAAAAAAGAGTGAAAGTCAAGTGGGAGGGTCAGATATTTAAAAGAACCCTGGGATTGTTCTCCGAGGTACCCCTTCAATGTCAACACACTTCCAGTAGAGCCAGCACGGTGGCAGCAGATGAGCAATGCGCAGTATGGCGTATGCCTTGTGTCAAGAAAATTTTAGAGTCAGAAATAGTGCCCCAGAACTCGGTGCGGCCGGGAAGAGCAAGTTGTGCTGCTTTCAACAATGTGAGACGAGGTATCCCTATTTCTGTCACTTTTACCACATTCCTTTCCTTCTTCAGATCATTCCGGGCTATCTTGACACCAAGCTTGATCCCTCCTTGAGGCCGTTTTGAAGGTTCCAGGCATCCCTTTTCGTTAAACAGAAGCATACAGCCCATATCTCCTCTACATCTGTTTGTGCAAGAAGCGGGCTCCTTCAGAGCAAACCAAAGGGAGTCATGGAGTGACTCCCGGAATAACGGGAGGTATGTTGTGTCTAACACAGGACAGAAAATACGTACTCGCGTACTACAACTGTTGACTCTGTACTCTTAGCATTAAGACAAATCTTGGAGATCGACAGCAAATAGTTGTGCTCTCCACCACGGGAGTTTTCATTCTGCTAGTTCTAAGTTTGACGGCGACTTTCATCTTGTTCCTTCTCTTTCCTCTCTAGCAATCTTCACTCGATCAATCAGATTGCCACAAAGTACGCAACCAGCGTATATTGCCATATCCAGTCAAACACACGACCAATGGACGACTGGCCGGCCGACTACTGCTCTCCCTCCTTTTTTGCCACCGTAGCCCTTCCCCGCATCTCTCAGAGCCCAGTTAGCACCCAGCTCACTCAACTGTGTCTCTTCCACCCCGCTGTAGTCTCATTGATCTGTGGCACATTTGATCGTGCTTTGTGTGTTCTATCCCAGACCAAATTTCAATTGCCAACCTTCATTTTCTCGTCTAACTGTCGCCCATCTTAAGAATACCAATAGTAAAAACAGCTACTAAGCATTGGTACCACTGCTTTTTTCCCGCACCATGAACCGATGTTAATCGCTAAGTCTCTGACTTGTATGCAAATGCTCTGCTGCTGAGATGGGAGCTGCATAACGTGGTAAGCTCATTCTGGGCATTGTAGGTATGCTTCATCAAAATGGCGGAGGCTGTGAGAGCAAGAAACATGCAGCATCTTCATCCCTGGATTTCGGCTCTTTGGCCTTTCCTTTTTCCTTGTCAGTCTATTTTTGTCAGCGCCCCTTGATTTTAAGTATTCCCCGTTACGCCCTTGATGCTATCCATCGCTGTTGTCCCTCGAAGTTCTCTCTTGGCAGTGTCCTTTGATGATGTCCCTTGGTGATGTCCCTTGGTGATGCCCCTTGATGTTGTCCCTTGATGATATCCCTCAATGTTGTCCCTCAATGCTGCCCCGTCATGTCTAAACTGACTAACAAGCAATAGGTAGAGTGGGCAACGTGCTACTTACCAGCCAAGTCGAATAACATGACGACCTAAGTTTATTGTCGGTAGTCCAAGACCGTTCCGTTCTCGCTCTCAATACGCCCACTTGACACTTTTCCTAGCTCTCCTTCTGAAGGTAATGGGCTGCTTAGGATTGAGAGTTGAGAGCTTGGTAGATTTGGCGGGTGTTCTTCTGGATTATCAATTCGAACTTCCTTAGACCACACAAAGATGGTCCTGGTTTAAAGGACAATTGTGTCAGGAGTTGACAAGTGAAAGAAAGATAACATAGGGAAGAGTTGCTGTGCCTGACAATAGACATATCTTGCTTTAGTTTCTGGAAAGCCGTTTACCCTGGAAACGCTACCTCTTGTGACTGCCAACCATTCTTTTTGATGTTGCTTTTTTTTTTCAATCCTAACTTCATTGGGTTTCGAGGGGCGCACCTGTGCGGTCGACACCAAGACGATAACCGATGGAGGAACTCCACCGAGGAAGAAGGAAATAGGGGGAAGTGCAAGGATTCTAGAGAAGGAAGGTGTGATTGCGATATCATTTAATGGGTCCTTCAAGAGCAATTATCTGCAGTTGTGCAATAGAGTACATGCTGCTCGACCAATGTTCTACAAGGATCAATCTAAACCGATGGATCTATCTCTCCTTCAGCCTTTGAACAACAAGTCCAGTGAGCTCAATGCAGGTGACTATAGAGGCAGGAATTACTCTATCCTGTCAATCCGGCGCTCAGGGCACCTGCAAGAATCTCTCTAAGATTGGGGCAAAAGCTCGAGGACATTAAGGTATAAAGAGGGGGAGAGTACTGATAGGTATGGGTTTCTCATTTGCTTCAGCTATGCTGGAGGCTGCGTCTTAGAATTGCTGCTCCTCAAAGAACTATTCACAAAATGGTTGAAAGAGGAGCACAGCTGCCTTCTTTTGGGACGGCAGCCTTCGAAAATTTACTGTCTGGATGAATTTCATATATCCATATACGAGGGAGGAAGGAAGCAGTCCAGCCTCAAATAAAGCGTGTGCCAAGAAGAGCTCATGCATTGCAGATGAGCAGATGGAAGCAAATATTCTTTTAAACTCTTTTTATTTGGCAACAGGTACCATATTTTGGAAAAGTCCAACACTTTGCATGGTAACAGTCTATCACGTGTGAAAAGAAAGAGGCCACTGTATTAGTGTAACCTTTTTTTTTTTTTTTTTTTTTTTTTTTCGAGGAAAAGGGCTAGTTAATCACCATTAAAATTCATATCAAGTCGATACTGACGTACCCTCTACAAAGTCGCCCACCCAAGCAGGCTCTTCTGTTGCTGCAACTGCCACAAAGCGGTCGTTCACTCAGCAGATGGAGTTGGAGAAACTCCGGTTGCCACGATCCCACAGAATCACTGCGAAACAGATTAACGACATTTCGCATTCCGAAAAGTCGACAAGAAAGCGAAATCGTCGACTCAGACGTCCTGAAAATAATAGCACACGTGAGGTTATCGAGCAGCTGTCTGACAAGCAGAACGTCCTAAAGACAGCCAACAGTTTGGGAGCCATAGACTCTGCCCGCCGCTTCCATCGGTCTGTTGAGGATGACTTGAAGGCATTCGAAGCTTCTACCGTGCGGCAGCGAGATTTACGGAATCAGCGCCTCAGGACAGCTAAGGCATGGGCAAAACTCGGTGCAGCAGAACGCACACATGTCCGAGAGCATGTCAGACAACACGATGTGAAGAATGATGGAGCACGTAAGTACCATGAAAATGAGCATATTGCCTTGCCTATCGTATGGAAAAAACATGGAGCTCAAATCAATTTCTTTTTACGTTCTAGCCGTAGGTGCAGTATTTTATGGAGACGGCTGGTGCTCTTCATGCTTAGCCCACCATATTCATCGAAACTCGGGCGGACGTTTTAGACACATTTTGCAGTGCCCCAAGGAAGAAAAGAAGTATTTCAAAGTCATGCTCATCGGAGATGCAGGAACTGGAGTAGGCAGCCGCATTAAAGGCCACGCACGACGAGGAGGAGGAAAGATGAGAAAGGAGCATCGACAGCACTGCACTGTCGGCATTACAGCTCCAAAAACATGCATTTTTGCTTCCAAGAAGGCAGGTACTAGTTCTCTTGCTCCTTCAATGTCTAAAAGGATTTGGTATAGCTTCTGTATCCAGTTAAATTCTCGAGCGAACACTCGCTTTCGTCAGATTGACGTAGAGATTAGATTGTAAATTTTGAAGGAGTTGTCATTAGAGTAGAAGCATTTTTGCCTGTCCATTCACCGTCAAAGTCTTCAACAGACATATTGTCCACTAATAACACCAGTTTCTAGAGAGCTATAAACAACTTCATCTATGATCGTCACCACGACTCGAGGCAGTAAAAGTGATTATCATCTTTTGAGCGGTTTTGTTTCTCAGTGTCAGAATATCTTGACCACCTGTTGAAATAAGTGCTTCTCGACCCTTGAAGGTGGTTTCACTAAGAAGCATTTCTCAGGAGCCTCCTCTTGATCGACTCGCATCCTTCAGCTTGATCAGCCATATTCCAACTGCTGCTACTGCAGGTTTGAAGATACCGTTCGAATTGACCTCCTTCCACGTTCTCATGTTTCCTTGAAACACATCAAGATCAAGCTTCCTCCAACAATGCTCCTTCTGATGCCAGTCATCTTGGTAACAGGGGTATTTGCACATCTCCACTCGTGGTTTTACCTGTTCGTTGTTGGATTGTCTTCCCATCGGCGTCACAAACTTGCAGGGCCCAATCGAGGAGTGTTAGACCTTCTAGTGCTATATAGGGCGAATGCTCCGTCCGTGAGCTACCGAGCCTTGGTCTAATAGCTCTGGCTAGGATGGCTATCTTTGGTTATCTTTGGTTATCTTTGGGACGTGTCAAGTGGTACTAGATTGGAAGACGTCTTCTGTCACATCAAGTTGTAAAATCAGGAAGTTGAGGATCCGGATGAGTTTCTTATTTCATGAGACTATATCTTTTAATGATGTCTTGAGCACCTTTTCAACCGTCTTAAGCTGTCTCGGTTTGTCTTCGAAGACAGGCGTCTCTTCATAACCAGCTCTGTAGATAGTGCTAAAATGAATGCACGGCACTTTCGAGATTGTCCTTGTGTTGAGTCCTATTGACGCTCCTCCTAGCGGCCTCCCAGCTTTTGTCTCCATCGTTCGAAGGAAATCAACCTTGACTGTTTACGGCGGTTTTTCAAAAAGCATGCAACCTCTGAGAAACCACTCCAAGTTACTCAGGAGCGATTCCAATTCGCCAAAAATCGCAAAGCTATCATTGACTGGTCCGCCGTCGGGATTACGAGGTCTAGGAACAATGCGACGACAACTGTTTCATGGGCTCTTAGTCCCAATCAAGTCTCCTTCGAAACCGAATCCTTGACCGGGATAACCTTCAAAGCAAAGTTACAAGCAAATGTATCTGGAGGGAGTGTAACGGCTACGAAGAGGTAGGGATAGATCCTCCTCTCATTTGAATATGGCAGGTGCGGGTGCAACGAAACTGAGGCACAACCTTGGGCAAACAACCTGGGTTGGGTGGGGCCCAAGACTTTGTCACGAGTTACGGGTTGCAATACCTCTATTCTCCGTCTTGATATTACATCGACCACTCTTTTCGAGTTTTTTTTATCTGTCTAGTCCTTGGCCATGAATCTTCACATCCCCCCTATTCGCTGTTTTTTTGACTCATGGGCAATGCGTTCCGAGAATGAAGGTGGTTCAGTCATGACCCTGTAATGAGATAATTCTGATGGTATTTCGTGATGGCGATGCTAATGCCAATGGTCTTGGTGATGCTCATTGCTCATTAACACCTGAACATCAGCACCATTGGCTAATGAAGAAAGGAATATTAGACACCTCTTCCCCTCCTTTTAACACATTAGCCAGAAGGGGGCGAAGGCTCGAGGTGAACAAAGCGTATTATCCCTTTGGTTCCACAAAACCAATCATTGAATGGGGAGCACGTACTCGGCTTGATTGCATCGAATAACCAAGGCCAGCATGTCCGAGTCGTTTGAGCCAATCCAACAGCTCACGTATGATGTATCCTCCAAAGTTAGCCCAAGCCTGTCGTCATGTGGATGAATTTGGAAGAAGAGGTCGATGAAGGTGTCTAACCCGCCGATCCATTTGTGCCTGGGGAGCATTAGGTTTAGCACCTTAAACAGCCTATTTTGTGCGTACGTGAAATCTAGCTCTTCCTTGAACTCTGTTCAAGGTTTCCCGACGGGCGGAGAATGGAAGTGCCTGTTGTCTGTCGGCCATTTAACTGCCCCTGCTCCTGATTTTGCTTTTGAAGCTATTTGCATAAAAATCCTTTGTCGACTCTTTCTTCAACATATTTTTTTTTACCTCTTCACCTTCCATTGCTTTGCGCACCCTTCTCATCCAGAAGATTAGTCTCCTGTAAGGACTCCCTACAGCGGAAAAACCAATAGACCATCCCTTTAATTCTTAATCAAAGAGTTCGCACAAGATATTTTTAAAGAGATCATACTAACCGTTCACACAATTCTTACTTCTCAACATTACGGTCCTCGCCTCACTGTGGTCTCGAGTAGAGCAAGCGCTTTCTCTTGCAGCAGGCGCAACCCCCTCTCCTCTTCCTTTGCCGATTCATTTCTTGTATCCGAGCACACACCTTCTTTTCACCCTTCACCTCCACACTGCTATCCTCATATTCAAGGCGCACACCGTCTTCAACCGCCTCTTTTACATTTTTCTCAGGTAAAGACTATTCCACAACACCAGCAGAAGCGGTGATATGGGACAAATAAGAGACCCCAGCCAACTAATCCCCATGTCCTCCTCCGCTCAGCTGTTGGTTTTTTAGGCCAACAAAAGAACCCTACTCCAACTGAACTCTTTGGGCGTGCACCCAACGTAATTACCACAGCAAAAAAATATTCGCCCTCATCATCGATAGAGAGTGCTTCTAATTCAAAACCATGGGAGCTCTCAGGTACACGGTAAACTCAGTAATTCGGAGCCACTGGAAGAAGGTCATCTTCCTCTTCCTCTCCCTCACCATCATCCTCGCCACCACCATGCGAGTCGACGTACATTACAATACTTGGAGAAGTCGGGTAGACCTTGAAATCTTCGACCTTCAGACGCTTTCAGCGAATCCCTCATCATTAACAAAACCCTTTACCATCAAGTATGGAATGTACATGTACCTTGGATGTACCGCAAGCCCATTGGCCTCCATCTTCTGGCATGTCGCTCAAGCAGTCAAAGTCTGTGATCACTCCAGTGCGGACCGAATGTGTGATGTCAAATTGAAGAGAGATTACAACTATGACCAGCTCGGGGTCAAGGCTGGGGAGTGGCTTCAGTCAGACGAATTTTCACAGATGTTGGATCAAAACGAGGTCATAATCAAACTGGATGACGATACCTTTGTTCTAAAGGATGACCTCGACAGCTTGGTCGAAGCCTTTGTCAAGTCGGATTGCAAGCTCGCAGGGGCAATCCGCAAGAGCGAAGACGGACTCTATTGGAGTGGTGGAGGACTAATGTTGATGAAAGCGGATCTCTTGAAACAACAGCTTCGAGAGAACGGAGAGCCGTTGCACCATTACGACCGGTTTGATGATGTTCAAGTTTCTGCCGTGCTTAATATCCGGGATCCAAAATCGGTGTGTAATATCGACGTCAATGCGTTCAAGCACCGATATTATACAGACAACCGGATGACGATTAGCTTCACCCCCTATGTCAAGTGTTAGACGATTAATACAACCCAAGCACCATCGCCTTTTAATCCTTGCGCCTGCCTTAATATGGTGTGTTTTTGTTATGGATTCCGCCCCTTGTCGAACTTGACTACTACTGGTACCCGAAGAGTTGAATACGCCATTTGCTTTGATCTAGTCTTAGTCACTCCGATTAGATCTGCCAAGGCCACAATACCCGCTCCACCGATGAGACTCGCTCCGCTTGTCCTCCAGAAGAGTTTGCCGTGCCTTTGATCTGTCTTGCAATCAGAATGTCCATCATAACTCCCCAACGCCTTCATCCACGGAACTCGTGGAGTCTACGTAGGATAGCATCAGCCTACAATGAATCCTCTGTGTAGAGGCATACAACCATGAGTCTATGCATATTATGGTTTTTGGTTTTTTGCGAGAACTCGCCTTCAGACGATCAACCCCAGATTAACCAGGATTCCAGGTTTGTCTCATACAAAGCACCAGCCAGTGTTCAGGCTCTGTTTTGTGAGCATCTTCCAGAGGTAAAATGCGTAAAAGCTTATCCGCGCCAAACCAATACCTATTGCTTAGTGTGGACTAGGACCACCTTGGACCGATCTTTAAACTAATCGGATGGAGGCAAGGCCAATGGCAAACAGGCAGTTTTCGGAGGGTCCTCGCCTTAATTACAAGGCTGCTAAGAGGATTTAATTGGATCAAGAAGTCCCAAGTGGCAGAAGAGACTTCGAGCTGAGAGAGGGCTGTCAAAAACTAGAGAACTGCACTTCATTCACCCAGTCGGATTAAGCGATTTACATTTCAAGCGCTTCTGTCTCATGTCTAGGAAGCAGTGAGCCTCGAGGATCCCCAAACGAATGATGCTCCTCGTCATACCCTTGAACAACTCCTGTCAATCTCGGGTTCCTACATGACGACAGCGAGCGGAGGAAATATCCAGAAGGAGTCCGACAGAACAAGATAAACTTATTTTTTTTTTTATTTTTTTATTATTTTATTTGGTACGACGATCTCTTCACCGCTGCTATCCAAGTAGCCTTCTTGCTCTCAAGGAGACCCTTGCTTTGTGCTTTTGCAGTTACAAGCTAAGTGAAGGTAGACAGGTATTTGATGTACCTTGAGAAGGCAGGAGATCAGCGGACGAAACTGAAGATACAAAATGGAATGTTCGTTGAAACTGACAAAAGTTCAAGCGTTGGCTGGAGTGTGTAGACGTATCAGGATCTTCTGCAGGGCCTTCCTTTTCTTATCATTTTCGGTCATGGCAACTTTGATGACGACTTCGACACAGAGGACCTACACTGTAATGAAGCAGAAGCTTAGTGGAATGCTGGATAGCGCACTGCCTTCGGCGAGCCATAGTTTCTATCCAAGACCCGGCACTTACAAGCGCACATTTTCTCTGGAGAGGTCAAATCTCTCGTTCGATGTATAGCACTCCGATGAATCCACATGTCAAGTCTGCATTTATGCTCCTCAGGAACTCAAGCCTTAATATATGTGATTCTTATCTTCATGATACATCCTTTCTGAGCTTCTTTACCACTGATGTGAAAGAGAGTTGGCGAGAAAGAGAGTATTCATGTGCACATAGGTGTGTGTGCAGACCACTTGATCGGTCGACGAAGTAGAACAAGGGCCCAAACCGATAAGCCTAGATCTCACAGGAGCTACAAGAGTTGCTCTCGCCTCTTCGACTCATTGACCTCATAAATACTCAACGGTAGGCAAATGACCATCAGGTTACTCAAAGACTGGATAGAGTTCCCATCATGCGGCGGGGAGGCTGATCTGATGGCCCAAATCTAGCATGAAGAGCTAGTACGGTCTTGTCAATTAATTCCCAGCATATCTAGCAACTGTTGATCTTTCGGACATTACAACACCTCTGTCGTCTTTCGTCTGAACGGCTTTGATGGCAAATATAATAGGAGAGTCGAGGCTAATGACTTTGTTATGGTACTTTGGGTAACCTAGGCATGGCTGACTGCCTTGATGATTTTTTCGACCGTCAGCTACAACGGCAGGGTTCCTGGACCGGAAACAAAGTCAAGCACTAGCACCATTCACAGACCGAACCAAAACTTTAGAATTCCTCTACATTGTTTTTTCTTTTTCAGTAAACCAACTTCTTGTTTCCACGGTATTCTGTAAAGTCTGAAAAGCGAGGCACACGGATGACCGCCCTCTACAAAAACTCAAACTGTCCATTCCATTGCTACTACTACTACTACTACTACTACTACTACTACTACTACTACTACCCCCTGCCTAGCAAGCATTCGAGCTCGGTTTAGAGCTGATACCTTACCTTGCTGGTAAGGCCGAGGCCGTCAATATTATGGCGGCCCATAAGAATAATCAGCTTTTGTTCCTCAGAGCCGTTTCAGGGCTGCAGAAGCTTTGCATTTGTCTAGTATGACAAGAAAAGGAACTTTAACCTTCCTCGTTGTCATGCCCAAGGTGAGAGTATTGCTGCTAATGGCTTCATTCTCTATTTTTTCTTGGAGAGAATACGATGGTGAAAATGACCGATGTAGCCAACACACAGTCCCAAGCAAAAGATCAAAGGAGTCATTTCATTCCCGGAGACGATGTTCCAGAAAATCGCTCCCGTTGTTGGAGCATAATAGGGGAGAAGTGTATAGTATGAAAATTGTAAATTGAAGTTTACCCCGTTGACCTGAATGTCAGCTCTTTCTCGCCAGAGATTCGCAGAGGCGAACAAACCGCGGTGGTGAATCGCTGGGTGATCTACCTGGCTCTCCTTGAGAGCGATGCGTAGAATTTCCTGAAGCAACAACATGGATGAAAGCTATGTGTATCTGTGGGGCTGGTCCAAAAAAAGTGACGCCCAAGGGTCTGATTTCAGGTGAATCACTATCGATGCTGTTGCAGGAACTCGTGAAACGAGTAAGGTTTTATTTTGTGGGAAGTGGACAGCGAATACAAGCGAATGTGTTTCTTTTGGACCCACGACAAAGTTCGTCGAGGGTGAGGATTCGCAAGGGATTGAGCCCACATGGCACCAAAAGACGACAGAATTAGGTTGTGCGACAGTTTTCAATAGTATTCCCTTCAGTGCAGAGCGATGTAGATGAGACTAGGATGATCTGCACACGTACAATCATACATCTGGGTCGCGCCAATCCGATGGTTGTGCTACACCGGTAGTTTCATCCGATGTTTGCACCCACGGAAAGTCAAACACAAGCTTGTCATGAAAAGGGTCTTTTTTTATGCGCGCCACAAGCTGGATGGTTGAGAATTCTATCAAAATGGCGAATTGCTAAAGCTCTTTTGGGAGGGGAGGGTGGGTCTTTAGTTACTGTCCATTTGTCCCTACGGAATCAGTAACGCATTATCAACGGTTTTCATCGTCACTTGTTGTGC
Organism: Mortierella sp. BCC40632; assembly: GCA_011634665.1. Classification (NCBI taxonomy): domain Eukaryota; kingdom Fungi; phylum Mortierellomycota; class Mortierellomycetes; order Mortierellales; family Mortierellaceae; genus Mortierella; species Mortierella sp. BCC40632. Next base: position 741,214 of record WAEK01000006.1, read on the forward strand.
TTGGAATAGAGTCACAACTGCGCCAACCCAGTCTTTCACCAGGACACACCAGCTCACCTACTCAGGGAGATCAAGTTGTTTGCGCGTACGAAAATCTTGTCCCAAAGATGGAACAGACACAACATGACTTTGATAACCATCTATTGGACGATACTCCCATTCAAGAAGTGTAGAGGTGCTGGTACCGTATGCGGAATGTTCGGCTGTTTTATGTTGCCAAGCCTCCTGCATCGTACATTGACTACACACAACAGCCCTGCTCAAAGGTTCTTTAGGCGCACATTGAGAGTGAAGCGGCCGATGACTGAGAATATAAATAACAAGCAGGAAGAACTTACTTGAACATCATCCGTTTGACGATGCGTTTTTCACCAACACTACTCCTGACTCTTACCCTAACAGCTGCACTTTCCCTTTCGGGGGTCAGTATGGCTGCTCCTCGCAACCTCACCCAGGAAGATTTTCGCACTTGGACTGAGACCATTCAGAAAGCCAGTACTGAAATTGGTATTCAAGGCATGGCCATGACCATCGTCTACAAAGGAGAGACCATCTACACCCAGGCGTTTGGCAAGAAGAATAACAAGGATCCGTTCACTACCGGTGTAAGCTTTGGTTCGTCGACGGCTCCAAGAGCAGATTTGGCCCATCCTCTATTCCTTATACTCTAACCACATTGGTCTTTGGAACACGGATCTACCTATTAGACTGTCACAAACATTGCCTCATTGACAAAGGCATTCACAGCTGCGGTTGTTGGCGAGCTTGTTGCCGAGGGGAAGGCCGACTGGCTGGACTCTGTCAACGAATACGTCCCTGAGTTCAAGTCCAAGAACCCTTATTTAACAGCAGATATCAACTTCATCGACCTGCTTGCCCACCGCGCGGTATGTTAAGTTTTTACTTACTTGAAAGCTATTCGCAAGGCTAGTGGTTGCTTGATTGACACTCACTCGCATCCTCCACTCTCTTTCTTGTTCATATATGCCTTGATCGATTGGTAGGGCTATCCCATGCTTGACTTGCATTGGTTCCATCGCACTGAGAGCCGTCCAGAACTCATCAAGCAGCTTAGGAATGTTGACCCAGTGGCTCCTATTCGCACCAAATGGATCTATAACAATATCCTTTATGCTGTGGCGGGAGAGGCATCGGGTCGAATTGAAGGGAAATCTTGGGAAGAGGCTGTCCGTGACAAGATCCTGATCCCTGCAGGAATGACTAGCTCTGGGTTCTCTGTGAAGACTATGTTGACCCGTCCAAACCATGCACTCCCATACTCTTCCAAGTCTTTTGAGGCTGCCCAAAGGGGAGAAAATGATCCAATTCCTCCAGATACGAGCAAACTCACAGATGCGCCTTCAGGAGATATGTTCTCGAACGTGATCGATCTCGCCAAATGGGCCAAGATCATGCTACGCCAAGGCAAGCTTGACGGCAAGCAGGTGTTGCACAAAGAAACTGTTGAAACGGTTACCAAAGGCTGGATGGTAGTTGATAGTGGACCTACAGCTTACGGACTTGGATGGCTGATCGAAAATTACAAGGGGCACCGCATGGTCAACCATGGTATTGATCTACATTTGTCATGACAACAAACTTTGGAAGGCCATGTGGGCTTTCACGAGTCTGACTATTCTTCGATAATACGATCTCTAATTCTTTTGAAAAAATCGAATCCACTCCCCTCTCCCCTTCCTCCAACTCTACATAGGTGGTGCCAATCCTGGATTCCGTAGCCATTTGACGCTGTTCCCTAACGATGATTTGGCTATTGTAGTGATATCCAATAAGGACATCAACAACATCGTCGCCCATGTGCCCTTGTACATTGCCGATTACATCCTAGACCTACCCAAGACCAATGACTGGCTTTTTAAAACCCTAGTTGACTCCGATAGAAACGTGTACCAGACTCGAACACCTGCAAGTTTGGAGAGTTTCTTCCCACCTCAAGTCAAGAACAAGCCCCCAACACGCAAACTTGAGGACTTTGAGGGCGAGTACACCCATTCATATGGCCCCGCACTGTCGCTATCTGTCAAGGGCAAGGGAAAGCCCAGTGGAAAGTCGATCGCCTTCAAGATGACCGCCTATGAGGGTACCCTCGAGCATTACCATTATGACTCGTTCCGTCTTCGTCTGGTTCACGCGGGTAATACGATGACAGTTTTGCTGTCTTTTGTCACTGGCAACAGCGGTTCAGTTGAGCAACTCCGGTTTACGACAAGTGACGAGACGATGGTGTACACCAAGGCCGCTCGAGCTTAAAAGAAGTCGGGTTGTTTGAAAATTTTGAGTTGATCTGCTACGGAGGGGTTGCCAACAAATATAGGAGATCCCGCAATGCTGTCAGAATAATTTTTCAATTGGAGCGCCACCGTAGCATATGACCAACGCCACCCTAAAGATATCACTCCAACTACCACAGTAACAATTATTAAAGGAGGTCAGAACTATCAAGAACCTGCAACAAACTTTCGTCCCCATTCTCTGATTGTTGACTGATAGATCGGAAGCAATTGTCGTCCTCCTTGGTGCAACCAACTACATTAGATCCCACTAGCTCAAATTAAAAATTAAAAAAGTGAAAGCAAAGATTGACGGACAAAACATCCTTCATCCTGTCACTTATATCCTTCTGCCCTGAACTAGTCCTGATTGACATTTTACTAACGCAACTAACATTGTACTGACACTCTTTACATGTCACTGTTCTCACTCAACACTCAGCCTAACTCTATTTCTCCTCTGACTGCAAAAACAATCAGTCTTGCCAGCGCAACAGCGGAATTCATAAAGAGCACACTCAGTGATTCTTGAAGTCTACCTAACTGTCTCATGCTGTTGCCAAGCTGATAGGCTACACTCTAGAATCCCTCAGTCGTGAATCAGAGGACTACAATATTCCTGTCCGCATTGTGGGGTAATAGTGTGTAGATTGAATCTTGAACAAGTAGAGTAACCCGGACAAAACTCTCTACCTGGATGAGGCTTGATCCAACCTGCACATTCGTTGCGCATTTTCATGTGCCCTCCAGGCTTTCGAGTCGAGAAGATTTCGCCCACCTAGAGGGGTTCCAGTTTGACTCTTTTGGACACTTTTGACAAGAACGGCGCCAATACCTTTGGCAATTTTGTATCAGATCATTTAATGACGAAAACCGGTCCCCATAGACTCTGACAATCACCACGGAGTGACTTTGAAAAGGCGGGGGGAGGAGGAGGAAGAGTTTCCCAGCAAACTGTTAGTTCACAAAAACCTCAGCCACCCAAGAATCGGTTCCAGACGCGACGACTCCCCCTATCTTTCCACCTACTTTCTTATCATTTTCTCCCACTTCTAGCGGAGACCCTGTACATACATATTTGATGTTTTTATCTGTTGCTATAGAGAATTGCTAGGACTATGGACAAAAAAGTACTATCTGAAAAAGGTACAAGGTACCGCTTGACAAAAAAGAAAGTACTCCTCGACAAGAAAGGACAGTTCGAAATATAAAAAAAGAAAAAAGGGAAGAATCTATTACTGTCTCCATGCTAGATGTCGACACCGATTTCAGGCACTACGTACTGTGATTATCTCTCTGACCCGTACTGACAGAGTGGTACATAATGTTAAACTCGCTAGCACTCCCAAGCTAACAAGGACTGCGTATCCTCTTTGCTCACCCTAGGTCAGCTCCTTTATAAGCCGATATCAGAATGGTGGCTTTGTTGGGTGGTCGAATGCGAATGAGGATTGCATAATCGAAAAAGAACAGCGATAAGCCGCTTGCTCTAGATAATGACATTTGATCAGTATTTTCAAGGCACGCGAGGACTACAGCATCTCTATTGATGCGCTGCCCCCCCCCCCCTTCCCCAAGTATGATGTGCGGATGACATCTCTCTGTTTACAAGAACAATAAGCATACCGCGCCTCGTCGCAGCTGCCCTGGCTCTCCTACAACTAACGTGCTCATCTATTTGAGCATGGCAATTTTGCATCCATATGCAGTTCTATTCGTTGAGCGGGAACATTTACAGAACGTCGCCTCGATGAAAAAAAAAAAAAAAAAAAAAAAGGCTATGCAATGTAGATGTCATGATAAAAACCATTCTGGTAGTATCAATCCCGTGCTTCTTGCGTACTTCAACGGCCAGACTTGAGAGCAAGATGTTTACTCTTGAGCTTGCCGAAATAACTCCCGATATCGCACTATGCGCAACGCAAACTTGAGTTGAGGATCTTGGATCCTGTGGGGTGGTAGGAAATTTTCGTTCTCTCTGATAAACGTAGTGATGATAAGAAAAGAGAGAATGCTCTTTGTCGCCTCAGGTAAACTCACCGCCACTGAGGAATAGGTGAGAATGGTTGAATTGTAGCATCTTGAATGATAGCGAGCTTTGGGTCGACTATGGCCCCCCTATCACCCAAGTAGGTGAGGCACGTCTCATGGCCACAAACAGCAAAGATGCCAAGGGCAAAGCGGCCTTGAATATATTCCAGTCTTTCGTCCCGACATGCGGGGTATTATCGAAGGGGGGGCATGGGTATCAAAAGAAGCAGTCGCCAGTTGAGGGTTATAGTGCTCTTTGAACCTAATCCTGTTGGCCTTCTGATGAGCGCTGCCAGACCACTGGATGGGCCTGTGAGATTGAGGCACCAATGCGCCTTCAAAAGCATATTTTGGTAGCCCCTTTAGAGAAGCCAAGCACCGCTGTCGCACCACTGGAGGGCACTGCCTTCGTAACCAACCGGATCAGATAAAGCCTCGACTACTCCCGGACTTCTTCTTGTGGTCCGCACGAAATCTGGGCGGGCCTTGAACAGATTGACAGGGTAACAGGTATGTTGAACTGGGCTTTTTTTTTTGTGGGAGTCCCATGAAAATTTGAAGTCTTTGAACGCATACTGCCCAGGTATGTACCTCCTCCAGTGGATCGAGACAGACGGGTGAGCGTAACACAATGGTTCCTAGCGCATTTTAAGAATACAACCAAACCGAGGGATTTCTCAGAGCACCACTCAAAGCGTCGACGTGCAAAGAGATAGAAAAGTATGCTGCGAGGTCACTCCTCAACCTGGGTCTAGGCAATAGAAAATGAACGAGATGAGATTCAAGGAATTGGAGAACGAGGAGAAATGAAGACAAGAGACTGCGTTATGATCCCATGGGTTTTTAATATTTCCGCCTCATTTTCGGGGTCAACTACTGACGGATGATTTTAACGTTGAGCTCATTCTCTCAAGTTGCTGTCTTTCATACCCCTCCAGTTGTATCTTGGCTGGTAAGCTCAACGCCCAAAAGTATCTCACTCTTAAGAATCAATAACACACTCCCAGTAGAAAGATAGCCCTTCTATGTTGACTCCTATAGCCCTTCTATGCAGACTCCTTTGAAGAACATCTCTTCTCAAGCTACTCTTTCTCCCCTTCCTTCCCCTCCCTTCTCTGTTTACTGCTCATTCCACATCATTCTTTACAGTGAGCCAAGAACTGAGACCCCAACAAGGCGAAAGCGTCTAAAAAGGCTCTGTTACCCTATTCCCCTCCTTCCCTCCTCCCCTCCTCCAAGTCTCACTCCAAGATTCACACACACAGGTGTTGTCTGTCCTCTACACAATGTTTGGAACACAGAAAAAAATAAGGGCCGAATGTGCTCGAATACCAATGACAGAAGTCAATTGACTATCGCACAGCTTTGAACTTTATGGGAAAAAAATCGCGCAATCCTTCTCCAATGACTACACTCGACTCGAAAAAAAAAAAAAAAAAAAAAAAAAAAAAAAAAAAAAATATTACGAAAATAACAAACAATTTTTTTTTCTTTTAGAGGGTAATCATCATGGCTGAGACGAGGGCCAAGAAGGTAGCCATTCCTGAGGCTGCCATCTTGACTGCACTGTTCCCAGAGGTGTTAGTGGGCGTAATGCCGGACGATGCGGTAGGCAGGACTTGAGCAGAGTCCGTGGGGGTAATGGTACCGTTGACTCCATTCTTATTCTTGTTGTACCACTCGAGCTGAGCTTGGTATTGAGCGGTGTAAAGCTCGAGCTCATCCTTGGGACAGGGACCCATGCACATTCCGACCTTGGTCATGAAATCGACAGTCTTAGGAGAGCCACGTTCAAAGGTGTAGGAAAGAGACTGGATGAAGTAAGGCGACTTGGGATCCTCAGAGTAGTTAGGGAACAACTCCTTGCCGATCTTGTTGGAGCAGGCAGCAACACAGGCTCCGTTAGGCTTGAAGGGATAATCGAATCCGCCAGGAGGAGGAGTAATGGGGCCAGTAGGGTTGGTAGGGTCGACAGGGCCCGTGGGGTTAGTAGGGTCGACAGGATTAGTGGGATTGCCTCCTGCGTTCTTGTTCTTGTTGTACCACTCGAGCTGAGCTGGGTATTGAGCGGTGTAAAGCTCGAGCTCATCCTTAGGGCAGGGACCCATGCACATTCCGGCCTTGGTCATGAAATCGACAGTCTTAGGAGAGCCACGTTCAAAGGTGTAGGAAAGAGATGCAATGAAGTAAGGCGACTTGGGATCCTCAGAGTAGTTAGGGAACAACTCCTTGCCGATCTTGTTAGTGCAGGCAGCAACACAGGCTCCATTAGGCTTGAAGGGGTAATCAAATCCGCCAGCGGGGGGAGTAACAGGGCCGGTAGGATTGGTAGGGTTGGTGGGGTCGACAGGGTTAGTGGGGTCAACAGGGGTAGTGGGATTGCCCCCTCCATTCTTGTTCTTGTTGTACCACTCGAGCTGAGCTGGGTATTGAGCGGTGTAAAGCTCGAGCTCATCCTTAGGGCAGGGACCCATGCACATTCCGGCCTTGGTCATGAAATCGACAGTCTTAGGAGAGCCACGTTCAAAGGTGTAGGAAAGAGATGCAATGAAGTAAGGCGACTTGGGATCCTCAGAGTAGTTAGGGAACAACTCCTTGCCGATCTTGTTAGTGCAGGCAGCAACACAGGCACCGTTGGGCTTGAAGGGGTAATTAAATCCGCCAGTAGGAGGAGTGACAGAAGTAGGGGTAACTGGTGGGGCTGTGGTAGGTTTAGTGGGGTTGGTAGGCTGAACCACACCGCCCTTGTTCTTGTTATACCACTCGAGCTGAGCTGGGTATTGAGCGGTGTAGAGATCAAGCTGATCCTTGGGACAGGGACCCATGCACATTCCGGCCTTGCTCATGAACTCGCCAGTCTTAGCAGAACCACGGTCAAAGGTGTAAGAGAGAGACTGAATGAAGTAAGGCGACTTGGGATCCTCGGAGTAGTTAGAGAACATCTCCTTGCCGACCTTGTTGGTGCAGGCAGCAACACAGGCACCGTTGGGCTTGAAGGGGTAATTAAATCCGCCATCGGGAGGGGTGACAGAAGTAGGAGTAACTGGTGGGACCGTGGTAGGAGTGGTAGGTTTAGTAGTGGGGCCAGTGGGCTGAACCACACCGCCCTTGTTCTTGTTATACCACTCGAGCTGAGCTGGGTATTGAGCGGTGTAAAGGTCGAGTTCGGGCTTGGGACACTTGCCCATGCACATTCCAGCTCTGCTCATGAACTCACCAGTCTTTTCCGAACCACGGTCAAAGGTGTAGGAAAGAGACTGGATGAAGTAAGGCGACTTGGGATCCTCGGAGTAGTTAGGGAACATGGACTTGCCGACTTCGTTCGTACAGGAAGAGACACAGGCACCGTTGGGCTGGAAGGGGTAATTAAATCCGCCATCGGGAGGGGTGACAGAAGTAGGAGTAACTGGTGGGACCGTGGTAGTGGTAGTGGTAGTGGTGGTGGTGGTGGTGGTGGTGGTGGTGGTCGTAGTGGCAGGCTTATTGGCGTTGTACCAAGTCAATTGAGCAGGGAACTGAGCATAGTAGAGATCGAGCTCAGCCTTGGGGCAAGGAGTATTAGCCATACACATACCAGCTCTTGTCATGAATGCAATGTTATTGCTGGATCCACGGGCGAAAGTATAGGCGAGCGATTGGAAGAAGTAGGGGGACTTAGGGTCCTCTGAGTAGTCAGGGAACAACTCCTTACCAGCCTTATTGGTGCAAGCGGAAACGCAGGCTCCGTTAGGCTGGAAAGGATATGCGGGGTCGACAGGAGGAGGATCAACAGTTGTAGGGGGGCGAGGAGGGGGAGTGCCGGCTTTGTTGTTGTTATACCAAATCAACTTTTTAGAGTAGCTGGCGATATACGAGTCCTGCTCGGTCTTGGGGCAGGCACCCATGCACATTCCAGACTGGCTCATGAAGTCGCCCGTCTTGGCGGAGCCGCGGTCGAAGGTGTAGGAGAGGGACTCGATGAAGTAGGGACCATACTCATCAACATCATTGTAGTTCACGAAGAGAGACTTTCCGACGTCCTGTATATAAAAGAGTCCAAGTTCACACGAAACGATTAACAAAAATACAACAAGAGAGAGATAGCGCGAGAACTCGAGGAGGTGGCCCGTTGCGAAATGAAGTTATCCGAGAATTGGGTGGGGTCAGAGATACTTACGTTAGTGCATTTTGCGACACAGGGTCCCTCAGGGGCGAAGGGGAAGTAGTCAGATTGAGCGTGAGAAGCCGCCAGCAGAGTGGAGGCAACAACAACTGCAAGGATGCGCATTGCGGTAGTTGTAGGAGAGTAAAAGGGGAAACAATGGGAGAAACCAAAGAACAAGAGAAAAAAAAAAGAAAAAGAAAAAAAAGAAAAGAAAAAAAAAAGAAAAGAAAAGAGAGAGAGAGAAAAGGAGAGGGGAAGGTAAGAGGCAGAAGTATCTACTTTTTATTTATGAATTATCAGATCCTTGGAAGATGCTCCGGGTAGATGATGCGAGAGACACGTTTTGCAGTAGGATGACAAATGCATGTCAAAACAGAATGCAAAATTCCGAGTAGAAGCGGACATTGGTCTTTTCTTTGGCTCAGTGGCGCTGGTGCGACGCGATGCGGAAGCGGGTAAAATAGGAGTAAGCGCCCGGCGGTCGAGATGGAGCATATGATCGGCCTTTCATATCCAAAGTGGCAAATGGATTATGGGGAATGAAGAAGATTCAACTTCCTACGCCATGTTTTTCAACGAGGGTGCTGACACTCGAATAATAATAAAAAAAAAAAAAAAAAAAAAAAAAAAAAAAAAAAAAAAAAAAAGCTGAAAACTCAAAAGGACTACAACAGAAGACAAAGCAGCAGAGAGCAAGGTGAGCCTTTGGCGCAGAGTACCAGAAGCGGCGAGTAAGCGAGGAATAGCAAAAGGCGCCGTCTGAACTTTATTTTCCCTCGTGATCACCCTATACTCGCCCTTTGGATCTGATAACAACAAGACACAACGCCAGAGATCTGTAAACTCTCTTGTCGAGACATACCTGACCAAAGAAATAAATCTACAAATAAACAAAAAACACAAAAAAAAAAAAAAAAAAAGATGGAAAACTACCTGGACAACGTGAGAATTATGATCCCCGAAAAGTGACGAACAAAGAACTTTTTAACGATCAGATGATTTTACAACTTTTTAAATCTGATAAACAAACAGCGAGGCATTCCTCGAGGACTCGGTAAAAATGAGACTTGAGCTTTCCTCGGGTCAGGATCTCGTAGGACGTTACACTGCTCCAAAGCAGAGAGCTACATGGGCCGGAGTTTTATGCCTCCATGGAAAAGGAGAGATGCTTTATTAGGACAACCCGATCAGACTCGTTCTAGACTGAAGCTGGCTTTGTATTTCTACCCTGCATCTGCCTGGAATTTTAGCACTGGAATGCGGTCCGATTTGAGTTATCAGATCCTTCTTCTGAAAAAATAAGGTTCAAACACTGAGATTTTTTTTCCAATAGCGTAGGCGCTGCCTCTTTCCTAGACGTGAGGGCTCACTGCTTGAGAACCTCGCCTATTTCACCTCACTCCCTGTTTGGGTTAGTTCGAGGTTTAACTCGTGAACGACTGAGTGAAGGGTGCAATGCATTTTAACATTATATCCATGTCAGCTATCTCGTTTTGCAGTGGCTCACAACATTACACGTTAGTCTATCCAGATCCGCTCTTTGTTTTCTCATGCTGCACTAAAAATGCTCACAGTTTTGTATGGGTGTAGGTGACTCTGGAGCCAAGGTCCGCTTCCACATAGAATTCTGCCTTAAGCTGTTCTCAGCTTTTTCACCATGGCATTCTTCAGTCATCTAGTTTCGTGTTGCTTCATGTTGGACGTAAGACAAAGAGTATGTTCCCTAACAACGGTCATGACATAGTCCACCCAAAGGTCTAGGCGTTCTTCAAAACGTATAAAAAACAGGACAACGATCCACATTTTCTCTCATCCTCTCCTTGTCCAACTCATCTTGCTTACGCTCCAAGCTCCTTGCAACCCAATACTTCCACCATGCGTTTCATCACTGCCATCGTTGCCGCCTCTGTTGCCGCTGTCGCCAGCGCCCAGTCTGCCTACTTCCCATTCCAGCCTGAGGGTGCCTGTATTGCCGCTTGCACAATGGTAAACTCCTTCACTTGATCTTGTGCAAGCACCCTCAAAAATTCTGATGGATCAAACCACCATTAACACGGCTTTCTTACTCTCATTACCTACCCAAATAGGCTGCTGGAAAGTCACTCTTCCCCCTTTATGATGATGTCAACGAGACTGGTCCATTCTTTATCACTTCTCTCAGCTACTCTTACGAGAGCGGCTCTGCCAACACCATCGCGTTCATGACCAACGCTGGCACTTGCATGGCCAACTGCCCTATGGACCAGCAGACCAAGTACAGACAGCAGTACCCCCTCAAGAAGCAGTGGTACCAGGCCAACAAGTCTGTCCTCCGTCGCCGCTCCAGCGATTAAGCATTATTAGACTATTTTCTAAAAGTCCTCTTTTTGAGGCACGATTGCTTTGACAGTAAACGTGGGATTTGCTTATCCTCATTTTAAGCAGCTTCTAAACTTGAAAACTCATGAAGGCCTAGAACTTGGGCCATAAGAATAGATGGAAGGCTGTCGATACCTTTGTTTGTTTGTCTTCGGATTTGTAAGACTCTAAGCATTTCAATGGCTTTCTTGTGACAACGCATTGTAGACGGCAGGTTTTTCTAGGCAATCGGGTTCAATGGGTACGGAGATAAAGTGTGTTGATCTGCGGATTTGTTTACTTTAACATCTTCTTTTCTGATGGCTATCTTACTTTGAAACATGAGTAGAAGAAAAATACTTTTGTTCCTTGTTCTTGAGTGGCGAGAGAGAGAGAGAGGGTAGGAAAAGTAGGAGAAGTGGAAGAAGGAACTTTTAGTTCAAGCCTGGGGTTGGAAAGAGTCAAAGCCTGGCCCTTGAGAGGCCATGACATCGGTTTAGGTACAAGTGATTAGGATAGGAAAACCATTGTTTATCGCCACTCGTATTGTATTTCTTGATTAGTTTTGTCATCTATGGATCACCCTCCTCATATCCCGTTTCTGCTTTTGCCCTCAGGTAATGGACGACGAATAAAGGCAAAAATAAAATAAAAAATAAAAAAGGCCACGTAACTGGACATTTAAAAGGATTCAAATCCCGTGCGGAAATTTCTTTTTGCCATCTCTATCATTAAACGGTTCATCCATGCATTAGTTGTTACGGTCTCCCTTCCCCAGTAAACCCCTCACCCCTTCATACTCGTCAGTTCGCGCGAACAGCCAATCGATGCATGATGTCCACCTAGTTCACACTCAGCAAACCTTCGGGGGGTCTTGTGGAATCAAATAGTGCACAAATTCCTGCAGAGGCAATCCAAGGTTTGTCTGTTGGTCTCCGAAATCAGCCGACACAGGCGTTCCAACCAACTCATCAAAGCCCGGGTCGCTTTTTTGTTACCAACTGCAAGTACTAAGGTGACCATTACACAAGCGCTGAGGACTGATATTCGTCCGCTCATGGTGCATGGTGTTACTCCTTCAACCCCGTTCGACTGCCAAAGAGGATTCTCTTGGCATATTGAAATCACTCCAAATGCAAACTCACCCTACTCAAACCTAGCTTGGGATGCTCTTGCTGGCAACCTCCAATCAACGACCCACAAGACGACCCATGTCTTATCGAAATCCTGACAACAATTGTTGGAATTGAGCACCTCTCCCACGAATAGTGCGCAGTTGTATTTCTTATCGAACCGTGTTCTGATTCGATGGTAAGCTATATTGATACTGTTTGTAGGCATTTGACGCGACTCAAACGGATTGAACTCGCACCTTTTCTTCTTCTTTTTATTGAATTGGATTCGGTAAGAAACCCTGGGTCATAATCTGTTCAGATTTCACTCCAAGCTCAAAAAATAAAATACCTCTCAAAGAAGTCCATGAAGCAGCCGTCGCTCCAACGAGGTAGAATATAGTGTCACAATTGCAGAGAGGAGGTCGACCCTCCGCTAAGATGGCCTACCAAGAGAAATAGGAAAGGAAAATGGGGTCATCGCTGACGTGAGTGACACAGGATCGGTAAGATCTGAAGATTCAGTGCGTACCGTGTAGCGATGATGACACTTCTTAGTAATGCTATAAAGTGGTACCAGGGAGACTGGCATGATATGAACAAAAGAGAGCAGAGGCAAGCATGGTCTCCCATAGTCTAGGTGGTACTTTTTTTTTTTTTTTTTTTTTGCTCTTTGCCCTACCTTCTCCTTTGAAAGAGCTGAGTTCACTATACCCTCCCGATTGCACTCACCTCTTCGGCTGAACTATGAATTGTCATCCAATGAGTCACCTGCAGCATGGTGCTCAGGATATCTGCATCCCCAGAGAAACAAATTGTTTGGGACACCAATTGATCACGTTTGATGTGTGAAAAGAAAACAGTCATCCACGTGGCCTCAACAAACAATTGCTACTGTATCTTCCCCCCCCCCCTTCCTCTTTTCTGTTGGAATAGCCATTTAGATCCTTCTTGGTAATTTGCCTCGCCTAACCACCCCACTAATTATTAATGTACCGCGAGTAAGGGACACGATCCAGACGTGGTCAATATCGCAAGCATTGCTTTTCTGGAGTAATTGTTCTCGACTTGGCAGCACAATTCACTTGTTGACTATAGTAAAGCCGAACTGAATGGAGTCTATTGAGTGCGCATTTGCATCCTCAATGAGATGCCCACCACTCCTTCTTCCAGAGGTTTGCCCCAAGAGAGAAAAGAATTTGGATGTAATGGCTCAACCTGCAGTGAAAGACAGAGGAAGCATAGGGGTCCCAAGAGGGCCCTCAGGTGTCCTCTATGAGAAACTAGATTCTGACGAGCACCAGTTTGACCCCCCATTCCTCTAGCTCCAGTTCTTCTGGGTAAAACGCCTCGTTACCAACTCTCTGTTGTTGGCATGGAATAGACAGAAATATATCGGGTTCGGCAGAGCACCGACGAGCTGGGGGGTTTTTTTCCGTCTCCCCCATTGCTCCATCCTATTGAAATGGAGGTGAGTAGGTGTAGATATGGACACATAAGGAGGCTGGAGTTTGAAGGACAGAAGAAGATTTTTTTTTTTTTTTTATCGCAGGGGCTTAGTTCTATTTATCTCGAGCATACATTCAGTGAGGGTAGGACGTCATGAAGGATTACCACCCCTGTAACGCCCCGGGACATACCTGTCCAACTCGATGTGTTTTTCTCAATGAGGAGGAAAGAGTAATTTTTGCTAAGGATTAAGGTTGGGTCTTTTCTCGTGGATCTAGGTTTAGCTTCTGGTCAGAAAAAAAAAAAAAAAAAAAAAACCTAGGAGGTACTGCGAAAACCGCGTATAGAGCAAACTACCCAAGTCTAGGGATCAACCTATACATACACAGTAGTAAATATGTTGGGGAGTATGCAAGAGATTCGTGTAAGCCTTCCGCCTCACAAATTAACATTGCTCAGCAAAAAGACGTTCAGAGAACACCTTGCCCCCCCTTGATTTCATCTTGCCTATAGCAAAATCTTAATCTGACCAAAAAAAAAAAAAAAAAAAAAAAAAAAAAAAAAGCTGTGAAATAGACCAGGAAGACGTCACTATCAGCCCCAAGAGAGCTCAGCCTAATGGCCTGAAGGTCCTGGCCAGAAGGGATCATTCATAACAACACCAGTCTGCGACAATAGACTGTTTAAACAACAAGAAATTGTAAAACCGTTACCGATGCTTTGACCAAGGGGAGGGGGGGTGGGGGAATTGACTACCACGAATTGTCAAGAAAAGGAGGTGGAGCAAAAGGACAGCTTAGAGATATTATGAAAGATGGTGGTTAAATGTACGGCCAGAAAACTAGGACTCTCTCACTCTCCAACTCTTCCAGAAACGTCTAGGAAGGAGGACTGTATTCAACACGACACAGCTTGACTGGTTCCAAATTCCTGTTGCCAGTATAAATTTTTGCTCCAGATCCTCAGAAAGTCTCATCGATCTAAAATCCACCACCAACACCACCACCACCACCACCACCACCACCACCACCACCACCACCACCATCACCAAAAAAGAAAAAGTCGCGAGTAGAGTAAATGTCGGACTATCTGATCCGTCGTAGTGTAGTAAAAGTATTCATTTATTAGGTGGTTTCAACCAAGGTTGCTCGTTTAGCACTCGATAATCTCCCACTGCTGCAACTCCGAGTCGTTGTCGCGGCCGATCAAGGCAGGGCGAGCACCAGCCTCAGCGCCGGTCACCAAGCCAAGAACCAAGTCCTCATCCCGCTTGGTGGAGATGGTGTAGTCGTAGTAGTCGTAGAGCTGGGTATCTTGGCTGTTACCGTGGTTCTGGGCAACGGGGACATTGCGGCCGAAGTTCTCGGCAGTCAGGACCTTGCGACTGTTGACGTTAATGATATGTCCGTCCTGATAGATCCACTTCTGGTTAGCGTTGTCGTCTTCCTTCTTCTCCCAGAGAATGATCTGGGCACCCTCGTCAGCGCTGCCGCCGGCCACGTCAAGGACGAAGTTGGTGTAGCGGAGCTGGATGAAGAACTCGGAGTGGGGGAAGCTTTCACGCATGATGGATAGAAGTGTAGTAGAAAGGTATAAGAAGAAGAGCTTTTAGGACAATGAGGAGTAAATCGGTTGTGAAAAACGAAAACTCCAACCTCGTTTTATACACAGCGAGATCAGGAGTAACAAACCATAGGTCCAAACTTATGTTTTCTAGTGCTCTAGTGTTGCGTCAGTGTCGATGGGAGCATTTTGCATGAGCGGAGAAAGGCTTCGGAGGCGGAAAAACATATGCCTTGAGGTCACTGGCGAGCATACCGCGCAAAGCCTTTGCTGGCAAGGGGCGTGGGAACATGAAAAATCGCATAAAGAAAAATGACTCACCCATCCACACTCTCAGTTGCTTGTCTGGCGTCCCCAGGGAACGCTTTTCTCTGTTTTCAGCAACTGGTGGGGCGTGGACACGGTCCAGATGTGGTAAGCCATGGGCCACGGGGCTCGCTCCCCTGAAGCCTGAAAATCTGGCCCTCTCCCGTTGGTACCCAGAGGCCTTGAACTATAAATATATCTATTCCCTCTTTTCGTCTTGTTTTGCTCTCCACCTTTTCCTTTGATCCTCCGCCCATCTTTTTTGGATACGCCTCTGTACCACATTACCGCAGACCTGTGCCTGTGGACGCTGTAACCACATGGATTGCATGTTTTCGTTAGAGTGGAACACTCTTTGGAGCCACCCTATGCTGTGAGGCATGTTCTGTTTAAATCAAGGACTTGTTCTGCAAACAGAACTCCTTTTTTGTGCAGCTGAACCTTTGATTCCTTCTACCCGATTCCTCATGCTCATCGCCCTTGTTTGAGGCTCCAGCTCTTTTTCGAGTGCGGCTGTGAACGTCACCCCCCTCCGCCGGTATCTTAAGACTGGGCTTGGCCTGGTATCAGGAGGGCATTACTGGTAAGTGTTGTGTATGATGTGATATTGTGAGATGCGCCCGTTTGCCGTATGACTAGAAGGTCTTCAGTCTGCCTCCAGCTGGTTGCGATGGATTTTATTATTCGGAATGGTCTTTGGCAGCTTGGATTTCGCCTTGATCAACGATGCACTTCCGGATCAATATTTTGAGTACTGCCATTGTCAGGAGGGCTGGATCGACATCTTACACAAGATCTTGGATAGTCAGCACCGAATTTACAATGGATGCAGCCTACCTGTTCGTTGTTCCTTTACTGTGCAGGATGTTGCATAGCGCGCCAGCGCACTGCGTGAGAAAAAGTCCATCATTGGTTTCGTAGATTCCATCGCACTCTCAGCATCAATGGCGCCTCCTCAGTTTTGTATTCTTTGTCAAATTGCAACACTCCATCTCTTTTTTTTTTTGGGTTGTTGTTAATGTTTATCATAACTACTGGTTTTGTGGTGTTGGTCCCACTCGTCCAGCGCGAGAGGGACAAGGCTGTATCAAGAACTTCCAGTGCCGAATCCTCTATGCCTTGCGATTCAAATCGTGCCGGATGACAGATGCAGCCTTCGCTACCAAAATCGGGACCCGTTATCTCTCTCTTTCTTTCTCTCTCTCTCTCTCTCTCTCTCTCTCGGCCTGTTTGTCTGCAATCTCGCACAACAGCAGGCACCCCTGGCCACCCTGAACCATAACTGCGATGATGACAGTCCTTTAGGCAACTTAGGCTTTCGGACGAATAAAACTGTTGGGTGCCTCAACATGGTTGAGCCCTCTCACCAACGATTTACCTGATGACCGCCTGCTGCACGTGTCTCGGATTTTTGGCCGTTCCTTTCAGTTCTGAGCAACTCATCCCATTGAAGATGGAGTCTCTCCAAGCCGATTCCACCATACATACTCTTCGGGAGCAATAGACGATCATGTCTCCCGCTCCTCGGGCGTATATTTTTGGATACAGGATCCCGCTTGCTCATTGAAGACGCCATTTGAAGCTCCATACGAACCAGAGGCCCAAAGTCCTGACGCTTCGTTAACCACTCTTATTATACTCTCCCATTGATGGAGCGTCCTTGAATCCGCCATCATCAGTGGTCTAGATTGTCTTCTCCATGCAACTAGTTCCCATAGACGCTTACGCCTTTATCTCACTCGGCTCAGGAATCACAAAATAGCTCGTTGATATCATGAACAACCGCCTGACCCGCTCCAGCCAAGGACACTGTGAATCGTTTTCCTTGTGGCTATCCCCGGCTCCTCAGATATCCTTTCGATAGCTCTCTGTCTGGATTGCTTTGTCGTCACCTCAGTCCTCGCTTGGATACAGTGCAAGATGCTTCTCCATAATGCCTCACCATTCTGATTTACTCTTGTCGTTTTCTACTACTTACTCTGCATGGTTAATTTCATTTTCTGGATGACCTCGCCTTGCTTTTCTGTATTCCTGGCGTATCCCAAATCCCAACAAATCCTAACCGTCTTGCAGATAACTGGATGCTTTTTCGAGGATATCCTCCGAGAGCACTCCTCTGGCATCCTGGAGTTGAAAGCGGGATCTCATGGGTTTCTTGAGGGACTCTTGTTTGGCGATATCAAATATTCTATTTAATGCGCTGAAGAGGACTCTTTGGCCATCGTCACTTATTCCTTACATCTGGGTCATTGGTCTGGCTTTTCGAGTCCACTTTATTACTTTCTGACACTCCTAGTTTTGAGTGGATGGTGGAAGGCAGGACAATCTTTGTAGTAGTTCTTTGCTCAGAATGGGGACATATGTAGCTAACGCCACTCCAGCACTCATTCTTTTCTCTTCTGGCGCACCTTCCTCCCCCCCCCCTCCTATGTCTGGACGTTTTGGTTTGGTTTGTTGCTTATGCCTGTGCCCTTGTAAACACCCTTAGTCTTCATCTTGGATCCCTGGATTTCTGTCAAGTCCAATTTCTTTAATGTAAACTTATCGGGGCTATTTGTTCCAATTATGTTGAATGGTCTCACTCTTGGGTCTCTATCATTTCACTCATAGACTGGTTTGTTTATACGAGATGCTTTAACAGTTCTTTCTGTCTGCTTGTTCCGTTCAGCATGTGGGTCCAGAGGGTATGTCCTTTGGTCCTTCTGATAATGGTTCCAGTTGTGAAAGGTGTCATTTACGAGATCGCTCTGGCAAAGAAGAGCCTCCAAGTGCCAGGGATTTAGTACCTTAAACATCCATTAGCTTGAACGGAAAGCTCCCATATACATGTCCTAGTATGCAAGTGCCTTTTGGGACATCAGACGCAACTACAGCCTGTAACATAGCTTTTAGTCCTGGTCTGGATGAGCCTCTTCTAAAAGCTTTGGCTTCTTTGACGCGAGTCTTTTCGACGATCCACCACATCTAGGCTTCACAGCCGTTACAGATGTAGCAGAGCCTTTCCTATACCCTGCAACACGCCAAGTCACACCCGTTGCTGTCGCATTGTTCGTGTCCTCTTTTGTTGTAAGTAAGAGCTTCTGTCGTATGTCTACGATCTTTGCTCTTGCCAAGGTAGGAATGGAGCGCCTCGATAGAGTCGGCTTGCACACCCCCTATCGGATCTAAAAGCTTGTGTAATGGAGACTCCACTGGGAGATCAGAGAGCCTGCAAACGCTATCGAGTGTTCATCTGCCTGGCTCGCCCCTAATATTGCCGATGCGGATCAAGTTTTTTACAAGGGTGTAGGCTGTATCCCTAGTTCGCTTCAGCCGATTCCTAGTTTTCGGACGCGACCACGTCCATCCTCTCTGACCTAGTGACTCTAGAGCATTCTAAGCTTATAGTCAAGTCTGTCGAGTAATCCACCACTCTAGCAGCCTCGAGTGCTCTCGATACTTTGTTGCCAACTATTGAGAAGAACTAAATCATGTTGTACTCATCAGCATCATCACTCTCACTTGCAGCATTTGTTCCCAGTTAGATGTCAAGCTCCATGTTCTCAGCACCAAACGGACGATTTCCTAAAAAAAAAAGCGTGACCATCTTTCTTTTTTTCCCCTCCCCTTTTTCTCGCAACGCGTCTCTACACTTGTCGTCATTTGCTCACTTTTCATAAAGACATGGACTATTCAAGACAGTTGTTCAGCATGATACCCAATCTACCTCAGCCGTCGGGCTTCCCAACGGTCGACGAGGTCCGGAAGGAGACTCAAGAACGCGTCAAGAACATCTTTGACGACTGGACTCTTCTAAACAACATCATCCAACGACACGAGGCCACCATCCAGAAAAGATGGCTCAAGAAATCACGCGACCAGCGAAGGAACACGCTTTTGCATGCCTGGCCAAAAATGCCCAAGATGCATCGTCCTGACATGGAGACGTTCTTTAATGAAAAAACAATGTCAACCACCAATCCTGATGTCTATCTATGGCCGGATATCAATCAGGAGGATCTCTTGAAACCCAAATTCATGCTCATTTTCCTCAATGCCCGAGCTCGTCACTATCCATCCATGTTTGCCGCTGCTGATGAAGAGTCATTCAAGTTCGGCGAAACTAGTGCCAAAGTTGTGGCAGCCTACTTGGAAGGATACACAATGATGTTTACAGGACACAACACACCAGAGACCTACGGGCAGCTCTATGGTTGGGATGAGCATGAGGATGCAGTCGGATGGATGATAACTCGTAAAGGTGTCCTCGCTGGAAAGGGTCTCCAGATCCTTACTGTGCAGGAACGCGTGTATCGGTTCCTTGTCGAGTGCTGTCTACACATCCTCCAGGTTACTCGCGAGGCTGAGATGAACAATAGCAGCCCATTCGAGCCAGAGCCGCCAGCTCTGTCCTTGTCCGATAGCCCAACTCTTTCTGATATCTCTGCCATAACTCCTTATTCGTTGCCTGCCAAGTTGGACCTCGGCCTTCTTCGAGAACTTGTAGCAGCCAGACGCTCCACCGCGGAGGATCACGTGTGGTCACTTAGAGAGGACCCTGGATATTTTGCAGACGCCATTCTTGAGATGAAGGAGCACCGACAAGAGCTGCTTTTGGACACCCACGGACGAGAGCACTCAGTGGTGCGACCTTTTTTGTCGAACGAATTCTGGAAACGTACGATAGCCAAGACGATTCTTGAAGCAAACGGTCTCCTTGAGATCTGGCACATCCTATTGTCCCAGATTGACCAGCTGATATCTCTCCGAAAGAAATACGAGGGTGCTTTCACGGAAGAAGATCCTCTTCCGGCAGAGCTTCTGGAAGCGTTCTTAGATCTGGATTTCAGTCTTACCGCTTACATCGATGCTCCATTGAATTCACTGAGGAATATCGTCTCGGCTTCGCCCCCAATGCGAAACTGGTTTGTCCGCCTCCCCGAGGAAAACCCAAGGAACATCGTGGTGATAGGAAGGCAGGATATGGATATGGACATCACCCAGAAGCGTCTCCTTTGGCTTTTCCATACCCTGTTTGACGATCATAAACGTTTTTTGTCAGGAGAACTTCCTCTACTGGATATGATGGAGCGACTGGTCCAGAACGATCCCAAGTCAAGAGATCTTTTCTCGGCCAAAGTTGCCGAAACTGTTGCTGACTATTCGCTCTTTGTAGAGTGTCAGAGACAGATTCAGCTTTTTCAGCCTTGGGCCTCGACATTTGAAAGCAGTGCAGCTAGCCGGGAATCGGAATTCAGAGCCAACTGTATCAAACGAACTACACGGATGAGTCAAGTTGAGGCGGCGTTTCGTGAGATGGACTTGAGCTATGCCAATCCTACGGACAAAAGATATTACTATCCTGTTGAGAAGAGAAAGACTAAGGAAAACACCATAGCTATGCAAAAGGCCGAGAGAAATCTAGATGAGCTCTGGAGAAGGCTGGACGCCCAAATGCTGAAAACGGTCAACAATACTCGGAATGGTGTTTGGACGTGCCTACTATCGCCAGATCGAAAACTGGAGCGAACCCCGGATTGGGTTGAACCTCAACCAAAGCTGTCAGTCAAAGAGAGAAAGAAAGGGAATCAAGTGGATGCTCTTGTGCAAGATCTCGAGTTCCTTTCAGAGAGCACCGTTCAGAAACTAGAGAAGAAGCAACTCCAGAAAGACAAGATCAAGAGACGTGGTGTAGCTGCCGCCGGTCCCTCACTGCCAATTGCCTCAACAAAAGACTTGGAGGTTTCTGTCGACCAACTCAAAATTGACCCCCAGCCGACCTTCAAGTTGGACAAACGCGCGTTAAAGGTATTTTCCACGCTGTTCTATGAACCATCGACCTCTTCTCAGCCTGGAGAGGTTCCCTGGAATGATTTTTTGCATGCAATGGCGGCAACGGGATTTTCAATCAAAAAATTGTACGGATCTGTATGGCATTTTACACCTTCCAACTTGGATGTCGAGAGGAGTATCCAGTTCCATGAACCACATCCGATTGGCAAGATCCCCTTTATGAACGCAAGGCGCTTCGGAAGACGTCTGTTCAGAACCTACGGATGGAGAGGCGATATGTTTATACCCGAGGATACCAAAGCTTGAAGAATATATCTAATTCTTTTGGTGCACACTGAGCCAGGATACCTAGGATACCTAGGAGGCCATTTAGCCCAGCAGCATCCGCTAGACTTGTAATCATTACAGACATATTGACGCTGATATGAGAGATGACTTGCAAAGGAGAGGCTCGAGTACAATTGATTCTTCCGAGTAGATATGGGTTGGTAAAGTATCAGCAGGCTAAACAGGAATACCCATCCCCAGAAGAAAGTAGAGTAGGACATAACAGACATACTCCTTTTCATGGCAGCGCAGCATCGTAGAAACTGTTTTTGCCATGTGAATGGCGCACCCATGGCGTTCCTCCTGTAAAAATAAGAATTTGGTAAATCGAAAAAAAAAAAAAAAAAAAAAAAAAAAAAAAAGGGGCAAGGAGGACCACAGTATATTAAAATCGACAGGTAGCTATGGTGGTGGTTGCATACGCTACTTGGTATGAGTAATGAGAAACACGCGTCCGGCACTGAACGTTGAGGGACAAGTCGTAAAGCTTTCTAGGACCTTTGTCTTGTAGAATAACTATAGAAGTTTATGGGGTTGGCTCTCAAGCCAAGAACACAGCTTACATCAGTGTTCCCCGATTGCATGCTCTAGGCGAGGGGTTGATTATTTGGTCGATAGGCCCCAGTCTACCTACAGCTTGCCGTTTAACTGGTGCAAGGACCAATCAAGCCTAAGGCCGAGGACTGACGTGCTTTGGCAAATGGTGCGGCGGAGGGTAAACGGAGGGAGGGAGGGGGGGGGGGATATCCCCAGACTCGATTCTGAGATTACAGTGCCTCACACGACGCGGTCGATACTTGTCTGTAGCAGCTTCAAGAGTACGTACTGGTAGCTCTAGCTGGAGTTACGAACACGTAAGGCTACAAACTGGGTGCAAGATCGAAGCTTTTGCTCTCACACTGCGGGTTTTGAAAGCACCGTTGAATTGTTATTCCCAGCAGGCCAGCTAATTGAAAATCAAACTTGCGGTTTTTTTTTTTTTTTTTTTTTTTTTTATTCATACTCAAAGAGGAAGAAAATAAAGTTCAGCATTAGAGGCGCGGGTAGGAAGGAGGGTGAGTGTGAGCTGAAGTGATCTATAACAAAGAGTCCCTACTCTTATCATCCATACCCGTCATCCTTCATAGCGCAAGCTGCCAATTTTTGAGCCTTTTCCTTCAACTTTTGGGATGCCCTTGATTTTTCTGATATCCCGGACGAATAGCAAGGTGAACATCATCGTTGATTGGATTTGTAGTCAGCGGGGACCAGATTGGCTGAAGGTTGGGCAAGCCAGGGCGTAAAAAAAAAAAAAAGGGCACAAGAAAGGTTGCGGGATATAGTGAGGATTGACACAGCGGAAGTTCTTATTTGGTAACTAAGAGATATCCAGTGGGCTGTATCAGACACTCGAGTTCCTTGAACGTCTCCATTCCCTCCTAAAAAAAAAAAAAAAAAGGCCTTTGTCCTATTCGATATGGCCTTGGCCGCTCTCATTCTCTCACAGATCTCATGGTAGTTTTCATCTTTTGGTTCACAAATACTCCGGGTATCTTCTTTGAATTCTTTCGAGCATCGGTCTCCAAAGAGATATTCCTCAAGGTGCATGTAATGATCCATAACATCTTGAGAGTCTGAGAAAGAGTGGAACACTTGATGATGGTCATACATCCGCGTAGGAATTTTTCAAATGGTTCATGGACGGGATCGCTTCCAAGAAGGTCTCGGGGAGATAAGACTCAATTCGAGGGTTGAGTGTTGAGCGTCAGACATCTCAAAGAGTTTCGATGGATTATCAGACCCAAATGTATCCTCTGATCCAGGCCCTGATAATACAAGTCAATGCTACTGTCACTGCCGTAGACATCAAGTCATATGAGAGGGTTTAATCGTTTAAAGGTATCGAAATGTTCAGTGCCTAGGAATCCAATATCGCCTCGAGTGAGCGAATGTACACATATTCCGATAAAGAACCCTTGTTGGGCTGTAGTGGTCTTTGAATCTGCAGTGGCACCAGAGAAGGGGGTGGAAGGTATTTCGAACTTCCTTTGCAGAGTTAGCAAAGCTGTGCAAGGTCGTGCAAGGTCGGCATGCTTCAAGTGTTTGAGAATGAGCTAGGTGATATTTAGAATGGCGAATGTACTGAGGAGACATCTGCTCGTGCTCCTAGGTCGCTTCATGCAGACAGGAGATTGCCTTGGGCTTTCCTGGATATAGCTGGTTAGATACTTGGGTATTTTGGATGTAAGATAGGAGAACGAAGCTCGAAAAAGGTCAAAGGGGACGCCACAAACAAGCCCGGATAGCGCCAGCCAAAAGTAATAGCCCTGTCAAGGCGATAAAGCTCCTCGCCCTACCTTTGTCCTAATGTGTTGATGTCCACAGGCCTAGCATTCCTCCCCTGCCTCTCTTGATTATTGGAGAATAGAGAAAAAAAGGACCTCAGCTAGAAGTAAGACTATATTACAGAGACGAAAGTGAGATGAGATGTCTAGTCCTGGTTTAGGAGAATGCATCTATTCTGTACTGATGGGTGATGACATGGAATGAGGGGTTGCTGGTGGAGGAATGGAGATGGACCCATTGGTTCCTCGTCGCTGCAGCTTGCGTCGCACAGGAACGCGCAAAGTCTCAGCCCTCTTGAGTGACTGTGAGCCTGCTTTACTCACTGTTCCTGTGGGGTAGGAGTGGGAGAGCATCGAAGAATCCCAAGAGCTGAGTAAAGAGGTAAAGAGGCATGGTCCTTGCTACTCTTAGCTCTCTCTCTCTCTCTCTCCTCCTGCTGGATCACTAGCGATCTCTCTCAACCATTATCGTATCCTCGCGACCATGTAAAAATCCAAGCTGAAGATTGACACTGCCGATTGACAGAGTATTACAACAGATCGATTTCCTTTCTCCCAACCCTCTCAAAAAGGGTGCAGGAGCAGCAAAAGACACAGTGAGCATGTCGGTGCAGCGCAGCACTAGACAGCCTGATATTGTTGTGGGTGTTAGGGTCTACTGTTTGGTTTTAGGTTACTCGCAGAGGAGAGTGGGACGAGGCAAGGGAGCTCACCAGCAACGACATGAACCACCGCACGAGCAACCACAAACTCACTGAGTCTGATTAAAAGGACAGTACCTCTGCCAGCTGAACAGGGTCAATCCAGAACGCCATAGTGAACGTGTTTTGAGTACAATCCTATTCCACCACAAACCGCCCGTCGCCTTTATCTAGTCACCTTTGCTGAAAAATGAACTGACCAGTCTTGCGCATGCGTGGCCTTCTGCGGAAGGCCTGAAGTGGATATCCAAATGATACAAATGCTAGGATGGTATGCCAACTATGATCAACATTGGTGAAGAGTACTGAGCCGACTCTTTCCTAACAGCCTAATCTAACGAACATGTACTTCCTCAATTGCCGATAACATCGGAACGAAATATCAAATGAAATGTGCGATACGCCTCATGGCATTATTGAAAATCTTGAAGATACGATGACGATAGAGATCTCTATTAGGTCCAAATCCGCAAGCAAATACCGACCAGAGTTTTTTCCCCGTAATTTGCCTGAATACAAAGGCGAGATGTCCAGTGTGGTTGTTTAAACAGGAGGGGTGACGACGATAACCTCCTGATCGAAGAAGCGGCCGTACTGAGCTTCATGCCTGGAGGTTGGTGGGTGCGTTTCCATCTCATGCAACAATCGATCTATGGTCTGAGAGTCTGATAAAACACTACTCCCAGCGTAGGGGGCGATCCTCCCTGAATTGACGCTATTTTCTTCATCGCATGGGTCGTCAGAGCTAGACCTTTCATAACTTCTACTTTCACTAGCCTCTTGAGTTCTGGTGACCCATGCGATGAATAAGATTGCGTCAATCCAGGGAGGATCACCCCCTACGCTGGGAGTAGTGTTTTATCAGACTCTCAGGCCATAGGTCGTTCGTCGTGTAGGGTCGAGGCAAGCTCGACACCACTGGGACCCAGGCCTTGTCCTCCATCAACCTCCAGAAGTTCGGTTCTACGAGAATACCATTTCTTCGACGACTATGACCATATAAGAGAATATGGAGGCGGGTCACCACTTCGATGCCACCAAACTCTGAAGAAGCATTTTTTTTGTTTTGAACAGCGGTTCAGAGATGAACGCAAACGCATTATTGCCATTGAAACCGTTACACATTGTGTCTGAACAATGGATGGATGACATACACCCTACATATTCCACATGACACTTTTTTTTTTTTTTTGCAACACAATGGTGCGACGCCTCGAAATACTGTTGGTACCTGTCTTTGAGTTCCGAATATTATTTTATAGACCTGGGTGCTACGGTTGTCAAGATGTCCTGGCCGCTATCGACCACATCCGGGGAGGGGGGGGGGGCAGGTGTGTGCAATCATACAGATATCCGCCTATTTTTTAAATGTCGATGACGACAGTGCTAACGGTGGGGCTGGTGGTGAAGATGATGCTGGTGGAGATTATGGAGGAATTAATGAAGGAGCATCTCTCCACCATACCTACCCTACTCAAGCATCCAATGACAAAATACAATGGTAGTTGGCATAAAGCGAATATCATCCTGACAGCTCCTCTTATATAAAGTATCCTAGAATGACTTCCCCCCCCCCATAATACACCGACATGCACCACCTTTGCTGAGGATGAAATGCAGGCTACTGAAGATATATGCTAACCATTGTAGCGATTGTCTTTTTTTATTCATTGATCGGTGTAGCGAAGGTGAAGACAAAGTAGGAGCTTTTGTCGAACTATTGCCGCCAGAACACTGAAGGCATGAGGCGATAACCCTATCCTTGGAACGAAGATTCGGCGACTACACTGCGTGTTTTTGTCCAAATTAAAAAAAAAAAAAGGTATTGCTCCTCTCTGTCATTTTGTTGTTTGTTTTTGGTTGATCATTTGCACTGTATATTACATTCTACTCTCCTAAACACTGAAAGCGCGTTGACATGCGGGGTGTAATGCATTTCTCACTTTCAGTTGCATTGAGAAGCCCTTGTCACAAGGGGTTGCTGTTACCCTATTACCAAAGACCCTCAGCTTGCACAGCGTGTCTGACTTTTCAAGTCAATGTCACTTGCATCTGGGTTTCATGTGGTCCACGCCAGTGACGCAGTAGGTGTCCCTTAGTCTATTGAGCTCAACATTAAGAATCCAATATCGTGCAACTTCTACCCAGTTTCCAGTAAGCATCTGGAGAGTCTATAAAAAGAGTAAGAGAAGACAGCAAGTAAGAGTGAGAGAGGCAATAGCGACCAAGAGAGTGGGAAATGGGCGTAATCAATAGAAGGAAGGAAAGTGTGTGTGAGAGAGAAGGTAGTGTCTGTGGGCGTGCTCTGAGGCGTTAATGTTGGGTGGATGCATGGATGGACACCTGGATAGAGCGCGACTCTGCCAAAAGGATGAGAATGAGAAGATGGAGTTGGAGTGAGAAATCACTAGAGTAGAGATGAACATGCTAAAAGACGGATGATGAATGAAAAGAGCATGGCAGGAATAGAGTGTGCATGTGAAATGGCAAGAGAGAACAGGGCAAATGGCTTAAAGCCAGGTACTGTGGCTTGTGTTAATAAAAGCTGTCTTATTTATGAGTGCGGTCAGTAGCGGTATGCATGCTTGGGCGCAGTCAAGATGGAGCGACATCGAGTGCATGGGAGCCTGGACCATCGCCGTCAATGTTCTTGCATCCTATCCATGGGGGAGCCTATGGCAGGGCCTAACTGACTTGCAACCTACACTAGCATATTCGCCATTGTTTTTTCTCGGATACCACCAGCCAGGACCATGTAGGATCAAATTAGTCTGTTTTCGATCTCTCACAGGTTCTTTCTCTCCTCTCTCTCTCCTATCTATTCAAAAAAAAAAAAAAAAAAAAAAAAAAAAAAGGGACAAGTGCCAACGTTAGCTTGACTCTATCTCTGTCATAGTGTGCTACGACTACCACCGGGCCCATACTCTTCCACTCACTTCATGAATGAATGTGCTGGGTTCCTGTCCTTGGTTGTCTTCGTCAGGGTGATGTCGTACCAGATGTTATACATCATCGACAATAGCCTGCTGGTAACGACAATGCATCGAATCGATTATGTCGAGTCAGTGAGCATTGCTGAAGCTCTCTCTCTCTCTCTCTCTCTCTCTCTCTTTTTCTTTGATGCAGAGCGAGTGCGATTGCATGGTGGGATAGGAGAAATGACGAGGAAACAGAAGAAGGGATGTTGGGACGGATAAGGGACGACGCCATGAAAGATCTCTTTATTGAAAGAAAGTCTGAATCGATCAAGCTCAACCATTCCATCTTAGACAAGGAGACACATACGCCAAGGAAACTCAAGAAATAGACCCTGTATCGTTGTCTACTCTGCTTCTTCCACTCCATCTTTGCTTCGTAGTGGGAGTCGCTAATGAACGCTATGTGTGGCTACCATATCAATGGATCTCGAGGACTGGAGGGTCTCCTACAGAGGCAATGAGAGTCATTGGTTACCGAGGAGAGAAGTATAGCTGGTGTTATTACTGCATATTCACTGGTACATGCCAATTCTTTCCATAAGAGATCTTTCCATGCATCAAAAGTCTCCGAGATGTATACTGTACCACTCAGAAAAAAAAAAAATAGCTGGTAGAATGTCCGCCCAACCTACACATGAATGCTTTCTTCCTTTCTTTTCTTTTCTTTCTTTCATTTTTTTTTTTTTTTCTAAAGAGTAGGCGCGATTGCTCGTCTAGCGAAGAGGATAAAGATATGGAGTCTTTTTTTCCCACGGGAAAGACATCTGGGTAAAGACCAAGTAAGTGGGGCTGCGGGGGGAGGACATCGTCATCCTTCTGAGGAGTTAAAAAAAGAAAAAAAAAGAAAAATGGAGGACTTTTTTAGCACCAAAAGTTCCTTTGATCGGCTCAAAGTTCATGTGCCTCTTTTTTTTTCTCCGTTTCCACAGGCTAGAGATATCGTGCCATGTTTTGCAGAGAGGGAGGTTGCGCCAGAGAGGTCGTGCGCAGACCCAACAGCGGAAATGTTAACGCCGCTCCTCTGCCTTCTCTTCTTCCCCCGCCTTCTCCCACTTCCGCAGATCAGAGGAGGAAGGAGAGAGTTGTACACAGTGCGACTCCACTCCGGGCGCGAGATAATCTTTTAAGGTTCAAAAGATGCAGGCTGATCTTTTATCGCCACGCCTTGTGTGCATGTATTTGCAGCGAGATAAACTTTCTGTTAGCTCGGATTCCGGTGACTCTTTTTTTTTTTTTTTTTTTTTATTTTTCTCCAGCCCTCCATTGGCTGTTGATTGGGGGAAAAAGAGCGCCAAACACCAACCAGCCAGCCAGCCAGCCAGGCCAGAGACTGCCTGACGAACCTTGCTAAACAGTTAGCTTTTTCATGGTTCCTGTCTGTTTGCTGGACAAAGACAGACAAACAGACAGACACAGGCCCAATAACATCGAAATGTCGGCTTTTGAGCTGGTAGAGATTGAACAAATGCAGTGCAACAATGAGGGATCGATGCAAGGAATAGGCGGAAGGCACAAAGGAGCGATGGTCGTAGCACCGTTAACCGTCCACACCGTGTCAAATATCAGGACGAGTAGCAGCAAAAGACTGAATTAGGCTTTACCGAGAGTAAAGAGAATACAGCAGCTGTCTACTTGCCTACCTCCACTGTTCCGTGGAATACAAGAAAAAAAGAAGCAGAAGCTAGCGGGAGGGAAAAACTATCTACCTCCAAATTCCATTCTTTCTCTTCACCAATTCCCTTCAACACTGTTTTGCAGATGCAGATATGTGTGGGAGCCACGACGGGAATCCCTCTTTGTGTAATGTATGATAACAATCGATACCAACACTAAATGCGCTTGGCAGTGGTCAGCCTCGAAACCTTATTGAAAGACCCTGTGGGGATTATATAAAGACTGGCCACGGGCTTCTCAACCCATCTCATCCCCGACCTTTCTCC
Organism: Mortierella sp. BCC40632; assembly: GCA_011634665.1. Classification (NCBI taxonomy): domain Eukaryota; kingdom Fungi; phylum Mortierellomycota; class Mortierellomycetes; order Mortierellales; family Mortierellaceae; genus Mortierella; species Mortierella sp. BCC40632. Next base: position 770,489 of record WAEK01000006.1, read on the forward strand.
TCCCTTCTTTTCTTTTGTCTTTTCTCCGTTGTGTATAAATCTCTTCCCATATGCACGCCGGTCTCTCCTCCTTGTCCGTCGCGGCAGTTGCCCTGGCGGTTGTCGCAGCGCAGTCAGCCCCCGAGACTGCCTTCAACGCTCCACGCCAGGTGATCCAGGGAATCCCTGCCGTCAACCCAGTCAGCCAACCCTGGATCTGGCCTCTCCCTCAGAACTGGAAGCGTGGCTCAAACACTCTCAAGATCTCCGAGCGTATTCGCTTCGAAGGCAAGGGAGCTCGTCAGCCTATTATCTCAAAGGCCATCAAGCGCTACCAGGGCCTCATGTTCAAGAAGGAAGATTTCCCCATGATCCCTTACAACTGGTCCACCACCGACAACAAGCCTTCTCGCTCGGTCCTGAACACGGTTGTCATTGATGTCAAGACCACAAACGACCGCCTCGACTTGGACACTGACGAGAGCTATACTTTGACTGTTCCCGTCAGCGGAAAGGCTGTCCTCCAGGCTGAGACTGTCTACGGTGCCCTCCATGGTCTTGAGACTCTCTCTCAGCTTGTCCAGTACTTCCCTGAGCGTCGCTCCTACTATATCCCCAACGCCCCATGGAAGATTTCTGATTACCCCAAGTACAAGCACCGTGGTATTTTGCTTGATACTTCTCGTCACTACTACACGGTCCAGGAGATTGAAAAGATTATCGAGAGTAAGCAATGAGTCCCCCTCTCCTTCCCTTTGAGATAACTATTCACTGTTTTAAGGGTCAACTCATGGAACTCACCGTTGTACTTTTTTTTTTTCCATCTTGCCCTGGCTCTTACAGCGTTGTCCTGGAGCAAGCTCAATGTTTTCCACTGGCACATGCTCGACTCGACCTCGTTCCCTTATGTCTCCAAGAAGTTCCCTGCGCTTGCAGCCAAGGGAGCGTACTCACCAGCCCACGTCTACACGGCAAAGGACATTAAGCGCATCGTTCAGTTCGCAAAGGAGCGCGGTGTCCGAGTTATTCCCGAGATGGAGGCCCCTGGCCACAGCACTGCTTGGGGTTATGGTAAGTTGAGATTTTCAAGTCAGACCAACAGAAGCCAGACTGGGTGACACAACTCCATACCCCCGTGGGAATCCTCTGACCAAAATTTTTTTTGCTCCCCTTCCTCCTCCTCCTCCTCCTCCTCCTCCCCCTCTCTTCTTTTTTAGGTATCCCTGAAATCGCCTCCTGCCTCAACACTCAGCCCTACCCTGGCTACACCATCCAGCCTCCCGCCGGCCAGCTTAACATTGCTCACCCCAAGACAAAGGAGGTTGTCTATGGTCTGATCGATGAGTGGGCTGAGCTCTTCCCCGACTCGTTCTTCCATGCTGCGGGTGACGAGGTCATTATGAAGTGCTGGGAGGACGACCCATACATCACCGACTACTTGAAAAAGAAGAACCAGACATTGATGCAGCTCTTTGAAGAATTCACTCTGGGTATGGAGGACCATGTCCGCCAAAAGAACAAGACTGTCATGGTCTGGCAAGAGATGTTGCTCGAATACCATGTCGATTTGCCCAAGGATACCGTCGTTCAAGTCTGGATTGGCTCGGATGGTGTCAAGGAAGTCACTGAGAAGGGCTACAGGACTATTGTCTCGGCTCAGAATTTCTGGTACTTGGATCTCGGATTCGGTCGTCCTCGCTCCAACCCTTACCCCGAGGTTCAGGGCGCTGGCTTCAACCACTGGAACCGAGTCTACAGCTACGATATGCGCGCTAACCTGACCAAGGCAGAGGCCGACTTGATCTTGGGTGCCGAGGCTACCATGTGGGGCGAACTTGCGGATCCCAACAACATTGAGGATCGTCTGTGGCCTCGAGCTGCTGCTTTTGCCGAGCGTCTGTGGTCTGGTTATGAGAACCCCAAGGGCGAACCCCTCCTTAGTGCTGATGCTATCCTCCGCCTGTTGCCCTGGCGCGAGCGCTTGGTCCTCCGTGGTGTCCGTGCTGGTCCTCTGGGTCAAGGTTTCTGCACACGCAACCCTCTGGATTGCTTCCAGCCTCCCAACCCTAACAAGTAACCTTTTTTTTAGGCTGGAATCAACATGTAAAATAGAGGATCGAGTAACTACTCTGTCCCCCCCCCCTCCTTCTCAACCTACCCTATTCTTCAGAACCATGGAAAAGGCCTACTGCCTTGCGGAGGAGAAGAAAAAGTCATCTATCTGCTCCAGTTTCCATTTCCTGTGTAATCTCTCTTTCTTTACCTCCACTCTCAAAGAAAATAAAATGTAATTAACCGGTAGAAGTTTTTTACGCCTCGTTTGAATGATCTCTTAAAATTTACCAGCACAATAACAGTATCGAGGGCAAAACGACCATCTTGTGGGGTTCCCCGCATGCTTTCTGACATCGGTGCTCGAATTCGTTTGGTCTTGAATTGGTGAAAAAAAAGGAGGGGGAAGGGAGGAGGAGAGATGAGTCAGCAAGGTAGAACTAGGATGGAACAAGCGAGATCCCTATTCTTCAACCAAAGTGTCCAGGTCAAGTTACAATTCTGAGTCCGAGTTATCCGAGGAGAGGATTCTTTGTTGTCCGCCCTACCTCTTCCTCCTCCTCCTTCCCCTCTTTTTTGAAGTCTATTCAAGCTGTGGTCGTTAAGGATAAAAATACTCCGCCCATGATGAAAATCTTTATTCGTCTGGGTTCAGAGTTTGGTCCCGTAACACCGATGCCTTTTGTCATGGCAATAATCTAGTCCTCTCCTTGGAACCGACGCAGTCATCATCCTGGGGTCGAATTAGGAAGTCCATATTTGGACATCTGGCCGTGTCTTCTCATGGAACTCGTCTGGTTACCTGCTCCGCTTTTTTTTTTTTTTTTTTTTTTTTTTTCCCTAGAGATTGACTCGCTCTTGACCAGAGAGAGGGAGATAGATAGTATATCATGGTCTTTATCCATTTTCTTCATGGCCATCTGAGAAAAGACTTGAGTCTTTTTTGTTACCGCCAATAGCATTATGGTAACTGAGCAGATTGGATTGTAGTCCCTTGCAAGAGTCGTAATCATGGGATATTTTTTTTTTGCCTCTGTTGTGGTCAGTTGTACTGCTGCACTATTAGCTCATGATGCCGAGAAAATGGTACCTCTATTTTTTTTTTCTCTCTCTTTGCCCAAACCTTGAGAGCCTAGGTTTGTCGCGTACTCTAGTAACCACAAGAGAATCCCTTGGTCGGTCAATGAATAACCGGATGAATGCAAAGAAAAATGAGGCATATTCTTTCACTGTGAGGGGGTGGAGACTCACAATTGACTGGTTTTCGTGTTGAGTGTCGATAAAAGGCTTTAACGAATATTAAGAGTCTCCCCACAATGCTGTTGTACAAAGGAGGTCTTGCGTACGTAAAAGTGCATGGCCTGGCAATATCCATGAACTAGCTAGGTCTAAAAAGGAGCCATATCCTGGACTTTCTTCTCTTAGACTTTCGAGAGGTTGAAAATGTTTTGAATGAGCCAGGGCTGAATAGTCTTTGCCACGGGGTGTTGAGAAAAACTTTGGTCCGGAAGACTCGTGTTCGTTTTTTTGCTTCTGGAAGCTACGGGAGTATCCAGACTGCTGATAGGCTCCATCGGATAAGCATGGATCCTTTGAATCTGAGTAAAAATGGCCTGTTGCTTTGACTAAGAGAAAGAGCTAACCTACCATCGGTTTCTTTAGTCTAGTCCTGAGCGGATACTTTCCTTATTGAGAAAGGGAGATATGGGCTTGGGTCATCCAAGAGAACCATTCCGCGTTCTGTCTAAACAGCTCAAGTGTAACTTGAGGAAGAGAAAGGGGCGCAGACGGTGAAAGGGGGAATGCGATGGGCGACGATTGTGTTCAAGCTAACGGTGAGCCCTTGGCACAATGCGCAGTCAGAAGAATGCCCATGGGATGAGTGAGCTACATGCATGTACCATGATCCAATCAAAGTGCGGCCACATGTGGAGAAAACAAAAAAAGAGGGAGTTCGAGAATCATGAGAGGGGTTACCCGGAATATTCTTGGCACTGAGCGATAATCGTGCATGACCATTCCAAAGCATGGCGCCACGCGGAGAAATTACATGTTATAAAAGCCGTTGGGACCCTCTTTCGCCATTCTTTTTTGTCCGTGTACCCTGTCTTCTTCCATTAATACCATCTTTAATTCCTTCTTGCTCCATGAAGGCCTCTTTTTTGGTCCTGGCATTCCTTAGTGCCACGGCAGCATTTGCCACCCCAGTCACCAAGCGTGCAGTCAGTAACAGTGAAAAAGCTGTCATCGGTTATTTTGAACCACTGCATGGCTTTCCCATTGACAAGCTTGACTTTAGCAAGTACACGCATATTAACTAGTAAGTATCTTTCTTCTCTTGCTTACCATAGCAGCGGCTCCAATAAGTCTTCTGTTACACGTTGTCATTTTCTAACCGCGATTTCAATCTCGAATAGTGCATTCGGCTATATGTGGAAGGGTGCGCCAGACCCATATGTGGTCTATATCGACCATGCTGTCGAGGGTCCCAAGATCAAGGAGATTGTGAGGCGTGGCCATGCCAATGGCGTCAAGGTTATAATGTCGATCGGTGGCTGGTACGGCTCTCAGACCTTTTCAGAAGTGGCCGCGGACCCAGTCCGTCGCAAAAAGTGGATTGAGAGTGCCATGGTGTTCCTTCGCCCAAATACTTTGGGCGATGATGTTCTTATCCCTAACGGCTGGAACATGGATGTAAGAAAGAAAATACAGAATCCTGGGCTCTGTTCAACAATTATTCGGCAAAAGACAATGAGAAAGAATCAACCTACTAATGCTACATCCCTCTGCCACAATCTTCTACGTTTCCAACCTTGTATAGGGTCTTGACATTGACTGGGAGTATCCGGGACGAAGAGGCGCGCTCTGCAACACTTTTACTCCAAAGGACACGGAAAATTATCTCCTGCTACTCCAGGAAACGCGCGCCCAAATGGATCTCGAGTTCCCCAACAACCACAAGACCATCACCTCGGCCGTCTCCGTCGTCCCCTGGACTGGAGAGAGCGGTGCCGCTCTCACAGATGTGCGTGCCTTCGTCCCTGTCTTTGACTGGCTCAACATCATGGTCTACGATGTCCACGGACCTTGGTATGAATCAACAGGTCCCAACGCTCCATTGTATACTTCCCCTCCACCCGGAGAGCCTTTTTCTGCCGACCAAGCCCTTCGGACTTGGTCTTCTGCCGGATGGCCCCAGGAGAAGATTGCGCTGGGTACGCCCTTTTATGGTCGTGCCTTTACTGCCTTGGTCAACATGAATACTCGAAATCCGATTTCGCAGTATGCCCCACACACAATGGTGGCCCCGAAAGGTGGACCTTCCGACTCCAATGCCACCTTCCCCCTGTGTGATGAAGGAGCACAGTTCTGGGGGTTCTGGAACTGGGGCGAGATCCGTGAGCACATTTTGGTTGATTCCTTGACGGAGCCCGTGAGTGGATGGAAGAGACACTACGACAACACAACCAAGACACCATGGTTGTTCCGCGAATCTGACAATATGTTTGTAAGCTACGACGATCCTAGCTCGATGTCTCTCAAGGTTGATTTTGCAAGAAACCATGGGTTCAAGGGACTCTTTATGTGGGAAGCTCAAATGGATTACAAGGACGAGTTGCTGACGGTCCTGAACCAGATCCACTGTTCGACCAAAGAGTGTGTGTGTCAAGGAGTTGCAGCTTGGGAGACGACCAAGGTTTATGCTCGGCCAAATGCCAAGGTCACTTTTGGTGGACGACTCTGGGCCAGCAAATGGTGGACTCGTGGCGAGCAGCCAAAGACTGTCGATTGGGGTGCCTGGAAGGATCTTGGTGTTTGTTAGATGAACGAGATGTTATGTGTGAATAGAAAGACGACTTGTCTAATAGTGCAACATGGAAACAGAGAAAGCTTGAGGCTCCAGTCTTAGGAAAAAAAAAAAAAAAAAAAAAAAAAAAAAAAAAAAAGAAATGCGCGAGAAATTCCACTCTTGAAGCTTATTTATCGCTCTTGCCTTGATTGCAGGCCTTTGACTAGTTTCCCCCTTGTTGCATGGGGCGCAATCTACTCATCCCAGAAGCATCCATTCAGAGAGGGTAAAGGATGAAGCATCATTCATGAGACACTTCTGCATTTGGTGGACGAATGCATCTGCATGTGGCTTTGGGCCTCTCTTCCTGAGCTTCTTCCAGCCTCTGAAAGAGTCCAAGAGGATGAACACGAGACTGATAAAACTGATGTAGGTTGATGTTTAATCAAATTCAACTTTATCAAGGTCTATCAGGCAGGACACCATTTAAAAAAATAATAAAGGGCCTGCCTTTCCGGTCTCCCTCTCCAGTCCCAAAGCCAAGTCGGTCGCCTTTCTTCTGCTCCACTCTGCTATTTTACACTCGGCTACGTCTCACATCCTATCCTCTGTACCATCCACTCTATCTATCTACAGAACCAAACCATGACGCTACTTCGGTTCATGTCCACCGATCGAGCAATCCAACTCCTTTTGGCCTCGGTTCTCGTCTTTTTTCTAACGAATGCCATAACGCAATGGAGTCAGTGTTTTGCCTTTCCGCTCCAGTCTCCTTCTCCACCAGGAAGATCCACATCTGCGCCTACGTCTTTGCCAATTTTACAACAAGGGGACATTCAGAACGCTGACCTTGATCTACCTGACATTTCCTCAGTCTTTGTTAAGGACCCAACCTTGACCACCTCGAGTCCGATCCGATTCCCACTCCAACACAGAGAGATCCCTGCCTCACACATGAGTACTCTTGCTCAGTTCAAACCTCATCTTGTGGTCGAAGACCCTACACTGCACCCTTGGTCATCCGTATCCACCCAATCGTTGCATTTGGAACAACGGGAGGTCACAGAGTCTTGGAATAACCCTTTGACGCATCCATCCATTGACTTGGCCCTGACCGAGATCCCCAAGTCGTACGGGTACACTGCCACCTTCTCTATCGGAACCTTACTCATGAATGACACCCATAAAGACGCGATCGAGACGATTACAACAGAGTTTGATCTACTAGTGGACACAGGCTCTGGTCTTGTGGTCGTTACTTCGAGCTCTTGTTCGGATCCCGAATGTATCCAAGTTCAGAATCGATTCGACTGTCAAGCCTCGATCACTTGTCGCCCACACCATCCGTCGTCTTTGACCAATACCCATCCTGGACAAGGAATGAAAAACTGGAGAGTTCAGGATGATGTCAATAGGCACAACCAAGGAGAACTCAAAAGCAAAGGGAGTAGGTGGTTCCAGGTCTACGGAGATGGAACAATCGCCAATGGTACCTTAGTCCTTGACTCGATTCGGTTCCCACTCAATGTCTCTTCACAGACTCAAGCTTTCACTTCACCCTCGCTTTCTTCTACCATCCCTGTCACCACTCAATCAACACTGGGACAGATCGAGGTCAAAAACCAACCAATCCTAGTTGTCGACCAACCCGGTCTGTTCCTCTTCAAATCTTATGGACCAGGGATGGACGGTATTGCTGGTCTTAGTCTTGGCGTTCCTGGGATCGAACCCACCCTCCTCCATAACCTCCAGTCGCTTCAGGAACCCCAGTTCTCACCATTGTCGGCGCCAGGGTTTCCGAAGCAATCATTTATGAGTCTTTGGCTCCGTGAGGATAGCAACTTTACGCGCGGTCATGGTGGGGAGCTTCTCATCAATGCTGTGGACCGATCTCGATTCCAAGGACCTATTCACTGGAATAAGCGTGGACCTAGTGCAGTAGATTGGTCCATTTCTCTCGACGGTGGTATTTCTCTATCCTTTCCAGCTACACAGAATAGTACCTTGGAAGTTATTACCATTTTGGCCCCATCCTTTCCCACATCGAGTACTTTTTCCTATCCTACCACTCCACCACCGTTCACGGGTTCCGAATTTGCTGTCATCGACTCGGGTTCTGCAGGGATCTACTTTCAAAAACCTCTTTACCATGCTTTGTTTGAGGCTTTGCCTGGTGCTCGTCAGCTATTGAACGGGTACTGGCGCGTTCCCTGTACGGGCACGGCCGAACTCCAGTTTGGGATTGGCTCTCATGTCTATTCTATTCCCTATATGGATTGGGTCAAGCCTTTGAATGAGAGCGTCACCATTGGACCCTTCCGCCCTCATTCTCGCCCTCACTCTGACTCTAATTCCAACTTTGTCTTTGAAAAAAGCAGCAGTGCAGGTGATGACCTCGAATGGCCCAAGGAACCCATGTGCCAGGCAAGGATCTATGGAAGCTCACCTGGTCCTATCCTTTTGGGAACCACTTTCTTGAAAACAGTCTACACTATCTTTGATTTTTCGGAGCCAGGGTTTGAGCGAATCGGGTTTGCTTCTTTGAGATAGTCTCCTCTCCAACCTCTGACGCGTCCACCTCATCCCACAAAGAGAAATAACTCCACAATAAATACCTTTTTTATTGCAACCTTTTTTCTTTTATCATCGCCATCATTGGTACCTCCAGCAAAGACTTGACCGCTATTCGGCCGTTACTGCTCCAAACAGGAAAAAAAAAAAAAAGGAATCATAAAGAGTCAAAGAATGAGGAACGCGACTAGATGATTTAGCTAAAATTAAAGACATGAAGAGGATGAATAGGAGGGGAAGGAAGTTGTGGACTCTTTAAAAGAAAAAGAAAAAGAGAAAAAAAAAGAACTAAAATCAAGGTCGGAAGAGTAGAGGTTGGTCATCATAAAAGAGACGCCTCAAAGATTCCTCGGCGGCTAATTCCTCCACAAGCTCTGCTGGCAAAACAACATCGCTTGGTATATTTAGCATCATATACTGAGCAAGTTCTTGTTCCCGTATTTGTGCTCGTGCTCTTGCCTCTGCAGCAGCTCCTGATCGCGAAATGGCTGGACCAGGTCTTGTTGTTGACGATTGACTGAGATTATCAACAGGTTCCTCCGATACAACAACCTCCTTTGGCATACTTAGGATCAGAGAATCTAATCCCATGGCAACCCCTTTCTGGTCAATCTCTTGCCAACAGTTACTCTCAAAGTTTGGAGCCGGGAACCCATGTTGGCCGTTAAACGATGTTCTCAGATGAATCCCGTTCCAGACAACCACATTATCCTGGTTTCGAGTGATTGATGTTCCATGTCGGAACAAATGCCCATAGAAATATGCCGTGATCAACCGAATCATCAACAGTGGCCCCAGCCGGGCTGTAAAAGGTACAATCGCATATCGAGTGTCACTTTGTACCGAGATCATCTGCGGCTGAGAACCAAATCCTGTGTGAGATGACGACTCTGTCGCCCGTGGGTTCGGGATTTCGTGTGTTGGTGTAGAGATAAAGACAAAGTAACAGCAAAGACGAGGATCAAAGCTGTAGGCCAACACTCCATCAGGCATGGGTCCAAGCTTGATCGGCTTTCCTTGAAAAATGTTTTTAGCAGCGCCCGCCCGAAGCCCAGTTCCGCACATTGTGTTGCACATTGGGCACTTGAGTTGTGAGTCCTTGATCTTGAACCATTCGGTAATACAAGTCTCATGAAAACAGTGTCTGCAGCTCTTGAGTTTCACTACAGGCTCTGATTCACTCTTCGTCTCGCTAGTATCTTTGTCGCCCTTATTATCATTTGACCCTTTTGCTTCGGATGCCGGCTTTGACTCTGGGACTTCAAGAAAATCCTGACAAATCGGGCACTCAGCCTTTGGTGCGTCTATTAGGGGCTGCTTTGATGTGGAAGTTGAAGCCGTAGTCGAGGCTTTTGTTGATTTTTTGTCATCATCCGAAAGAAACATGTGTGGTTCCGCAGGGACAAAGAGGGCTTTCATCATATCTTGACCCATTGCTTCCAACTCCTTCTGCCTTGCTTCCCGATTAAATACTACAGTGCCAAATCGGCTTTGCAGTCCTTGTGTGGCCCTGAGGATCATAGGATCTATCTGGTCCCATTGCTCCTGGGTCATAGTCTGGTCGCCTTCGTTTGATTGTGAAGTATTTGAAGAAGGCTGTTGTTGGGTCCTTGAGTTTTGTCTAATTCGTCGCTCCTTCTCCGAAAGGATCCATGCCAGGTAGTCGCTCATCCAAAAGAGTTTCTGGCTTGGTAGTCTCGTTCTTGGATGAATAGGCCAGAACTTGGATGAGGCGACAACATCTTTAAATATCCTTGCAGGAGGAAAATCCCACCATTCCTTCGGTCCCGAGTACTTGGCCATGATGGATGATTGAATGTTGTCCAGCTGGGTCAAGTTATAGACCTCATCCATTTCTCCTAAAACGTCACGCGAAATGTTGTTCATCAAAGTGGACGGCAAGAGCAGCTCGACCACAACCTGGGGCCAGATCTGAACTGTTTGCATCGCGAGCTCCGTGTTGACCATCCTAAACTCCTCGATTAAACTGCTGGGCTTATTCCTAAGGTCTCTCATCTCCTGCGCAGCCTCCTCTGCCCAACGGTTAACCTCAGCCATTGACGTGGAAAGGGCCATCTCCTTTGCGGTAATCCGACAATTTCTCGCTTGATCATTAGTCGTACCACGTTCACTGGCGACCCAGGCAGTAAATTCTTCGATCTCCTTTTCAAGCTCCTTTTGAAGCAGGAGTAACTGCCGTCCTTTGATGATTTCCTCCTCACTCCAATATCTGAACTCAGCCTTCTTCTGATGGTAGAGAGTCTCGAGCTCCTTGAATCGTTGTTCGAGAGGATGGATAACAAGACGAGCATCATGACTCATGATTTGTGGATCCCGTCCTTGTTGAATAGCAGTCGCAGCTACAAGTTGGACGAATCTTTCGATCTCGGCCTTGGTAGCTAATCCTTCTTGATCGATCTGCTCGAGCTCAACCATTGATGTACCTAAGAGTTGATTGAGCTTTTCTACGTTTGGAATAGTGGCTACTTCATCGGAGATCTTTTTCTTTCGAATAGTATGATTGCCCTTTTTGGTCAGAGCGGTGAGATCAATCTGATCTCGGCGACTGCGAATGATCTTGGCCGTGGTTATTAGGTTGGACATGGTTAATTCCGCGTATTGAAAATAGCGATCAGCGCCAGTCGTGTCTTTGAAATGCAATGCCCACACGGTGCGCCCTGGATAGCGAATAGAGCGGAGTCGGACTTTACTATTGGCCTGGACGTCAAAGGCTATGGATGCCATGTAGGCGACATCTTGATCTCCGTCATGCCAATCCAAGGTCGGTTGCGTATCGTTGAGATCCTTGGGAGTAGGAACAGTACGGCTTAGCAAAAAATCGCTAGCGTTATGTGAGTAGATAGGTCTGCTACCGTAGAGGACCGTGTGTGTGCTCAGACGGAAGAAGCTGCTTGGGCTATTGGTCGCCTTGAAGTTGATGACGCAGAGGGGGAGGATCTGTGATTTTTCAAATCTATGAACAAGGAAAGAAAACAACAAAGGAGGATGGGCAGAGTAGACGATGTGGAAGTGCCTATTAGTTGTCATAGTCTGAGAACTTTTCGTGCCTCGAGACCTGCCTTGACTGGAAGGGATACCGAAACTGTCCAAGCGGTTCCGAGCAAAGAAGGAAAAGAGTGAGGTCGTCAAGGTTCGCTTACACTATCCATTCCTTGAAGCTATCGTGCTCCACTGCAGAATCGAATCCCGCTGGTAGAAAATATGAGCTCGTGGCCAGTTTCCGTCGGTGCTTCTCGAAGGACTCCACTAGAACTCGTCCGAGGATGACACAGCAGAGCACAATCGAGTATTCCTGATTCATCGAATACTGCAAGTCTACATACTGCATGCATTTTTCGATCGAATCCGAAAAGTAGACACCTTTGCCATAGTTGGCGCGAACTGTCAGCCGAGGGTCGAGCCCGTTCATTAGAATCGAGTCTACACGGAGTTTGTGTGTTCCGTGAAAGAGTATCTCATCTCGAAAAATCTCTGCAGGTGTGGCTGTATTGTCTAAAGGCTTGCCGTTCACTTTTGCCTCTGCGACATGAGTATCGAAATCTTGCTGAGCGAGCTGGCGTCGAAGAGCTTTCTCAGCCTGATACCGCTTCCAGACGACGGGGTTCCTGAGTACGCGGACGCTCTGTATATCGTAATCTGCCCGGCATCGCGTGTGCCCATAAAATGCCTTTGCAACAAGCGTGCATAAATCGGGGTATGTCTTTGGGTCCAGATCCAGTAGCTTGACGGGACCCTCAGGATAATGCGTCGGTATAGATGCTGGATGTGGTTCGAATTTGGCAACTCCTGTCGAAGGTGGAAAGATAGGCAAGCTTGGTGCCTGGTCGATTTCTGGAGGGGAGTTTTCGAAAAACTTCTTGAAGTGGTCGGAGAATTCGGTCATGGGTTGCTGTAGGGAGTCCATCCTTGTCTGGTGGCAGTAGGCAGTCCAGGCCTGAGGAAATGTTGGGCGAATGTAACAAGAGGATGTTTTTTATTTGACAAAACGCTATGAAGGTATAGCAGAAATAGAATAGAGAGAGAGAGAGAGAGAGAGAGAGAGAGAGAGAGAGAGAGAGAGAGAGAGAGAGAGAGAGAGAGAGAGAGAGAGAGAGAGAGAGAGAGAGAGAGAGAGAAAGAGAGAGAGAGAGAGAGAGAGAGAGAGAGAGAAAGAGAGAAATGAGCAGAGAAGAAAGCATTAGCAAGAATGTGAAGAGTGGATTGTGCAGCCCAGGTAACATGAGTGATGCGTCTGTGATGCGGTACCAAACTGTGGCCTGATGCAATGCGCCTGATGCAATGCCGACGAAATGAGACAAAGGGGGGCGCGGAAGGTAAAGCGGCAGAGAAGCGCTTTGCCACCCACGCGCAGCGGCTCACTTTATTTGACCCCGGCGCACTGCCTCACTCTGTTAAGGGCCTTCTGAGCTACCCAATCGGCCAATCGTCAACTCAAAAAGTGAGCAGGGGTCCGTGTGAGCAATATTGCTGCGGATTGGGGGTATCGAGCCATACTTTTTTTCTAGGACAATGGACACCCTCAGGACGCCGACCCTAAGCCCGTATATCCGCGCGTTCAAGCACTAGTTTCTAGCGATTCTCAAAATCTATCCAAATTATCGACTCGATTTGACTCTGTCAGGCGGTTTAAGTTGTTTAGGGTATGTACAGTACAATGAGAAAGGATACGCCGGATGGCAATAGTATAATAGTTGTCACTTGCCCGTATCAATTTCCACATTCAGCTGCCCTGAAAAGAACTAATGGTGCTAGGTTCGATTGCTTGGTTGAATCGAGGCTTTTTTTTTTTTTTTTTTTTAAATAAAAAAAGTCTTCTAATGCTTAATCTGTCACCTATGCAAACCTTGGAAAGCTTGTTTTGACTACACCACCCTACTCTCGAACAAACTAAAGGGATACAGAGACAAAAGACAAGCCTTGGTCATCTTTTATGTCGTCCTAGCTGAATAGAACTCTCTTCTACACCCTATTTTACTAGATTTGTTATGGCAATTCCGTCCAACGTCTCCACAGGGTCACAGCCTAAATATGTGAAAGAGGCTATTGAATGGGATATTGCAGGAGACAATTACCATTAATCATAGAAACTGGAAAGGTTACTACACCTTGAAGTCGCCCACTAGCATCCCAGGGGTTGGATTTGAAAACCAGCTGCATTTGCTCCATCATGTCCTTCCGGATGTAGCCAATGTGAAGTTTCTAAAGCACAGTTTGAAGTTGGATAATCCTTGCCAATCAAGGTTTTCATCCCAGGAACATTGTCCCAATCCTGGATTGACCCATGGCTGCATCAAGCGAGTCGCACATATGGTGACCAGTCGATATTGTAAAGTCTGGGGTGGTTACATTCATGCAGCAGCCTCACGATTAACATCGCATTCGGACGTTCAGCCGTGCAAAGTCGATCTCAGCTGAGCGAGGCTCAAGATCTGTATTGAGAGATGGTGGTATGTAAGATTATCCCTGGAGTCGACCTTAGTATGAGCAGAAAAGGAGTCAACGCCAGTATCAACCTTTTGATACTGTTCAAATGCAATCGCCATCTCGTATGACAGGCGGTGTTGGGATTGTCACGATCTTGTCAAGGTGTTCTTGACAGTGTTCGTGCTGTTGGGGTGCAGGGATGCTAAATAGTTGGAATTGTTTGTACTCAAGCGCGTCAACACAAGGCAAGCAACTGTAGCTGAACTGTAACTGAACTGTAGCTGAACTGTAGCTGAAATGTAGCTGGTGTGCTGGTCAGGTGCTGAACTGTGGCTGAACTATAGCTGAAATGTAGCTGAACTGTAGCTGAAATGTAGCTGATGTGCTGAAATGGTGCTGAAATGGTGCTGATGTGCTGAAATGTTGCTGGTCAGGTGCTGAACTGTGGCTGAACTGTAGCTGAACTGTAGCTGAAATGGTGCTGAAATGGTGCTGGTGTGCTGAAATGGTGCTGGTGTGCTGAAATTCAACACATCAGCAATCAATCAGCTCAACAAGCCAAGGCCATTCATCTCCGCTGCCATGTTCGTATTGCAACCATGAGTGCTAGACAGCCAAAGACTTGTTGATGCATAGTGAAAGTTTGCGGCACTGATGGCAATATCGGTGTCAAGCGAAGGCATGACGAAGAGCTTACTGTTCTATGTGGTCGGAAACATAACAGGCATCCGCTATCTGAAGGTGCTATTAGAGCCAGAACCCAGCCATAACAGGAAGACATAGTGTTATTCTACCAGAGCACCAACCCTGGGATACTATCATGTGCACCATAAATGTAGTAGATAGGCGGATGGGCGGTGGAAGGAGACTAACCTTTGATTCCAACAAACTTCTTAGACCCTCAAAACCTCACTGAACTTCTCAACTGATAGATATAGACAGAAGCTATTCATTTGATATCGGAATATGAGCTAGCTGCCAAACACTATGCCCGCCAGAGGATGCAGAGCCTTCACTATTGCTCTAATAGAATCAAGGAACTCGTGGTTTGATCCTCTCTAGTCATTCTCATGATACCACAGTTGGTTCACAGGAAGTAAGCAAATCAATCAACTCCAGATAGTCCTTGCCTGTAAGAAAAACTGCAATTCACTCATATTACGCAACAAGCGACAGCAAAAACAAACTGTATAGTCTTAGTTTAGTGAGTGGCAGAGAGTATTCCAACTAAACTGATTCCTCGTAGTAGTAGTACAAATAGGTGAAACAAACGGCTACGGATTGGAGATGGCTGAAAAAGGAATAGTGATGAACGGATGGAGCTAGTTGGCGAAAGGGAGAGTATTGACGAGTCAAAGGGAGTGCTCGTTGCCACCTCCATCTAATTTAACCCCTCTAAAGACTCTAAAAAGAATCACTAAAAAGAAAAACTAGGATTGCTTTTTATGTCACTCAGACACCCAGTACTCGGCAATCCTTGGTGATAATAGTTTGGGCTCCAGTCAACTGCGACATTGCCCTACTTCTTTTGAGTGATCGCCCCTCACTGGAAGGTGCATCAATTGCTTGCAATTGACTGCGCAAAGTTCCCCAATAATCTAAACCTTTCGCTCTTTATACCACCTGGGGTATCCTCGATCCTTTTTATTGGACCTGTTTGTCGTTTGATAAAGAGACTGTGGCTATGTCGTTGTGATAGTTTTAATGTCACCCCTCTCCAGACTATCGCTCCTTCGCCTGACCGTGGCGGGACATTTATTCAAGCTGGACTCTTTTTTTTTTTTTGGGAGGGGGCTAATATCGCCCTCGATCACCCCAATCATGCTAGTAGGACACGCCGGATGACGAGGAGGAAAGTTACGAGATCAACATGAGATATAAAGTGGCTAGAGTGACCAATGAGTTCGAACATGTGCCGAGTGCTTTGGGCAGCCGAGGAAGGCACGGTCGCGCCGTGTTGTTGAGGGAAGAGTGGTTCGAGTACATGGGGTAATGGGGTGTACAAATACGCGGTGCAATCCATCCTAACTCAGCCAAACGATCAGGTCCCATGATTTTACCGCAGCTGTGTGCATTGTGATAGCACGGGACCGAGTGCACTCTTACCAGCTGATCGTTGTACGCCAGGGCAATTTACCAGCAGGGATCGTCGCAGGGAAATGGCTGATCAGAATACAGAGCCTGACTCTTAGGCATGAAGGAGCCTGTGCGTTTTTCCCGACATGGTCTGTCCCAAAGCTTGTCCTTGCATGTTCATCATTTGGCTCACTAATCCGCTTGTGCTGGCTTACCCTACCACTAGCAGTTTATGTCGACTGTGCGTACGAAATCCAGCCGCCTTGAAAGGAGAAAACAAAAAGAAGGAACCTGTAGTTGACCCAGGCAGATCTCGAATATGGGAGTAAAGCAAAAAGCCCGGAGCTTATGCGCATGAACATGAAGCAATCTGGCTGTAGGAAGTCTGGCATAGCCCAGGTCAGATAGGAGGCATCGGCAATATAAACCATTGCTTCAGTTGCTCTTCCTCTTCCTCTTTGTCTCCATCCGAACCCTCACATACACTCTCCTTCTCTAATTTCGACCTTTCCCCTCTTGAAACAACAGACAAAATGTCCATGAGTACGCTATTTCATCCAGTTCTTTCCTGTATAGCACCACCCTTCCGATTGTCAAACTCTCTTTCGATTCAGACTTGAGTAGAAACTTACAAAACTATTGGTTATTTTCTTTTATCGCGCTTGCACGCTTCAACAGAAAACCACTGTATCATATTTAACATAAATGAAGACTTAGAGAGTCCCGATGCAAGTAAACTATGGGATTTTATCGAAAATAATGGTAAAGTGTTTGGAATCATTCCTCATTCTCTCTTTACTACAAGTTAATCCGTGTGAAAAAGAAGAGCCTTGGGAGGATGTATTCATGAATCAGATGCGCCTCGTGCTAGCTAGGAAACTCTTTTTAACTCTCTCTCTCTCTCTCTCTCTCTCTCTCTCTCTCTCTCTCTCTCTCTCTCTCTCTCTCTCTCTCTCTCTCTCTCTCTCTCTCTCTGTCTGTCTGTCTGTTTGTCGTCCTCTCCTAAAATAGGTGGTAAAGTTCTCAACCACTACGACATCGATAATGGGATTCAAGAGAGAATGGCCGTTTCGATCCCTCCTACTCTCGAGGCCATGTTGAGGAAGCGTACTGATATCACCCTGTCTGGTCAAAGAAACTGGCCTGATGTTGGTGATTTGTGGTAAAAGAGAACTCTCGCGAAGCGAGCAAAGGCATGTCGGCTCTCCAGTTCCTTTTCTCTGTAGTGAAAGAATACATATTCTCTCTGTATAGCTTCAATAAATGACTGTTCTTCAGTACTAAGCTATCCACTTTGGACCCATGGGGAATGTTGCAGGGTGGAGACGTATGACCGTAGGAAATTGCGTCGTTTCGCAATTGTGCTATCAGCCTTATTGAAATGAGACAAAGTTTTGCACAGATTCGTCCTTTACGAAGGCAACCTAATCCTTTTCCCTTCTCGCTAATTGGCACAGGTTGTCCAACTTTTGGATACCACGGGGTGTCACTGGCGAGGGGCCTTTCATGATGGAACTTCCTGCTCCCAAGACTTCATAATACTGCCACAAGGTGTAGAGATCGAGTCTGAGCGACTGATCCTCAGTTATTGCTGGGCCAACAATTAACCCTTTATTAAAAACGTACAGAATAGCGGCATTAATCCAAACAGACTTTTTTCTTGTGATTTTTGCCCATAGGCCGAGTCGTCGACTCTGCCTTGAATTCACAAAGTGCGACTTCATGCTGCCACTTGTCATCAGAGCGAATATGAATTGACATATAGTCATTCTTATCGCAGGCAGTCAACAAAATGGATCCATATTCGCTCCAGAGACTAACTCGCCCCAAAATGAAAAGATGCTATCGAACAGCACGGAGTGACGTATCAAACAGCTGCTGAACTCGACACAAATACACGCTCGGAACTCAGTGAAGCAAAAAGGTCTAGTTCAATCCACAGAAGAATTTGTGAGACTATTTGTAGGATGCTTTATGTGGTAGTATCTTCCTCTTCCAGCAATAGCAAAGGTCATACTCGCTTCTTGAGTAACTAGAACCGGGTTTTGCCTCTGTTGCTCATGTTGCCCATGTTGCTCGTACTGGCGTTGGTGGGATGTAGGGTCATCCATAGATTCCCCATGGCGGCTTCGATATTCCGAAACTCTGCTGACTTTGTATGCAGTGGTCTTCTTAGTGGCTGGGAAGTTCCTGCCAGAAAATACCACAGTGTTGCTGATGCTAGACAACAAACCGCATGATTAGGTGTGAATACAGGCTAGTGTTGATTTGGTACGCATTGCATAGCATTAATAATCTTGACTTGTGGGACGTTTTCTCATAGCAACAATTGATCCTGGCTGACTAAAATCCTTTTATAGCTGTAGCTGCTGAGTGTATTTTTCGTTGGAGACCGGAATATCGATGAGGTTAACATCACGCGTTGGACTTGAGTCAATAGCAATACAAAGGAAAGCATTAGCATGGAAACTCGCAAAAAATATTATCAACAAACAGAGATGATAAAAATGTATACACCACATTCTTGGGCTCGTAGGAAATCAGCAGGTGGAATGGGGTGAAGGCGAGAGTCCAATCACGGTCAGTGGGAGAGTGTCATTAAAAGATGTGATTACGCTTTGCAAGCATCATGCAATTTTGAGCCAAATATGCCTTTTCCTCCTTGTTCAAAGTCCCTGAAACTTCTTTTTGATCCGCAGAGAGACGCTTCTTGCGCAAGAACGGCCGCATTCTTTGCTACTGTTTATCCTCTTCGATTTTTAGATCGCGTCTCTGTCAACTATTGACCTGTTGTTTAATTATCCTGTAGCCTCTGCCGTCAAATAAATGCTGGCTTCATGCCACCACGTGTCTGGATATAGCTGAGCAAGAAAGGGGCATGATGTCCGAAGGTCGCAGGAAAGTCCCTGCTCAAAGTTAGTGCTTGCAGAGGAAAATCTTGGCCTTGGACTCTTGCGAGAAGAGGCTCTGAGGCTGTCTATTTCATTACACCTAGTCTTCTTTCGATCGACACTATTGTGTTTGTCATGCGAGTCACTAGAGCTGGGACTGTCTTGATCGTCTCTACCATTTGATCCTTTGGTGTTCGATTCGCATGATTGACTGACGGTTGTTTGGGTACCGGAATGCTCTTCAATGTTGGGCACGTCGTCTCCTTCGTCTAAAGAGTACACAAGAAATTAAAAGAAATGACGTGAGTTGACGAGCAAGACCCGTTATCTAATATCAGTATTTTTCCTACGACCTTTACCCGGTATCTCCACTGCTATTGCATGTTACAGGATATCCTCTTGCTCTGCATCAGAACCGAGGACTTTGGCAGTACTCTCTTCGATAACTTTCGGTTCGACAACTTTCCTCATCCGTTGGATAGCAAGAGACAGCCTGAGCTCGTTATTATCTCTTTCTTCGATCTGTAGGTTGCCTTTGACCTCGATTTGGTCACCAATTTGGACACTGGAGGAGCACCCGTGAACTGTCTTTGTGGTTGAAGCAGGCTCTAGTAAAAGCATGATAAAGTGTCCATTTCGCATCCCAAGGACTTCTTGCTTGACCGTATTATCGTCTTTAACAAGTCGTTTGGTGCTCTGCATAACAGTCACTCTCGCCTTTGAGGTCGCAATATCCATGGCAATGGTGATGGGGCTGGAAGGGTGAGAGTAAGGTTGGGAGTAAAGTGGAATGAGATTGGGAGAGAGAACCCATTGTCCTATTTATGAGTGAATGATTTTGCGTGGATTCAATAGCACATGGCTGCCAGGTGCCAGCTCCTTGCTTGGAGTTGTGTAGACAAAGAGGTGGTCAAAATCTTCACACGACAAGTAAGTGAGGTGATGCCTTTGGGTCGTGAACACACTGCGTCGCGTGGGAAAGAGGCTCTACTCCAAGTTGGTCTGTGTTCTCGCCTGTTCAAGAGCTTGGAAATCAATTGAGGAGCATCTCGCTCCCAACCATACCATTCATGTTCGCCCTGCACTGACCTCCTCGCTTCACACTCACACCACACTCCTCCCCTGTGGGAACCGCCTTGACATATTCTGGTCGTCAATCCTACGATTAAAACACTGCTGTGCTGCTGATTCCTTCCTCCTCTCTTCAACCAAGCTTAGAATCTCTATCGCTTCGCCATGGTCTTTGTCATCCCCTTTGCGCTTCCCTTTGCGCTTCCCCTTGTGCTTCCCTTTGCGCTTCCCTTTGCTATTCCCCCCACGGCCATAGCCATCGGCGTCGGCGTCACGATCACCATGGTCATCTCCATCGCCGTTGCCATTTCCATTACAGCCGCCCTCTCCATTACAGCTACTCTCTCCATTACAGCTGCCCTCTCCATTCCAGTAGCCATTGTCATTACATTAGCCATTGCCACTGCTGTAGCCATTGCCTCTGCTGTAGCTATCGCCATTGCTGTGGCTATTGGCATTGCTCTTACCATAGGCATCTTTGCTCTCATCACCGCTGCTTTGCGATGGTATTCGTCGTCGCCAAGACCGCCTATTGTTGCCCTTTCCATTCGTCGACATTCTGTAGAGTCTATATCGGGAGCATCATTTGCAGGGGGAACATTCACCAGAAGGGTGCATGACTCTGGTAATGGTAATGACTAGGTTGTTGGCGCTTGTCAATGTTCTTCTGAGTTAGCACCTCGTGATCGTGCTAAAGACACATGCTGATTCAGAATTGGAATGAATGCTGTGTTCTTTGCAGACCCTAATACACTCTCCTCTGATAGTGGTTTTGTGGGGACCGAGCGGCTCTAGCATCCGCGATCAAGAGTCCTGCAATGCTCGTTTGCAATATCACGGTAGTGCAACAGCTCTAACCCAGACGAACAAAAAGAAAGGAAAGAAAGAAAAGAAGCGTCGTCTTGCGCTTGGCACATCAGGAGCACGCTCCAGTAACACGATGTGCTCTCAAAGATTTTCGAACGTCGAGGGACAGCGATCCATCACTGGACCTGACCTGTGATTCATGACTCTTTTAGGCTGCTGGACTACGGATCCATATCATTCCCATCCTTCCTTTGTCGTTTGCTGCCCTATCCTTTGATGCTTATAATAGGACAATCAAATGACATCTCTGAAGAACAATGAAAGTCGATGAAACCTCAATCTCCAAGCTTGCTTTCTTCTAAGATAGAGGGGACTCTTAATTGCTCTCTTCTCGAAGCTCCTTCTCCAGCTATGGAACGGCTAACAAAAGTTACCTCCTTCCTCTGGACTTGAGTTTCCAAGCACCAGAATTCTATGATATAACCCATCTTGAGGCCGGCTCGGTACAGGCACAACAGCTTGCTTTCCACAGAGTAGATCTTGTCCCTGACACCAAAGAAGGTCTCAACTGTACTCTTGTACACTCTTTAGTCCATAAAAGACATTATCTTTATTTCTTCAATCTTCATTCAGGGACCCTATGTCCATTGTACATATCTTACAAAGCTTACAAATGAGGCTTCTATATTTTCACTTGTATTCCTCCAAAGTCTCTGTATGAGAATAGTCCTGTTAATGAACAATGGCGAGCCTTGAATTAGGACCATTGGAATATAGGCGTCTTAACCAGCTCAAAGGACTGTTGGTTGAAACCCACGGCCCTTTATCTTCCTGACTTCATCTTTTCATTCAATGATACCATAGATACCTCTAGCAGCACTGGAATGGTGCTACACCAGTTTCCAATGAGAATTCGCCATCGACTGCGCTTTTTTCATGGCCAGAGTATTAAACCCGCTATCCTTGCATCTCCTTGTCCCATTACCTAGGAGGTGTTTTCATCGAAAGGAAAGGGTGATGTGAGAGCAGGGCCCTAGATTGAGACCTTAATCTTGCCTAAAGCAACTTTGCTGTCCAGTATCCAATCACTTCTCGCGGATTTCAATTTCTTCAAGAAATCAGAGATCATCCATACCAAAGCTGTCGTCCAAGCTATCGCCGTCTATGACGTTCTGAATTTCCAGATCAAGTAGAAGTCCCCGATATTCCTGCAGACTTGAAACCAACTTGCCTAGAGATCCTGTTAATGTCGACAAAAGTCTCCCTTTTTTGCATCCTCGATTTACTCCGCTGGTGGTTCGTCAGAGTAGTGAAATGCGAGGGGGTGCTCCCAAAAGCAGATGGGTAATATAAAGCAAGACCTAAACCTCTATTTTATCTGTATTCAAATCAATGACCTTTATCGAGATTCTGCCTTTCTTGTACCATCCTTCCTTTCACGAACAGAGTCGAGGACATTTTCTGGTTCCTCTTAAAAGGTTTCAGGTGAATCTCTTTCGTTCATTTTATTATTTTATTCGTTTTCCTTTGGAGAGTGAATGTGAGCTGACGATCCGCTTTGCTTTGGAAAGTAAAACTGCTGTAACAATTGCAGTCGCAGTGATTTTCGCAGTAACAGTAGCATTCAATGATTTTTTTTTTTCAACCAAACGAAATCACTATGAGAAGTAGCCTTCTGGAAATCTTTGACGTGGATTTCCGTAGAATGAGTGTTGTCGTCAATGTGATATAACAAGTGCATGTCAAGAATCCCCCTGATAAAAATATATTCCTCCAGATAACTTCTGTTGGTCTTATGCTAGTCGAACATAGAATAGAGAAAGAGGATGGGATGGGTGCTCATCCGGATTTGAGGTGGGCAACACCATCCTGAAGACGATTTTTTCTTCCATCGTGAATGCATTGAAATCAGGATTATTAAGAAATGGTCTTGTTTTATTAGGCGGCGCTTAGGTCCCTGAAAGTAGACATAAACGAAACAAAGTGGGATAAGGATAGAAGTGTGGGAAGTAGAGTCTGAGTAGAGAGGAGGCTCCTTTAAAATCTAGCGAGAAACTGTCTCTATGCATGATTGGGCCAAACAAGAGAGGAGTAGTACGTGACAAGAGGATAGAGATGTTTAAGTAATCTTGGGAGATTGGCAAAGATCACAAAGTAGAGAATGCAAAGTAACCAAGTGAACGAGAGATCTCTTTTCAGCAAGCGTACTCTTTCGCGAGCGGTCTACTTTGGTAGAAGTCAGTGGCTAAGGTGGTATGAGTAGAGAAACCACCAAAGATCCTCCATGAGCTCCGAGTAAGGAGTGGTGCAAGAAGGAATTTTTTAAAAAGAAAGCGCATGGATGTATGGCAGGACATGTCAGAACCAAGACGCGATAGACTAGAGTGGAGCGAGTAGGAGATGGCCGTAGTGATAGACTGGGGCTGCTTAGGAGGGAGCAGTTTGCTACATGAGATTGAGCAGGCGATCCTCTGTAGGATGATCTCCCTCCGCTGACCGTGTAAGGATGGACAGCCAGCAGCGTTTTGTCCATCATTCACGGGATAAACTGTTGACCCTCCCCCAAAATGCCTCATTAGAAGTTGAGCATCTTTTTTCTTTTTTCGTGCTTGAGTCATAATCCAGACCCTTTGCTGAGTGTTCACCAAAACCTTGTGTGCGTAGAAGGTGAAAGAAGGCGGCCTCGGTAGACGACAAACACCGCAGTCATGTTACAAGCGAGCCATTCTCACCATCCATACCCTTGCTAACATTGCTGGTCACGATCTTGGTCCTCTCTTGGTGAGACTGCCACGGTTCGAAGACACAGTAAACACCATTTTCCATGAATGAGGAATCGCAAGCTCGTATCACGTAGATGCTCCAATACCCCTCCAGGTCAAGGACATTTCTTTTTTTCTATTTCTTTTTCTTTTTCTTGAGTCAGCAACTCCTCCTTGAACTTTCTTCAGGTTAAAAGCACTCCTATTTCTCGATCTTCGCTCAGCTCTGGTATTGAATTAGGTGGGGTCGTTTAATGTTTTAATGTAGTAAAGAGTAGGTATATACACAAGTGGCGAGAATTATTGTACAGTAAGATTATGTTGTGTTTAAATTAGATTAAAGTATGAGTGAGGTAGGGGAAGAAAGGTGACCCTTCTTTAGTCGTCCTTGAATCGCCGTCCAAGTGAAGGAGAAGGCAACGAGACAATAGAGCGAGGCGACGTGGGTCGAGAAGAGGACGATGCCGAACGAGACGACTCTCCTCCATTTGTTCCGACTCCAAAGGATCCAGCCATGGGCGTGTTGGGTGCCGAAACAGATGCCAGGCTAGTCGTCTGATCGAGCACCAGGCGGCTTGGGCGCGTACGACTCTTGCTTGGACCACGGGCACTCGCCTCGGCGGTAATATCTTCTTCAATGACAGCCAGCGATGGGAACGAATCGCTCCTGCTTGGCGAGGACAAAGGTGAAGCATAGGAAACCCCTTGGACCATAGCCACATTGGCCTCCAGATCAAGATTCAATGTGGTAACGGAGGTGCTGGAGCGGGAGGAGCCAAACGAGTCACGGCTAGAGCTACGAACACCAGAAAGTCGTCCATAGTATCCATGTGGGTGCTGGCTTGAGTTGCGCGGAGTAGCGCTGGGCGAGGTGTTGGGAGACGAGTGGGGTGAGTTAACTGTGGCAAGGACTGCCATCCATGACTCGTATCCTTGCCATCCGTTCCAGCTCTGTCGAACGCTCGAGTCCTTCTTGGATGCAGAAGTGTCTGTAGGAGATGAAGGAGCAGACTGGGAGAATGTCTTTTGCTCCACCATCTCTGACTCAACAGAGACGACAACCACGCTAGCCATGTCTGCTTCCGGCTCATCTTCGTCTTCACTGTCCATGTCCCAAGTCTTGTTGTCCTTGAATCCAACAAAATCATCAAAGTTATCCTTGGCTTGGAAGAGGGTCTGCTTCTCCACGCGGTTCATTGCATCGCCAAGATCATAAACGTCGTTAGCAGCCTTTTCGCTGTGATACTCTGGCAAGACCGAAGGAAGGAAGAACGAGCCAATCCAGAAGGCGACAACAGCATATCCAGCACCACCCACGAGATCAACGACGTAGTGGTGTCCCAGATACATTGTGGCCCACCAAATCCAAAAGACGTAGCCGATGGCAACAGGAATGGCACGGGGACCAAAGATGTAGACCCAGAAGAAGGCAAGTTGCCAAGCACAAGCCGAATGGAGCGAGGGGAAGGCACCAAAGACCATGGGTGAGGCCGTAAAAGTCGACTTGTACATGCTAGTGCCAAGAATGTCGTCAACACGAGCCAAGCCACCTGGGTCGCCAGGCATTGTGTACGTTGCTGGCTCCAAGGATCCGTAGTGTGTTTCATACCCTGTAAAATATGGCAGCCAAGGAGATGGGGTCAGAGACCTTGGTTTGTTGACAAGACGATGGGGATAATACTTGGCACGCATAAACAAAAGATTAACTTACATGGAGGAGCACAAGGAAACAACAACTGTGTCAGGACACCAGCAAGGTTCATGTAGCCAAACACTCTGGAGAAGACAGGTAGAGTGCCCGGTGGTGCAAGGAAGAAGATCAAGCCAGCTGTGACAAAGGGCAGCACAAAATGGAGGACACCATATGGCATCCAGGCAAGAAGGTCCTTGGCAGGCGAGGGCGCATTGGCAAGGAGCTCTGAGATGTTGCCACCATAAAGGATATTCTCAAGTGTAGGCAACACCGAGGTGAAAATGTGAGGACGCCACTCAGCGGGAATGAAGCGGCAGCAGTAAAAGAGGACGAGCCAAGCAGCGATCGCCGAGAACGGGAGCATGAACTGGCGTGTGCGGCGAGGGATAAGGAGAGCAATGGCAGCCAAGGCGATCGGCAACTTGAACCAAATCGGCTTATCCATGATAATGAAACAAAAGACGAAGAGGATGATCAAGAAGAGATATTGGAGATCGAAGGCAGAGTAGTGATGTTGTCGCAGAGGTCGAAGAGTCGAGGTAATACCGGCCCTGACGGCCTTGCCTGCGGTTCTGCATCTGTGCCGGATGCTTACACCGGTCGTATCCAGCATATTGATGGTCGTTGTGTGTGAAGGAGGGGGAGAGGCGAGTGGATGGGTGGGTGACGTGGCGCCAAGGAGACAGGGAGAGAGAGAGAGAGAGAAAAAAAATAGTGTCTTCGATAGGCTAGTAAAGCATATTCCTGAGCAAGCGCGTGGGTGGACAAGCCAGGGAGAGGAGAGAAGTAGAGAGTGGGTGGGTGGGGGGTAAGGGTGGTGCCTGCGAGGAGGAAGGTGAATGAAGGACACAGAGGATTAGAGAGGAGGGGAGAGAAAAAGATGCAGAATGGGAAGGATGGGAATCAAAACACACTGTCAAGAGAGAGAGAAGAAATGAATGTGTGTGTGTTTGGCGGGAGAGAGAAGTTGCAAAGTCAACGCGAGTGGGCGGGTCGGGGGTGGGGGAGAGGATGCCCTATATATATAGTATATATCGCTCTTCATCGCGTGCGGGCACGGGACGGCAAAGGCAAAGCTTGGTTCCGGTGGGCAAAGTCCTCTCTTCTCTCTCTCTCTCTCTCCCCTCACCTAGCGGCCGGGAGTACCAGTGGCTGAGAGCAACAGAGAGAGAGAGAGAGAGAGAGACGGTTGTTCCGGCCGGACAGGGGCTTGCAACTGGTCTGGGTGTTAGTACTGCCGCCTCTCCGCCCTTGCAGAGTCAACAGCGTGGGCCTGGCCGACCCTTGCGCTTTGTCATGCGGCGGAGATCGAATTGCCCTGCTTAGCTCGTATCCGCCGCTCCGTCTTCTCTCTCCCTCCTCTGCATTAAACCGGTCGCTCTTTACCAAGGCACGTCATCGCCGATGCACTACACAGGATTGGACATCCCTTTCCAGCAGCATCGGACTCTGTTGTTGCTTGTCCGTCTACACTGATGCACATCTGCACGGGTGAGTATCACTCTTTGAACCTCGCTCGTACCGGTCATTGACATGCACTGGCCATGGCATTCGCATTGGACATTGGTATCGGCATCCGCACCGGCACCGCTCTAGTCCAGCCATCGATTGTCTAGTGCCTAGACTTTAGAGAGCCTACGGTTCATTTCAGGCTTGCCGTCTCCCGCAGTTTGCCTGCGGACATTTTTTTCCCTGTTAAGCTTCGAGACTTGTTCAACGGCCCTTTGATCTCCCGCAGTGATTGGGCCGGTGGCATTTGCGCAGAGCTGCCTTGATAAAGACTGTCTCTCTGGCCAAGAATCGACCAGCACGCGAGTACGCAAGCTAGCTGTGGTTGTTTACCGAGAGAAAGAAAGAGGCGAGAATTTCCATCGACAAGGGTTCGCAGCTACTGCGCAGGTGATGGAAAACAAACAAGACATCAATGGGTTTGTCATCCGTCCATGGTTCCACTCCTTGTCCCACTGTTGACCTCATCTCCTTTTTCCCCCCTTGGAGTGTAGATAGACTACGACCGTGGGCCAGCTGGTCCGACCCCTCCCCTCTCTTTGACGACTCTCACTCGGAGCCACGAGACGGGGACTTACTATCGATGGGTAGCACAACAGTTGTCTTCGGACTTTTATCCCAGAAACCCGTTTTTTTTTTTTTTTTTTTTTTTTTTTTTTTTGGGAGCTCAGTTTATCCATACCTCTGTCCATCGGACCTTGAATTCAGTTTTCGTGTGAGAAAATTCCAACGGCCAGATGGCCACACGACAAACTCTTCCTTGTCCATCTCTCTTCAAATTCCCTCACTCACACACATCCCCTAGTCTGTCCTTGTTCAAGTCGACTCGCGGTTACCGGGATCGGAGACATCACATCTGTGAATGAATGAAAGCACATGACAGTCAGATCCCTGGACTCGGTACCCTAAATATCACCCGAATACCCTCAATGTTGAGCAAATACGGAGCAATTGAGCACTCATCAATCAGTAATAGCTTCATTTCATGGCTCTACTATAAAATTATATATGCCCAAATCCCTGGTAGAGACGAGATCCTACCTACCTGTAGATTACTCATGGAGAATGATTAGTCCGGCACGTACTCCTATCATTTTTTCCTGCACATGTCTGTCTTGCCTTGACAAATCATGCTTTGTACTGGAGTTCATGTAGTCCAACTTAGGATGAGTACGTCTTTTTTTTTTTTTTCTTCTTCCTCGCACCAAATAAAAAGCAAGGCTACATGAGGGATCATCTGGCCAGAAAGAGTAAGCGAGATCGAGATATACGGTCTGAATAAGGTAGGTGCTGAAAAAAAGAAATTTATGTTCTTGATAAAGTCAATTAAGAGTCGGCACGAGACAAATGACAGGTCTTACAATGCATCTGCCTATGTAATTCCTATGCGTCTCCTATCGTGATCTATGTCCTATGATAGGCCAAGCGATGCAGACGACGTGATGTGGACAAACATAGTTTAATAGTAAAGGAATGCAGGAGTGGTGAGAGGCTGTCGCAATAACCCCTTGTGTACCTGAAACCTGGATCTGGTGGCCTCTGTTGAAGCCTGATGTCACCGAGAAGAAGGCGAAAGGGGGACTCCCATTCTGGGCGCTGGGACACAGCCACCAAAGTAGACTCCAAAAGTCTTTTTCTGTCACTCTACGACTCTACGTACGCTTCATATCTAGGACAAATATATATATATCGAGAATGTTCAGAGTACAACAGTATAGTACATGGTAGATTTATTACAAGAAGGTTTTTGTTTTTACTTTTTTTTTTTGTTTTTTTGTTTTTTTTTTCCTGGACTGGTTGACTGGCTAGTTGACAAGTAGAAGTTGCATATCCAGGCTCGACCTGGTGCAGTTTGTTGGAAATAAAAGTACGAAGTGGTCTCTAAGGGTACTTATCCACCAATAAGAATCATGGGTCGGTTCTTCATGTTGGCTAGGTTGGACATGCCTGCGTGTTGCTTTTTCTTGTTCTTGACAGCAATCTCAATAATCTCCCGAAGCTCTTCATCCGTCTTTCCTTGTCGCATCATATCCCGGAGCGAAACCTCTGTATTTCCAAACAGACATACTTTCAGATTGCCATCGGCCGTAATTCGCAACCGGTTGCAAGTACCACAAAAGTGATCTGACATGGATGTGATGAAGCCGACCTGTCCTGCGAAGCCAGGCACATGGTATGCCTTGGATGTATCGTTGGGGTCGTCTACTAGCTTTTTAAAGGATGGGTGAACAGCCTGGATCCGCTGAATGAGTTCTTGGTAAGGTACAAGCTTGTCCTCTTTCCACTTGTTGCCTGGATTAATGTAGAATAGATCCCAGAACATATGTTAGCCACTTGCCATCTTCTCAAGCCAAGCATAGTCTCTTGTACTCAAATGTAGACCATCACTAATTACCTCCGAAAGGCATGTACTCGATGAACCGGACGTCGACTTTCTTGTTGCGAGTAAATTCAACAAAGTCTAGAACCTCCATATCATTTGTTCCACGCATGATCACGCAGTTCACCTTTACAGGAGACAATCCAAGCGCCAAGGCATCGTCGATTGTCTCCATCACTCGCTCGAACCCCTTCCTGCGGGTCATCAGCTCGAATTTGAACCGATCCATAGTATCCAGACTGAGATTGAGGAGGTTCATGCCATTTCCAACGAGACCTGGGAGTTTCCGCTTGAGCGCAATGCCGTTCGACGTCATTGCAATTGTTTTCAATCCCAATGATCTCAGCTCTCCGAGTTGTTCTGATGAGAGAAAAAATAACAGAAGAAGAAAAAGAAGAAGAAGAAGAAGAAGAAGAAGAAGAAGAAAAAAAAAAAAAAAAAAAAAAAAAAAAAGAGTACCAGAACAGTGAGTCACTTGGGTCTGGGTATTTTCTTACAAATACAGCAGTATCACCAAGTGGCGACTGAGGAGTGCGCAGCTCAGACTGTGTAAGGTTAAGGAGGGAGAGTGGGGGTAAAGCACATACCAACAAGCTCTGAGATGTCCTTGCGTACTGTTGGTTCACCCCCTGTCAAACGGATTTTGGTTACGCCTTCTTGGACAAACAGACGTGCAATCCTGAGAATCTCTGGTGTCGTCAGAATTTCATCCTTAGGTGAGAGTTCTACTCCATCAGCTGGCATGCAGTATGTACCTGGTATTGAGGAAGAACACATTAGTCCACAAACATCAATGGTCGTTCTCATGATTAAGTTAAACTGAACATCTAAAGCTTAATGAGAAGCACCAGGAGAAAAACTAGGTGGAGTTACATACATCGGAGGTTGCATTTTTCTGTAAGGGAGATACGGAGATATGTGTGTTGCCTTGAAAAGTTGTCTGTCAAAACCTTGGAGAATGGCCTTTCGTGATCAATTGCTGCAATCCTGGCCTATCCTCGACAAACGAAAACACAAGGGTGTTAGAAGGAACAACTGAACTAAACCGATTAAACCGCAGAATAAGCTCAAACTCCACAGGAGTCTTAAAGATCGGTTTGTTTAATTACCTGTGCCCGCTGTCGGGTACTGAGAGGTGTTGGTGGAAGATTCTCCTCTGGAGAGACGGCAGGCATGGAAAACTGCCGCCGGAAAATCCTCTGCGCAGAAGGAATACTAGCAGCGATGGCTCTGAATGGCGAAGCATGTGGCTGATGTGAAGACAACGAGGCTCTCGATGTGACATGAGGCCATGGCCTGAATAGCACTGAAGCAGATGACATTGGCAACGGCTACGAGAGAATGAGAGAGAGAGAAAGGATTGACTTGTTGCGATGCGGCGATGGGAAGGACCTTGCACAGAATGGATAGAAGACGAGAAGTGATCGAGATGGTAGAGAGAGAGAGAGAGAAAAAAAGGAAAGAAGAAAGCGAAGGAGGAAAGGAAAGGGGGTGCGAAAGATCCGAGGCAAAGTCACACTTTGCCGCCCTTGATGCCGACAAAAAAGCCTAAAAAAAAGTGGCGCTTGGCCTCAAAATGCGGGTGAGATGCGCCCACTCTTACTTCGGGGCCACTGGGTCCGCTGTACAAGTCATCTCCGGATTGGTGCTGCACGCCAGACACTTCCCCACTTTCACCACATGGCTCTTGACTCATGGAGCGCCCCTTGGGGCCTGTGCCCGCATCCCACTCACTTATCCCCAGCGCTTTCTTTCCCTTTCAAGATAGCAGCTGGACCTGACCAACGAATAGCACTTCCCCACAATCTGGTTGCTACTCTGTCCGATGGGAATGGGTCAAGTCAGAGCCCTCTGCCCGCCCCAGAACGAAATGTGGGGTTCGGAAATACTGACTCGCTCAAACCTTGCCTTCTCCATGCTCACCAACCTTCGTTCCGGAGGTTCGAAGAGGTTCCTTGGCTGCTTCTTGATCCATAGGAAGGCTGTGTTGGTTATCATGACTACGCGTAGGCTGTTTGGTCTAGGGTAGACTCTAGAAGAAAACGCTCCCCCAGTATTCCAACACAAACAGTTCAGGAAATGGCTGTCTGAGCACAGCGACGCATCCAAGTGGAACATGCCATTTTTGCTTGCCATGTGGCTGTCTGCAGGGTCAACTGCAGACACATCCCGAAGTAGCTGTGACCGCACTTGTCCTCTGCTCAGTGGCAAGACGCCCTGGTGTGGAATCACTTCTCCCTCTGTCTCTCTTCTCGTCTCTCTCACTGTCTCTGTCTCTGTCTTTATTTGTTTTGCATGATTACATCTGGCTGCCATCTCCTTCTTCTCCTTCTCCTCTAGCATCTCACTTTGTCTTCCTAGCATTTTCCATTGCTCGCCATCGGATCCGCGCAGGGCAATCACTTCTCCTTCCACAGCCTCGACTCCATCAGCGGGCTACATCTGCATCCTATCACGGTTGCATTCTCGCCACTGTTCTCCATCCGCAGCCAATTGCCGCCTTGCTACCTATAGATTTGTAGCCACTCACAACTGGCCAAGACTTTATACCTGCCTGCGCGTTCACCGTGCATTCTTTTCACGGAGCCCATTCTATCGAGCCACACATAATGTCTCGTCCTCATTCAAGAGTCAACAACACTAGCGACGACCTGGAGCACCTGGAGTTATCTCAGGAGATCCTTACTGCAGAGAATTCTCATTCGGAGCCGCCATCGCCTCCGCCGATTAGGGACCGAGACTCGAGACGAGTCTCTATCAACTCGCTTGGCTCCGAAGCCTCGACGTCGACAGTCAAGTACTATAACCCTTCGGAACCATCGCATGACGTTCACGGAGCAGGTACTCGGGGTTCCTCCAGTGGATACAACTCACTTGCTGGAACAGCATCCAAGCGCCCTAAACCCTCCTACCGTCACTCCTCATCACAGCTCAAGACAGACGCTCTAGGCTCTGGTAGCCGGCGAAGACGCCCAGGACCAGGGAAGCGACCAGGATCCAGTCGGTCATCGATACGACAGCGGGAGAGATCCTCTGAAGAAGATGACGACGACGACAATGATGACGGAGACTACGATGATGAGAACAACGGGCAGCGTCAGCAGTTTTCAGGAGACGAGCGTTTCAGCGAGCCTCGATCTAGCCATGGGCGCCTGAGACGAGCTAACTCGAGACGCTCAACACGCCTAACACCTGACGCTCGCTCTCTTGAGGACCGCGACCACCGCGACCAACACCACGATGGCCATTATACCAAGGACGACGAGGATGAGGATGTGGATCTGGATCCTGAACCCCTGACACTCAAGGACCGCCAAGAGGTAACCGGATCTTGACCCCCCCCCACTTGATTTTGCGACGTCGACCCTTTCTTTTTTCTTTTTCTTTTTCTTTTTTCCGGGCCTGTGAAAGAAAGGAAAAAAAAAAAGTCGCGATAGAGAATTATGTGATGGCTATTGGAGGAGCCTCGTGATCTGTCTTGTATCTGACTAAACGCAACAGATGTTTGGGCTGGCTCTCTCCGACAAAGGGAGAGAGGGAACGGACGGATGTCACCAAAAGGAGCAAGGAGAGCCAATAGGTCGTACTAAACTTTGATATCCTACGTCATCCTTTGTGCCTTGTAGACGCTCAACCAAACCCATCCCTTCGGTCTGCCACTTTGGAAACCTGCTCTCTACAAAAAGTCTCGCTCCGTCATCCGCAAAGCCAACTCAGCTCTCCACTCCCAACCATCGGCAGACCTATACCTATCTGTCGGCAACTGTCTCTGGACGCTCCTCTTCGGCTGGTGGCTCGCCTTAGTCTGCTTCATCATCGCCATTATCCTTTATCTGACTCCTTTTGGAGGCGCCGCTTATGGACGCGTAGTCTTGGGCCTTGGCTACTATCTGCTCTGGCCATTTGGTCAATATGTTGAGAGAGAGTTCGCTCCCGGAGAATACAGGACCGGGAATATCCAGGCCCCTTCGGCCACGGGCTATCATAGCCCTGGCGACGAAGGTCGTCCTCTGCTGCCCAGGAGTAACTCGGTTCTGGAGCGAGAAAGGAAGGCAGACAGACGCAGAAGGTGCATGGAGACTCTCAGAAGACTCCCAAGACGAATCTACGAGTTAGGTCTGGGAGGAATTGTCTATTACTTTTTCTATTACACTGTTATCGGTACGTCGACACTCCTGAGCACAGTGTGCGATCTGTCATGGGAAAGTGTGAAAACTCTAACGTGCTCGCTGTATCTAAAGATCTGGATACAACACAACTAACATAAATATTTTCTGTCCTCCAACTATTCTTTCGTTTTCAGGACCTCTTCACATCTTGGTTTCGGCGCTGTGCTGGTTCATGGTCATCTCTATTCCAATGGGAAAGTTCACCTATGTTCTTGCAACTCATTTGCACAGAGATCCACTCCGGCTCAACTTCAAACGGGGAAGCTCGCTATGCCTTTCGCCTCAACGCTCAGAAATCTTACTTTGCACCTACGATGCCATTGGATTCCAGTACTACAAGTATACCTATGACGGAACCAACATTATTTTTATTAACCTTATTCCTGTCGTAATCTTTACTATCCTGGACGAATACGTGTTGACCAAGGTGCTGGGTCACGACACTCCCATCACTTCTCCAGCAGTCATTTTCTCATTGGGACTGGCCTCGGTGATTCCTCTCTCCTACTTTATTGGCATGGCAGTTTCGTCTATTTCGGCACAGTCGTCTCTAGGCATGGGCGCGGTGATCAATGCAACTTTTGGATCCATTATTGAAATCATTCTTTACTCCGTGGCTTTGACTCAAGGAAAAGGACTGATCACAGAGGGCGCCCTGATTGGAAGTTTCCTTGCTGGACTTTTGTTGATGCCTGGAGTCAGTATGATGAGCGGTGCAGTCAAGAAGAAGGAACAAAGGTTTAACGTCAAGAGCGCAGGTAGGATTGCCAGATATGTTTTGTTCAACTTTTCAGGATAGATGGCACTACTTCAGTTACTGACTCGATCTATAAACCCTCTAGGTGTCACGGCTACGATGCTTATCATGTCGCTTATCGGTGTCTTGACACCCACGTTGTTCTATTCGATCTATGGACATGTAAGTCTGCACCTATTATTTTGAACAAAAGGCAATTTGGTAGTGCTTATTAAAGTCACTCGAGGTTTAACTTGTCGTATTGTGATACTTTTCTTCTGTAGACTGAGTTGCGGTGCACGCCATGCCCAGAGTCAGTCGTCTTACCAAACGAAACGACATGCCAGCGATGCTATCACTATCAGCCTAATCCTGCAGATGATGTGTTCTTCCAGAACAATGTCAAGCCACTGATGTATTTCTGCTGTATCATCTTACCATCGGCTTATCTGATCGGAATCTGGTTCTCACTCAGGACCCACGTTAAACAGATTTGGCATGAACCCCAGCATCCTTCAATCCGAGATTCTTCAGTGTATAGGAAACTGATCCCTACGCATATCATCCAACAGCTTCTCCAC